>CM061349.1:130074031-130674031 GCA_030867105.1 Liasis olivaceus
TAATAGTAATGGCAATAATAATAATAATAATGGTAGTAGTAGTAGTAATACCTTAAATATGGCAGTGACTGATTTTGGACAGGCTGTTTCCTATTTTCCTTTGGAATAGCAGATCGGTATGTTGTAATAGAATGTGTCTTTGTCTCTTATCAAATGCATGTCGATTTCATTTTAAATTGCCTTGTGGAGAAACTGCACATGGACGTACATTGAACAAGAAAGAAAATGACAGTCTTCTGATGACCACAAAAGATTGTATGTTAATTTGGCCGATGGCTTGTGAGCATTCAGTGCCAATCCCTATTTCTTTCATTAGCTAAAAGCTTCTGTCCATTATCACTGTTTCACAACTGTTAAACTGAGGAAAAGGGACATTTTCCAGGAAACTATTTTTGCTGAGGTCTTCTATCCCTTGCAGTGAATGCCTGTGTTGAAGGTCTTGCTTTGTCACGAAGTTCATAGCTCAACAAAATTCATCCATGAGACTTTGAGGAAGATTCTTTTCCTCATTAAATTAATGACTTGCAGTCCTAGAGTCAAAGCCTATTTCTGATCTGGACTCAGCCTTGAGTAAAGTGCTCATTAATTAGACAAGCTTTCTTATCTGGGATGTGGAAATATTAGTCACCAATTTTACCAATTTTGTGAATTTTCATCAGAAAGGTTTCCAAAGGGGTAATCATATTTGCCTTCAGGAGCAAACCACCATGGAAAAGCCTTGCCCTCACTTTGGGTTTGCTTGGTTTTGGGACTGGCAAGAGTCTTTGTCCACAGTAACTCTTTGTTTCTTTCACAAGAAAGAATAGATTGTACTTATATCATTCCTTTCTCTGAACTCTAACAGAAACACATCTCTTAATATATATTTTATTCTCTGTCACAGATGGTAATCTTTTTAACTCAGAGGAAGCCTTTGATCATCCAACTTTACTTTATATAACAAGTTTACTTAAGACTAATATTTTACACCAGTGTAGCATATAGTTAGAACACCAAATGCTTAGCAGTCTGAGAGCAATTTTGCAAAGAAACTTTGACCCTTCTTTTGAAAAAAGTAGAAAATGAAATGATGTGTCATTGGTGTAGAAAAAAAATTCATATTGTACAAAGAGAAACAGAAGCAGCCATGAGTATATGGAGATACTGTACATGCAAGCAAAAACTGAAGGGGGGGGGATTTTGAAATCTCAATTACTATTTGTTTTTTTGATAAATTGACCTTTCTATGCATAGTTTATGTCTAACTAGCTATTTATAGTGGCATCTTACATTCCTTGCAAAGTACATGTATGTGGAATAAACCTGTTCAGTGGAAGCCCCCATCTTTTGGAGGTATGGTAGTGTAGAAGGCATGGATAAGCCTAATCTTGTCTGCTTTTTCTAAACAACTTAAATTTATTCTGTTTGAATGTGCTTTCAGCCCTTAGTTGCTTTTAGGTCCCCTGACTATGAATTTTTAGTTATTATTCCTTTCTCCCCTCCCCCCCCCCCCTTTTTTTAATATATATTGTCTATTTCATTTTGTTGTTCCCAATCTGGAGTCCATAAGGATTGGAGCTGGATAGAAATGTTGTTAAATAAATAAAATAAATTTAAAGTTATGTATAGAAGAGACCAGCAGCAAAGTTAAGACTGTGTTCTAAATTTTGGAAACTTTGTATTTTACAATAGCAAAAGTAACTGATAATTTAAGGGGGAAGAATCAGAGTGTGGTACTATTTACCTTTAGAAACACACACACACACACTCCCTCTCTAATGTCTGAATTGTAGCATAGAAAGAAAAATATATTGTTGATATTACTACATGGATGTTTCACAAACCATTTCTTAATGCCACAACATATTGCAGGCAGAACACAACAATATGAAAATGACAGGCATGCAATAATGTTATCACATCAATGCCACCATTACATACTGCAACACGATGTCTGACACAAGTTCATAAGTTGTGGCATTTGTGAGATTGTATCATCACACACTCTTTGTTATTGCTGCTGTTACAGGCACTCCCAGGTTCGGTTTATGGTCACTTACACACAAAGTCACAGCCTGTTGAGGCACACGGATCTTGTAAGCCCCCCTTGCTTTCTACCTGGGTTTTCCAGATAGATGCAGCTAGAACACACAGCCCTGGACAACATCCGGGAAGTAATTAGGGACATGCACAGATTACTTTCAACCAAACACTGAGGCACAACAGGTTCTTTGAAATACACAGAGACCCAGTGGATTTAAAGTAACAGCAAAACTTTATAGATTATAATGTACATTTGCTCTTTCTCACAAGTGCACACACTCACTCATGCACACTTACCCATGTCCTTCTCAACTAGGCTGCCAGGCACTAGCTAGAGGGACGGAAGCCACCAAGTCTGGATCCAAAGAGGACTCAAGGAGTAGGCAGGCTTCAAAATTGCTTTTATCCCTTGCTTTGTTGATTCACAAGACAGGCAGCTACTCTTGCCTTGTTAATTTACAAGTCTGGTAGCTGTTGATGGGATTGGGGGGAAGTTTCCATGTGCTGAGGCCCAATTTCCTTGATGATATTTTTTCTTTGTTTCCTTAACGACTTGTTTCCTTCTTATTTATCTCCTTAAAAGGATCTTTTAGACAAGATTCCTGACCTTTTGTCCTCTCTGCTTATGTGCCTGCTTCATCTTTAGTTATGGCAATTTCAGCCTAGTCTCACACTACCCCTTACCTGGGAGGTATTGCTTTGGCTGATAACAAAACCTGGTAACTTTTCTCTTTGTACTTCTTGGCAAAAAATCTGGTTGATTTTTTTTCTCCTTCCATGGGAGCCCTAGAATTGTCTGAAGGTGGAATAATTGGGGTAAATGGTCAGCTATTTCACAGGAAGGCTTTGAACATATGTTTTCTAGACTTTCTTGACAATTGTCCAGCTTGAGCCTGTGCATATTTATTCACATTGATCCCATGAAAATGTTACATCTAATAATGGTGTATGGCAATTTGCCAATGAGTAAATAGCCACACAGTCTCTTTCTGGTCTGTGAAGATCAGATTTGATTTGAAGGATACAGGCCTGGCTCTGTCCTCCCTTACCTAAATGGCAGATCTGCCCTGCCTAAATATATTCAGCAGGCTTCAGGAGAAGACAAAACTCACTTATTAAAAAGGGTGACATTTTACTTTCCTACTTTATAAATGGCCGGATATAGTCTAAGCTATACTTTGAGAGGATCCATTGAAATCAAAGGGATTAAACTTAATCAAGACCAGCTTCAGTCCTGTTAATTTCATTGGGCCAACTTTATACATGATTAAGGCTGGATTTAACCAATCTATTTTATAATGTTAAGCATTTCAGAAGGTACAACCTCCCTGAGTTATTATGATACACTTCTGCACTTTAAACAACTACCAGTGCAAGCATTTCTACTGCAAAATCAGTTTTACTCTTATTCCACTATTGTGTTATACTGTGGTTGCGATTCTATACAAGCTTACCAAGAATAAAATTCTATTTAATGAAATTTGCATTTGCATAAGAGCATGCTGTTCAACACTTCCTTTTGTTTGGCATTACAAAGATTTGTCTAGGATCAAGACTGTATTATGCTCCTGGTCTTCCATAGGGCTTTGAAGGCCTGAGGTGGGAAGGGAATACTTCAAGCGTGGGGATGGCTAGCCCCATAGAGGCCTGCTATCTTCAGCCCCAGATTCTTCATCTTCTTGGAGTCTCCTTTCCTTTGTTTAATAATGTTTTTAAATTGATGTTTTATGTATTTATATATATTTATGGTTTTAATGTTTTGTGTGAGTCGCCCAGAGTTCCCCCATTGGGGGGAGATGGGCAGGGGAGAAATTTAATAAACAAACAAACAAACAAACAAACATGTACCTATTTGTGAATCAAAATTAACCCACACATACTATAATAACCATGTAACTAGTTTAGTGTGATAGAGTGTGCTGTAGCTAACTATTTGAATGTTTGTGTTGAAAGAGACATGAAAAGTTTGAAATAGGCAGAAACAAGGCCAAAATGAGGCTGATGAAAAGCTGAAAGCATGTAAAGTCAAGGAGGATGGATGCAAAGATGAGAAAGTAATCATTTGAAACAGTAAAAGCCATGTAAAGCCTAGTAAGACAAACATCACAGTGTTTGGAAAAGTACTATGGACCAGGTCATGGAGAAACAAAGGGAACCAAGCAGAAGCAAGACTTATATGGATATAGCCTATGGAATGGCCAGTATACTACAATCAAATAGGGGCATGTAAACAAAGAACTCTCTCAAAAATATAAGAAAAGACAAATTTACCAAAAAAAAAAAAAAAAAAACCAAACACTTCCTAAACACTTGCTCTGGACAGTCCAAACAATGAATCAGGATAGAATGTAGGTAACAGTCTTTCAGGGAACTGTGGAGTCCTTGGGGTTGTCTGAGCTTGGTTGTTTACTGTAACAACCACTATGTAGGACAGACAAGCAGAAGGCTAGCAGAGTGCATCCATGAACACCAATTAGCAGTCAGAAGACATGATGAAAACTCCTTAATCTCACAACACATGGACAGATTTAACCATAGTTTTAACTGGGAAACTGTCAGCATCTTAGACCAAGCTAAATCCAAAAATGCAAGAGAATTCTTGGAAGCTTGATATTCAGACAAGGCAGCCATCAACAGGTACATAGAGATAAACAACATCTACACACTATTCAAAAGAGACAAAAGAAAGGAAGACAAAAGGCCAGAACACCTCCTCACCAGCAATCATTACCCAGATAAGCAGAGATTAACACCAAGATTATCACCAGACATATAAGCAGTAAACAATACCTTAATCAAGGAACTACCAGAGGAAAAAAATAGAACAAAACAAATAGAACAGAACAAAACAAAACCCACACTCCCACCAACACTGACAGGGCATGCCACAATATATAAACAGAGAGCAAACCCCATCCCATTCTAGCACTGAAGATGTTACCTAGCTGGAAACAAGAAAACAACCAAACTCAGGGAACCCCAAGGACTCCGCAGTTCAACCCTGAGCTACACATATTCTTTCAGGGAAGCAACCAAGAAAGACAGAATGGAACTTCTTTCCAACCATGAAAAGGTTGGAATAAGAATAGATAAATGGCATACATCTGACAGCAGACCAATCTCAGAGAATATGTGACACCTGGATACAACAGAAGTTTCCACCTCCGTCCTCCCTTAAGAATGGAACTGATCAACCCAAGAAAGAAGGCATCTCCATCAGCAACCTTCTTTCTTTATCTTGCCTCACCTTCACTTTGAGCTAGCAACCCTACAAATGATGATGTAAGAATAGATTAATAGGAACTGATCACCATTGAAGAGTAATTTCTGCTCCATATTATGCAACATCCAATTCATTTATGAAACTGTGTAATACAGACACACATGCACACACACACAATCCCCTCTCACCTCTATGTGTGGTATGTGTCTTCCTCAATCTCAGGTCTTCTACCAGAGGCCTGGGAGTTTGAAGTTTCTGTGCAGCATCTTAACTGTTCCTAGCACTGCACTCTTCTGGACAGAGAGTTCTGATGTTGTTCCTGGGGTCTGTTGGAGCCACGCTCCCAGCTTAGGAGTCACGGCCCCGAGTGCTCCTACCACCACTGGGACCACTTTGGCCTTTACTTTCCACATCTCTCTAGTTCCTCCTTCAGGCCCTGGTACTTCTCCAGCTTCTCATATTCCTTCTTCCTGATGTTGCTGTCACTAGGCACTGCTACATCTATCACCATCACTGTTTTCTGGTCCTTGTCTACTACCACAATGTCTGGTTTATTTAGCCAGTACCTGCCTGTCCATCTGGATCTGGAAGTCCCACAGGATCTTAGCCCTATTATTCTCCACAAATTATGCCAATGCTTGGTCATTGTGATGAAGACATGAGCGGGGAAGGTTCTGGAATGGAGCTTCAAGGTTGCCAGGAGGGGGAAGAGACATTCCAGGGGAAGCATCTCCTCAGCCCCCAGCTGGAGTGTGGGAAAGCCAAGAGAATGAGACTGGCCCCTCCCTAGGGCCTCATGGTTATAGTGGCTTGTTGTGGTACAGATTTAGTCTGGCGAGATTCTGTCTATTAGGTGTAAGCTAATAAAGGAGCTAAACTGTTCTGGACGGTCTTGCTGTTGTTCTTGGGCTGAACCTGACAGTCATGCCATTCAGTGCATGCTGTTCTTGCCTGCATCTTACACCCTGCCACTGTGTGTTGGACTGTCTCTGAGGCCTGTCTGCACAATCTGCACCTTGGGTCCTGTCTAGTGTGGTAGACCCCTGCTTCTATGGATCTGGTGCTTAGTGCCTGTTCTTGTGCTGCTATGATCAGTGCCTCAGTGCTGTCTTTTAGTCCAGCCCTTTCCAGCTACTGGTAGGATTTCCCAATGTCAGCCACCAAAGCTGTCTGTCCATGGTACATCCCATGCAGGGTCTTGTCTTGCCATGGCACTTCCTCCTCTTGAATTTCCTCCAGTGTCTGCTGCCACCTCAGGCATTCTCACAACAGTTCATCTTTGGGTGCCATCTTACTGATGTACTGCTGGATACTCTGGGTTTCATTCAGGACACTGGCTTTGACACTCATCAGACCCCACCTGCCCTCTTTGCAGCTGGTGTACAATCTCTGGGTGTTGGACTTGGTGTAGAAACCTCCGTACATTGAGAGGAGCTTCCGGGTCTTCACATCAGCAGCCTCCATGTCCTCGTTTGACCAGCTCACTATACCCGCAGGGTATCTGATGACTGGCAGGGCATAGATTTGATGGTGTGGATCTGTTCTTTCCATTGAGCTGACTCTTCAGGACTTGTCTTTCCTTTGGTGGTACTTGGATTTTGCTATTTTCCTTGCTTCCTCCTCATGGTTCACATGTAATTATACCAAGGTACTTGCAGCTGGCCTGTATGTCTGCTCTGCGGCCTTCCACCCCATCAGTCTTAACTACCTTCCCTCTCTTTACCACCATCTGGCCACACTCCTCCAGTCTGAATGACATCCCAGTATCCTCACTGTAGGTCCATGTCAGGTAGATCAGCAAGTCGATGTCTTGTTCACTTTTAGCATACAGCTTGATTTCATGGACCCCCCCCCCCCCCCACACACACACACATATCAGAATATTGGAGCACACTGGGCTATTGTTTTTATATTAGGATTGTTTCAATATTCCCCTTAAAACAGTTCAGTAAAGTTGTGTATTTCTTTCTCAATTCATAATGTACCGAAAATCACTTTTTTATTAAGTTGCACAATCCTATTTGATGGAGTTCCAGGGATACTTTTAAAATACAGCACTTGTCTTAAAAGAATTAAATTTTTTAAAAAATTTCAGCAGGGTGAAAAGGTGGCAAAACTACTGAATTCCAGTTTATTTCAGTCTTCTTTCACTGTATAAACGAAGCCAACTTTTGTTTGATAGTTGGCTCAAAATTAGCCTAGAAGCATCATATATCTTTTAGTGAGACTCATTTAAATAAAACAAATGAATTTATTATCAAAACTAGATCCTGGAACAGTACTGTGTGTTCTTACACCTGGGGAGATGACCCTGTTTCATACCTAACATTACATGACTGATTTGTGGGAATTGCTAATACAGAATTATCATTTTTACATGCTCTTTCAAGAAGACAAATCCTGTTGATTGCAAACAAAGGGAAACTGCCTTTAGTTTGACACTTTATGAGAAGCCTGCAAAGTTAACACATTTGAGAAATCTGTGAGTGGGGGGAAGGGTACTTCCTCAAAATAGCTATTTGAAATTCAGGGACTAATTAAGCATTTGTGATTTTCAACAGATTCTAGGACTTTGTAAAGAAAATCTGTCTTGGGCCAAATCACAAAAGTGTGGCATTCATAAACATCACATTCTCATAATGTTTAGGTAAATACGAATGATGTCAGAGCTTACTCCTATTGGTCTTGTTGCTTCTCTACCTTTAAAAGAAATATCCAAAACTAGGAACAAAACAGGAGCTTATGCAGATCACCCAATACCCAATCTGAATCACTGATCTGATAAGTCAGTTTGATTCAAATTTTCAGTTTGATTTGAATCATCCGCTTGATCAGAATCATTGAGATGGTCAAGATGGTTGAATTTAGACATTTCAATTTGAACTGTTTATTCAGTTTCAAAGAAGGGCTGAGAGCATGCACAAAAATCCATGAAATTCAATTGATCTGAATTTGATTCCACATGCTGAACTGATTAAAGGAATGGGATTAGATCAAGTCACCTTTATACTGAAGCTTGGCCCAGCCCTAAAAAACCCCCAACAGGCTGGGTTTTATATTTGCCTGCCCGCATTCCTTTGTCTTTAACTGATACATCAGTTCATTGCTTGAAGGCTTAGAAGTAGATTCTGGGACCATCTCCACAGTGCAAGCTACGTGGCCATTTGCACTTTAAGCCTTTGCTGAAGAACAGAAGAGAGTTCTATTTGCACATGGCTGAATACAAGCAGAACTTTCCCTCATAACTGCAAACCCCTGAGAAAGCTGCATCTCCAACTGTGAGAAGAGATGTACATATGTTTAAATGTGTGACTTTCTTCTGCTGCTCAAAATGGGAAAATCTGAAAATGAGTGAGAAAGGTGCATGCAAGAGGATTATCAATGATGAAGACAACATGCGCTGATATGTACTTAAACCAAATTTGAAGCTTCTTCACATGAAGCAAACATCTGAGCAGGGTGATTGGAGATCCCATAAGATTCTCCCCTCTTTCCCAATTTCCTAGAGGGTTAGATGCCATTAGATATCTACATAAATATGCATTAAGGCAAAAATTACTGGATTGGACCCTTCATCCAACTTAACTGGCAGAGGTTTTGATACCTGAATGTTATGGCTTTCCTATGGTTTGGTGTTAGTGATCTGTCCGTTTTGTCTTCTGGTGTACTATCACAAGTGAGATAACATCCTAAGTATTTTTGAGGCAAAGAGAAGCCCAAGAAATTCATGATAAATGACCTTAATTTGGCATAGAAATGTATGAATTATATAACTACAAAACAAAACATTCAGCATTTAAAATGCTACATTGTAAGATCATAGCCCATTTATTTAGAAAACTGTGACAGAAGTATTTGCTGTTAAAAAGAAAAGGAAGGATAATATCATAAATACCATTTTAATAAGTAAAATATCTCCTTTCCTCATTGCTGGAACACTTTGAATTAATTTTACATTAGATTTAAGTATTCTACAAAGTCACAAAGACTTACTGCACCTCCTATATTATGTATACTTTTCTGATTGAACTGATATGAAATTTTCTGCTTTGGTGATCATTAGGTGAACTTGAGAGCTTACTGGAGGTTGTATTAGAAAAATATTGAAATGTTACAATCAAGGGCGGATTGAAGAATTAGTTTGGAGCTCATGAGATATCTAACTATGTACTCTGATATATTTGAAGAAAGTGCTGATTTCCAGAACATGACATCATTCCCCACAAAGCCATAATATGAGCATAGACTTGTGCATGAGCAAACGCATTCATCCACTATTATATTCACTCTGGAGCAGAGGCAGATCAAGAAGGTTACCTGCAGTATTTGTGAAGAGTGTTGCAAAAAAGCTATAGAGCTTCAGGGCATCATCCATAAAAGATAGCCTGAAACAGAATATTCAGAAACAGAAGAAAGTCTTCCAAAAGGAAAGTGAGTCTATGAAAAGAGCAAAGCATGGCAGAACCAATGAGCTGTCTGAGGCAGAGCCGGGGAAAAATAAAATTGTTCCATCTTTTGTGACGAGTCAGCTGCAGCTGCTTCACTATAATCCAGGCCATCAGATTTCTGGTTCAACACCTTGATGCTTTATTATTACAGTGGCGTATTCCTATGCAAGTTGATATGTTGAAACCAGCTATTCTCAGCTAATTATTTCATTATTCAGGTTCAAAATAGTGGTTGAGTAGCACTCTGAAAAAGAAAAGAAAATCCAGGATGTGATTTACGCACGTGATAAAGAGGATCTTTGGCAATTGGTTTCAATTATGCCATAGGAGTGACATACTCTTAGATTCTGATATAAAAGTTTGCTACATGCTCACAAAGCTTTGGAAGTGTATCATTAGAGATCTCCACAAATACTGACTTGTGTTCAGATCATTAGCTTTTCTGTGAGCCAACATTAATACTATAATGCATTTTTAGAAAGTAGGTGTGAAACTCTACTCCAGCAAGGAGGAAAAAATTATACCAATTATGTTTGCATCACCACCCCTTTTGTAGGAAATGAGCCCTTTCTTTCTGATCCTCTCAGCCCTGGATATGTGAAGCACAATATATAAGTGTGCGTGTGTGTCTGTGTGTGTCTGTGCTATAAATGCTTATAGATAAGCCAAGAGCACATTTTGCTTTTGGGTACCATATCGGAGCTATCTTTCACATTCAGAGCTGTTTTATTCCCCTTTGTATGTGGGAAACAATAAGGGTGTTCTTTCCATAATCAGGCCCATATATAATTTTCACAAACATGTTAAACAAGTTACACAGGCACTCCATTAGCAAACCACACTTCTATTTTAACATTTGTCCAGTGACACCATCTGCATCCACTGCCTTACCATTTTTCAACGTGCTCAGAGCATTTATGATTTCCTTTTCATCAATTCTTTCTTGGACACTAATACTTATATCATTCAAGATTAATCTCTCTTTTTATACAGGAGTTTTACCGTCATTGTGTCTGTGTGGGTGTAGAGTCACATTTTAACGAGATGGGCAGTGACAGATTTGATAGATAAATAAGTAAATAAATAAATAAATAAATAAATAAAATTAAAAATTACTAGTTCTGACAGTCTGGTATGGACTGTACTAGTTATTCTGTCACATTTTGGCTAGGATGCTATAAGTACAGTCAAAGCCCAGCCTGCTCATGTTATTCTATGCCCGCTAAGATCTCTACATTAGAGACCACCTTGTATGTCAACTTGTACTATCACCCATTTCTACCAACTAGGAGGTATACGCAGTATCCTGGTCCACACTCAGGCACAAATGAGTCAGAATAATGCTTTACTGGAAACATTCTGCTGAGCTCAACATGGCCAGCTAGATAGAAGCAAAGACGTACAAGTTCTATAATATGAGGCTTCCCCATTCCTTTTTCATATTCAATAAGATTGGGACAATTTTCTCTGCTATGCTAAGAGGTTTCTCTTACCTCTCTTTGGAGTCCACTGATACTTGCAGAAACCTTGTCTTCTGTCATGTTCTGCATGCTGAAGTAGGGAAAAATACAAGAGTTTCTCATTGCTATTCCCCAGAATTATAGGACCAGTACTTTCACCTCAAAATTTTGGGGCACAGGGTTGATCAAAAGTACTAAACCCAATAATGCCCAATTGAGAGTCATGAAGAACTGTAGCAGAGCAGCTACTCAGAGGATGGGGCTGAGAAATACCCTCTCAGCCTATAGCTTTACATATTAGTAAAAATACCAAAAAAGATCCCATCCCAAAGTAGATCCAATCACATTGTACAGAGTACTGAAGAAAATAACTGGGGGATGAAGAGCAGAATAAATAAATTCAAAAGTGGTTTGAATTACACCTTCTCTTTAAAGACGAATTTGTTTTTCTTCAGACTAACACCAGAAGTGTAGCATTTGCCAGGGCATCTATAGGAAACTGCCTTATACCAGGTCAAATTATTTGTCCATCTAGCTGGGCCAATATTGATTAATATAACTGGCAACAACTTCCCTCCATCTGTGGCAGTCATCCTTCCCATCTGCTAATAGTTTTTGTTTTGGTCATTTTTTAAAATTAAAGAAGCTTAGATCTGAAACTGCGAGGGTTTTTTGTGGGGGGGGTGTGTGTGTGCAAAGCATATGCTTTACCACCAAATCGTGGTTCATCCCTTATCTCTGATTTGGTGGAAAGAATCCAGCAATCTATGTGATTAGCAATCTTCAAATGTTATCTCTATGGTAGCCTTGATTCAGAGCTCTTTCTGGTACCTGTTTGGAATGTAGTCTCTAAATAGCCTCTAAATATGGGCAATACTTATAGTTCTTAAGCTTCTGTGCATTCCTGAAGTTTCTATCAAGGCAGACATCTCCAGGATTTTACATATCTGAAATATATTTAATCAAAGACTAAAAAGCAGGATACGTCTAGCTATTCAACAGGTCAAATGTAAAAAGTTTAAAAATGCACGGGCAGTATATGTGCATGCGTGCATTCACGTGTTGCAGAGTTCTAATACAACAGAAACCGCAGCAGTCCTATTATGCCTAGGAATGAATACAAGGATGCTTTTGTTAAAATATTAGTATTGTACTTGCCACCTATCTAAAAACCCTTTTGTTTTCATATTCGTTATCTTCACTGCTAGATAATTACACTTTTCTCTTGCTTCACAAAACAAGCCACTGATTAGCACATGAATTCAGTTCAATATATGCCAAACTGAATTCAGCTGACATTGTATAATCTTGATAATGACAATAGGTGCTAGTAAACAATATATTCGGAAGACCATAACAGCTAGTCAGGGTATGTGTTCTGCACACAGAGAAAGTGCAGCCTAGATTTCTCTTATGCTTCTGTCATCAGCTTGGGATGCATTGCAGGTGTCTGTTTCACAGCTTTTCACACTACATGGATACATTATCACCTGGTAACGTCAGGCTAATGAAGAAAAGACAAAGGATGGAATCCAGCATCAAAAAGTAGCAAGTGAACTTGGGAAGGAGAAAAGGTTATACTGCTTGGCTTCATTTACAACCAGGGCACAATTTTCTTCTGTTATCATCCCAAGCATGATGCTTGGTCAACAGCTTCTTTCTTAAGAATGCACATTGCTGTCAATCCCACGCACCAAGTTGATTTTTAGGCCAATATCGTTTTTTGCAACTAAAGTTCAAGACTGCCGTCGTTATATTTGCACCCAAGGCTTCAATGTTTTGCACAATTAATGTGGACTGGAAATTAATTTTGCACATCTGTGGCCCCAATACAGCATGTCAGAACCACAGGACCTGTCTTCAACAGGTAACTTGAAAGATTCTAGTAACCTGGTTGGTGGTGGCCAGGAGCTTATTTAGGAAGGCTGCTTATTTTTTTCCTGAAATCATGTGCCCCTTCATATAGAGCCAACTACAGGCTATAGCTCACTGCTCCTGTAGTCCCAGTTAGGAACTGTGAGCCTCACAAGATAGACCGGACGAAGAAACCAAAGCCATATAGATCAGAACTACTTTTATTGTAACAGCTATAGTAACCGAAACTTGCAAATCTGAATGTGCTTCCTGCTCCCTCGCTTTATCTTCATGTGAATTAGAGAGGGGCTTATATGAGACATTTACTCAAGTTAGTTTCTTGGCCTAGGCTCCAGCCTCTCTTATCTTACCATTGCCTTGGTAGCAGCTCTTCCTCCTGTCCTTAAAGGCCATTCCCTCTACAGGACCATTAAATACATCTATGAAAGCAAGAATGACTCCTGCAAAGGGAGGATCCCTTTTCAGGCATTTGGAACATTTTGTTTATTAGATTTATACGCTGCCTTTCATTTAGTAGCTCAAAATGATGTATATAGTAGTTCATCCTCCAATTTTTCCTAACAACCATCACCCTGTGAGGCAGCATGAGGTGTGAGAGAGTGACTGGCCCAAAATCACCCAGTGAGTTTTTGTAGCTGGAGGTGGACTTGAACCAAGATCTCCCTAGTTGTAGACTAACATCTTAATCACTGCATCACATTAGCTCTTATATATGGAAATGTTTGAAGAAGAGAGATGTTCTTTGAATTATGTCAGTGGAAATCAGGGCTAAACTGTGATTGTTCTGATTCATGAATCTGGTATTTTTTTCTGTTGGAGAACTTGCTTCAAATGCAGGTTCTAGTTTTTCAAAGCAGATTCTGTCAGGACTTTATTTCCTTTAAGACACTCTGTTAATACTTGGCACATAATTCATTCCCTTTCAATCTCATTTTTAACAAGTAAGGATACTTACTGTTTCATTCATCTTGATTACTTTTGCTATGTTTACCATTAATATGTCCCCTTTTTCAAAAAAATAATTGTTATTGTTTATAATACACACAAGGAAAAATAAAAATTAAAACACAACAAAAACTAAATAATCAAGGAAAAAGAAAAAAGAATTGAGAGAGCATGATAGATATAAATATATGACATTAACTCATTTTTTAAACAATAGAGCAAATCTTGACTACCTGAGCAAAGTATTTTTCAGACTTTCCTCTACATTGATACAAAACAAACTTATATGTGGAAAGCAAACACATTTCAAAACCCAGGTTTTATAACAGATTCTTTCCACTGAAGGTGATAGATTTTTTTTAAAACCAGAGTCCTTGTATGATAAATCCAAAATTCTTTGGATATCATTAAATTCCAAAGTTTTGGTACATAGCTCAACATTATAAAATCTCTGAATCTTTTTTCTTTTCCCAATACCATACAGTATCTACATAACTACCACAATGGGACAACCTGGAACAAATATATATACCTTCCACCATTTTACACTTCCAATGCATTAGAGTTAATACATGAGATGTCCAATACATTTGTAAAACGTATTTTGGTTGAATTAACTCATATAAAGATAGCTCCTTTTCTGCCTAGCAGGACTAACCATACTTAGAGGCTGCATATCCTCACTTTAAATTCAGATAGCAGCATTTGGAGGTCAAGCTTTCTAGTCAACTGTGACTTAAACTCAATCTACAAAAGCTACAAGCATGAAAGGAGACCATGTTCAGGTTTTATTCTTCGTGTTACTGTAAAGAGCATGGTACTGTGATGCCCAAGTCCTTATTAAAGAACTTAAGACATTGCCCTGAAATGTCAGCCATTTCAGATGTGCAATTAGAAGTAAATGCTAAAGCAAGTAGGGTGTCTGCTTTACAAGCCACTGTGGCAGAGAAGCTTGATAGAGATTTAATTTCATGGGTGTGGTTTTCAATGGGCAGTGATCGTTTGAATGATGCTACAAAATCGCACCATTCAGAGGGGTTATTTTGGTCACTTTGGGATGCTCTGTGAAAAATGCTGGCACCAGGATCAAATGAAGACTGAACTTGATTTGAACTTCACTTACTTTTAAGGATGCTTAAATAAAGGATCACATCTATTGGTGGACAGAATTTGTCAGAACCTGAATTGAATTAATCCTGAATCAGCAGAACTCCGGGCTAGAAAGGATTGCCTGGAGCCATGGCTTGAACTAAATATTGCTTTAAATGGACCTGAAAGTCTTTCTTTGAGGATTTACACTACGAGTCAAACATTGTCTCAGTTAATCCATAAAGAATCCATCTCTATTCAGCTCTAAGGATATAAACAGCAAAAATAAAAGCTGGCCTGCAACTTACATTCATGGAAAGATTTGATGGACATGAATCACAAAGATATTTTACATGGCTGAAAACTACTTTGAAATCTGAAAGAATAAAGATAATGCACTTGCATTTCCTCATATTTAAAAAGAGTAATTAAAACTAATGAAACTTACCTTTGTTTATATCACTCCTATTTAATCATGGAGGAATTTAACTTCCTAGAACTTATTCAAACTTAGCTTCCTGTTAGAAAGGATTTTCACTGCTGATTATTGTGATATTCCTCTTTTTTTTTTTTTACTGAGCTCTGTTGTAATGTAGTACTCTAATGCAGAGAAACAAGTTTCATTTAAATAAAATGCAAGTGGCACAAGTGTGATCTGATCTAGCTTCAGTAAATTTGCAAATTACCATTAGCTTTGATTAGCTTTGCAATGTATCAGTGGGAATCAATGCATATGAACTTTTAATAGGTTTATATTTTGCTTTATTTTGTGTCTTATAGAATTATAATTAATTATATTTCTAATTTTTGTTTTTAAAGAGAGGGCTTCAGAGACTCTAGATCACAGATATATATGACCCAAGCAATCCAATTATGGGTGTTTGCTTCCAAGAATAGAATATTTGGAAAAGGCAAATTTATTATTTGGTTACTAATAAGAGAGTCCAGATGTGAGACAGCCAATTAAGAAAAAAACACAATCAAACTAATAAGTAATGTTTGGGTCTAATCCATCAATTTAGTATCCATTTTAATTGACAGGATATAACCAACAACCAATGAAAATCCAAAGCAATTATAATCAATGACATTTGAGGGAAGAAACATAATGGCCAACCAAATTATATGGTGTGATGCCTGTACCACGAAGAGATACAAGAATCTATAAAAGTGCTGACATGGACAAAAGAGGAAAGACTTCCTTTTGGATGCAAAGAGCTGAATTTCATGTAACTCTAGGCCTTTAGCTTCTCCAGTAGGGAGAAGCAGCTCATTCTACTTCTCAAATTTCCTTAGCTGATTAAAAAAAAAAGAATCTTCTTCAGCCCTGGACTACGTGATCTGATGATTTAACCATCCATGTTAGCGTGTATGTTGTTCAGTCTCAGAGTGTGTGCACCATCTATGACCCAGCTGGGTCAGTGACTGAGTTCCATTGAAATCATCCTTGGCTGTGTGCAGATAGAAGCCATAGCAGCAGGGTTGTAAAGGGTCATGCAAACGTTTTTTTTTTTTTTTTTGCATTGTCCCTTTTCATCTGCAAATATGCTGATTTGTTTTGAAATGTCTAGTTTTCTAGCACATTCATTCTCAAGTGTGAGCAAGGACAATCCATTTTGCACTCTTATAACATGTTCCTCCATAGGTGGGTTTTTAAAAGGCTTGGGAAATAACCTCTCCACAGCTACTACTGTCATACATACAGTTTAAAAAAAATAATAATAAAGGAAGCATGCAGTGCAGACTTCAGTGAAACCTGATGACAGGGCATAGGTTTCTATTACAAAAAGTTGCCCATTGTTCATGATTTGTTTGATAAGTCTATTGTATTTCTTGATCAGAAGTTCCCCAACTGCGTATAACTTCTCATCTGTTGCTGATATTGGGGTGATGGCTGTAGGGCATAACATATAGAGACAATTTTATTCAGGCCTGCAAATTTATGTCTTACCTGAGAGATTTCCATGTCATTCAGGCAGCCCAGAAGTCACAGAACAACAGCAACAAATCTTTATTTTGGTCAAAGACAAGCATAAAGTAGCATAAAACTACAGAGGTAGAAGGATTGTGGCCATTTCAGCAGGAAATAAAACTTTGCATTTACTAACATCAGGATGTAAGGATGACACAGAAATTCGTGGCGTGATTCATGGTTTTTGTGCTTGCTTTGGGGGCACATCTACTAAAACTGGAATAACGCAAAGAAGATTAGCCAGGCAAGGATGGCACAGTGGACATATGTACCTCTTGGCTGTGCTGTAACTATAGTTTGGAAACCAGCAGGCAACCCACTCATAACTGCAGCTCCATCATAGCCTAGTCTTCATGTTGTTGGTATGGGCTTCAAAATACTTAAAATACTCTGTGCCAACCGGACACTGATTGATCTACTTCCAAAAAGCCCCCAAAGAACTTCTCTAACTTTATTTATTTGTTTGTTTGTTTAATCACATTTGTATAGCTGCACACCTCACATAGTGACTCTCGGCAGCATGCATAGTAATAATCAGGAATGTATAAAAACCATTAAAACAACCAATTTAAATTAAAATAAAAACAAGATGGAAACAAATTAAAAAAACAACATGGTGGGAAAACATACTGTGTTTGTTTGTTTATTTATTTATCAAATTTATCACCGCCCATCTTGTTGAAACAACTCTGGGTGGTTTACAGCAAAGATAAAATTCATTAAAATACAATATAAAACAGTCCTAATAATAAATAAATAGCTTCCAAGAAAGATGGAGAGTTGGCAGATAATTCAAGTGAGCATCGTCAGGGTGCTAACAACCCCCAAGGACGGTTAGAGCCCATATCACCCCATGCACACTGGCAGAGCCAGGTCTTTAAACCTTTTCAGAAAGCCAGGAGGGTAGGGGCCCACCACGCTTCTGGGGGGAGAATATTCCAAAGGGCAGGGGCAATGGCAGAGAAGGTTCTCCTCCTGGGCCCCACCAGCTGACATTGTCTCACTGATGCGGTCTGCAACACGCCCTCTCTGCCTGACTGGGTGGGAGTCCATTAACCATTATACAGCCATCTAACAGGCTCCACTCTACCATGGGATCCTCAAATGGATGACAAAGCCATTTTTGAGGGCCTTTTGGAAAGCCAACAGGTTTGGGGCCAACCTCACCTCAGGGGGAGTAATGTTTCACAGGATGGAGGCTATGGCAGAACAGGTTTTCTTCCTAGGTTCCACCTGACAACATTCCCTAGCTGATGGGACCCGCAACATGCCTCTCCTGCAGGACTTGATGGGACAAGTAGATGTAACTGGGGAGAGGCAATCCCTCAAATAACCCAGTCCCATTCCATGTAGGGCTTTAAAGGTTATTACCAACACCTTGAATTGGGCCCAGAAGCAAACTGGCAACCAATCCAGCTCATGAAGCAGAGGTGTTCTAGGAGCACACGTAATTGCCCACACTGCTGCATTTTACACCAGCTGAAGCTTCCAGATACTCTTCAAGAGTAACCCCATGTACAGTGCATTACAGTAGTACATTTGGGAGGTGACTAGGGCATGAGTGACTGAGAGTAGAGCCTCCTGATCCAGGAATGGACACAACTGGGCACAACAAGAAGCTGTGCAAAGGCTCCCCTGGCCACAACTGCCACCTGCTCTTTGAGCAGGAGTTGTGAGTCCGGAAGAACCCCCAAGTTGTGCACTGGGTCTGTTTGGGGCATTGCAACCCCGTCCAGCACCAAAGATGGTAAATCCGCATCTTTACAGAAGGCCCTAAAATCCAAAGTCACTCAGTTTGTGATTGACTCAAGCATTCATCCGCATTGCAATTACTATGTACATAATGAACCACCTGGCTTAGCTGATCTTTTTTTGTTAATATCAAAGTTTATATCAATAATTACAGAGAAAAATGGAGGCTTCTTTATATCCTTTATTATTCAATTGCTGACAAAGTTCAAAAAATACTAATCAGCTTGTTCTGTATGCCAGGATTCAGGTACATTTGTTCCATCTTTTTTACTCACCAGCTTGTTCAGCACAGGATTGAATTTTATAAGAAGGTTAATAACAGAAAGAAAAATTTCACAGTGTGGCCTAAAGATATGCTGTGCCATGCTCCTTATGACCTTGAACGCACATAAGAGAGAGGCAAGGTCACGGTGACATTGATAAGTCTATTAAGGAATTACCTCCTAAATTTTGCCTCTCTTTGGACAGCCTGTTCTAGATTCTGCATCCTGACATTTGGCAACCCCCACAGCTGAAAAAGCCTGTAGCACAAAAGGTGAGCCACTGAGGTGTCATGAGTCACATTGTCACTCTTTAAGTGAGGCCACCCACAAGAACCAGTCACCCAATCACTTATTGTGTCCCTGTCTGAGAAAAGATCCCACAGTCCATCTAAAATAATGAAACACATGATCAGCCCCAAGTGAGCTTTGTCTGTGGGGAATGCCTGAGAGGCCAAGGTGGCGTGAGAACTACTTAGCTGATCTCCTGGCTTGATCACTGATTGAGGCAAGGATGGTGCACTCTGTTTGGCAAGTAACAGCCTGTGGCTTCAGTAGGTCTCTCTCAAAAGGTCTGCTTGGCCTGTAGGAAAATCTGTAGAGGTCAAAGTAGCAACCTATCAATACTGTGCTTCACTTTGTTCCTAATAATCTTTTCTTTTCTTTGACTTTTTACATTTTCCTTACCATGTTTTTGGAAAGAAAAAAGTAAATAAATAAACCAGTCTGATCTTTGGATGCTTTGCCACCACCTCTTTCTGCTGTTTTCTCAGCCATCACTTCTGTGCCCACTGTAGACTTTTGTCTTCTTCTCACTATTCCTACTTGGAACTGTCAGTTATGACTTATTTTAAAATGAACTCCTCAGAACAGGGGATTTATTCAAATCTCAAAACTCTGAACAAGCTTTAAGAGTATGCTGCTCTTCACCAGTATTCAATAAACCATGTGTTGTGAATAATGCATTGTGCAGTCCCAGCTGACTATATCTTATTCAATAAGCCATGGCTAAAAAAAATAATAAAATAAAATAATAAAAACCATATAGCTTAGTGTAATATGGGAATCTAGAGATTGTTTTTAGTGGACGTTCTCAGCATTATTGTCAGATGCAACTAAAATAGCCAAATAGCTACAAAGTCTATATGATTGTGTGTGTGTGTGTGTGTGTGTGTGTCTGTCTATCTATGTCTGTCTATCTGTCTGCCTGCCTATCATCTATTTATCATCTGTCCATCTGTCTGTCTGTCTGTCCGTCCGTCCGTCCGTCCGTCCATCCATCCATCCATCCATCCATCCATCCATCCATCTATCTATCTATCTATCTATCTATCTATCTATCTATCTATCTATCATGCCTCTCACCCACCCCCAAAAGCTGCTTCCAAACCAAGGCAAGCCGAGCGCCACTCCTGTTTCAGAGAAGGCTGAATCAAGATGGGTGTGCTGGTTCTAGCTGTGTAGCTATCTGATGCATGAAATGACCCCCCTCCCCTCTTCTCTAGCCTCCATGAGTGGAGCTTTGAGTCAAGGGCCTTCCCATCACCTGTCACTGATGATGTGACTGAGTTCCTGTGTGATGCTTTGGCAATGTGGCAAAGACTCACAAGCACCCCACTCTGCCTGGAATCCCTTCTGCCTCTATACCGTCAGAAGAGAACCACCAATCAACCATACCAGATGAGACTGTCCCGTGAGTGGCCATGAAGAGGAAGATAAAATCACCCTGCCTGGGGGCCACTAAGGGTGGCAGCCAGGTTCACTCATTAGTAGCTATGACATAACTCTTGGCATTTTCATCTGAACCTGAAAGCCATCTAATATTTTTGAGCTTTCACTGGAGTGAGAAATAGAATATTTTCTTTTATGTTTAAATTTTTAGAAAGATTGTGTGTGTGTGTGTGTGTGTGTGTACATGTGTAATAATGCCTTGATTAGTTTCTCATTTACTATTTATTATGAGTTCAGTTCCATTGCAATTATTTTATTTGATCAATCATTTTATTAGTCATTTATTTATGTTTTCCATATATAGATCAATTTATATGCAATAAAATGACAGCTTATTACTCCAATAAAATTTAAACTGATATTTTCTTCTTTTCTTCCTTTTTTTTGGGGGGGGGGGGTATAACTTAAATTCAGTGGTCATCCTCCATCAGCTTGACAGAGCAACTAATATTAGGATAAAAGAACTCAGTTTTCAAAGAGAAGTTTTGTTGTCTTTAAAATGCACAGCTGGGAGATTGATATCTACTAGGACTCTATGACACAACTAAAGTGATTTGGGCCATTGAAAGCAATTAGATTCACTTCACCAAAAAGAAGAGATCACCTACTTGGCCTTGATGAAGTAATAAGGGAGCTCCAAGCCACTTTGGCCCATGCTACAGGAGAAGATTCCTCTGAGTCATCTCCCCCAGGCTAAATGAAGTTCTTCCAGGATGGGTGGCTTTGAGATTCCCCACAGGATGTGCTGAAATCACAGAGCTTGGAAGACCTTTGGTACTCACCATTGGTGGTATTTGCTACAGCCACTCAGTCTGGAGCCCTCTTGGATTGCACTGAAAGTCTTCCAGACTGACTATCTTTAGTGAGCATTGCAATAATATCTGCAGCATGAAAAGAAAATGGTCATCTCAGCATTCTGGCTCTCTTTCCTTTTGCATCAAATGGCCAATGGTCTTCACCAGACAGGTGAGTGGATGGAACATTCTGGCCAGGAGCAACCCTGGGACATTAAGGCCAGGACCATTGCCCAACTAACACTTCTACCACCCACTGGACAAAGGTCCTTGCCAGTGTGTCCTGGGGAAGATAAGCTATCAGGCAAGGACAACTAAAGTTTCTGGGGTACACTTTCAGCCAGGCAGAGGCAAGCAGACAGGATGCATTGCAAGAGCTCCCCTGTGATGCTGTGACTAGGAATGCCATCTACAATGCTCTCATACCAGCTCACCAGAAGCTTTGGCCAATGGATAGAAAGTAAGCAAGTAGGTAGTATTGTTGCCTTATTTCCCTTAGGGGCAGCAGCCAGGTGCTTTCATTGGTTGGTCCTGGAAGAAGGCAAGCAGGCAAGCAATGCTTTCAGACTAGCTGGCTCAAGTGTACATTGCAAGATTTCCTCAGTACATCTGGAGATATCATCTTGGAAGATCCCCAATCCAGCAACCAGCAATGCAGAAGTAGACGACTCTGAACGTACTCCCATACCACTTGCTGAAGGCTTCTCTCAGCCTTCTTTCACAGAGGGAGATCAGTGAAAGAAGACTGGTGAGAACAGACCCAACTTAAGTGGCCCTATCCTGTCCCTTCAGTCTTTCAAGTGAGGAGACCCCCAAAGCTTTGCAAAGCAGCTGCAGACGAGAACTTTGTTCAAAGCTTCAACAAAGCCAAGTATTCCTTTGAACCCCTGCACAGCCCTAATATCATCCAAAAAAAAAAAAAAAACTGCACTGGAGAAGTGAGTAGCAATAGCAACTAGTAGTGCACCAGGCAACACTCAGTTTCAGTACCAATTGTTGGGCAACACTCAGTTTCAATACCAATTGTAAAGAGGACATAATTTTCCCTCTTTCCTTGAGCTGCTACTCAACAGATAAATTTGCAGAAAAGTAATATGATTCCATTGTGAAATACCTTCTGTATTGGAATTATTAATTCAATTTGTGCAAAGGCCCAGCAGCACAAAAGCTTCAAGAATTTCCTTGTGAACTATCAGCCATATATGGCAAACTGTTGCTGCATATAGAAATCCAGCAGTGCTGCATTGATTCCTTTCACCTTTGCCAGAAATCTAGTTATCATGGAGTCAAGAAACTCCCAACTCAATACATTTAAGACTCTAGCAGAGAGGAAGCAAGAATAGTCAGGTGTAGTTTAAATTAAACCAAACACTGATCTTGCTACCAGTGACATCTGCAAGGGGGGGGGGGGGCTCACAATCAGCAAGATGGCAGGTAGAGCACTGTGATGCAAGCTGTGCCAATTCTATATGTGTGTCAACTTTGCACACACTTTCAAAAGAGATGGGGGTTGCATGTCCACACTCTGTCCATCAACTTGCCAATTTTGATCCTTCCCCTAGAGATGCTGCTGCCTGTTACTAAAGCTTACCAGACTCAGTTTAGCTGTACTCATCAGGAATCTTAATCTTTGAGAACACTTACAGGCCAGTTCCTTAACTCATAACTAGCCAAGACTAAGCAGATTTCCCCAACTGGGAGGGTTTCAAGGGAGGTGGAAGTGGCTTCCATGGAGAGAAATTCAAACTGATCTTGGATGACATGATCAGGTATCTTCTAGATGGTTCCTACTGTACTGTTTTAGCATATGGTGAAACCTGGGATCTGGATTTAGGTCAGTTTTGACCTCAGTATAACTGGGAAAATACTTTCATTAGAAGAACTGGGAGAGAGAAGCCTGGAACCACCACATAAGGGCAAAGAGAAGAAAATTACTGACATCATTAGTGAAGTAACAACTTTCAACTCAGAATGTATCCCATGGGTACAGCAAGTGAAGAAATGTAAAATGCAGTATTTTTTCTTTACTAAGAGAAAATAAAGCTGCTGTTGGTCTCTTCAACATTGAGAAACACAATGATCATCTGACTAGGCTTGGCCAAGAGTGTAACGACAGATTTAATGATTTTGAGCAACCATAATCCTACATGATGGTTACTTCAATCCCTTTTCTGAAAGTAAATGTTAGTGACATTTCTAAATAAATTAATGTGCTGTTTAACTTTGATTATGTCAGTATGGAACTGGAGATTACCAGATTTCAAAATGACATTCAAGGCAATCTGCTGCTAATTTTTTGATTCTTATAGATACTGAAAAGTACAGTAATGCCTGAGAAGCAGCAATTAAAATAATTCCACTAGCCATTATGAATCTGATTTTTTTTTCAGTGAGGAATTTCATCAAATACATGTTTGGAATGCTTTTGACTGGCAAGCATCAGAATGATTTCATCAGTTGCCTGCTCAAAATACACCCCAGTTTACACAGTACCAGTAGGCACCGTTACATTTCAAGCTGTGATAGGAATCTTTGTTGTTCTTGGTGGCTATTCCTCCGAAAGCAAATTGGAAATCAGTCTTATTAAAATAAATGAGGCTGACTTCCTACCAAAGATACATACAATTATTCTAGACTGCTTTCCAAAAATTCAGTAATAGACAAGTCATTTTGTGTGAATCTCTGCAAGAAACTCAAGAAGTCCGTGTAATTCTTTTGCCAAAGTTATCATCATCAAAGTTCTGCTGGGTAAGTCAAGTACACAAACATCATTTGGCCGAGGCTCACCCTGAAAATTTCATTATTAGAAAGGAGTCTGAAATTGATTCTTCCTTGTCCTATTCCAACACTTCAACCATTCAAATTAATTTATAAAAATGGGTTGGATATAGATGTGGTCATGTTTTCAATAAATCTATCGAAATTAGCAAACTAGATATGGGCAAAATACTATTTCTACTATTACTAATAATATATTAGTATTAATATAGTATATATTAATAATATATAATAATAGTATAGTATGTTAGTATGTTAATATTAGTATAATAATAGTAACAATCTGAACCTGAACATGTGGTTAGGTTCGAGCAGTGATTAATACTTGTTTGTGGGATAGGGTGGTACCACCTGCCTTGAAGGAGGCAATGGTATGCCCCTTTCTCAAGAGGCCATCCTTGGACCCAAGAGTGTTGGATAACTTTCATCCAGTCTCCAACCTTCCCTATTTACAGAAGGTTGTTGGGAGGGTGATGGCCTTTCAGCTTCAGAGGGCCCCAGATGAACCAGATTATCTGGACCCTTTTCAGTCAGGGTTCAGGTTGGGTTAGAGTACTAAAAAGGCATTTTTGGGACTTGTGGATGATCTCTGGAGGGCTTGGCATGAGGGTGATGCAACTGTCCTGGTCCCCCTGGATCTCTTGGCAACTTTTGATATCATTGGCCATGGACTGGCTTTGGGAGTTGGAGTGGGGGACCATCCTTCCTTCATGGCCACTTCCAGATGGCATGTGGAGAAGAGGGGAAGAGATTCATTCCTAGGCCCTTTCAGTGTGAGGTGGCTCAGGGCTCAGGCGTCTCACTGCTCCTTTTTAATATCTACATGAAAATGGTGGGGGGAGATCATTCATCAGGATGGAATGCAGTATCATCAGTATACTAATGATACCCAGCTATACATCTCCATACCTGGCCTAGCAGGTGATGCTGTCTAGGTGTTGACCCAGTGCTTAGAGGCTATGTGGGTCTGGAGGAAGAGGAACCAGCTTTGACTCAACACTAGCAAGACAGAGTGGCTTTGTCCACCCACCCCCAGGATTCAGAGAGGTGTCATCATTGATTCTTGATGGTAACATTTCCCCAGACAGAGCTGCTGCACAATTTGGGGGACCTCTTAGACTCATGGCTTCTGCTTGAGGAGCAGGTGGCAGCCATGGCTCGGGGGTCTTTGCACAAATCCATCATGTGTGATAATTGCACCTATTCCTGAACTGGGAGACCTCACTCACAGTCGTTCACTTCCTGGTCAGATTACCGCAACATGCTTACATGGGGCTGCCCTTAAAGGCCATCTGGAAATTACAGCTGATCCAAAATACAGTGACATGTGCAGTCTCAGGCACCTCTTGGTTTGCCCACACTAGACTATTGCTACACAAGCTGTACTGGCTTCCAGTTTTTTTTTTTTTTTCCTAGGTGCAATTCAAGTTGGTTATCACTTTTAAAGCCCTAAATGGCATGGGGCCAAGTTACCTGCGGCACCATTTTTCCTGAGGGTATCTGCCCATTCCACCTGGTCAGATAGAGTGGGCATGCTCCAGGTCCCTTCCCTTAGAGCTTCTCATCTAGCAGGACTTAGGAAATGCACTTTATCAGTAGCGGTCCTTGCCCTGTGGAACATCCTCCATGCTGGAACCTGGCTGGCCTCCCACTTCTAGCCTTTGGGAAGGCCTTAGAAAGCTGACTCTTCCCCCAAGCATTGCGATAGGGTGAGTCTGCAGCTCACTGATTGTTTGTTATTGGGGAGTGTTGCTTTAGGAGATAGGGCACTGTTTTTTAATGCTGGATTTTAAAAATTATTTCTTATATGTTGTTGCTGCAGGCTGCTCAGAGTTACGGTATATAAGATGGGCAGCCATATCAATTTCCTCAATCAATCAATCAATCAATCAATCAACCAACCAACCAACCAACCAACCAACCAACTGAATTTACATTTCCTGAAGCTATATGCAAACTTAAATAAGCTTATATATTGTCATTCATTCCCTGAATGTATTTTGTGATACAGTTAGCTATTTAAAAAGGTGCAAAATATGTAATTATTAGGAAAAGTAAGCAAAAGATGTATATGAATTTACATGAAGACTTTGCAGATTTGCAAACAGATATAGGAAGAACTATGTTAGAATTTAATTTAATGTAGAAAAACAATGTATTTGCCAGTCCCTATACAATAGCATGGATTTTAATTGTTTCTGCATGTGACAATAAAAGTCCTAGCCAATACATAAATTGGGTTAGACAATTAAAATACAATTAAACATTGCATAGATAATAACTGAATAGCCAACATTTTCTTTTTCATTTTGGCATGTTCTTCTTTGTTCCTCTTTGGGAGAAATGTTGCTCATGTGAATATAATCCTACCTTGGGGTGGTAGATTGGATTGGATTCCTTTCTTGTGCCTCCAAGTCCAATGGCTACATAACAATGAGAAAGAGCTGGGACTTTCTGGCTAATTTAAATCTGGACAAAGCTTCAGATGGAGCTGGAAAGCTCTGAGCAACATTAAATCTGTCTTTTCCAATAGCTTTTGGAAGAGAAGGCCAATTACTTAGCATTTAATCCTATAAAAACTGGCACTGCAGGAAGGATGATTTAGATTTTGCCTTCTCCAGCATCTAGAATTATTGGATTGGATCTCATTTATTGGAAAGATCAATAATAGTGTTACTAAGGAACAAGTCAATTGCTCACAATTTATCCCATATTCCAACTGTATCACTTAGCTCAGTACAACTTCCACTGTGCTCTGTCCCCCATACTGACAATCTTTACAAGTTATGTTTGAGAGATGAACTTTTCAGTTCAAATAACGCTAATGTCTAAGACAAATTCTCATCAGAAGCACCACTATCTCATTAGAGTAGTCAAAATACTTTGAATTACAACGTTTGTATGAGCAGCAAAAATATTTTTTTTCTTTCACTAGCCTGTAAGTAAAGTTTGAAGAATGGTATAACTATATGTCGAACAAAATCTGACTTCCTCGAGGTGATAAATGCTGCAGACATTGAGAACTGCCTGCAAGGGAGATGAATAACTCAACCAACATATGACTACATTGGTATAACATCTATGACATATCAGTATGATTTATTTCAGCATTCACAGTGTTAAACACCATCAATAAATAAGAGACATAGAATAAAAAATGAAGCAGGAATACAAAACTTAATGTTTGTTCACCACTTCCTTTAATCATTCAGCATCAAACTCATGAAAAATCCCATTAAGTAGAGAATGCAGCTTTATGTGAACATGATCAGTAAGCATTAGGCCTTAATTCACTATTATGAGAAAGCAAATTTCATTGTGGACATTTAATCTCTGGGAATTGGGGAGAACAATCCAGATTCGTGTTGCAACTCTATCACCCAGAGAAAAGAGAAAGGGCTATGGGCTAATAATATTGAATTCATTCTCTCCATTCCCTCTCATTTAGAGGGGGATGAATTCCTCAGGCTAACTAAGTTAAACACCGGCCTACACCTTTAAGTGCTGACAGGATATGCCCATTCCATCACTCCCAGATCTTCTGTCTCAGCTTGACTTAGGACAAAACCTGCTAGTGAAGAGCCTGAAAGAACTAAGTCTGAGGAGGTCATTTTTCATCTTTAAAGGTGCTTCAGAGTGGCTATTATATTACTATGTAATAGTCATTCTTTAAACCCACTCACCATCTACTAAGTTTCCCTACAGTAGTATCTGCCTTGCTAGTAACTTCATTAATTTTAGGTCATTTGGGGTGATTTGCATAATTTGTGTCATTATGTCCTTATGCAAATGTTGCAAATGATGTAATTTGGGGTGATTTATCAGCAGGTCAGTGGAACAAAGCAAAACTTTGCCAGCCATGCTCAGTAAATCTAGCCCATGGGATAAAACAATATTCTACATGGCTTCACAAAACTGACAGCCAGAGAACTCCACATTCTGACTATAAGTTGATGGGCAAGTGCTAACCCTGAAGTATGAAAGAGAAACCCATGCTTTGAAATATGCAGCTCTATTTGGCCTGCCCCCAACATACCAGTTTTGCTCTTGGCATTATACTGAGACCCTGGTTAGGTTACTGCTTCACTGTTAGAATGGCTTGTATGAGCTCAGCTCAGAAGTGGCATGGAAAAATTCAGGAATACATACAAAATGGCATTACTGTGATAGAAATACCCATAAAGTCTTTAAACAAAATAACTGTAACATTACATAATACTCTCCTAGGATATAGATTCAAGGCGTCTCTAGGGAGGAAAAGGTATTTTGAGAGCTGCCTCAGCAACATTTAGAAAACTGGGATATTTAGCACTCATGGGCAGCATTTGCAAACCAGGGGGCTTCTGAAGTCAGAAATTAAGGGGATGGCTAACAGAGTAGATGAAAAGATGAAATAAACAGAGTAGATGAAAAGATGAAATAAAACACCCTTGCTTAATATGGAAATACAGCTACATTGATTTAATGGACTTAATTCTGTCTGGCCATCCACCCAAAATAACAGACAAGCCTGTTGCATCCAAAGTAGTCCTGATGAGGCAATTAAATATACATTAATTTTATGTCATTCGGGGTGATTTGTATAATTTGTGTCATTATGTCCTTATTGAAATGCTGCAAATGATGTAATCTGTGGTGATTGATGCTATTTGTGTAATGTTATCATTAATGATGTGATGTAATGCATGGCATTTGTGTATGACATCATTACACAAATGACGGAAATTATTTGTGAATGACATAATTTGAGATTCAACAATCCTTTGGAAGGAATGCCACTTTCCCCAAACTTGTTCATTACATTGAGGTTTCGCTGTAGAAGTAGAAAAACATAAAGCACAACAGGCCAGTAACAGAATACTAATAACTTATCTATTTCTAGTTTTTAAAGGTTAGGGTATTCTTTCAATTTAATTTTCCAACTTGCTTCCTTTTTTCATTCACTTATTATTAAATGCATGTTCCACCTCTCTGTTATGTAAATATTCAGGGAAGCTTACAATGACTGAAAAATACAACAGTACACACTCCAGAAGATTATGAAATCATGAACATTGTTGGAGAATTCCAGGGGTCTAAACTGAGCAGTTGATCTTGTGCAATGGTACATATGAGACTAGAGACACCTGGCATCTGCATCTACATCTAATACTCAACCCTCCTCTCTACAATTGCCATGCTTTTCTCCAGTGCCACACATCTCTCATCTGACTGTCTCTAAGAAGAAATGCACAAGTTTGTTCTCAAAGGTTTTTACCTTGGGTGGCTGTGAAGATGACCAAAAGTGTCAATAAGAAAAGTAAGTTTATAGAATAGTCCCCCCAGAGGTGCGCCAGGCCCCTACCTTCCTGGCTTTCCAAAATGGTTTAAAGACCTGGCTCTGCCAGTGTGCATGGGGTGACATGGGCTCTACCCATCCCTGGGGGTGGTGAGCACCCTGACGATGCTCCTGGAATTACTCGCCAACTCTCCATCTTCTTGGAACCTATTTATTTTTAGGATTGTTTCTATATTGCATTTTAATGAATTTTATTTCTGCTGTAAACTGCCCAGAGTTGTTTCAATGAGATGGGCAGTGACAATTTGATAAATAAAAAATAAATAAGTTACATAGGATGGTGTATGATCTTAAGCTTTCTATAAAACACAGACTTTCAAAATATCAAGACACGATGGCAGGTCCATCATGTTGAAACCAAATGCTTTTCAACATATACTTTCTCCAACTCAATGAATGAAGTAATTTTTAGATGCAATATAAATTGAGTGGCTAAGTGCCAACAGAGTATTAATTGCAATGCAGTTATTCTAATCATTGCAGATATTGCCCCAAAGATCTATGGCTAATTCCTAATTGAATTTCATTGTATCTTTCTGAAATAAGACTGAAGTCTACTTCCCATTTGTCAAATCCCAGTTATTACAAGTATGATATATTAATAAGCCATTCACCCAATAAACCATTCATACACCTAAGAATAAGCATCTGATAAAATGAGCTGCAGCCTTTTAATAAAATGTGTTAGAAAAAACTACTCCTGATTTTGACTAAGAAGGGTATGTGTGTATGATGTGTTTATATATTAAAATTGGTTCTTAAACTGTCATATATATATATTTAATAAAACTGAAGGGATTGAAAATGATCATTTGGGATTCAATCTTTTTGTATTATTGGCAAAAATTAAAGAATCCAGGGAATACATAGCCCTGTTGCAGATTCTCCTGGTAACCAGAGAGCACTAAATCAGAAAATCTCCTGAGGTGAATTTGTACTTTTGTGGCAGCTAATCTCAAGCATCTTGCAACCCAACATTTTACCCAGGCTTGATAAAGCACTGAGAAGATGAAAAATGTTGTATGGATTCCAAGGATTATCACTGAGACATGGAAAAAGTTCTAAAATTATAAGAGCAAATCTGTATTGCCCTATATCAAGTCTCTGACACTGTCATCAAAGAACTCTGAACAATTCTTTTGTGTATTTGTTGTTTCTATTCTCTTCTGAAAAATGAATCATTATTCCACCTACAGTTTTTAAGGATTGTAACTACAAAATCTCTGTGAAAAGAATTTGTTGTCCTCAGCTTAATTATCATTTATACTCATAACATGTACTGTGATCTGACAAAATCTAGACTGGGGAAATGAATACATTCCCTGGAAATAAATAATATCCTTCTTCACAAAGATCATCTGTATGAGCTGCAGTCCTAGACCAGTGATCAAAATAGGCTGTCAGTCAAGCAAATCTCCCAGCTCTATACAAATAGATAAGTTCCCTCTGCGCTAATCTTATGCATTTGCTGTCTGTTCTATCAGCCTTCCCCAAACAGATGGACAGCTATAACTCTTGTCCTCCAGGGCAGCCGACTAGCTGGAGATGAGAGGAATTTTTGCACAACAGATCCAGGAACTATGGGTGTGAAAGACTACAGTATAGCACTTAGAGAAAAAGCTGTTAACATGAGAATAAGGCCTGAATATGCAAGGTGAATGCAGAGCTGATTTGTGATTTGTGAATCTGGGTGCAGGTACACCCCATTTCGGATACACGGAGACATGTCTTTTCATCTCGCTTTGCATCTTATGTGGCCGACATCCAGATTTTTCTGAATATTACAGAGGCTCTATAGCTATCCTGATCATGCATCCAAGTATGCCCCAGTCCAAATATTGACTGTCTGCCTTGAACAAAATCATTAGAGAAGAAAAACATTAGGTATGGATTTCAAAAGTCAAGAATAATCTGGAGTGATGCTTGAAAAACAAAAAGATGAGGGGAAGGAAGGCAAGGGGAAGTAAGGAGCAGGAGAGTGAAATTAAAAGATCTCACTTTAAAATGTAATATTTTTAAAAGTGCTTTAATATACAGTCTAAACCAAGTCTACAATGTGGGCTCACTATCAGCTCAGCCACTGATATTAACTGATATAAAATGGGCAGAATTTATCAATTTTTTTAACTTATTTTGCTTAGTTTATGAAAAATGAACTTTACCCTCGAGATGACTGTGACAATTAAGCCCCTCTAAGATGACAGATGCTTGATAGATAGATAGATAGATAGATAGATAGATAGATAGATAGATAGATAGATTTACATGGTTGCCCTCTCACCACAGCAGATCTGGGCAGTGAAGAAAATTCTAAAACAAAAGCAATATAAATAACAGTTAAAACATACAACATATAAGTGCTTCTGAATAAACAGGTATGGGAAGGAACAAGCTATATATTTAAAACATATCCCACCTCTTCATTGGAATCTAAGGAGTTATAGATATAATTAACTCAATATAGTCCTTGCATTGGTCAAAGTCACCAATGACGTTTTGTATAATGGTAGCAGAGGCCACAAACTATAAAAGTACCCACACCTTCTTTGGAATCTCTGTTAACTCAATTTTTGGAGCTAAATGGGCTGAACTATTGTTTAGTAGAAGATGATTGCCACTTGAATATGCAGGAAGTTGGCCACGCATTGCTCGGCACTCATTCAGTTGCAAAAACAATCAGAATACTCAATCCAATCTACTTCTCTATGACAAACCCATTTGTTGCTACTGTACTGTACAAAGTCAAATGAGTAGGCATGAATTAAGAAATTACTTAAATTACTTAATTTAAGGTTCAAATCTTTCAGATATAAATTATTTTTTCTAGTCAAGTCATCATTCCTCTTTTATTCAGTCTAATGAATGTTTATGCTCTTTAAACATTTTCAGTGTCTGTGTGTGTGTGTGTGTGTGTGTGTGTTTGTGTATTCCTTTAATATTTAAAAAAAATTGCAGCCCTGGCTTTGTGGCAAACTACAGTTTGATATTTTTTTTAAACCATTCTTGTATCATGTTCTGCTGTAAAGAATATTACATTTTAACAGATGAGATGAAATATCTCATCAAACCTCACTGACATTTATTGAGCTGGAACACATTATTTGCTCTTAGCTGCCAATCAGATTTTTGTCTCTTAGATTTAGTAGAATTGCCCTTTTTTTCTTGACAGGTCAACCACATCATTTACACATGTGGACCAGCCAGAAATTCAACAGATGAGATTTCCCATTCCCTGTATTTTCAAGAGGGGCATTGCAATCTACTGAATTTGATCCACACTGATGCTGAAATATGATTGTTGTGTTATCACTAATTCAGTAAATTTTAAAAGTGCCAAATGGATATAAGACACACATTACTAATAAGAGTGAGTTGAAATTAATATTCTGCTTTGAATAGAGGAGTTTTCAAATTGTTCACATTTTTTTTTCTAAAAAATGGAAGATCAGAGCCAAAATCAGAGAGTAGAAAAATCTTTTTTTGAAATTTAGTTTATTCATGTGGTACATGTTGAAAGAAAATACCATTATTCAGCTGTTACACTTCACCAGCTGCACAGTTCATTAGCCATGGGCTATCTGATTTCTTATAACAGAATAAAAGAGCGTATAAAGAAAATTGGTGGTGTGAATTTCTTTCTACAGTTCTACTGTAGAAGAGAATTCATTTTTGTATTCTTCATTTCAGTAACAGTGTTTCTCTAAAGAATCTCCCTTTATTCTAAGCAATTCTCCCCCCAAATGAACAATTTAATATCTTAATATACATTTTTTTTCTTATACAATCAAAATAGCGAATGTAAACTATAGTGGAACAACATAAGAATATAATAAAACCAGGCCGAAATTTCAGCTCTATGACTTGGTTCTTCAAATGGCTTAAATAAGACATCAGAAAAAGAATTCCTAAAGGCATTTCTCATTATTTTGGTCCAAATAGAACAACTCCTAAAAACAATGTGACGGCTATTTAAAAAAAAATAAAGTCAATGCCTTAACAGGGCAATGATTACATTCCTGCCCAGCTCTTCGCCATATGAGAAACAGAATTGTATATAATGCAGTTTTTCACCTTCATATCTTTCCTTCCTTAAGAAATGTCTTCCCTATTAGCAAGAAATCTTACTGTTATGGGAAATCAGCATCCAGATCTATCAATCTTTACAAGGGTAGCTTTCAAATCTTCTAACACAAAATAAGGTTTGTGTGAAGAGCAGGTGAAATTGGCTGCTTTGTTTCAAGGTCTTTAATACCTGCTTCTGATCAGTGCTAATAAGGAAATGTAAATTGCATTTCTTTGCAGAAATGCTGGGAACCTGAAACACGTAGTACAACAATGAGCTTCTTGCAATGTGCTATTGTGGTCAGACTGTAATTTCACCTAGGCAGTATTTTATACAGGAAGAAGTATATAGCTGGTTGGAAAATACAATTGTACTTTTGCATCGCTCAGCCGTGACAAAATTGATTCAGCTGTGATTTTCTTAGAATGAACAAAGAGAAAGGCATTCTTTACTGTTATAATGCTCTCAGTTTAGCTATCAATGAATAACACAATGCTTTACCAATTATCCTTTCAAAGGGTCCTTATTTAAATTAAAATCATTATTACAGAGGGAGCCATTTAGAGAAAAAGAAGAGAATAGAACTTGGAATATGATCAGCATTTCCAAGGATTTATTTCTGACTTTTTGGCCTTTGAGTACAACTTTTACATTAAAGTAGCTTGGAGTCAGGATTGTGGTAATGTCTTTAAAGGCTATAAAATAGCAGAATGTAGGCATGCAACATGTTTCCCTCTTAAGTAAATTCTTGTTTAAACATTTTATTCTTTTGAGTACATAAAAGGCAAGGAATCTAAAGCCCTCCAGTTGTTGTTTTCACACAGTCCCGGCTACATGGCCATGGGTGAGGAATGCTGGGAATTGTAGTTCAACAACTTCTGGGTGGCCACAGATTTTTCATCAATGGTATCAATTTACCAAAAAGTGTGGGAGTGTGGAGTAAGGGTGTGAAACATGGACTCTCATCCCCAGAAGAACGAACACGAGATAAGAGAATGAGACTGGCCCCTCCCTAAGGAATGCAGAGGATGTTTGTGGGGTGACCCTGGGAATTGCTCTCACTCTGAGAAGATTCTGTAACGGGAGTTGAGCCAATAAACCTTGCTGGATTGAATCTGTATTGTCTCCTGGAGTTTCCTGGGCTAATCCTGACATCAATCTTCTCAGAGTCAAACTACCTTCCAGTAGAAGGAGATACATCATGGCTACAGATCCTCAGGGAGCGGCTTTGACTCCAGAAGTGTTGGCAGCCGCATTGTTACAGCATCAGCAGCAAGTGCGAGCTGGCAGCCCAAGGCCATCTACTTCAGGGTGGCAGATGGCAGGAGGGAGGGGGGCTGATTCTATTAATGTTGCAGATGTTTTTCAGGACCCATCGGAAGACGGTATGGAGGAGGCAGGAGGTGCTGAGAGCCTTTCATCGTCTGACATGTCATCCCTCCCACCTTTGCCAAGTTCTGCTGAGAACTCAGGGGGAGAGGATGGAGATGGAGGGAGGGGTGATGTGGGAGTGTGGAGTAAGGGTGTGAAACATGGACTCGCATCCCCAGAAGAACGAACACGAGATAAGAGAATGAGACTGGCCCCTCCCTAAGGAATGCAGAGGATGTTTGTGGGGTGACCCTGGGAATTGCTCTCACTCTGAGAAGATTCTGTAACGGGAGTTGAGCCAATAAACCTTGCTGGATTGAATCTGTATTGTCTCCTGGAGTTTCCTGGGCTAATCCTGACAAAAAGCTTTGTTAACATCCTGATATCTGGCATACTGACTCTGTGTATCCTTTAAGAAAGAATAATTTGTAAATGTGTTAACAATAGAATGACACATTTTGAATAAATTACTTTTGTTTGTGCTACAATACATGTCAGCATATGTGGCTGACACGATTGTACCCTATTCATGTGATAGCTAAGATGCACGAAGATTGGCAAATAAGTGATGTGTTATCTACTGGACATGACCAATTGCACATTAGCACATTTTGTAATTTTAATCTTTGAATGGGGCCTTAGAAGAAGCCTGGGTAATTCCTGTTTACACAGTCTGTGCCAAACGGGAGCACATGCCAGTTTTCATGATTTAGTAAAATATTGTCTATTCCTCCAAAGACAGGTTTTGATTATGAAAGTCTTTAAAAAAAGGGTTAATTATTGAAATTTACTGATAGTGTTAAATTGAATAGTCAAACCATTACTTGGCAATTGTCTGTTCTGGGCAACCCACAATTTAGCTTCCATTAGGCTTGACTTGCTGACTCGCTTAGAGATGGATTGAAATATTGTTGAAATGTCATTGCAGTATCCCTATTCTGGGTTTTAACAACATTGCATTTTTATATATTTATTTATCATATTTATATAGCCACCCATCTCACACAAAGTGACTCTGGGTGGCATACAACAATTAAAAAGAATAAATACATAAAAACAGTTAGAAATAAAAAACTATAAAAGCATACAAAACAGGAGGGGATAAAATGAATAAGGGAGCTATTGTAAAATCTCCCCGGTCCCCTGGGAGCCCCAGGCCTGATCACATAGCCGGGTCTTGAGGGACTTATGGAATGTTAAGAGGGATGGAACTAATCCCACTTCTGGGGGGAGAAGATTCCACAAGGAGGGCGCTACAGCAGAGAAGGCCCACTTCCTGGGACCTGCCAAATGTAATTCTCTGGCAGGTGGAACCCGCAGCATGCCTTCTCTGTCAGACCTGATGGGACAGGCAGATGTAATTGGGGAGAGGTGGTCCCTCAGGTAACCCGGCCCCATGCCATGAAGGGCTTTAAAGGTCAAAAACAGCACCTTGAATTGGACCCGGAAGCAAACTTAATGCAGCTCGCAGAGCAGAAATCTAACATGTACCACCCTTGGGGCACACATAACTGCCTGCACCACTGCATTTTGCACCAGCTGAAGCTTCCAGATACTCTTCAAGGGCAGCCCCATGCAGAGTGCATTATAGAAATCTAAATAGGAGATAACTAGGGTATGAGTGACAGTGATTAGGTCCCTCTGATCTAGGAATGGGCGCAACTGGCACACAACACAAAGCTGTGCAAAGGCCCTCCTAGCCACAACTGCCACATGCTCTTCAAGCAGGAGTCGTGAGTCCAGGAGAACCCCCAGATTGTGCACAGGGTCTGTCTGGGGCAGTGCAACCCCATTCAGTACCAAAAATGGCATAGCCCTAGCACCAGAAAGCCACAAAACCCAAAGCCACTCAGTCTTGCCAGGGTTCACTTGTAGCCTGTTGTTCTCCATCCAGACCCTCACAGCCTCCAGGCACCAGGATAAGACATTCACAGCATTGCTTATTTTACCAGGGGCAGATAATTGGGTATCATCAGATACTGATGATACCTCACTCCATGGCGTCATGTAGATGTTAAATAGGAGAAGGGGAAAGCACCAAATCCTACAGCACCCCACATAACAGGGGTCAAGGATGGGATCTCTCCTCCCCAACCATCACCAACTGGAATCAGTCCCAGAGGAAGGAGGCGAACCAGCACAACACAGTGCTGCCCACCCCCAATCCTCTGAGCCGATCCAGAAGGATACCATGGTTGATGGTATCGAAAGCTGCAGAGAGGTCAAGTCGGGCAAGGATGGATGCACAACCCCCATCCCACCCTCACCAGACATCATCCAAAAGCACAGCCAATGCTGTTTCTGTCCCATACCCATGCCTAAATCCCAACTGAAAGGGATCCAGATAATCTGCTTCATCCAAGGTCCTCTGGAGCTGTTGTGCAACCACCTTCTCATTCACCTTCCCCCAAAAGGGGAGGTTAGATACTGGATGAAAATTGTCCAATATAGTGGGGTCTAGAGATGGCCTTTTGAGGAGGGAGTGAACCAAGACCTCCTTAAGAGGTGAAGGAACAACCTCCTCATTCAAAGATGCATTAACCATTGCTAGAACCCACTCACACGACAACTCCCAAGCTGCTTTCCCAAGTCAGGAGGGTCATGGATCTAAAGAGCAGATGCCTGAGCTCACAGCCCCAAGAACCCTGTCCACTTCCTCAGGTCCAACAGGTTCAAACTGTTCCCAGATAACAGGACAAGACTCCTCCCTAGGCATCTCCACCGGACCTGCAGTAAAGCCAATGTCCAACTGAGAACGAATCTGAGTGATTTTATCCAACAGATGCCAGGAGAATTCCTCTGCACGTCCCTGCAGAAGGTTCTCCAAGCCATCCTTACCCAGGAGGGCTCATGTCACCCAAAACAGGACTGCAGGGTGGCTATCTGCAGAAGTAATAAGAGCAGAGGAGTAATGATGCTTCGCCACCCTTATCACCACTAAGTAGGCATGAATAGCAGCTCTAACCCATGTTCAGTCGAGTTTGTCTCTCATCAAGTGCCAGCGATGCTCTAGACATCTTTTCTCTCACTTCCTCTCCCTTACCTCTTCTGTAAACCACAGAAGAAGTGCTGGTATCCCTGAGAGGAGAGAGATCGCATGGGCACAATCTGATCCAAAGCCTCAGTTGCCCCTTTATTCCAAGTGGTGACCAAGGCTTCAGATGGACCATGCAGCAGACCAGCAGGAACAACCCTCAACTCCCTCTGGAACTCATCCGGGTCCATTAGTCACTGGGGCAGACCGATCTAATGGGTCCAGCCTCCCTGCAGTGGATAGTGGCACTGAGCCACCTCAGACCCCATCCCTAGAGAAGGCAGATTGAAGTCCCCCAAGACCATAAGTCTGGGGAACTCCACTGCCAGCCCAGAAATGGCATTGAGGAGCTCAGGCAGGGAAGTTGCTGTGAAGCAGGGAGGCTGGTACAACAGCAGCAGTCCCAACTGATCCCTAGAGCCCAACCTAATGAACAGGGTCTCACATCTGTGGTGCAGCACTCCTGAAGGCTGTAAGAGATTCCCAGATGACAATCACCACACCTCCACCCCTGCCCTGGACTCTCAGCTGATGCCACACTCAAAACCCAGCTGGGTATAACTTCAAGAGGGCTACTTCCACCTCCAAATCCAGCCAGGCCTCAGGGATGCATCCAGGTCAGCCCTCTCATCAGTGATTAAATCACTGATAAGGGAGGCCTTATTACAGACTGACCTGTCATTTAGAAGCAGCAGCCAGAGACCAGAGCCTCTGAAGTTCTGCTGATAGTCTACTGGGGCTGAGACTGAGGAGCTAGAACGTGGGTCAGGTAACAAACAACAGTCCCATGGTCCCCAGGAATGGCCTGCTCCCTGTCTCCCACCATTTCTCCCCATGCCTGTCAACACCATAATATTTTGGCCTGCCCCCATCCCCCCAACAGCAGCCTCATCCCTATATCCAAGCCCTTCAATTCCCAAGACCGGGGAGCATCTGCTGTCCTTACCAGCCATACCTGGGGGGGAACCTGGGCACCCCAAGGCTCTTTAGTTTACTAGCTCTCAGAGCCATCAGAGCCCAGCAACTACCTCCCTCACTTGATTCCCACAGCCTCACACACAAACATATACAGGGATCCTTCCCTTGCTGCTCCTACCAACAGGTAGTGGGCACCCTACCCATTCACCCTTCATCAAATTCCTCCTCCGACTCTCACCCAGAGAAAGGATCAACACATTCAAACCCACTCACACTCACACACACCTCACTCAACATCCAGGACCCCCTACCATGCTGTTCCCACCAGCTGGCAGAGGCTCCCAACCATTCACCCCCACACACAAAGCCCACCTCTGGCTCTCACCCAGAGAAAGGCAAAGAGGAGGAATAACATTCAATTCCCAGTGGGAAGCCCACAGTCCAACTCCCAGGCACTTCACCATTAAATAGGAGTAGAGGTGTTTTCTTCTTCTTCCTCTCGAGGCTACCGGAGGGAAGCAGAAAGGCCTCCACAGGGGAGAGGGATCCATAGCAGTCTGCCACTCCACTGCAACCCTCCCATCCTGCCTAGCCCCCACCCACACCTCCAAAACCCCAGCATCCAGATGCTAAGCCAATGATAGAAAGATGGTAAAAGGCTACAACACCTCAAAGCTCCAAAACAGAGTTGGGCCAGCTCCTCAGTCCACTCCTCAAAGAAACAGCTTGGGCAGTTCTCCAAGCAAGTGCAAAGAAATCCCTCCAGCAGCAGCAGACTCCTCCAGCCAAACCAGCTAAGCCAGTCCAAGGATGCTATTCCCAAATTCAAAAAAACCACCAAGGTTGCAAATGTGGCAAACACTGCAAACATAGCAAATCCCAGCAGCAACTGCAGCACCGCACCACCACAGCAGCAGCCAAGCCAGTCCCCAAAACACCACCACCAAGTTCAAAGGAGCCGCCAAGTTTACAAATGCAGCAAACGCAATTGGGGTAGTAGGCATGGCATGAGTTGCAAGATGATGTACGCTGCTGTCGTTCACACTCCTCCAGCCAGAGAAGTCCAGACAGACCCGAGCAGTCCAGCTTCCCTTCGGGTGAGTGCCAGTCCAGAGCATTGTTCCACACAACAAGCACATACACAGCAGACATATACAAAAAGCATAAAGTTAAAAGGACAGTGGCTCTGCAGCTCTCATTCTCCCTGCCCAAATACCAAATATCAAAAAAAGACCAAAAGCCGAAGCCCCTTGTTATCTATAGGTGGTAAACTGAAGTATGTAAATATGAAGATACCCTATTTATGGCTGCTCCTATAAGAAGCCAATGGAATCCATCGTGTGCCAGAGCGGGCATAACCATGGAAGGAACACAAAGAGAACATCAGAGAATATATTTAAAAAAAAACACCAAAAAAAGATTTATGCATTTAGAGACACAATTGCTTATTGCAGCAGTGACTTGAGAAGCAAAAAAAACAAAACAATATGAAGCAAAAATTTGTATGGTTTTAAAGACAAACAATCCTTTTCAAGAAAGGAATGGGGAACAAATAAAAGGTAAGAATGAGAAGTCAGGAACTTTATTATTGAAGCAGAATGAAGTTGGCATGAGCTTCCAAGACTAAAAATAGGTGTAGATGAGGAAGAGGCAGCTAGGGACAGATCAAGGTAGAGGACAGTCAATCATACAGCCGAGTTCAAAAGGTAAAATCCCCTCTCAAATACGAAGACTCCAATGTAAGTTTTGCAAAATCCCTTTTACTTGCCTTCATTTAGACAAGCATTTGATCCAGGTTCTTGCTGAATTTTCTAGAATGCCAAGATAGAAAAGGGGAATAAAAACCCATCAAAGGACTCTGGGTCATCCCATACCACAGTCTCAAAGCATATATATAGGAGTCCCACGGCTCACAACTTATTGCATTCTCTCTCTCTCTCTCTCTCTCTCTCTCTCTCTCTCTCTCGTACACTTATGTCAGAACAGACTGAGAGCTGTTTGACTTTCAGTGGAAGATGATTGACACCTGAACATGCGGACCACTCTGATTTCAGCCCCTTGACTTCGGACCTGGCCAGCTCAGGCTATCATATTTCCCTGGCATTCATGAACAGTTTAGCAGGCCTTCCATGTCCCTGGAAAGGTCCATGTTAATCTGGGATTTTGAAGTCCCCAAAGTGGGCACACCAAAATCAAACCAATCATCTATTTTTTCTGGGTATGTGGCAGCCCAGTTATGCTTCCAGCTCAACTCCTATTTGTGTAACTCCATTTTGCTGGGATAGTCTTAATTGTTTTGGGGGAAGGAGGATTGTCTTTGTGGACATACTCCACAAAGACAGGAAAATGACCTCGTTTCCAGGATCCTATCCTGGCCAGCTGGCAACAGCAGGGCAAAGAAGGGTTGAGTCACACAGCAGCAGCTAGCAAAGCTAACCACAGCACTGAAAACAACTTCTGTTTTCCTCATGCATTGTGCCAGCATGACTACTTGGAACAGAGTGAGCAGTGACAGTGTGGGATTCAATAGAAACAGCATCAGATAGTCAGCACCTCTGGTTTCCAATAATATCTTGTATTATTTGCTGTACATGTGAAATAAAGGGGTTTATACATGATGAAAAACAAGTAACAGCAAAAGTGAACCAAAGTTATAGGGTGAGGTTGTTGGGCCTAAGTGACCAAAAGGTTACACAAATTGATATTCAGATTATGCAGATGAATATGTTAGTGCCTCCTCTTAAGATCTAACAGGCAGCATGGTTTAAGAGAGGGCGCTTGGACATGGGTTAGAGAAGAAATAGCATCAGATTTCTGTTTCCCTGATGATCTCAGTTTTTTTATTAAAAAAGCAGAGCAAAAATAAAACAGGGTTAATGCACTGTTTATATTATATATTTAGTTCCATAATACAGGGGAATGGCATCATTATATTGAGGATGTAATGTAATTCAATTAATTGTTTTGACTGAAAGTGTTTTCTTAGGAAGGTCCCTGAATTTTTAGGCACAGATTATGAAAGCTTTTTCTCAGCTACTTCAACAGAAAAGATTCTTCAAGACATGCCTTGCTAACACTTCAGTGTAGCTGTTACAAAACTAATATAATCCATGAGAGTGGAGTTGCATTTCCATTCACATTTCATAACATTTATACGTAATAAATATTTTAATACTCACTACAAGGCATGGAACATTATCCAGTGACAGCAATCTGTCCCCATGATTTACTTATAATAATTCTTTTCACCCTTCACAATAAATTATCTTTTGATAATAGAGATCTCTTTTTCTCTTCTTGTATCTTTACGATTCGTACCTTAAATACTAAGGGCTAAAAAAAGAAATGAGAAGGAAAAGCTCAAATGAAATCTATTTACTGCTTTAACATTTCTCAACTCACACATTAACATTTAGCAAGTCGTAAAGAATATACATCTCTGGGTGATTTGTGTATAATGGTGTTTAGTGGATAGACCAGTGTTGATAAAAGGACTGGTTAGCTCAAGATAATTCAAGGAGCTTTGTGGTTGGCCAATACCTTGGAAGAAGCTGGAACACTCAAATTAGAAAAGATTTCAACTTTTCTTTCCTTCAAAAGGTAAGAATGAGAAATCAGGAACTTTATTACTGAAGCGGAATGAAGTTGGCATGTAGGGTACGGAGACCGGAAAGGATTCACAGAAAGCTGCAATGGCCACAGGAGAGGGCATGGGGAAAAGGCAAGATAGCAGTTGCAGCAATGCCACTGAAGTCTTGCCCATTTTGCACATACATGCCAAAAGGATGGGGCATCACCTGCACTGCCACAAATCCTATCCTCCCTTTTTGGACAACCCCCTCCCCCCTGCTCCACAAAGTACCACTGGCAAATAACCTAACTTTAGTTAAATCGCATTAAAAAGGCTAACTTGGGAAGGAAAACTCCATTTCCCCAAAGATGGCAGCCCATGTTGTAATCTTGCACATTTCCCATTGCCATTGTCAAAACCAGAAGCAGAACTGGAGCATTCCCAGATCATCTGGCTCAGTGGGAATGTCAGGGGTGCTTCGCTATTTCCTACCGCAAGCAGCAAAATCTCTGGGCTGCTGAAGCTGACCTAAGCCTCCATACTGGTAAGCTCCAAACTGCTTTGATTCATTGACTACACTAAGGGCTCTTTCCCATTTTCAGAGGGATTGATTTTAATGATTACAATCTCTCATCTTAAAGCAAGGGCACACAATTTTTTTCTAGGCTGTAAAAGATTCCCAGCCTTTCCCCTTTGGATATTATGTCAGAAGTACAAGCAGTCCCCGGGTTAAGGAGGAGATCCATTCCTAAGTCTGTCTTTAAGTTGAATTTGAATGTAAGTCAGAACTCATACTTACAAACGGGCTGCCTATTACTAAAAATGGCAGACAGCATTCTCCTTCCTCGAGCTGATGAACCGCTGAAGCTGTGCAATGTTGTCATGAACCACTTAAAACTGCTGAAAATAGGCTGTATTTTAAATGTGTGTGGCTTCAGCAGTTCATGAAAACATTGCACAGCTTCAGCGGTTCGCCAGTTAAAGGAAGAATGTTGTCTGCCATGTTTAGTAATAGGCAGCCCATTCATAAGTATGAGTTGTCCATTAGTCAGATGTTCTTAACCTGGGGACTGCCTGTATATCTAAATCAAAGCCAGTGGCTCAAGTCCTAAATCTTTGAGGTTGGCAATAAATGGAATAAAGACAAACTCAAACCTCAATCCAGGCAGTAGGAAGGCGTTCCTGGTTAATAGAAAGCCAGATCAGGAAATAAGATTCAACTTTGAAAACAAATGTTTGCAGTGTTTCCAGTTGTGAGATCCTCCTGGACTCAGTCCTGAAACAGAATGTCCAGGCCTTGGACGGGGCAAAGAAGGCATTTTCACGCTAAGGCTTGTTTCCTAGGCATACCCATTTCTAGAGATCTCACACCTGACCAATAGTGATATGTGCATGAGTTATGTTCTTCCAGTTTACCCCAGCACAATCATGATCCACCCTCTCTTTCTGGAGGGCATAAGTGCATGCACATCATTATCCTCAGTGTACCCTCAGCACAGCCTGATCCAGGTTTTCCAGCATTGCATCAAAAGTAGTATTTTCCGTCTTACCCTGGCTGCACTGTCCAATTCGTATGCTGAGCTTCAATTTCTTGTAAGAAATTGTTCTCCGAGGCCTGCAGTGGGAATGCCCGCTCTCCTCCCCCTCCAGGCACTAGTTATTGCCTTCCCCTACCATTTTTTTAAGCAAGGTCACCAGTGGAATGATGAAAACTAGATTTTTTAATTTAACAAGCTCACTGATGAAACAGTGCAACAATGAACGCTGCCACTTTCCCCTTCTAGCCCGAGTGACAAGATGACTGTGGCAATGGTAAAACTGGAGCATTTTCTTTTTTCTTAAACAATCCAGGAAATGTAAAGAAGCAGGGGGAATCCACAAATCTAGGGCCATGGTAGATCTGGTCTGAAAAGAATTTCAAGCTATCCCTATGGCTAAATCTAAAGAAAGGTTTAAATCCAGGAGGAATTTCTTAGGCATTTATGCAGGGGAGACAAGCAGTTGAAGGCTGCCGTGAAGAAAAGACCTCTGTGGGGCTATCGCTAGAAAGTTAAGGAGGTCTAGAAGGCTTTGGGCAGCCTTTCGGTTGGGCTAGATTTATGTATGTATGTATGTATGTATGTATGTATGTATGTATGTGTGTATGTATATATTTGGTGCCTCTGAGTCCGTTTTTGACTCCCTGGAGACTGCCCTGCACTTTCTTGGCAAGGTTTTTCAGAAGTGGTTTGCCCTTGCCTGCTTCCTAGGGCTGAGAAAGAGAGTGACTGATCCAAGGTTGCCCAGCTGGCTTCATGCCTAAGATGGAATGAGAACCCTTGGTCTTCCAGTTTCTAGCCTGATGCCTTAACCACTACATCACACTGGCTCTTGGGCTGGTTTCAGAAACATGGGATTCTATTCTTTTTAGTATCTTCACTGTTAAAGTGAAAGGAATCTCTTCCGACAATCGAAGTCATGTTTAATGAGAACACAAGAGGGGTCTTCTTAGTAGCTGTTTTGAGGCTTAGAAACACCCTGACAAAGAAGATGAGCTAGGTTACCCTCTTCCTTGATAGTCTTTCATTGGCATGCAAATATATTTTTAACTAGACAGGACGTTTGCTACTTAAGCTGACTTGCTCACTGAAGAGGATTTCAGTTGATGCCAGGTGGTGCTATTTATTTTTTATTTCTATTTTCTTTTTCATTAGATTTATTCATTTTAAAATGTATTTTTAATTATATTTCTTTAAATATAATTCTTCTTTAAAATATTTCTTATTTTAAAAACCCCTTCTGTTTAAATTCTGTGTACATTCTAAAATTCCCACCAGATTATATATCAAATGATAGTGTTAATACTAATTCTGGTTGAGATTTTGACATATCAACATGGATCAGTTGGAAGTTCTTCCAGCATAGAAAATCTGATATCTATCCTTTCAAATGCATTCTTTGGGGAATCCAGTATACCTTAAATACATTTTTTTTTTAATGAATCAACTTTAATCTCAGACCTGTAGATACCATTTTAACATTTCTAAGGACATGAATCCATTGATGGGGCTTATCAGAGATTCCAGTTCTTTAGTCCATGTTTGGAATATCCTAGAAATGTCCACTTTAACAATATTCTTGAGCTTTTTATAGAGATATATTGTAGGTTTAAAGTGCCTGGCCCATACTCATCCACATTGATCATATTGATCCATATTATACGAGTATTCTTACCATACTTTTTCCTTAAGGCTTAGGGTAAGTTTACTTTTTTTGCTTGTAGTTTTCAGTCATATACACAAACATGCCACAAGCATTGCAGCTTATGAGTTCAGGTTCACTTCCATTTTTTCTTTTGTTCCTTGCAATGTAAGCTTCAGGGCAGCACTGGCTCAAGGCTATACGGCGCCCCTGGGCCACGCTGACTGATGGTGCTACCTCCTGCCAATATGAGGATTGGCATTATTAGTGTGATTTGGAAGGAGAGGTGGCACTGGTAACCCCTAGGTTTTGGTGCCTTAGGCTGCTGCTATCCAAACTTAGCTTAAAGCTGGCCCTGCTTCAGAGGTTTTCAAACTGCGTTCCATGCAGCCAGTTTTCTATCACTAGAGCTTTACCTCTTGATTAGATTTTCTGGATTTTTTCCCCCTTTTATTTTTAACTAACAGGTTTCATGGTGTGAAAAGTTTGACAACCCCTGGTCTACTTCAAGGAAAAAATAAGTAGGACCTTCTCTTTGAATTCTGCTGCTGAACTCTACTTCTAAATTCCCGCTAGTTCCCCTTGTGAATGCACTCCATTTTCAATCAAGGTGACTTCTTCCCTTTCACCCATGCTGTGATCACTTCTCACATGCAGCAATAACTTTTACAGTGAATTTTTACCCCTTGAAGTTGAATATGTGAGACAGCATGAATGCTAAGAGCAAGATTGAGCCTTTAGGCATTGCCCTAAGCTAACAAGAGTGTTGTGGGTTCTAAATATAGCATTCAGTCACAATGACTCTTTTATTTTTCCTTATTCCTAAAATGGCAATAATCTTTGATACATGCTAGCTGCAAATTAGTACCTCAAATACTTTTCTTGAGGCTTGCAAAATTGGCCTATGAATGTGAAAAGAATTCTTAGCATCATTCTACAGATTTTGTTCACTATTCCAAGGAAGGAAGGAATGTGAGTTGAAACCCACTGGTGTAATTCCCCTTGCACCCTCCAAAACGTTTGCAGGGAGAGGAAAAAAATCACTCACTCCCCCAAAAAGGAAGATGTTCTGTCAAGGAAAAAAGACATTCCTCTGTACAGCTTGTCATTAGAAGTCACCATTTCTGCCACTTGGATAACTACAAGGGGAAAAAAAATAACCTGATTTTTTTTTTTTTTTAAAGGCTGATTTACTTCAGTGAAACTATTCATTTGGCACATGTGCAGTTTTGCAGTAGATGAGGTGGAAGGCAGAAAGCTCAAGGCTTAATCCCTTGTAGCTTGGCTGTTGGCCTACGTGTACTGTGTTTCTAGATGTGAAAAGAAGCACGTTTCTCAACCTCTCCAGTACACTTTTTTTTTTTTGGTCTGCGCTCAGTCATTACTGACCCTGCAGTGACTGCCTGGACGAATCCTTGCAGTTTTCAAGGCAATTGTTTTTCGGAAGTGGTTTTCCAGAGCCTCCTTCCTAGAGCAGAGCCCAGCTGGCGAGCGCAGGAGGCGGGATTTCCATTGCTTCGCGCCCTTTTCGGGCGAGCGCGGTTTCGCGCTTACCGGCAACTGGTCCCGTCTCTCTGTGCAAGGCGCTGCCAGCATTTTTCCTCCCACCAGAGTGAGAGTACCCATTTTTCTACTCACGTGAGTTTTTCGACCTGTTGGGTTGACAGGAGCTGGGGGGGGGGGGACAGGAGCTCACCCTGTTAACGCAAAGGCTGGACTCGAACCGCCGAAGCGTCAGCCATTTCTGGCCGGCAACTTTCAGCATCATTAACCAAATCTAGATGGGAGAAACATCCCATCATTTGCCCTGAGGAACATCATTCCCCCTGAGGTGAGACTAGCCCCATCCCCGATATCCTTCCGGAAGTCCCTCAAAATGTGGTTGTCTCAACAGCCTTGGAGATCTCAAGGAAGTGGTGAAATAGTGAGGTGGCTGCGTTGCCTGTAACATTGAACCTCTCTCTTCGTCTTTTAATAATCATACTGATTTTTTAAAAAAATGGTGGAATGTTTTTAACTATTGTTTATTGTACGGTTTGTTTTTTTATTCTACACTGCCCAGAGTCATGTTTTGTGAGGTGGGCAGCTATATAAATATGATGATATAAATAAATACATTTGTAAAAGTGGGGAGCTTATAATATTAGGGATGCTTCTTAATCGTGGGGTGTTGATGACAGTGCATGGGAGAATCGCTGTTGAGATTTGTACTATTTCTTCTATCATGGTATTTTTTTATATTCGTTTATTAGGTTTATTTCCTGCCTTTCCTCCTGGAGCAAGAGACCATTTCCACAATTCTCTTTTCTCCAAGTATCCTCTAGAAAAGTTTCTTGGTGAGAAGGAAGCCGGCAATTTATGGGCAGCTGATGAACAATAAAGGAAAACAGCGTAAGCTCGTCCATACAATGAAGCAACTTTAAGAAAGTCATGGAGCTGATTGCTTCCGAAAGCTGCCAGATTACACTTGCAGCTTCCATCATTCTCCTGGCACAAGTTCCACACCAAGACCACTCAGCTGCACCATAACGGATATCTAATCAGCTACTCAGAAATCAGTGATAAGGAAATGTCAAGCTCCCATATAAATTAAAAAAAAGAAAAGAAACCAGTTTACATGCAAGCAAAAATAAGTTGCATGAAACAGGAATAATGAATACATTCTGATAAGTTTGGGATCAGCTAACTGACATTCTGTGAAAAGCGAAAGAGCTTTAATGTGTCCGACGTATTATTCACTGTGAATTGTTTGTTCTCCTCTGCATACTATTATGCGAAGATAAGTTGGGTATGACAATATTTTTGCTGTTTGTTCATCTTTATTATAGGAAGGGGGGACACAAAATGAATGTGATAACAGAAAATGGTATGTTTAGACAGCAAATTTCCTGATAATGACAGGAAAAAAAATAGCTAAACTCAGTATTTGTCCCATTGAAAAGATTACGATGTGAACTTTTTAAAAATAGTAACTAATAATTAGGCTTCTTGCATGTTCAGAAGAATTGCCTTTTACACAGTACACAATGCAACATGATTTATGTTTTGAATAACACACTTTAAATAAAATGCATTTAAAATTCATCATAAAACTTATGAAAAATTATCCTTGTCACTCTATCCTATAAATGAGAGTTGCCATTATATTCTTATACCTAAATTGCACACAAGAGAATCACTCCCTCCTTCTTGTGAAAGGTTCCCACATATAGGAGAGCTCGAGTGATACAGTATGGCTGTGAAAATATCCTGTGGCTATTTTAACTTGTGGAAAAAAAGTTTCTCCGTTCTTTCTTGAGTTAATTTTATTTATTTTGCCTTGTATTTACATCCCACCGTTTCTCCAGGAGCTCAAGGCAGCATACTCAGCACACCTCCCTCCCGTTTTTCCTCACAGCAACGTGCTTATGAGGGAGGTTGGGCGAGGAGAGGGTAACTGGCCCCAAATCACCCAGCAAGCTTCCGCGACTCAGAAGACTTGAGCCTGCATCCCTCCAGCCCTAGTCCAACACCTTCACCACTATACACACTGGCTTATATCTCTAGCACATCCTAAATTTTTCTGACACCAGAATTTGAGCTTTAAGCCTGGACTTGCATACTTCATTTGGGTTTGTTCATTGGCTGGATTGGAAAGACCTATATGAAGATCCATTCATTTCATAAATGTGGCATATTGGAGATTGCTATTATTACTTAAGTGGGGTGAATACAGCAGTCCCGTCTGGGTTTAACTGTGGTGGCATTGATGGATCCTCTTTAATCAAGAAGCAAATGCTGACACTATTATTAAGGTAGTTTCATGATGTCTAATAGAATCTGACAAAGGAGAGAGAGGAACCTGCAGATGTCTCAGACATGGCTGCATAACAGTTCCAAGCAACCCCAACCAGCACAGCTTTTGCAATTTCCAAATGCTGCAAACTGCAATTTAGCAACTCCTGAAGGGCTACTCCTTTGTTCATATTCCTCTTCCTGACAGTGCCGTGCTGCAAAACTGCCTTGGACCAAAGCTGCTAAACAGGTGGCCAGCTTGCTGTGTTACACTGCTATCATCTGAAAAGAGCACCCACCCAACACAGGAACACAGCTGCCAAGCAGAACAGGCCAGAGTATGTATGGAGGGTGTCTATGGTGGATGAACTAGTATGGGAAAGGCTATATTTCCTTGAAAATGCTGCCAATGAACACATCCGTGATATGGACCATGATGGGACAGACTGTAATCCCCCATGTAGTCAGTTTATTAATGTCTTAACTCTTTGAAAAGAGGTTTAATGCACTACCTTTTAGCTATACCACAGGGATAGAATCTATTATTCCAATCAGATCTGTAAGCTATCCCTGACTGCGTTGGCAATAATGTTGTACCTAAAATCCTGCTTTATCAAGATGTTGGCACTACGTTGTTAAGGACCCTTCAATTTCTTTCCAAGAGTCCACCCTTATAATCGAGGGCAGGAGAGTGAAAGTGATAATACTTTTACATTGTGCAATAGTTGGATAGCACAACCGATAACATCTTTGCATTATAGTCATAGCAGCATCTCTTTACATAAATTATAAGTGCATGCTCACTTTTTGAGCTTTTGAAGTGTTGACATTTCTGAAACAATAATTCAGGGGCTTTCTATCCAGCAGTATTCAGATTCAGCGAATGCATGGGATTCCCTACAGCTTTTTAGTACACCAATCTACTGTCATTTGATGAACAAAACTGTGACATCTGGTCTTCTTCTAAGTGTCATAAATTATACCTAAGTATGATTCTTAAATCCATGATATAAATCCAGTTTAGCAAGGAGCCATCATGTCCAATCAGCACTGGCCATAGTTTGGTTTGGCAAGCAGCTGGAATTTTTGTCTGGAAAATTCACAAATTTAATCCACATTAGAATGTACCAAAACAGTGTCTTTAGAAAGAGTTCCAGCAGAGATGTACGCCACAATAGTGCTGCCCATTAATGAGTGTGCATTGCTCGTTTGTTCTTTTTTTCTGCTTGACTTTCCCAGAAGATTCCACAACTTTAGAGAGAAATACAAAGTTCAGAGCTACAGCCTTTCATCTTGGGGAGGTAATTCAGAGTGTGAACTGAACTGATAACTCCTGGCACCTGATTATACTCTAAGAATTTTTAGCAGCTTGCGGAATAAGGAAACACACCACGGAGACTATGCCAACTGATTTCTAAGCATAGTGAGTTTGAGCTCCTCACGCAAGCAATAAAGTAGCTCAGAGGCAGGTAGAGGTAAGTTTTAACAATAGGAAAGTGCTGCTTTCTAGTTTTTCATGGCTAAATTTAGATGCTGAACATGGTTTTATTTTTCACACTCTTGAGTTGTATCTTATTTTCCCCCTTTCTGGTTTCTGTTTTTGTTTGCGCACAAAAGACACAAAAATGCATCTTTGAGTATCGGGGTTAATTATACTTTTTGGCACATTCTCCTTTTTAATATAAGATGGAAAGTCTCTTTTTAAAGACTTGTTGAATTATTGTGGCATTGCGTTTTGCCAGCGTTGGTTATTTCATTTATGAGGACAGCAGGGGAACATATATTGCACTTGGTCCATTTTTAACTGTCAGTGTAAAAGAGAATGTTAAATGCAATGATTAATTATGCCATTTACAAATTTTACTCATGTTATTGGGTATTCTTCACAGTGCAGGACTACAACCTCTGAGTCCAGTCAGGGAGTTAGAGTGAAGATTTTTTTTCAGTGTAGTTACACATTACTTAAAAACACTGCTGTCGTTTCCAGTCTTCATAATGCTTATATGACAATTAATATGAATTATTGGCAGTTCTTTCTGTTGAGGGCTCTATTCCTTGGTGGGAATCAGTTATGAGCTGTTTGAAGCAAATAGTGGGTAAAGTCATTCTTTTTTTCTCTTTCTGATACCCATCTTTTTCTATACCAAACAGCAAGCAAAAAGGAATGGACAGATAGCTTTTACAACTGAAGGTTTAAAATTAGGCTGTTGACCACAGATAATTAATAGGACTGCCTGAGACCTATGACCACAGGCTGACCAGTGGTGGCCTAATTCTATTATATATATATATTATAATTTGACTGACAATGGTTATTCTAAATGAAGATTAGAGAATGATTCACAAGATTGAAAAGGTAAACATTCTGTATGGTAATTATTTCTGATTCATTAAAATTAGAAGCATCTACAAAGAGATGCCACATTAAGTCTCCAATGATATGGCTTCATATCTTCTCGTATCTTTATATGAGATAATAATAATCTTTGTCACCAGATAAATAAACACATCTTATTTATACTTATAAATATATTATTTATATGTATTTGTTTATTTATTTTTTGAATTTAGACACCGCCCATCTCACAAGGAAGTGACTCTGGGCGGTTTACAGTAAAACAACACATAAATATTAATTAAAATACAATAAAAACAGTATAAAATACAGTAAATGTGTCTTTCAAAATTAAATGACTAAAACAAATTCAACCAGTACAGTTTGTTCACTATAGGGATGAACACTGAAATCCAGACCACTAACTAACATCCCATTTTTAATCAATGAACTGACTATATGGATCATATTATCCAATCACACTTCTCCTTTGATACAATGCCAATCTAAAACTAGACAGCTAACAAATTTCATTCAATCAACTTTTAGAGTCTGGCACACAAACATCCATCAACATTTAATATTCTATTCAGTAAGACCCAAATATGTTTGACCACTTATGGAAAATGACTGAAGTCCTACTATAGTTACAGCAAAGAAATTCCTAGGAGCAAAAGAGTGCTAAATAATAAAATATCAAGTTGAGCCCACAATAGTGAATAGGGAATAGTGAATATCATTTTCAGTTCAATACATTACCAAAATTAACAAATATGCCCAATGATATTCTTTAAAATTGGGAACATTAAAATCTATTAATTTAATTTAATTCTGTTTAATTTAAAATTTAAAAAATTCAAATGAAAATGTAACTTTAACACAGAAACCCTGAATATTTGCTCCTTCAGGTGAACACATAACCATTAACTTATCATTTTGTTTTAAAATATATAAGAGGAACCAACATTGTCATTGTTCTCAAAATATATATCATTCTTAATATAATATTCATTTTAATCTCAGTGATTCCTTCCCGCAAATGTAGAAGTTTTTTTATCCACATTTTATTCATTTTATTTTATTTTGTTTTGTGGTATAAATGCACACTTCCTTCACATTTGGTTGAAATTGTCATAGTTAGCAGGTCACAGTAAGTCACTGGTGTCTAGTATTCAGAAGTGCCAAGAGCAAGAGTCACAAGGTTACATAGACCTTATATAGTAAGTTGACCAAAGAGTCTGAGCCTGTGTACACAGCAGCAGAAGATCCTAAATAAATAAAAAAATGCTTTATAACTGAAAAGAAAACAAAATAACCACAAGCCTAAGTTATCCTTCATGGCAGGAAGACATTGCAGACACATTCCTAGACATACAGCATGCCATTTTGGTATATAAATTGAGCTAAAACCCTAATTTTTATTCTAACAAAGTGACCTTGCATTTACAGCTGGAAGGTATAAGGAAGTATGGCAGCATATATCCTTGAGTCCTTTATCCTTGTTTTGGGAACAGTTTTCCAAACTACTTTTTAACCTCTATACCTGACTCCTCTCAAGACATAAACTCTGTGACCCTTAGTCACTAACAGGCATAGATTGACACAAAATAAAAAATCCATCCTTAAGGATGTTACATGAGAGCTACAGAGAAGGTCATCCATGAACTTAAATAAACATATAACAAAGAAGTGATAACACTCAATGAAAATTAACAAATTCTCTTCCCTTTTCTTTCAAAGTGTAAATTAGGGGAATCTTGGGTTTTTAATAGGAAAATGTTCCAGAAATCAGGCTGTAGTAAGAACCATGGAAGAAATATTGTTCCACATGTCAGGGCTAAAGGAATGGAAGAACCTGCTTTCAGCTCCAGATTAAAATAGATTGAAGTAAACAGGACTGGACTTTGGACCTTTACCAAAATGATTGCGCAGGATGTTTTATCTGTTGTTCCCTTCTTCTCCCTGTCTTCCTAATTGTACAGGATGCCTTGTAAGTTCTCCACTGTGAATAATTGTGGCTCATGAGGAGATGTGCCTTCTGTTGTTATACAGCTTAACAATTACAGTGGAATTGTTACTGGCAAATTGGAGAATGTGTCCTGAGCTGTCATATACAAGAGTCCTGTTTTTCTAACAATTGACTGTTGTTTTTACACCCCAGTTCTAGAAGACCCTGGGAACTATCTCTTGACCAACACTGCAACATTCAGTTACCAAAGAAAGTCACATTCACTAGCTGAAACCAGGAAATAGGAGGCCTTAAGGCGGCACTGGCCAAACTCCTTTTGTAATTCAGATTCTTGTTATTTCTTCAGATCTTCTGCGCTGACCTTTGCAGAGCTGATGATAAATGATGACTTCTAAATAAGCTATTTTAAATATACACATTGTTGTAATATTGAATAATACTGTTGAAATATTTTCCCATTGTGTCCTTGATATTATGTCCTTGGAATTTTGTAAAGTCTCTCTCCCCCTGTCCTGGGGCAGGAAGCCTTCAAAAATTTGTCTCTGTTTCAGCAACAGTCTCTTATGCCTCTTTTTGTTCTCTCCTGCAGCTTAAACTTCTCCCGTTTCTATGTTGCCCCGTGAACTCCATGCCTGAATTCCTTTTGTTTTTCATTCTTGTCAACCATAGCTAGCCTAGGGAGGCAAACGGTTGCTCTACCACCAAGGCACCCCTCTTTGATTTTTCTGGATAAATAAAAAGTGCTTGAAACAGGTAGCTAATTGTCTGTTAGAGAAGAACTCAGGTTTTACACTGGAATTAGGACATTTGTAAATTGGTTAACTCCTCTTCTTGTGTATATTCATATTACTCACCAGCAATTTATTGCAGCAATCTTTTTCACACAGTAGCCCAGCAGGCAACTGTCAGAGACTTTTTGAGTTGGGCCTAATCCTTTTTGCCTGACTTATCCTGTCTTTCTTTGTTGTTTAAAAGGTACTTTTCTTTAATTTTGTTCCTCATTTTACTCCTTACCTGTGTTTTGCCTATTGTTCATCCTGTCTTACAGCTGGCCTTGATGGGTGCAGAAGATAGGGACAGAAAAGGTCTTCCTGGTATTATCAAGCTTTCTTTCTTATGCTTTTGAGTTACATCAGTATAACAAAACCCCCAGGGAAAGTGGTGGGTTTGAATAAGAATCATAGTAAGAAGCAGATTCCTGATACATCTCCAACTATATGGAAATTACTCCCTCTTTAATTTTTTTTGTACCACACTATAGTTACAGTATTTCATCCAGCACTGGTACCCTTAAGAGGATGAGCAAAATCAAGGAGGTAGGCTAAATGGTTTGATTAAATTCTAAAATAGGTAGAATAAAATAATGCAGGCGTGCTTGCTGTTAGCATCCTTCCAGGTTCTAAAGTTTCTATCACAATCAATAGGCTATATAAGTGAATCCTAAGTTCGGATATGCAAAGAAACATGCCAGAACAGATTAACCCTTCTCAGAGTGTTAAAGTACATTTTTAATGAACTGAAACAAGGTGGAAGAGTTGTTTATGATTTTCCATTTATCTAACTGCCAGATAAATCCAGTCCCTTAATTTTAAAAAAAGGGAATTACAGAGCTTGAAATGGTATAGAAATGAGTGAACAGGATGTTCAAGAAATCTGAGTATCTAGCCTATGAGGAAAAACTAAACTATTTGGGGGTTTATAGTTTATAAATAAGAAAAACAAATAAGTATTTTGTAGCTTGCAGAAAAGACAAATAAGACTGCTGTTCAATATATGGTTGTAAAATTATGCCTAATGTGAATGAGAGAAATTTGTCTTCCTTAGCTTAACATTAGGTACTCTGTTGACGAATCATTGCTTTCTGTTGACAGACCAATGTTTTCGGCATTCTCCTCTTTTTGTTTCTTTAATGCTGGTATTTTTGGTGTTTGTTCTGGAATTAAAGATAATGGGAACACTATCTTATTCAGTTTGGATATGCAAAACGTTATTGAGACTGTTAAAGACCATTGCACCTTTAATAAAAAGAATCCTGTTTACTTATTCAGATCATTTATTGCTTCATTTAAAACTATTTTATGGTATAAAAATAAGAGGGAAAGAGAAAGAGAATAAGGAAGTCAGTTCTAAGAACAGAAACACACTGTAATAAAGACGAATAAAGATAGATTATCCATGGGATTATTAGAAGATTATTCAGAAGTAATCAGCCAACAATACCTAACAGGTAGATATAAAATGAATTAGCCAGCGAACAAGAGCTTTTATTATCACTGCACAATTGCTGATTGTGAACATAATAGCAGGTGGCAGCATCTAGCCATCCTTGGCTGAGCTCAAGAAAGTTAAACATAGCTGAACCTGGTTAGTATTTGGATGGGAGACAGCTAAGAAATCCCAGGGAGGCAGACTAACCAAAAAGTTGGGAAGATATCGGGAATAAGGCAATGGCCAGACTTCCATGTTACTGTCAAGAAAGCAACATGGATGAGTCCACGTAGTCACCGGTTCCCGAAACATCATTGCAGGATATTGCTATGGGGAAAAGCATTGATGAACAAGACAGCATCGTTTAATTCCTCCATTTCAATTCCACTTCCAGCTAATTGTAAAAAGCAGTCTCCCAGGCAGTGCTGCAGGGCTTCGGAAGAGAAGCCACCGCAGAGACCAGCAGCTACACTAGGCTGGTGTTTTCCCCACTTGAAATTTCACGTTTTCTTTTCATTGCTCCTTTATTACCCCAACGTATTCATTATCATCAGTCATGTTTTGGAGAGCAGAATTTTGCCAAAAGTCCTAATGCAAAGAACACTGAAGTCAGCAATTTGGAAAGGCACGGTTTACATGTTGCAATAATTAACGAACAGGTAACTAAAACAATGGCATGAAGCAGATTGCTGTCAGGCGCATTTAGCAGCTTTTTTTTAAAAAAAAAGATGATCCCTGAAGCCTATTTACTTAAATAAAAGACATTCACAAAATAATTCAGGATATAGACTTTCATCTCACTGAATCAAAATCTAAATGTGTGTTCATCTCATTGGAGCATGAGGGGATCATTTCAATAATTCCCTAGCTGCGGCCTTTTTATATGTCTTTTCAGTGTTAACATCTCCCAAATAACTTACATACTTGTATGATTAAAAAAAAAAAAAAGGAAGCAAGCATCTCATATATCAGACCTTTTTGATGTTTGTGTATGCAAAAGAAGAGGAGAAGGGAAAAGGGAAGAGCACATCTCTTACATATTAAACACAAACTAGACCTATGAATTCATATCATTTTATGTAATCCAATGATTAACTTTTAAGTCGTTCACTTAAGAAGAGGAAAAAGAGGAAATGGAGCATATAAGCTATGCAGTCCAAATTTCTAAATCACCCTCCAGCAGGACTCCCAGCAGTAACATGCTTGTTCTGACAGAAAAAGAGAGGTTGTATAACTGACAGAGATAATATATAATCAGCAAAGAAGGAGTATTCTTCCAGCTCTACAGCATCAATCTCCGTGTGGCCATAAAAGTATGCAATATCCATTTCCATTGTCCTCCTGTTAGATTTCAAACTATTGGTATATAATTCAAAAGAACCCAGCAGTCCACCAACATAAATGTGTCTTCCAGAGCAAAACTGATATATAAAATAACATATGTTTAAAAGGGAATCAGTATGACACACGATCACATTAGATGAACCAGTGTTGTATTTTGAACATCCAGTTACCTTTCTTCTGTCTTATATAAGACACTTTTATCAGGCTCCAAGTCTGAGACACAGCATGAAAGGAAGAAGGCAAAAAGAGGGAAGAGAAAAATAAGCAAACATAGGCAACAATTCTTAGACTTTGGCAGCAAAAAATCAGGAGTCTGGTAACACCTTTTTCAGCTGACAAATTTTATTAAAGGCCTAAGCTTTTGCAAGCTGCAATTCACTTTGTAATACTGTCATGGGTTGCCTTGAGTAGGGGAGGAAGGAAGGAAGGAAGGAAGGAAGGAAGGAAGGAAGGAAGGAAGGAAGGAAGGCAGGCAGGCAGGCAGGCAGGCAGGCAGGCAGGCAGGCAGGCAGGCAGGCAGGCAGGCAGGCAATCCATGTTAGTTTTAGTTAAGGTAAGCCCTGCTTGAATTGCTGAAATGGGAAAATAATCAGAAAAAAAGAGGTTGATGCCATTTTTTTTCCAGCCAAGCTAATGAACTGTCCCAATAGTTCAATCTTGCCCCGTGTTGTAGGCTGATAACAGCAGTCAGAGGGCCAGCAGCGTTTGCGATAGCCCATAACTGTTGTCTTTCCCTATTAAATCCTCTTGATGGGCTTTGGGATTAGCCTGAGTAATCCACTGTCTTTGTTTCAGCCAGTGATACAAAAGGGCTTCCGTTTTGGCAGTTCTGTCAATTCCCTAGAGTAATTGTATATGGCAAAAGCGGGCCAAGAGAAGCTGTTGCAACGTAGTTCCACAATGTGAAAGAGGAAGAGCAAAGCCCGTAGGAAAACAGTTGGGACAGCAACCAAAGGAATCCTGTAATCCCGTCATTTTAATAGTTACACAAAGCCAATGATGACATTTTAATAGCATCACTGCTCACAGCTATCAGAGCTTTCCAGCAAGAGTTTCTTTTACCTGGTGGTTAAAGTATAAGAGTCCCTGTTAATCTTTGCATCTAATCGTCTGACCACTTTGCTATGGGACACTGATCAGAAAGTGTTCTGCTGCTTTTCACACCTGAAAACACACACACACGCACACACATACACAGCAGATGCAGGGAGCTTCTTTTCCCCCGACTGGAAGAAACATTATTTCTGGCTAATATCAGCCCCTTGAACTGCAGTTGGGATAAAGCTACGGGGGCAGCTTAAAAATGGGCGATGCTAGCCCTGGTGACCAATATTTTACAAGAATGGGCATTAGCAGGTTATTTGAAGGACCTCCTCTTCCTGATTACATCTGCCTGTCCCATCAGGTTAGGCAGAAGAGGTATGTTGTGGGTCCTGTCTGCTAAAGAGCTACACCTGGCAGGACCCAGAAGATGGGCCTTTTCTGCTGTGGAAAGTCATCCCCCATCCCTGAAGTGAGATTGGCCCTATCCCTGCCAACCTTCCAGAATTTCCTCAAATCTTGGCTGTGTCAACAGGCCTGGGGGTCTCAAGGGAATGGTGAGTCGATGAGGTGGCTCCATTGTTTGTAATATCTAATGCGCTCTCTTAGCCTTTTAATCCTAATATTAATGTTTTTAATTGTAGAAGATAGATAGATAGATAGATAGATAGATAGATAGATAGATAGATAGTTTTTATTGTATGCGGCCCAGAGTCCCATTTTGTAAGATGGGTGGACATATAAATATGACTAAATAAATAAATAAATAAATAAATAAATAAATAGCTATTCAGACATCAGTTAATAAAAATCAAATGCCATCTCTTTTGACAGGTACAATTTTCACTCTTTACAAAGGCATGTTCCACTCATAGAAATAATGATGGGTCACCTGTGGCATCTACAGCAAACTGCAATCATGTCAAATTATACTCCTCATGTAGTGTCTTAATCATGCAAATTTTGCAATTACATACTTGTGTCATGGTATCCGACGTCAATACGTAAGTGGCAGCATTTCCATGATTGCATCAAAGCATGTGTCATCTTTTGCCCATGGCGAACAAACCCTCCTGTCTGTGGCAACAGCACGTTTCAAGAATTGGACTTATTTTTCTATCCAGCCCCACACACCGATCTTGCATAGTACAGTGGCTTTTTTTTTTTTTCCAGGTTGAAAATTCTTTATTTAATTTTATTTATTTAAAAGCAAACTACAACTTTGTTATCTATGAACCTGTAACTGGGTAGTAAAGAATCCTTATGCCTTTGTGGCACATAATTCATGCATTTAAATCAGGTGGGAGAAAAACAATCTTCTGCATTATCATAATATTGATGTCTATTTTCATCTCCGTTTCCATTAGAATGGTTTTCCAAAATGTTTGCCACCATATGAAAACATTTACATTATTTCTTGATTTCCAAGAATTTGCTGCTACTTGTGTGGCTGCAAAAAACAAAAAAACAGAAACAAAAACAAAAACAAATAACCCATACCCAAAAACCTATCAATTCTTTGTGCTTTAACGTATAATTCATTCATCATCATCATCATCGTCGTCATCATCATCATCATCATCATCATCATCATCATCATGCCTTAATAAGACCAATTTAGGGTCTAATATTATTGAATTACTTTACAAGAGTACAATATATGATATTATCTATTTCATTATACTTTTTCCAACAGGTGGGTGCTATATTAGAAATCAAGTTCCCTTGGCATATAGATGCCATCTATAAAATACTTCCATTGAATTTTCCCTAATTTTGGCTGAAATCAAAGTACATTTACATGCGTGTCCTCTATAAAGCAGTAAGCAGGAAGGTATTACAGAAGAAGAAGAAGAAGAAGAAGAAGAAGAAGAAGAAGAAGAAGAAGAAGAAGAAGAAGAAGAAGAAGAAGAAGAAGAAGAAGAGGGGGAGGGGGAGGGGGAGGCGGCAGCAAGCAAGCATCTCATGCTTAAATATGGACAAAAGTTGACACAATAACAATATTCAGGACATCGTATGAAAAGACACATGAGGTGTCTCTTCCTTTTGTGGAAGCCATGGTAAACCTCCACCAACTTCAATGGCCTTGAACATAAGGCAGTGATTGAAAGAAGAGATGTGAGTCTTTTAACTGAGTTGAAATGGGATTGGGGGGAGTGTCTTTTAGAATTGCCTGAGAAATCTACAAGTTGTTTCCTGCTTTTTATGAGAGCTGAAGTCCTGCAGTTTAGGAGACCTTTTTAATGAATCTCCAAGCTGGAGGAGAACTGCAGTGTTCCTCTAGTTTGCACAATTGTCTTTTCCAATTATTCTGTCAAGGCAACAGACAGACTCAGTGATATTACTTTAAAGACTTAATAGCGGAGAAGAGAGAGAAAAGAACAGAATGTCAGAAATAGCTTCTCTCTCATGCTAAATGCACCAAAGTTTAAACCTGGCCCTCAGAGAATCAGCAGTTCAGCTCATCCTGCATTGCTAAAAACAGTCCAGTTTTTACTAAACTTCTCCCACTCCAGTAACACCATTGATCCAAATGATTGAACTAAAAAGTAAAGCTGCAAATATTAGATCTGCCATTTTCACAGAAGCTGCGGGGGGGGGGGGGCAGGTGGAGGTGTGTGTAGATAATCCAAAATGGAACACGTTTTCTGCTTTCAGGTGAAAATATGTGATACTGTATTCATATCACCTTTATAAATGCACCAGCAAGATATTCTTGAGAAAACCAAGTGACTTCTTAGGAGCTCTTTCAAAACAAGTCGCTTGTTGATTGCAAATAGCTTCATGTGTTTTAGCTTTTAAACTCTACATGGATTATAAAGAAAAGATATTTGATTTTATGTGTCCTTCAACATGGCACATGAAAAAGAAAAAAGAAAAAAGAATAGAACAATGTTTAATAGAACCTCCTTGGACTGGTAGGGTCTATCTGAATGTTTTTGTTTTACCACTTTCGGTTGTGGGAACAGCCCAAACACTGAATAAACTCCTACACCAATGCATAGCTTGTTTCTTCCCAGCTTTGCAAGTTTTGATTTTGGGAAATTATTGGAAAATTAAATGATATTAAACTTCTTTGTAGTTGAATTGTATAATGTTGTTTTTACCTAAACAGGAAATGCAATGGACCATTTAAATTTTGCCTCAAGGTTGCTTGCATTCAGCCATACCAGTCAGGGTATGGGGGCATGCATGTTGTGTTAATCTTTGATGATTAACTGTTCAACTGACCTGCAAACACACTTGCACACCTAAGGGTGGGCAGTTAATCCTAATGAAATCCAAGGACCAGACACTGATGAAAAGTTTTTAGGAGTCCTATGGTCAGGAAGGACACGGATTTTGCCTCACACCATGGTTGACAAGGTACAGCGTTTTCCCCTTCCTTGGACGGTGAGGGTGTTGCAGCAATTTTGAGGAATGCTAGGGCCCTCCCACACTTGGCACAAACATTTTGCCCCTTGTACAAGCTCATAAATAAAGGGGTGGTATGGGATTGGAAGGAAGATGCTTTCAGTCAAGAAACACCTTTAGTGCAACGAGCTGGTTCTTTACGAGTTCCAGATCAAGAAGATCTTTAGAACTGGCAGTGGGAGTCACAGAAGACAGATGCATGTGGGGTCTGTGGCAAACTGACTAAAAGCAATTGTTGGCAGTTTGCTACACACCACAACGTGTGGAGGGAAACAACCCAGTCACAGGTAAAACAGCCACCCAATAAAGGGGTGGAGAAATAACTCCAAAGTAAAATGGAAAGCTTATTTACAACAGAGAAGTGTGCTTAATGTATCACCATTAAACACTGAACAAATGGTAATTTGGGGATCGGTCACATTCCTAGAAGAAGTTAATAATGAGCCCATTCTCCCAACAGCCCCTCTGGAAAACATTAAATGGTTGGGGGAGGCAGCTGGTAAACTCAGCAACTTCATTAGGGGACTTTGCTTTCCCCTTTGCAAATGATTTGAATGTCCCCTGAAGCCCCCACTTTGGCTTTAATGTACTCACGCCTATTAGGGGCACTCAAAAAGCAATTGGGTTAAATCTCTGACCTTGTAGATCTGTGGTCATAGCTGCACGGAAGGTTGATGGCTGGATTGCCCCCAGGTCTAGTTTTGTTGTAAAGGGAATCCTGGTGTTAAGCAGGGTGTGATAGACCCAGATAACAGAGGAGAACTTCAGGCTATCCTATGTTATGGAGGGGACAGCTGCATGCCTCTTGAGAGAAGAGATGGGGTTGCCCAGCTAATTCTGGAAAAAGTTCTGATTTCCCAGTAAAAGAGATAGATGAGCCGGAAGATAATACCTTGAAGGGTCAGGGTGGATTTACATCCCCAGGAAGGACAGTCTGGTATGGAAAACCAGATGGCAAGCTAGCAAAGGCAGAAGTGCTAGCAGTAAACCTGTTATTGTTTCTATCTGTTTTTTTGTTAAGCATCTTTTTTGAGCCTGCCGTGTATTTCCGTTTGCCGTAGATCATTGGGTCACAAAGACATCTAGCATAAGTATGCCTCAATAAATGATCATTATAATTGTTGGATTTGTTCTGCATTACCAGCGCATGGGCATGGTGGCTTTCTATTGCATATTGAGTCAAACTCTTTTAGAAAAGAGTTAAAGAACAAGTATGTTTCTTTATCCCATCTAACCAGTGACAAGAGTTTTATGATAGTGATAAGGATTTTTATGACAGAAAGGATAGATGGCAAAAAAGCAGTGTTTTAGGAAACTGGAACTATGAGCTATCTTTAACACCCTTTGTTGGAGTGGGACATATTATGACTAAAACTAATGAATTCTTAAATTTATTTTAGTGTCCTTGAATGCTACCACTGAGGTCCTAGTAGCAGTAAATCAGGGTCCTCAAGGAAGAACATGTGTCATTAAGCAAGAATGCTGTTTGTTCATCCTGCATCCACAGTTTAAGAAAGCAGAGCAATGCCATCGTACACTCAGAAGTTGCTGGGGGAGCTTAATAAAGTGTTCAGGATGGGGAGTGTGATAAAAAAAGTTTTGATGTCTCTTTGCATGATTATTATATATTCACTTTTATTACGTACGTGCATGTATTTTTTGTACTCAGTTATGTAGTAAGCAAACATATGCATACAACATATGTTTTCCATGATGACAAAGTGTACTTTAATGCAGTTAGGGAATATTATGAAATTAGAACATGACACTCAAGGTTGGTCTAATGGAGAAATTAATAAATGAAAATATATAATTAAAGATACTGATATAAATTGAGAATGAATTAGAGTAACCCGATTTAAAAAGCAATATCCAGTGTTAAAATTTTCAGTTAATCATTTGTGAATACCTCACTTCAATTCATGATTAGCCACAAAGGAATCCTTTTTTATGACCACCTGATGTGAACAATAAGGCTTTCAAAAATGGCTTTTCCCAATCCATACTCCATTTGAACCATGTGCTTACAATTTTAGCAGTGCTACATGTATATGGATGAAACTAAATGATGATACTCCTAGAATCATTGATAATAGTAGGGGGTGAGTCTATGTAGTATCAATAGACCCAGTTTTTTGGGAAGATGGAAGTTTATCTCACCCAGCTGTTAGAGAATGTTGATGTAACGTATCCCAGATTTGCACTACCGCTGGATATTATACAGCAATTGAATGTGAAACAAAAACTTTAGGTTGGGAAGCTAAAGAATGGAACTTTACACTTCCCATGGGATTTAATATCAGCTCAAATATGGAAAAGTAATCAAGTTCAATCCCAATTGCAAGCCCTATCTAAATATAATAAAGGAATAATATTAAAAATTAGGCATACACATGCTGAATTAGAGTTACTCAAGAGATTGAGGGTTTAACCACTCATCATTGGTGAGATATTTTTTTCAGGATGGAGCCCAACTATGACCAACATTTTAAATTTAGCACGGCACCCAGTTATTATTTTTGTAATAGCCATTTTTATTTTGTTAATATTCATATGTATTCTATATATTAAAGTTAAACGATTGTATGCAAACATACAATGTATTACTTAAGGACTTGACATTCATGAAAAGCAATAAGTGCGAAGGGAAGTCAAAATATGTCAAGGGGTGGAGTGTAGTGGCAATGTAGAAGACCACTGTTATTTTGAGGAGTTTAGGTGACATAGTTCGATTTCTCCCGCACACGTTAAGAAACACACTTTGAATCATAATAATGTTTAGCTGGCTTGTTTTTCACTTTTACTTAGCAGGGGTGGGGGAGGAAAACCCTCAGGATTGTTTAGGTTAAGCACTAGCTTATCTTTATAGTTCTCAGGCTCTGGAATCTTTTGATGAGCAGGTATCACATCTGGTCAAGGTCACTTTCAGAGCCCTGACTCCAAGACAGAGTCATCGGATTGCAGTGCCCGACTTTAATCAAAAGCCCTGGCATTGCCCCGGGAATCTGGAGTGTGGACACAGGCCTTGGGACTAGGCCTGTGTTATCTAAACCATCTCGAGGTCTCTCCGCTGTTGCCATGTGGTAGTTCCTGACAGTAGGGGAAGAGTTTTATCATCTTGCTTGGTATGTTATGTTTTTATACTGTGGTCTTGTATTCCTGTTTAAATCTGTTTGTTAGAGTTAACAATAAAGCTTAAAATCTCCTTACCTGCTGGTACGTTCATTGTCTCTGGATCTAAAAGAACGAAAAGAATCACTTGTCTTGCACCTGGCCAGCGCCTTGACAAGTGGCAAAACATCAGGTAATGAAACATCGGCAAGAAAACAACCAAGCTCAGAGAACCCCAAGGACTCTCCGGTTCAACCCGGAGCGATCTATGCATATTCTCTTCTATTAGTGCAAGAACTTTTAGAGGGAGGCCAAGCTTGTATGCCACTTTACAAGCTTTAAGAGTTCTATTTGTTATAAGGACTAATCATCAAAGACTTATTTACATGGCTGCAGCAACTTGCAAAGCCTAGTTAATCCAGGGCAACAGGAAAAGTGTATGCTACAATAAAGCATTTTGTACAGTTAACTTCTACGTTGTGGTGTGTGCAGTCCTTGGAAAACAAAGAACCCTCACAATATGCAAGATTTTTATGATACGCTAAAGACATTAAATGTTTGTCTCCTTTAGAAATGCTTCAGGGCTACACATTTTCCTCAAAAACCTTGGGAGCAATCTCTACATCCCTCCTAATGTTTTTTTCCAGTTTACTTTTTATTGTAAAGAAGGAGGGAAGTATAAATAAGATAAAGACAGCAACTTTGGTCCTGCTTCTAGCCACTTCCTATTTTAGTCCCACATACAACTTGGAGTGTAGACGTCAACATCTTACTCCCAGGTCAAATGTAGCTTTTGCACAAAAATAGGTGGACATTCCTATTCTAGGTAGATCAAGCTAAAGATGTTGAGCTCAACTTCTACTCCATACACTTTTCTTGATCAACAGCATGGAAGGGTTTTTTTTGGGGGGGGGGGTGTTTTATTATTCAAGCCTGCAGCCCTGTAATTTCCTGGTGGTCTCCCATCCAAGTTCTAACCAGCTAAGTCTATCCCAGTTTAAGTTTTTAAGACTTGCCAAGATCAGCTAGTTGGCTTGCATTCTTATCTGGATTATGACCACTCTAATCTGCGTAGCATAATAATGGGGAGTTTAATCTAAATGCCCCAAAAGTGAAAAGCTTAGGTTTAAAGTCTTCTATATTTAACAGAGACTCAGTTGTTTGTTAGTAAGAGATATAGCTTGCCTTTTGTCCTTAAGTCAGATACATAACATTCCATCCACCCATTTTTTTTTTCCCGACAAAGCCCTGCCAAGTAGGTTTGACTGAGAGAGAGTTACTGGTCCCAGGTCTCCATGCACTTCCATGGCTGAAGCTGGACTTGATCCTGGATCTCTCAGTGCCAGTCCAGCACCTTAACCACTACAGCTCTCTGGCTCTCAATGTATCATTCAGACAATGTTAACTGTGTGTCAGCAGGAGAGACAGCATATGAATTACCTATCATCCAATGACATTTCCAATTAGTATTCAACATGTAGATGACTTTGGTTGTGCATATATGTTACTGAAAGCTGATTACAAGTCATGATATAAGAGGCACAATTATTAATGCAGTATCGGTATTAGCATCTTCCACTCCACTATCTGAAAAGCAAGTAAGAGGAAAGCATTTAATTAGGAAGCTTTCAGTATTAATTCTCTGGTTTAATAGGCTTTTCTAGCTGATAACAAAACTGATTATGTGCTGGCAAAGAACTGCCTGAATCTTGCCTTGTTTTCCCCTTCCATTGACAAGCAGGGGATAAAGATCGGGAAGGGAGTTGTATATTAATTATTTTTAAAACAGTCTCTGTCAGTCAAACAGATCTAACCATAAGTCGCACCCTTTTGCTCTCACACAACTTTCTGTGCTATCTAAATATTTTCTGCAGGATGAAAAGAATCACATGGTGCCATGGTGAGAATATTTTGCATCTTACATGGATCCTAAAATGTGATCCTTGCCTTGTTCAAACAAAGCAAAGCCAATTCAGTAAGAATCAGCTCCATCTAAGGATGATTATTTGCACATTGCCCAGAAAGAAAGGAAAGGAAAATATTGATGTTGTGAAATAGAACTAAAGGGAGATTTTTTTCTTTCTTGCTGAAATACCAGGTTTCTTGGACTCTGTACTCAGACTTTATGCTACCAGCATTCCCAGCTGTCTAGGAAACACCACAGACTGAAATCCATTGGCAAACCTCCTGATGACCCCATTTTAGCTATCATGGATGTTGAAGGACTATGCACCAATGTTCTCCACAAACACGGATTTCAAGCTTTTAGGAGCATCACCATTGATGCCAAAACAGCCTTGATGCCAGACTGTGTGTCTTTGCACTCAGTCATAACTGTCTCACCTTTAGCAACATCATATACCTGTAAATCAGTGGCACATTAATGGGCACATGCTTTACAATATGCCAACATCTTCATGACTGACCTAGAACAACACTTAACTCTTACCCCCTGAAACCATCAACTACCACAGTTCCCCTCCTACGGTGTTTAAATGTGCAGTACGATGAATCACTTTCAGTTCTGAAATTATAAATGGGAAAGGATTACTTGGGTGAAAAGCTACAATGATTCCGGATTCTTTTCTTTGAAGACTGAAGGGAAGGCCTTAGCTCCCCATGAACCCCAAAATAAGCCCAGCCCCATCCTCCTGCAAGATCTTTAACTTTAACATTCACTGATGGAATCATTGCAATTTTAAGTTGATCTGCCTTAGGGAGGGCCAACTCACCACCCATTCCTGGTGATGGAATCATATGCAAGTTTTTTCTCAGTTCCAGAGAATGGGATTAAAACAAAACATTTCAATCTATCCATTGATACAACAGGAAAGAAAGAAACAATCTAATGTATCTGAATGGCATGAGGTTGGGAAAGCCGGATCTGCAAGTAATTCCAGGAATGGAATAATAGCATAAAGACTAGCAAAGGTCACAGGAATGAATTGGATTTTTAGAACCTTTATTCTCTGACAGTTTCCACAAGTCCTCCAATTATGCTGAAAGTGAGCTGATTTTCATACCTCAGGTGAATTACTCACCTCCAGTATTCAAATGCAAGCCAGGAGCTCCCCAGAGGTTGCAGACCTTGTGGACATGCATGATAAGTGGTCAGACTCTTGGCTTGAAATCCTCAAACCTTGATTGCAAAGTCTCCCTTGTTTCCTGATTTTTCATTTTGCTACTGGCAAAATTAAATTGTCGGAGCCTGCTGAAACTAAATCAATTCATGCTTATTAAATAGTTGTAAGGCAGCATCTGTATACGAGGCATGGTGTTGTTGTTCACGTTGTGTGCATCTGGGGAGGGGAGTATGATTTCTTCATGGTCAATGAGGTGATGTATCTGCTGAGTCTGCATAAATTTCAAGGCATGCTTGAAGTCTAAGTCATTTGCAGACCAAGGCAAAACTTCCTCACATTGTGATGTTAATTTAGAGGGAATAAAAGAGCTGATGCTTGGGAAAGGAAGGAACTTGAAATGACTAATTTGCAGGATACCTTGGAGACCCATGACCAACATCATCTTCTTGTTTCTGCTGTTCCTCTCCTGGCTTTACTGCCATTGCCACTGGCTGCACTGTGGTCTTTTCCTTCCTACTTACCTGCTCAATTGACCAACACCAATTTATAGGAGAAAGGTGGGCTTCTCTTCCATTACATGGGGATGGGGAGCATGAACATGACAGGAGAAAAGGATGGCTTATGACTGTTCCAGGCTGGTGCCAATGCTGCTAATTCTAGCGCCAGCAAGCAGAGAAGCTGCCAGACCCTCAGGAAAGCCCAAGTGAAGGCTACTTGCTATAGTGGTTACACCCTGCAGTGAGTTAGAAACTGCTTTAACAGCATATGAGCCCCCTTTCAAGTTTCAAGAGTGGGAGGGAAAGGATCAGAGAATTTTTAGGGATCGTGACCTTCCCTAGCTCCAGTCTGATTTTGGAAACAATGAAATGTACATTTGGGTTGGGGGGATTTTATGATGATCTTGTCGATCGTCTTAGTGAAGCAGAGACCCTTTTTTGTTTTCTAAAAATGTTGCTTTACTGTAATTGGTCTTGCTTTCCTCCTTCCACTCTGTCCTCCATAATCCTTGAGCCCCACCAGATATCCTCTGAAGCAGATTTTTAGATACATGAAGGGGAATTGTAGTAAGGAGGAGGAATGTGTTCTACAAACCGACCTGGTTGTATTGGGGGAAGAAGCTAAATTGATGCTCCTTTCATTTTTAGTGCTGAATAAAAATGCTATCCTACATTTTTATAGTCCCATTTGCTTGCCGTGAAAAAGGAGGGCATTTTAGCTATTTTCAAAAGCAAGAGGTGAATTTATCATCTTTGCCATGGGCAAACATAATTGCATTGCTTTTAGACTGTGTTAAAGAATTAGGCTGTGTTAAGCATAGTTGCTGTGTAAAATATACTACTACATACTCATAGCTCCAGTGCAGGCATTCAATGTTATATGTAAGTTTGCATCAGGAATTTTTTATCATCGTGAACATGCCCACCCTAAATGTTTTATGAGAAAGAGGTTATAAGGGGCAGAGGATTCTGTATGGAAAAACACATTTCCTAGAAAATGATTGGACAGATTATGACGTGTAAAGAGTGAAAACAAATCTGCTCAGGTTGTAATTTTTCACAGTTCCAAACTTCTAAATCCCGCAGAGTTTGCTTTGTATCGACAAGGAGGTACTGCATGGTATTCCAATTTTAAGAGCTGCACTGAAGCAAAAAGGGTTGTAGATGTTTCCAGATTTTTTTTTGGTCTGATCTGTAGAACTGTTATAATTTTTAAACAAGGAGACAGAGAAAAAAATGAATCATCAGCTATTTTTTCTCCTTCCAGATAACTTTGTATGAAAAAATAGTAATATTTAAATGATTACTGTAATCTTCATTTCTTTATCAGAAGAATGAGATGGTCATGTTCTCAGAAGTGCTTCTAAAAATATGACCAAAACTGGGAGAGTGATTAAAATTCACCTAAGTATGATCACAGATTCAGTTGCATCTTCAGGTTTACTCAGTAGTTGTCCAATCAAGTTTGGTAAGATAGCAAAATAGTAAGTAGTGAAAAGGCTCCTGTTGGGACATTTGTCTCCCACCCACCCTCTCCCCACATATAGACATATTGATAGAAGTGGGCAATATTCCCTCACTTTACCTGCAGGAGGACAATGTGTTTTGATGGGAGGCCAGCACAGCATCAGGACTTGGCATGGGTAGATTACAGAGATGGCCTTGAAAAAGAAAATGAAGTAGTATGTAAACATCAGCCTGGATAGACAGAAAGAAACAACTCAAGATTACCCCACCTTGATTCTCTTCAGTGTAAGAGGGGAGAGAGAGAGAATCTCTGTCAGGCTTTCAAGTTTCTGTTATTATATCCTATAACAATAAAGGAGAGTTCCAGTAGTTCATGTAGTGTCTGTTTCCTGACCTGGTCTACCTTGAAGGACGTGCATCATGATGTCCCCCAAGAAAAAGCATGAGAAGGGACACCCTTGAAAGAGGTAAAATATGAACCTAGGCAATAGCATTTCAGTCCTGGCCAGGGCACATTGGGGCTCTTGCAGGAGCTGTTCCTGGAAGCACAAAGGCTGTCAAAAGATACCCCTGGCCTGGAAAATGAGTTCAGGCAAAGCAAGAGCCCTATCAGAACACAGTCTGACAATTTTATGCATTGGGGTGGGGGGAGAAATATCATACAAATTCATTTATTATTTTAGGGAGTAGCAGCACCAGAAAGCTTGAGATCCCCTGCTGTAACCCATAAACTGACCACAGCAGCTAGAATCACAAAGCTTCTTAAGCCAAAGACATCCAAAGCACTTTATAGCTTAGCATAGCATATGACATATCTTCTTCCCATTCACTGGGGGAGGCAAAGTCATTTGGTAGGCCCAGAAATGGAGGGATATTTGGTAGAGGCAGAGCATGCATCATACTTCAACAAAATGGGGAAAGTAGCATCAGTTTTATGTTATGATACACATTCACATAAAGAAGGTGATTGATAAGTAACTGTCTGGCTTGTAGATCATTCTTAACAATTAGAATAAAGGATCAGGAGGTAGAGAAAAGGGCCGTCAACTATTTATTTATTTATTTATTTATTTATTTATTTATTTATTTATTTATCAAATTTGTCACCACCCATCTCATGAAATGACTCTGGGTGGTTTACAAGATGAAAATTCATTAAAATACAACATAACAACAATCCTAAAAATAAATAAATTCCAAGAAGATAGAAAATTGACAAGTAATTCCAGGGAGCATCATCAGAGAGCTAACCACCCCCAGGGACAGGTAAAGCCCATATCACGCCATGCACACTGGCAGAGCCAGGTCTTTAAACCTTTTTGGAAAGCCAGGAGGGTAGGGGCCTGCCATGCCTCTGGGGGGAGACTATTCCAAAGGGTGGGGTCAAAGTCAGAGAAGGCTCTCTTCCTGGGCCCCGCCAGCCAACACTCCCTTGCTGGCATTATTAGATTTTTAATTAATGTTCTTTCTTGAGGAGATGATAGATGGATGGAGATATATATATATATATATATATATATATATATATATAATTCCCCTCTCACCCCTATGGGTGGTACGTGCCTTCCTCAATCTCGGGTCCTCTACCAGAGGCCTGGGAGTTTGAGGGTTCTGCACAGTATCTTAGCTGTTCCTAGCACTGCACTCTTCTGGACAGAGAGCTCTGATGTTGTTCCTGGGATCTGTTGGAGATATATATATATATATATATATATATATATATATATATATAGAGAGAGAGAGAGAGAGAGAGAGAGAGAGAGAGAGAGAGAGAGAGATTGTGTATGTGCATATTTGATCCTGAGAAAGTCTTTGATATGATTTCTTGGCAGTGTTTGAGATGGGTTTGACTTATTTTGGATTTCTCCTAAATTTTATACTTGGGATTGATATGATTTCTTCAACCCTTATATCACAAGTGTTTGTTTATTGTGTAACCTCTCCTTGATTAAACTTCTATCAAGGTCCATATCACGTGCATAACTTCTTTCTCTTTTTCTTTTGAATCTGTTCTTAGAACTTCTTGCCTGTGTGATTAAACCTTCTGAAAATATCAAAGGAATCACAGGTTGGGTGGGGACAGAAGATAGTATTGCACTGTATGCAAATGCTGTTTTATAGACAAATGAGAAATTTCTCTTCCTAATCTTATTCCATTAATATGTGAGGTTGGTATTCTGTTGGTTACTTTATAATTGGAGTAAATCAGGCTTGATGTTACTGGGTTATACCCACTGGGATTTGAGTTCTGACTCTTTCATTTGTCTTAGAATAAAAATTTCCAGGAAGCTTTCTCGACTGATAAATAGAACTCATCCTTTTTTGGGCAGGGATACAAATGAAAGAAAATTTAGACAGATGGTCTAAAATTCCTTTGAGTATTTACAGTATGATAAATATGATTCAGATGGATTAAACGCTAAGGTTGATTTACTTTTTGAGAAGTCTTCCTATATCTAATCTATATCCAAATCTTTATGAAGACTAGAGATTGTTAGTGAGAAAGGAAGGCAGGAAGGAAGGAATGGGAGAGGGAGGGAGGGAGGGAGGGAAGGAAGGAAGGAAGGAAGGAAGGAAGGAAGGAAGGAAGGAAGGAAGGAAGGAAGGAAGGGGGGAGGGAAGGAAGGAAGGAAGGAAGGAAGGAAGGGGGGAGGGAGGGAGGGAGGGAGGGAGGGAAGGAAGGAAGGAAGGAAGGAAGGAAGGAAGGAAGGAAGGAAGGAAGGAAGGAGGGAGGGAGGGAGGGAGGGAGGGAGGGAAGGAAGGAAGGAAGGAAGGAAGGAAGGAAGGAAGGAAGGAAGGAAGGAAGGAAGGAAGGGCAAGCCATGTTAGTTTTGGTTAAAGTAAGCCCTGCTTGAATTTCTGAAATATTTTGTCCACATATTTCTAGGGAATATACAGTAAAATCTTTTTTTCTATTGTGATTTGGAGTTTAAAAAATCAGCTATATTTCTTTGTGGAATATTGAAATCATAATGGTAATTTTTGTGTAAGTTATGTTGAAACTATCTACTGAAGGGAATATGAACATATATAAATATATTTACCGTAGATGTAAGTTAATTGCATGACTATGTCTATAAATGCATTACTTGCATTCTCCTTCCATTTTCTTTCGTCCATTTATTATCTCAGATCAGTGTATTTTATTTCAGAACTTCATAGGAATCCAGCAAAGCCATAAAAAGAGTGCAGATCAACAGTGTAAGAAAGGTATTGATTCAAGATTTAAGCTGGCATTCCAAAGCAGAATTAACATGTGCTATTGACGTGGTCTCCGTGACCTCACTCTTCCGTACAGCATGATCTTGGATACAACTATTCACAGCAGCGCCAGAATACTGCTTTCAGAAATAACACAAATGTCAACATGATGAATGGCTAATTCTATAATGTTAACCCAGCAAAAAATTCCAAATGTGGCATAAGGATATCCACACATAGTGCTTATGTCATCCTCTCTCTCTCTCTCTTTCCCTCTCTCTCTCTCTTTCTAAAATCAGAACATTTAATTGATCTCACTTGTAAACATTCTATTTATCAAACTTTAATTATAGAGTTTCAAAATTCTATACCTGCCTTCTTCCCTGAAAGAATGCTATTTTTTCAGACCTGTGTGCAGTTCAATCAAACCAAAGACATCCTCTTACCAAGTGTACTTTTGTTATCATACAATATAATTGATTGCCCCTGAACTTTAAACCCTTTTTTACAGTTCTTTATTGTCACTGCAGTTCATCAAGAGCAGAATCTTTCAGCAACTAATCATAATAAATATACAACTCCATGGCCCGTCCTCCGTCCCTCCCTCCCTTCCTTCTCCTGTGAGGAGGACAGGAGACCATGTGTACTGCAGACCATTGGTTACTGCATAGAAATATGAATACCTATATCCATATTGGCCATCTGACCCTAGTCCCCCGTCTTTTCTCTAGGGCCCCAGTTTTTCCAACTTCTTGAGCTAGTGCTTAAGTAACTTGTTAGCTGAGGCATTCGGGTGACATAAGTCTGGCTGACTTGCAGGAGAGATTGATAGGTCTGTCATTAATGGGAAACAAACACAGTTTGGGTAACTGCCTATGACTTTCCAGAAGGAACAAAGAAACTAAGAAGACTCCATAGAATCCCATACTAATATTGTGCCATTTTCAAAGACAGTGCTTCTAGATATCTCAGGAAATATTTATTGATATTTAGGGGCAAAGAGCAATCATTTGGTCAACTGGAATGTTGTACAATTAAACACATCACAAATCATGCTGGGTATAACTGAAAGGCCTATTACTTTCCCACTTAAATATTCCCTGGATATTATAAAAAAGTCATGGAGAGGGGAAACCAGGAAGGGTCACATTTACATGCCCAAAGAGGGAAAAATTAAAATAAAAACAAATAGGGGAAATAACTTTAAAATGTTCAGTGACAAGAGATGCTCACACAGAGGGAGAAGCCCACCTAGGATTCTCGCTTATGCTATAAACAATTGCTTCAAAGCTTTGGGAAAGGCGAAGTTATATATTCAAATCAATTCATAACACCTCCCATAATCAAATCCCCCACAAAACGAACAGCCTGTACAGTAGAGTTTGCTGCATGCTTGTCAAGTTGTGCCAGGCATTAGGAACATCTGCTCCCCCATTTAGAGATTCATTTACAGGGGTCCTGAATAATTCACTTTTCCTACTGAGATCTTTCAACAGCAGCCAACAGCCTCAGTCTGTGTTTATTTGTGCCTCATATCTTTTTTACATAATCATGAGGTTATGAAGACACCTTGAGTTTCTGTGTTGTGTCTCTTATTATAAAAGTGGCAATACATACAAGTTGAAGAGTAGTCCAGTTCTGGATATCTTGTAGTGAACCCAGGCCAACTCTAGAGAACCCATCACCTGAGGCAGGATGGCTCAGCTGAATAAGTCATCAAATGACTGCTTCATTTCTGCCTAATAGTAGCATCAGCTCTAACCCAACAAGCCCCTATTTTAGACTCTTTAAAACTATTATTCTACTTTGGACTTACCTTTTTTTAAAACAAACAAACAAAGAAAAACAAAACAGAGGTAAATGGGAAGTTCAGGATTGCATTCCAATCCTATATGTTTGGTTGGATAAAGCACCCTATAAAGATTAACCATCGAAGTTTGCAGCCCTAATACATTTAGGTGGGAATAAACTCTACTGAAGTAGTTATGAACAAAATTTCACTTAAAGATCTACAGTTCCTTTCTGATCCTGTCTGGCTGTTCTACACATTGGGTCTACTTCTAAAACTTACAAGTGAAATATTCCATGTTAGCATTAAACTCAGGATTGATTGACTGATCGATTTTTACAATTGTATGCCACCATTTCAAATGAATCTAGGTGTCTTAAAGCTGGTTATATTAAAAATATGTTTGTTTTTTCTTTTACTGTTAATGTTTACTAGGCCAGTAGAAATAATCCTCTGCTTACAAAACCAACAGAAACAAAGAATGGGATTGCTTTTTATAGCTGAGAGCACAACGGTACAAGAAATGCTTGTAGTGTATTCTTATATGGCTTACATACATCTTTCTACAGAAAGGCCAAATTCAATAAAAAGAATTCTGAAGGCCATTATATACAGTGGTTCTATGTTGCTGGAACATAACAGCTTTTTCTCTTGAGCAGAAATTTATATTTGATGTCTGGTATCTTTTTTAAAGATATTATTTACCTTTAAAAAAAAACAAGAGTAAATGTAAACAAGATCAGTTGCAAATCTTATCCGTGGCTCTTCTGTGCAACTTAAAGGCATCACATAAATTCTTTTTCTTTCTTTTTTATTGTAGTATTATAAAACACAAGTAGAACATTATGTATCTATACAGTGTTAGTATCTATATAGTAGTATATGGTATCTATACAGTGTTCACTGAGATTATTAACACTCTGATGTTTAGATAACTTAAACCTTTAAAGATAAAGAAGGAAAGACTGCTTATATCAATATTAACTATGATTTCTGACATGTTGATGTTGATAAGCATAAAGGTTGCTTAAATTTTACATCTAAAGCTGGATGTAGCATTGATAAACAACCACAAAATACATTATTTGCTGTATAATAAGGATTTCTATCTTAAGCTTAATACTTAATACAAAGATCTCCATTGTATTGTTACTTAATACTGTTTAGGCATAATAAAAGAAAACCAATAATACAAATCTATTTGGCTTCTAACTTCCCCCCTCTTGTGCCTTTACCAATCTGTGGTGTTTATAAGCATTTAGCCCCCCGCCCCTTAGAAACCATACTGAAATTGCTTATATTTGCCATGCTGCACAACATATTGTATATATGGGACCATTCTTGCTTGAACTTGGTTAAACTTGTGTGGTGAATATACGCTGTTAATTTTGCCACTGTTGCGTAACTTCTTTATGTACATGCCAGCAGCCAATTTAAGATGCTGATTAAAACATCATGGCTGAAGACCCTGTGACAGGAAGCTCCTGGTTGTATATGCAGAGGCACAAAGTGTGTGGTATGTCAAAGAACAACAGCAGGGAAAAGATCCCACCCTCCTCACCTGAATTTTTACAACAAAGGGATATGAAAGTCTGGAAAGTTCCTTAAGGAAATATTAATGAACTGCCAACTACTAGTTCAGATATCCCCTTGCCATAAATTAAAATAACTCAGCAGATGTGAATTTTTGATTATGTAATTGAGTGCTTCTGAATATCCTTTTACAGCTTGCTCTTAATGCCCTTTCTTCTTTTCTATCCATTTCTGTCTTTGAAAATAGCTTTAAATGGAGTTTTATTTTATCCCGCTTCTTCTGTTATTCTTATAACAGCAACCAGCAACCTATACCCAGATAAGCAGAGATTAACACCAGACAAACAAGCAGAAAACAATACCCTAATCAAAGAATTACCAAATAATACCCTAATCAAGAAACTACCCAGGAAAAAACCACGCACGCACACACACACCCCAACACTGGCAGGGCAAGCTACTGTATATAAACAGGGAGCAAACCCCACACTCAGCAGCAGTGATGATGTTACCTAGTTGGGTAATGAAACGTCTGCAATCAAACAACCAAGCTCAGAGAGCACCAAGGGCTCCACAATTCTTACAAAGCTCAAGTGCTCAGAAGTCAATGAGTGATGGGATATGCAGGGCAGTCTTGCAGTAACTATCATGTGTACAATGGTACTTACACAGAGGTGTCCATAAGTTTGCAACCTAAAGCGTGTAATAAGGCATTCTTACTTACACTTATATTATTTTCCACGGAATCCATTAAAAATTACTGCCATCTATACAACTAAGCTATAATTCTGTGCACCTGGGATTCAGATCCATTAACCCAGCACAAGCATGCAACGAATTTGGATAGATATAAGAAGTTCCCTTTTTTTAGATGAAGGTTGAGTTGTCCATGTAGCAGAGCATTGCCTTCTGTTTTCCATCATAGATAACTGGAAACACATGCAAAATAAGGGCCCAACCACTGAGCTAGAATCTCTTGTCCATAGAACAGCTTCTTGTAACCCCATTATACTGTACAGTAAGTATAATTTCCATGCATTGTTAAACTGTTGCTTTGGTATCTGTATTGGATTGTCTAATCAGCTGTTCTTGTTGTTTAACAACTGTTCCGCATACTATATATGCTATTTTTCCTTTCCTGATGTGAATCAATGTATTTTCATATTTCTGGAGCTGTTATTTCTCAGTGGCAAAAGACTAGACTCCCAAAGACAACACTTATCAAGATCAGCCATGATAAGAGTAACTTCTCTCTTTGCCTTATAGAGCATTGTTCATATAACAATGGCCCTCTTATCTCAACAATAACTGGTCTAGGGCTTCATCCTTAAATCATTGTTATTGTGCCAATGCTTTTGCTATCATGAAGTGCCATGAATTGTTTATATGTAACACTATTATGTTGTCCTTTTACAATATGTATATTAATTGGCTTTCTTACCACCTATACATGCAAAGACCCCTTTAGCTCCAGTTCAAATCTTTGTTTTCCTCCAATGATTGCTTTTGTAGAATTCCTTTTTATTTTGAGACCTCTTTTAAAATTCTTGATACTTGCTTTCTACTACTCTAGTGAATCCAGGATTGATGTTTTGCTCCAGTGATAACACCAAATAGTTCCATCCTTTATGAGATTTTTTTAGACAGCTACTTGCACATCCTGATTTGAAGCTTATATATAAACATGCTCTTGAAAGTGAGAGAGAGAGAGATAGCAGTCATAACTGTTCGGGCTCTGTAGATCTATCTTCAAAGGAACACTTTGCTCCATTAGATCTTCTGTCAAAGAACTATTTCAAAGCAAAAGGGCAAATCTTTTAATCATCAGAGCAGAGTGACTGTACCACTTCAATTCACTCAAAGACCCAGGCTTTTGTGTATCCATGACATGGGCAGAATCCTGTTCTCAAAGTCATCAAAATGAAGGCAATTGATAGAAGAGAATATGCGTAGCTCAGGGTTGAACAGTGGAGTCCTTGGGGTTCTCTGAGCTTGGTTGTTTTCTTGCAAACATTTTGTTACCCAGCTAGGTAGCATCTTCAGTGCTAAAATGGAGTGGGGTTTGCTCTCTGTTTATATACAGTGGCTTGCCCTGCCTGTGCTCCCCCCCCCCCCGTAGTTCCTTGATTAGGATATTGTTTACTGCTGTAAACAATACCCTAATCAAGGAACTACTGGTGGGGGGGAACCCACATTCCTCACCAACACTGGCAGGGCAAGCCATTGTATACAAACATAGAGCAAACCCAACTCCATTCTAGCACTGAAGATGTTATCTAGCTGAGTAATGAAACATTTGCAAGAAAACAGCCAAGCTCAGAGAACCCCAAGGACTCTACAGAAGGCAACTGAGTTGTGGAATTGCCACTGCAAGGCAAAGTACCTCACTTAGATGGATTGCAGGTGATCTACACAGGTAATATAGCTTTTCCATCAATAACTCTTTGATATCCAGAGATGTGGTTGCCAACCTATTAGTAAGACTTGCCTTCTGGATCAGTCCAATCACAGGAAAATCTAACAGTTCTAGTATCAATAATTTCTAGAACATTGAGAACCAATGTAAGAAGTTCCTCATGAAGAACTCCATATTATGATTTTCTTGCATGACGTGTACTGATATATATCTCAATCATTTACATTACCACCCAGTTTACTCACAAGTTTCAATTGTCTTATGCACTAGATTTAGCCAAATTCCCCATCCGGAACTCTGTTAAATTTATTTGGAAGATTAATGAGGTGTTTGAATGGAAGTTGAGATCCTCAAAAATGTGCCATATCCAAAAGTGACTTTTCCTCAAGCTTTTGTGGATTCTGGAGAAACGAAGAAAATATAGGATGTTGGCAACAAATATATTTGCCCTTGTGTTCCATACAGGGTATATTCCAGAGTAGAAGAATGGGGTGTGTAGAAGAGGATTTTAGAAGAAGTGCTTCAGGTGTCCTCCACCCACCACCTTGGGGTGACTGAGCATGACATTTTCATATTAAATATCTTTCCTCACACGCACAAACATGCAAACAGAAGAATTTACTCATTGTATTTGAACATTGCCCCCATAAAGCTCCTTGACCAAAAATCAAAATAAAATGGCAAACCCTCTTGGATGTTCTAAAGCATCTTGGGAGAAATGTTGCCTGCAAAGTCCATCCAATCCTGTCAAGTGGTGAAAAAGTTTTGGGCAGCTTCATATCCTACCCTTCTCTTCCCAATTTAGATATACAAAAACTCTTGTATCTGTTTCAGATTCATGAGTCATGATACCTTTTCCTGGGACTATTCTTCCTGCAAATGTCATTCAATATCACCACAGAGAAAAAAGCTTGTATCTCCTTGCTCATTTCCAATGATTGAAGGGAAGCACGGAGTTTTAGATTTCTGAACTGAGATTGAATTTCAAGCCCAAGTCAAATCAGAGGTCCTTTGAGGTGGTTTGAGAAAATTTGGACTGTTTTACTAATCATCGAATCAGACTTCAGACTTATTATCTTGGTCAATATATAGTTGTACTTATTTCCTAAATGTGTGCTAGGTGCTTACAGTCTTGCCCATTGTATAATATGACATGATTCTGGGTTGAAGAAAGCACATTGGATCTCCTTTCCAGTGACCTGAAGATGGCAGGGAGGGAGGAACTAGATCCATTCCTCTGATTTCAGCAGCAGTTTGAGCTGCAAGAAAAAGTAAATGTGGTTTATGATGCCAGAACAATTGCAGATATCTGCCTGTCAGAATGCTTTTAAAGACAAGCAACAAGGGCTGCTCAAAAGTTAGTAACCCACTTCTTTCTAGCCCAGTTCTTTATATAGGTTCACCTAATTCGTAACTGTTCTTGATCTGTTTTATTTAATCTTTTTTTCAGACAGTGAGAATATTGTAATTGATGCAAGAAAACTTATGTGCAATTAAATATCCAGCAAAGAAATTGAGGATAGCTTCCACTTAAAGGTCTAAACCATTTGTTACCCTGGGTGAGATGGCAGCATGGAGATACAGAAAACGCTTTGTTGCCACCTAATGGTTGCCCAGAGTGTTGCAGTCTAGAATGAAAACTTACATATATCAGAAGTCATCGTGTTAATTGTATTTCATTGATTTAACCTTACTTTTAATCAAGCTAAATCCAATTAATGGTTTGGGCATCCTCATTCCCCCAAATGTTGCATATCTTTAAACAGTAATGATAAATGTCTTAAAACTGTATTCCTGGAGTGTCAAGAGCATATTATAGGGAATGTGAAATCCTTGGCTGGCATTCACCTACAGATTCAGAGTATTTAGTGCAGGGTGAATGTATCAGCATCACTCCAGTGTTCCTGTGTATTTATCTTTTTAGTACATTTCATGCTGACTATAAAATTCTGTAAGTAAATGTGGCTGAATAAGGAATGCATGGTCATCCATATTCATTCTGCTGTTCTGGATGTACTCAGTCATACCTGTTGCCTCCGATTTCCACCAGCATTCTGCAATTCCCTTAAAACACATATTCACATAATAAAATCCATTTGCAACTTTCTCCTATGTACAAATATTGACAGGTATCTTCCTAATCTGAATACTTGCATCTGTAAGTTTTCTAACCAATAGGGAAATAAATATTTCCCCCCAGATCCTGCCTGGGAATGGGGATTTTACATTTATTGTTAAGACTGAAACTAGGAACTGGGTGGAGAAGCCAATGTTGCAAATACCATTTCTAAAAAGCCTGGAAAATTTTGAGATTAGCCTCAGGTTTAACTGTTGCTCAGAAGCAGCTCCTTGTCTGGTGAATCCAGGCTGTGTTTTGACAGGGTTTCCCTCCTTTTCTTCCCCTTCCCTATTCAGTCACCTCTTTGTTTCACTTTAGTCTTGTTTCCCCCTTTCTCTTTCCTTCCCTTCACAAGTCCTGCCCATCCTATGTTCTCCCCACTTCTTTTCATCCAGGAGTGTCCATGGGGGTGAGGGGAAAGGAGGGCAAAGAAGTCAAGATGGCCACTATGACAATGCAGTCAAAGCCCCACCCCCTTTTTACATGCATCTCTTTTCTGATGTTTCTGCCACAAAGAAGAAGGAAAAAAGTATGTGTGTGTTCAGTCTCTCTCTTATGTGTTGTTGATTTCTTTGGGCGAGAGTGGGTTGTGTGTGTGGAAGAAAATGGTTCATGTATGCAGATGGAAAGTTAGCTCATTTTATAAATGGGGTACCCTATTTCCCAGGCAATCATTCATTCATTCATTCATTCATTCATTCATTCATTCACTGTTTTTATAGCCTGCTCAAACCAAAAGGCTCTGGACAGGTTACAACATATTAGAAATGGCAAAAAGCAGCAAAAAGAATGCATTAGTACATTGTGGTATTTAATCCAATTAATATAAATATTTTGTCCAGGCAATATGGTGTGGTTTGGTTTGGTTGTATGCCACATATATCTTCATACATATACATGCATACATACACATATAATGTGTATGTGGGGATGCTGTGACGGCCATGACTTCAAGGACCGGTTGCAAGTCTCATTTTTCAGTGCTGTGATAACTTTGCTGAATAAGTGGTCGGTAAGTGAGGACTATCTGTATTGGGGGAAAAAATCACCAGGATTTATTTAAGGAGTTATAATTTTATGTCAACAAAACAGGAAAACTGGCCATTGCACAGGCTCATTGTCTGTTTGTTTGTTTGTTTGTTTGTTTATTTATTTATTTATTTATTTATTTATTTTCCTACTTATTCTTCCATGGAGGAGGTCACTTATAGGGTCACCTTTGCTCTGCTGTATTTATGTTTATTTGTATACAATGTTTGAACCAACAACTGTACTACAAATTTCTCTGGAATGATAAGTCCAGTACTTTTAGTTGACCAGGGCATACGAGTTGCAGAAGTATACTTAAAATGCATCAGCATTTTAGTCTGAAGGTGTATATATTGTTCCTACATCACCTTTAATGAAATGTAGGGGATTTTGGAAACTGCAGGAATTATCTAGTAAACATGTCTAAAAAAGCTTTATATACAGTACTTGGAAATCTAGGAATCTAAAATGCTGACACCATAATTACAGCATTAAAATTCTGCTCATAGCCTCTTGAAATCTGGGACAAGAGTCCATTCAGTGGATTTGAGGTTATAAGGCTATGTAGGGCTGAGAAAAGTGGTTCAGATAAAGTATTAGGTGTGAAGTGTGTACGTGTCTATGATTACCCTTGTGGAACTTTACAGATTCAGCAGTGCTCAGATGAATTCAGTATACTGATTTGCCAAGTTTTACATGTCAAGGAAATTTTATTTCTGACAGCTAAAGGTTTTGCTGGTAATAGTTACCAAATGATTACATGATGAGTTTCACAATATCCTGCTAAATTTTTAATAAAACTGAAGTAAATAAGACACATTTAATTTAATCCTTTACCTTTAATACAGTTAATCCATATAGTTAATATATTTTCACTTTCAAATTCAGTTTATCCATACATTTTCACTTTCAGGGTTTTTGAGTCTTTGTGGGGGGGGGGGGTTTACCCCCACCAAAAGCTACAATATCAATTGGTGTCTTTTTTAAAAAAAATAATTATTTATTTCAGTCTCTCTCTTCTCTCCCCATCAATTTTTCTGTTATTGTCAAATACTCTGTCCGCTATTCGTGATATCTTTAGTATCACATCAATTTCTCAACAACTTATCCAAATAGCCTTCCTCTGTACTGTTTTGCATCTCATCTTTTGCTTTTATGTTCTTCACAGATTTTTTTTTTATTTTTTTTTTGCTCTAGGGATGTCTGAGGATTTCATTTGGCATGCATTCTGATGCAAACTGAACAATCCAATATAAGACTCCTGGACCTGGGCAGATAGTTATTAATGGGCAGACAGTTATTAATTGGCTTCCATCTTTATCTGAATTTTGGGATACAGCTCATGGCAGGCTTTTTATTTCTAATGACATGGACATAACTAAAATAGAAAATGCATACACATATACAATACCATAATGTGTATCTTAGGTAAAACACTTATTTAAAATAATTAATAAGTCTTTATTACCATTTTTTAAAATTACAGATTAATTTGCAGCAGCACAGAATGAAATTGAATAAATATACATGGAACTGAAATCGAGAATTGGGTGGTATCTTTATGAAACCCACCAAAATGCATACAAGCATATGTAAGTTTCTGCTGAGCAGTGATACTCCCTGTAGCACTCTATGAAAGCGAAAGCTGGACTTTGAAGAAGCAGGATAAGAAGAATATTGACATGTGTTGGAGAAAACTCCTGAAAATACGGTGGACAGCCAAGAAAACAAACAAAAGTATCATCAAACAAATCAACCCAGAGCTCTCACTCAAGGCACATGTGATCAGGCTCAAATTATCCTACTTCAGACAGATTATGTGAAGACCTAGTTCTCTAGGGAAGGCTCTAATGCGGGGAAAGGTGGGAAAAAAGAGAAGAAGAGCAAGAAAAGAAAGAAGACAACCAGCTGCAAGGTGAATGGACTGAGTTACAGTGGCAGTGAGTGCACTGTTGGAAGACCTGAAAGACCAAGTTAGGGCAGATCATCATGGAGGAAGCCTACCGATGTTGTTACTAAAAGAATACACCAACTTGATGGCACATAATCAATCAATGAATAAAGTAAGTTTCTACTGCCATAAGAAAAAGAGAGAGATGGAAGTGAATTTTTAAAGAGCCCTTTCTTTAGAAAAGGATTCTGGTCTTGTTTTTCCTTAAGCTTCTTTGTAAAGATATGGTTATACTATTAATTTTTATCATATTGGCTCTTTAATTTTAGTTCAGTATGACCATTTGCTTTCAACTTTCAAAATGATATAAGCACTTTTGATAGACAGTTATCTGGATTTTTTGGTCAGAAAAAGTTGAGGACAACTAGCAGGCTGAAGCCTATTGGAAATCAATGGTGCTAATCCATTCCCAATGGAATCCAGAAGGGAATTCTTTCATCTCCTGCTCAAAGGCTGGAGGACCCTTCTAAATGGAATGGATAGTGACATGGACTGTGTGGGTTTGAGAAAGAAAGAACACTAAGACAAAAGGCCATTTCTGCTCTCCTCACAAGCACTTCCAAATGATTTGCTGCTCTCCTTTTCTGTAGGAGTTGAATGTAGCAATGCAGTTCCCAGGCTATAGCAAATCATTATAAAAGCATAGCTCAAGTGCCTCCCCAAGCTATCAAAAGAATAGCCAAATATCTGTTAACCTAGAAAAGCATGAGGGAAAAGTCTAGAATTTAAAGTCTGGGACACAGAACTCCATAAACACATTGATTTCTTTGTACTGCAGAGGGCAAGTGATGTGTTGCGTATACGATTTCTATCTTCTCCCCAAGAAAGGTCTAAACTAAATGAGTCATGTCTGAGAGTCTTCTGCCAAGTTAAACCAACTGCTGAATTGCAGGTTAAGTGGGTAAAGAACTGAGATTTACAGTGCATTTTCAGCAGGGAAAGAAGGCTTGGGTAAGTCACTTTCTTATCATACAAGCTGTCTATGGACTGATGTCTGAAACTGATCCAGTATAATTATATGAGAATAAGTGAATCTCTCTTTGTTTAGTAAATTGAAGTTGAAACAGAAGACAAAAGTAATTTGCCCTACATGCAAATGGATACACAAAGGAAGACCTGATATAATAATAAATAAAACATTCCATTTTCTTTTAGATAGATAGATAGATAGATAGATAATGGTTGCATCTTTATGAAGAATTGTGATGAAGAATAAAGAGTAATATTTCTTTTGAGTTGAGTTTGATTTTTGCTGACTTGATGTACATCTTTGTGTGGCTTTCTTGGCAATGGTGTGGAAATGGCTTGCCATTCCCTTTTTCTTGGGTATTGTTAACACTGCATTTACCATCCAACCCCAGAATTTCCTGATGAGCTCCCACCCAAGCATGAAGTAGATCTGACTCTACTTAGCTTTCTGAAATTAGCTTAGGTCACATAGATGGTGCCATCTAGTGGGACACATGATGAACTAGCATTAGACTAATGCATCTGTGGGAGTTGAGAACCAGAGTTTCTCAGAGCAGAGGTGTCAGTTATGTTGACAGTCAACAGTTTACCCAACTGTGAGGCCAAGAAGTACAGGGCAAACATCTATTAAATAATATGGGGTGGGAAAAAGAAACTGTCAGCCCTTCAAGGTAGTCCAGACAGGAAACCAAAACCATGAGTACTAATAATTTATCGTAAGGCTACATTAACAGAATGTTGCAAGTCTGAAAGCATTTCCCTCCTTCCCTGCCTTTACTTTCCAGAGAACTAGGGAGGGTCCCTTCTGAGATGATTTCTGTATCCCCATTCCTGCTGTGGGCTGAGATATCCTTTATCTGGCCATTGCCCTGGTGGTGGCTCTTCTTTCTGTCTCCCAAGATTTTTATCACAACCCATTATAGAAACATGGGGGTATAAAATGGGTATAAAAATGGTTTTACACCTTCATGTTGACAGTCAACTGTTTTAGTGGTTTCTTCTTAGCATACAATGTAATTTGTTTTCTAACCATGCTGAACTTTATGTCTGAAATCTTCTGGCCAAATACAAGCCTGGAATGTTATTGAGTTATGTCAACTCAAGTATCTGGGAATTCTACAAACATCTTGCAGTTTTTTCATCACAGCCATTTGTATGCTGTTTCGTTGAAGATGAATAAGTATTAGAACCATACCATGAACAAGGCATCCAAGAACTATTTGCTTAGGTTAGTCTATTGAATTTTATATTTCTGTATTTGTGCCTTCTATTTTTTCTCTAATCCACTATGGTAATGCTCTTCCTAGACCTCTCCTGTGCCATTGTTTTAGTGAAAAACATTTTTCTTGGGGTTCTTTCATCCAGTAAACACTTTCATTAAAATGCATTGAATTTTTCCATTGTGTTGAATTCTCCTGCTGCTGATGCCTCTCATGAAGGAGGTTTACAGATCTTTCCTACTAGGGTTGTTTACAAAGACAGGGTTATCTGTGCCAATTTGCAAACTGTCTTTTAGTTTATCTGTGTGTGCATGTCATTTTTTTTCTTTTAAATATTACCAGCTAAAATAGTTTGATGATTACTGGGACATAAATGCAAACAGATAATTAGACTATCAGAAAAAGAAAATTGAATGTGTCATATAGTGATGTATTCAACTAATTGTGTATTACTTCCTGCTGCAATTACAAGGGAATTTTCTTGATGAGTAACTTCACTCATGCTTGAGAAGTTTAGGGGAAATAACGTGAACATCCCTCCTACAAGTGTAAAGATGCACTTACAATGACATAGATTAGGGTGTCTGCCACATCTGGTTATAGATGATCCAATGAATTTCAATTTGAAATATAGAATAGTCTCCCAATCCTCCTTTCAAATATACGTTAAGATGAATGTGACATGAAGAAGGATAAAGGCAGAAAGGTAGTTCATCTGATGTTATGGTGGCCATTCAGCAAAGTGCTGAACTTTGAAAAGTGTGAAAGGGAAAACATATTTCCATTTACAAATGGTTCAAAAGGTAGGATCTATTTGCAGTATTGTTTTAAGAGCATGGAGTAAACAACGGGAAAAAAAACCTTCAATATTTGGCTACTCACAGTAGCATATCTCAAAGCATCTAGGTATAAACAAAGAAACCAAACATTAGGATATTTGTAACTCTGCTTGCTTTGATGTATTTCAAGAAGCTACATGCTTATAACATCCCATATAATTGGGAATTATATCTGTGCATTTGGAAAGTATGAGTTAGGCCTTTGATGGTTTCAGAAGAACATAAGAACCCTACTTGATTGATCTGTAGACCATTTAGAGTAGCATCTTCTTCCCTGACTGTCCAGTCAGAAACCTATCAAAAGTCCACAACACAACGTGAACATACTAGAAACTTCTTATTCGTGTTTCCCAGCAACTGGAAGTGGGAAACATCCTGCTTCTGATATTCACCTTGACAAGTCATCCTTCTAATCTTTATAAAACTCTGAGGGGTCATTCATGTATTAGGAAGGAAGGAAGGAAGGAAGGAAGGAAGGAAGGAAGGAAGGAAGGAAGGAAGGAAGGAAGATTTGATTGCCACCAAATATACATTCAAAAAAGAAGCTGAGCCAGCCCTACCTATTTGAAAAAGTATACTTGAATTACACATAGGTTCAGTACATTCACACTCTGTGTTTTTGAGTGGCACAAAATCAGTGTGAGCAAAAAAAAAAAAAAAAAATTTGACGCTATATATAGAGGAAGAATTATGGAAGAGAGGGTGGCAATCATTTCCTGTAGTTTTTTAGCAATCTGCACAGAAAGATATACCTGAATTATCTTAACCCAGTTGATTAATATATATGGGATTTACTAGTACATTCTAGTTTTGTTGTTTTTTTTTTGTTTCTGTTTTTGTAAATAGGAGATGCTATTTTTTCTGATCTAATACCAATCGTTTGTCATTTGTGGTGTGTGTGTGTGTGTGTGTGTGGATAAAAGTATGCATATACTATAAGCAGGGGCCCTCAAACTTTTTAAACAGGGGGCCAGTTCACAGTACCTCAGAATGTTGGGGGGCCAGGCTATTTATTTATTTATTATTAAACTTGTATGCCGCCCATCTCCCCCAACGGGTGACACTGGGCGGCTCACAATAGTTTGAAAAAAACATGAATGAATTCTTATGCACACATTTTATTTGTAGTACAAAAAAAAAAAAAACAGGAAAAAAACAATACAATAATTAAAATAAAGAACAATTTTAACCAACATAAACCCCACCCTGCATTGGTAGTCAGTGTCAGTAAATGTTATCCTCCCCCCATCCCAGCCCCCCCACCCCCTGCCCCCCGCATTATTGGTCAGTGCCAGTGGCCATTCTCCTACTTGAGGGGCAACCACACAGTCCAAATGGAGAAAGTAATAGGGCGCCCTGGATCCCACTGATCACCCTGCACAGAGGATCCCTACCAAGGAGTATGAGGAAGTATCAGTTGAAGTGCCACTTTTTAAACCCTCCCCCCCCCTTGTCTTGGTGCCACAATTCTTTATCACCTGGTGGTGACCTCGTTCCTTCCTCCCACTCATAACAGAGCTCCGGCCTAAATTGCCCATATAAGGTTAAGTACCTCTGCGTCCCAAAGCACTATCCCAATTACAACCATTAACTAACATCCCCCCTCCCTAGTCAGGAATGGCAGAATCCAATCAAGCAAATACCCATTGACTGCTACAGCTTTTTAAATTGACATTTGGTTGATGCAGGTTCTGACAGTAACTTTGGGGACTGAGCATAACTACTGAATGAATGGTTGTTAAGCAATGACTACCTGTACAAAGAATTTGAGATGATGGAACAGGTCTGGGCAAGGAAGAGGAGTTTGGATATAAATGCAAGGAACAGAAGAGAAGAAAAAGTGAAACAGAAACTGAGTACAATGCTTTCTGCAGTCCTGATAATTTGCAAAGAAGTAGGCTGACCTGATTTCCAAAAATAAAAACTTGGATATACGAATATTAAAAATACATACATGTATACAAATCTACAAGTCAATTTCCCCAGTCACAGGCAAAAATTACCAGAAAAAAAAGGACACAAAGATGTTTAGAAGTGCTTCTCTGGAATGAAGCAACTTTAAGTAGTTCCAAACATTCCTGTTCCCTGTTGTGCTTTTACACTCTGTGAAAAATTATTTCCAGGCCAAATTAATTTAATAAATGACTAACAATCAATTGACCACTCTCTCCATCATAAGGCTATCAGACCTGATCTGCAAAAATCCATTAGTTGTCAACAAAGAGCTACAGAAAACACTAACTTTGCTTCTTATTCTGGATTTCTGCAGACTAGTACTAATCAATCAGCCAGTAAAATGGATAATGGAATAGCTTCATTCCCATGTTCCCTTCCACCATAAGGTACCCCGAGACTTGATGAGTAATGGAAAGACATCATTTCTTGGCTACTTGTTCCCATACTGTTCTGCCTGCTCTACCTTGAGCCCTCCCATTAGTTCGAGGATGCCTTCCCCAAAATCAGAACTGTCCCTGTAAAACTGGAATTTAATCTTGGAAATAAGTTTCAGGCACTGATAGTGTCTTCTGTTGACTAAAACCTAGTCATGGCAGCAGGTTATTGGGAATATTTTAATGACATTCCCAATGAAATCCATTGTGTGGGTAAAACAGGAAGGAACATAAAATGCAAACGCGAAGCACCATGAGAACGGGGCTCCTGCCGTTCTCCAAATAGGGCGCCTGTACTCATGCGACCTGGGGAAGACCAGATGGTTTCCGAGGGATTGCAAGAACGGGGTGGGCAATTGGGAGAAAGGATAACACAAGCAGCTTGGAGAACGACACACCGATCACCTGCACGGAAGATCCCTCCCATGGAATACGAGGAGAGGAGGAGAGCCGCCAGATGACCCAGTATACCTGCAATGTAGAAGAGTCTGGCTCTGCGATCTCTCTCCTTGTGCATCGCCTGCAGCTCCCGACACAGTCCCGACGCTTCCGCTTCTGAGAGACAGCGGTGGCAGCCAATCAGGCAGGCGGGCTGGATAAATGACCCTGGCGGGCTGTATCCAGCCCGCGGGCCATAGTTTGAGAACCCCTGATCTAGATACTGTATTCATCATTATCATTAGAAATTGGTTCTTAAGACAGGAAAAGGCAATAGTGTGTTTGTGACTGCTATGCACAATTCCCTTAATGACTTATCTTACCTACTTGAATGTAGTTTTAGATTTTAAAAAAAAAAGTAGGAAGCTGGCCTAGGTCAAAGCAAAGTGTCAATTTTCAGCTTCCTTTTTCTTGACAAGAATGCTTCTGGGGCCAGGAGCATCCACGAAGGGATTCAAATAAGTCAAGTTGTTTCTGGAAATGTGTAATAGAAGCTTCATCCTTTTGTACCTATGCACAATGTCAACACAGATACAAAAGGGGAAGGGGGCTTCAGTTGTGCCATCACAATCACCATCTTGACTTTTTTATCCATCCTCGCAGACACCCTTGCCTGGGCCACACATAGGTTCCAGAGGCATTCTCCAAATGCATTGTGCTTTATTGACAATATGTCCCTTTCCCTCAAAACAAAGAACAAAAAACACCCAGATATGTAATGGTGTGTGGAGAACAACTTGGAGAGCAGGAGTTTATCTACAGCAGTGTTTCTCAACCTTGGAGACTTTAAGATATGTGGACTTCAACGCCCAGAATTCTGGGAGTTGAAGTCCACATATCTTAAAGTCGCCAAGGTTGAGAAACACTGCTCTACAAGATACATGTGACTGTATGACAAATGACAAGTTCATCATTCTGCCTCCTGGCAAATAACCATTTTGCAACTAGTCAAAAATACCCAATCCAACCATTTTGTGAGAATTCTCACAACATACTCTCAAACTTCCATATATGGCAAATGACTAAAGATATTGCTGCCTCCTGTTTTACTAATTTTATCCAAGCATTACCTAGAATAACGGAGGACACAAGATTTACAACACAATTTATTTAAAATTAATAAATGTTGGCTTATAATAACATCTGCTTACCATGCTGGCAGTAAGGAAGGCTTTTAAGAAATCCTATTTCTCTGATAATCCCAGTGTGGCTCACACAGCTAAGGTGGTTTAGGAGCCATCCAGGACATTTAATCTTTTTTAGATTGGTGTCCAATAAATAGATCTAATAATGCTAAAAAGACCATAGCACACTGCATAAACAGATAATTAGAGATAACATTCCTTCCTTATTATCTTTCCAATGCTGCTATGTGTAACCAAGATAGTCTGTTTATTTAAATGCCATCAAAACCAAAGAACTAAGAGCTTGGATCAGTTTCAAGGTTTGGGTGCCTTATTCAATGTTCTGTTCCATGCAAGTGTGCCAGTATAGTTGGCTCTAGGAGCCACTATTACACCCGTACTGTAACAGTTCAGTGTTGGAGTTATTACTGAAACAACTCCTACAAGTAAAACAGGTTCCCTTGCTATGCTTACATTGATCCTGAAACCATCTGTTAGACTGATGAAATATCTGAGCTGCAGGGCTGCTTCTACACAGGGCTTCCTAAATTGTTACATGGATCATTCCTGCAATATGCAGTTAAGCATGAAGCTTCTAACGTGAATTTACCAAGAGGAGACAAATTATTGCTTTACTCTTGAAGATTTACTTAGTAGCACATTTCCCCCCTCCCATTGGATCATATCTCAGCTCCCTGCAATCCATAAGGTTCTTATGCATTCCACAATAATGCCATTTAATTATTGCAAAGCTTTTCAGATTTGTTTTCTATTTCTCTCTGTAAAACATAAAAATAAAGGTGTTACTTTATACAGTGTTACTTTATACCCTGTATACTACATACACAGTCTTCCAAAACTGAATTTCAAAATTGAAACAAACATTGAAGGGGAGGGAGTAAAAAAAAGTCAAGATGGTAATTGCAATCACGTCATTGAAGATTTGCTCCTGTTTAATGTGTTTTGCATGTTTCAATCACGTGGTCACAACCATCTGACTTTTTGGTACACACACACCCTCAGAGATGCCTCTGAATTTAAAATGGTAGGAAGTTCAGTTTGTGCTTTCCTGTTAATGTGCACTTTGGATCTTCTAGCCAGTTTGTTCTGATTTACTCTGCCAATATTATTAAAAAATAAGAATATTAGATTCAAAATTAATGAATATTTATATCTCCAAGGGTTGCCCCATACTCTTCTAAGCAGTCTGGGAACTGTAGGAACTGTAGTCTGTACATATTTGGAATGCTGGAGAAAGTTGGTCTAACATATAGGTTAGAGGCAGGTTTCACTTGCTGTTGTTGTTCAGTTGTTAAGTCGTGTCCAACTCTTCATGACCCCATGAACCATATCGTGCCAGGCCTTCACTACAGAGGGGTAATCGGACCTGTTAAGGAAATAACCTTGGTAGCAAAATGTTGTGACCAACAATAGAACAATGATTTTAGGAGCTCCACAGGTACAACATCCAGAATCCAGAAATGAAACCCATACAATAGATACTGAATGCATAATACAGCCATTTTAACAGAATTTGCTGAAATAAATAAGGGCTTAAAGATGTGATTAAATGCTGGAAATGTTCAATGGTGACATATAATGACTATGTGATCTGTTAAAAGAAAAAACCTTTTAAACTAATCAATCTCTTTCCATAACAATTTATGCCAATGGTTTTTAAGATGAACCCACCTCAAATGGGGGAGCTGACAAATATATCAGATGTGGCTGCTGTACAGATAAATCTGCAGGGCTAGAAAATGGTGCTTTGAAGAAGTCCTCTAAAATATACATTTTCAGAAGATGTTAAAAAATCTTTTGCAACTCTTAAATAAGTACAGTCTACTAGTAATGTTTTTCTTCTCCATAGATGCTTCCAGACCAAACAATATTAGTCTATTTAAACCCTTTTGGTTCTATTAGAGATTTCTGAAAAAGAAAATTAAGTTTATATTTTTAACAATCTCAAAATATGTTTAAATCCTTTTTAAACTTAGTTTTACATACAATACTTCTTTCAAATGATGAATGTATATTGGATCCTGTTTTTCTTCATCATCCTTATTTAAATGTTTAAAAGTATCACCATAAAAAAACCACTTGAGGTAATACTTAGTACATCATGGGATCTTGAGATACCTGTTTTACGAAAGCTTAGGCACCAGACTATATTAAGGTTTAAGTTTCTGAATTAGTAGGAAGGTTAGTATGCATTTCCTTTCCTCTTACAGTTGGTAAACAAAGCATATTGACATTGTCCATCTTTCCATTGTCTTCAAAATTCTAACCATTTTACATCATAGTAAATCATAGCAAAAGCAAAAAAAAAAAAAAGTAAAGGATGACTTATTTTAGTTCCCAGCATCTATAATGTCACAGCTGGTGGCAATACCTAGCTCCCCTTGTCTGATCTTAAAAAAGCCAGAATTGGATTTGCTTATTATTTGGATTGGAAGACATCAAGATATCCTAGGGCTATATACTACACTGGGAAGTGGAAAAAAAAAAAATGGAAGAAGGCAGTGAAAATCCATGTCAGCACTGTTGCCCAGAAAGCAACATTTACAGGCCACACTAACCTCAGGAATAAAGCTCAGCTCAAGAGAGATTTTACTTACGTAAGGCATACTGAGGTCTTAATGCAACTCGGGTATATCAATTTAATTCAAAGTCATTGTGAGATCATTATAAAATGAAAACTAAAGAGAACATAAACAAAACATTTCTGGAAAATTTGGAGTTTAAGTAAGCTTAGATTGGCCTGATGCACACAAAATAATAACACAGAGGAAGCACTCTGCCTTCCACGTATTATATACATTAGGACTACTTAAAATAAAAAAAGAAAAAACCCCACATACCTTTTGAACTTGCTACCTTTGGAGAATTTTTCCACATCTAGTAACTTAAGACTGAATCTGGTAAATTAAAACATGGCAAATACTAATTGGCTTAAAAATAAAACAAGGTCAATAAAATCATAGTGGGAGACTATTTTAAAAAAGTGTCTTACAGAACATGTAGGCTTGAAAGCAATAGGCAGCATACTATACATACTGTATATAACTCAAGATTCAAACCATTGTTTAGTAATGTGTATGCAGAGCAACAAATTAAGTTCATTAATGGCTGACCTCAAGCAATAGGGAGAAATGAAATCTTTGTGTATATCTCATTGCTGCAATTGTCAGCCATCATTATTCCAACAAATTTCTTAGGTCTGCCACAGAATTGTTGCATCTTATATATGTGTCAGAGTCTGCACACTCATTCCCAAAGTTCAGTAAATCTGCTGGAGACCAAACCTTTCCATCAAAGATTTCTTTATTAGGAGAAGTGTACAGCAGCATAGATTGTTGAGTCTAATTCTACAAGCGAAACTATTCCCCTTTTAAGCCCAGATCCCCCCCTCCTTGGGGTTTATCCTGCCTTGCTCCGGTACTTACACCTCTCAGTCTTGGAGGCGCCAGTGTAGAGATAAAGATAACGCCTCCTGCCCTTCTCTTCCCCCTTGTGGCAGGTCAAGCAAGCGGCCAGCAACTAACGTTCTTTCTATTAACCCTTTACTATGTCTACTACACTAAATTGACAGTTGAAAACTAGAAACTAAAATAATAGCTTGCATAGATCCTGACAATATGATTCTAGGATACTGTGTTGTCCTCAGCCATTCCAAACAGAAAAATGGGTAGTCCATATAAGCATCATTAACATCACCAGTTTGCATAAAAGAACATACTGGTATTTCTGCCATGGCTGAATACTGCAAGGAAGATTGTTCTGGAGAGTACAAGCTGTTTTTCAGCAAAGTTTGCTGAACGTGAGTAACTTTAGGAATGATTAACATAAGATGGGTTTCTAAGAAGTTCCAACATATCTCCAAATGAATCATGATGACAACTTTCTATAGTTCATTAATAAAGGAGGCAGTCTGCTCTACAACAATTAGATTATATTCATTATAGCCATCTTGGGAATTTCTACCTTGATATCATGGGAGGTCTCGATATCTTCAATATCCTAGAACAATGGCAGCAGAAGAGTGATGTCCTGCTTGGGTCATCCTTATCAGTAAATTTGAAAGAGGTAATGGGCAGACAGGTCTCTGCAAGCATAAGAAAGGCAACCCAAAATCCCAAAATTCTCCAAAATAAAATTCAGAAAAAAGCAATGGTAAACATTACAGCAATACAAATATTATAGCCAAGGAAATTGTATGTAATACAATTTATTTGTGCACCAGATCAGAAGACCCTTAAGTTGGATAACTAGATTCCTTTAGTCACCAAATCTAAGAGAAGGGCTGAAGTTGACAGCACGGCCAACTTAAAGCCACAAAGAAGTTTGGTCACTGGTGTCAATATTAAAAGAGGAGTTCTTCATATTACGAAAACAGATGAAGCTGGAACAAGAAATGTGAGAAGTACAAACACAGAAAATTTGAAATTGTCCAGATAGAAATGAAGAGAACCAAACGGAATCTTTAGGTATGAAGTGGATTACAATGGGCCACTTTAACTGAAATGGATATATTGTTGAGGGCACGAGTTCATATGAAGGAATAGAGTGACAGCGATACACAAAAGGGTCATCATAAACTATGTACTCAGCTATAACCTAATAAATGACAGAAATTTATTAAAATTAATGGATATCAAGTAAATATCAGTGGTATGCCAATGTATGTCCCTGTTACACATATAATAGGCACAAATACTGTGGAACTCTGAGATTAATTGCAGGATGTGATAAATGCAACGCCATAAAAGGATGAAAATCTAAGATTAAGTGAAAAGTTAGTGGAGAAATCTGGATTTGGGTAAATACAACAATTCAAGAAATAGGTTAATAGAGTTTTGCAAAGAGAATTCTTTCTTTATTGCCAACACCTGCTTCCAGCAACATAAATGTAGACATCACATGGATATCGGATGAATAACACTGGAATCAAATAGAATGAATAATAGGAAACTGAAGATGGAGAAGTACAATCCAGTCAGCCAAAACAGTTTTCAGGTGCAGGCTGTAGAACAGACCCTAAAATATTGGTGTCAGATATATGGGTTAAACTTGAAAGATTAAAGAGAGAAGGTGTGCCAGCAAGGTATGCCCTGGAGAATATACAGTCAGAATATAAGATCAAAGTAAGGAACAGCTTTAGTATGCTTAATTTATGCAAAAATTAACTTGAGGTGCTATGGGAAGAGATAAGAGAGATTGTTAAAACTAAAGTGGAAAAAAAAATCCCAAATTTCAAAGATGAAAAGATCCAAGTGGCTTTCAGAACAAGCGAGCATGATAGCCAGGGAATCACAAAAGTTCAAAGCCTTGGGCAACAAGAAAGTCGTATGACAACTGAACACACGCTTCCAACTTCATGCAAGAAAGGACAAGGAAAAGTATTTCAATGAGGAATGTCAACACATGGAAGTGTATAAGAAGAAAAGGGAAATGAGGCATCTTCTAAGAAGATCAGAGAAATCCTAGGACACTTTGCCGCTAATACTGAAATGCTCAAGACAAAACATAGCAGAGATCTGATTAGAGGAAAACACTACACTAAACTCTTTACTCTTTTGTGGAGAGACAATATATTCAGGAACTGATTCCACTGGAAAGTGAGGCATGAGACTCAATAGACCAATGAGAGAGAGAGAAAGAGAAAGTGTAAAAGGCAGGGTATGAATGAACTAGTGAATGGATATGAGAGAATCAAAGATAGTTTGGAAGGACAAAAATGTATAGAGAGGTATGGTGAATGATATTGGTGTAAAATAGATGCAGTTAGATTTCCTTTTCATTTCTCTTATCTCCTGGACTTATTTAACTTATTTTGCCTACTACTTTCCCCCTGCCCTTTATGTAACACTGCTTACTCCTAAAAGAATAGAGCATTGGTTATTTATGTATGTGTCAAACAGAAAAGTACCGGTCACAGAGGATATAACCCCTGAATTATCTTAAGCTAAAAAAGAAGGAGCTTTATACCAACAAATACAGAACAAGATTCTATGGCCTAGAGATTGGAAAAAGGTTGATGTACATATCTATATTGAAAAAGAAGAACTGCACAAGAATGTGCAAATTACCAAACCATTGTATTAATTTGTTATGCAAACAAAGTTTTGTTTAAGATCTTGCAAAAAAGAATAGAGCAATACATGGAGAGAGAAATGCCAAATGAACAGGCACATTTTAGAATAGGAACATGAGTTCAGATAGCTAATTTAAGGGAGATAATGAAGACAGTAATATGATACAAGAAAGAGATTTACCTTTACTTAATTGAGTATAGCAAACATTTGACTATATAGATCATGCCAGAATATGGAATACATTAAGGATAATGAGGAGTACCCTAATACCTACTTATTTTTTTCTGGAGGAAGTTTTACAATGAACAAGAAGCTACTGTAAGAACTTAATTTAGAGAAACACAGTGGATTAAAATATGAAAGGGATATTATAAGAATGACACAATTGGAGCAGATGATAGCTAAAATTAAAATTGAAGCTCAAAATGCTAACAATTTCAGATATCCAGATGACACCTCTTTGTTGCAATAGAAGAAAATATATGCAGCTCAGAGTTGAACTGTGGAGTTCTTAGCACTCTCTGAGCTTGGTTGTTTGGTTGTTTGCTTGCAGATATTTCATTACCCAACTAGGTAACATCATCAATGTGTAATGAAATGTCTGCAAACAACCAACTCAGAGAGCACTAAGAACTCTACCTTCTTGTTTGTTAAAAGTAAAAAAGACATAGAAGAGCCATATGAAAGTAAAACTGGAAAGGGAAAATCAGGGTTAATGTTAAATTTTAAGAAACAAAGGTAATGTCAACTTGTCTTCTTAATGAACCTATAGCTGATGGCAAAGAAGTGAAGGCCATAGATAGTTTTGTTTTCTTGGGCTTAGGGCTAGATAAAGGTGGGCAACCTGCTGAAGAAGTAAAGAAGTTCTTACTGTAGATGGTTCCTCCAGGAATAGAATGCCTGAAACATTAATTAAGCAGGCCTGAACCAAATGAAGGATGACTGTTTTTTTGAGATGATGATCATCAAGCAGTAACTAAGGTGGATGGATGGGATAAAAAATAAAATACTTAAATATTCTTGGGACAGCTATAAGTTATGACTGAAGTCATGTAAGATGACAAGCATTTGTCTGTGTTATCACTAGGAATTAGGCCTAACTCTGTGGCCTTATTATCCTACTCTCTGTGGTCCTCAGGCTCCTCCCAAGCATAACTACAGGCTCTTACTGCCACGAGGTCTCTAACCTCTGCCAAAGGTGTTCAGGGAGGTTGTCAGTTCTCCCAAACAGCATTATATTCATATGTCAACATGGCCATATGGGAATAGACTTTGAGAAAAGAGAAAAGTCAAGGCTATATAGACCACTGCCAGTTTTCTTGAAGCCCAGGGAATAGAAAATAATGAAAGAAACACCCCAGAAAACAGAGGAAAAAGGAAGAACAGAATTCTTAACATTAGAGGGAGAATATTCTGCTGATCATCATGCTAATGTATCAGGAAGTGTAGAGGACTACAGAGATAACCTTAAACAAGGAATGCAAGAGCCATTATTAAACTTAATTAAGTCTACTTAATCCTGGGAGGGAAGAGGGGCTGAGAAACAAATTCAACATAACTCCACTTTGATTGCAACTGGTATAAGAGGGGGCAGAGGGAAACTCTGCCAAACTTTCAAAGTCCTGTTATTATTCCCTACAATTAAGTAGAGTCCCAGTAGTCATTGTGGTACCTGTTTCCTGATCTGACCTACCTTATGTCTACCCTGTGTGTGTGTGGGGGGGGGGTATGGACACATATATGTGGATATAAGTATAAATATCTGATCCAAGGCAGGTTCATGCATTTCTCAGTAGCAGATAAAAACTGGAAACTTAGTTCAAAGAGCTGAACATCATCTGTGGAAATTGGGTTACAAATGAATATGGTTTTTTTTGTTTTTGTTTTAATGATCAAGAGAAATGAATATTATCAGAATATGATAGACTTAGCTACATTCTTTTTTTCCAGACACATGAAGGCTGTGTATCTTACATCAGAGTCCCATAGAGGTAATCAAGCAATTTGTTCTGCATATATTACTTTAAATTTAACATTGCAACCAAAGTTCACTTGAAAGTATGTTTAACATAATTATGAATCTGTGACTTGGTTAAAAAATAGCAACAGTGGGAATAAGAAGTTTTGCTTTTTGCTGCTTGTTTCTTGGGGAAATTTGTCATTTTTCTGTCACATAGATGACATTTTATAAAACCACAATCTGTACATTGATAAAATACAGTAGCTAAGATGGGCAGATATATTTTTACTCAATTTTCCATTTTCAAGTCTGATTTTTTATCACTAAAAACAAATCCCAAAGGGTTTTGAAGTTATGTCTGTTTGGCATATCTTCTTTAATAAATCCCTTGCAACCCATTTCCACATTAATGTGTGAGTATCTGACAAATCTGAATGTCAAGACCATTTTAAGTAGATTTGGTTTTCTTTCATTAAAAATGTTAATATTTCTCTGATCATAACCCCACCCCCATTCTTTTGGGAGGGATTCTTCCAATATATAAGATATGTGAACCTTTCATGCAACTCAAACATGTAAACGAAACTTTTTTTCTTTTTCTTTTTTTTTAGTTTTGTATTTTATTTATTCTCCTACCTTTTGTAGATTGGCATACTGTACTTATTTCTTTGTAATAGTTGAATATCTTCATAGATTAAGAAAACCATATCTGAAGATTTGCATTAAATATTGAACTATTTTTAACAAGTTTTTGCTGAAAATACTTTTGTTGGAACAGATTTAATCCTAAAATCTGCATTATATATGCATTGGAAACATTCCAATAACCTGTTTTGTGAATCTCACAGAATTCAAATGATCACTGCATTTGGATTTGCACATTCGTTCAGGGTATAAAGATCATGTTACTTCATGTATGACATAATGGCAAAAGGAATTCATGACAGATTGGGGGTGGTCTATAAATCTGATAAATCTAATAAATGCCATGTAAGCAGCAGAGTAACCATTTGGTTGGCTGTGCCAAAAAGTAATACAGTTGCTGAAAATTTGGATCATGGGCTACTGTGAGAGAAGGAGAAAGCCCCAGCTAATTGCACAGAGCCTCTAGTTTTCAGTGGAGACATATTAAAGGAATAAAAATGGCAGCTTAGGAGGTCTATCTGTCCACATGCAATGAACCCATCCTCCTAATAACTGGAAAGGAAAATTCTCTTATGCGTGCTGTTGCCTAAATCACAATAAATCAGCATTAGCTTAAAATAATTTGATATCCCAGTATGACAATAAAGATAGCTTTAACACATTTGCTGGTCTTTCTTTCCCCACAAAAGGGCTGGAAGCGTTTTTACAAATGTTATTTTAATAGTCTGAGATGCAGTTTCAAAATGATCATTTCTACAGAAAATATGGCACAGTATTTACAAAATAAAATGTTTCTTAATGCCCTAGGTGCATTTATTTGTTGGTTTTTTCCTTTCATGGAGATGGTTTGGTTCCATTTTACTCAAAAGCTGAAAAGTTGGTTTATTTTTCACTTCCTTTTGTGAGGTTCCTGACAAATGCAAAGGCTACATATTTGTCAGTCTATTTTCTAATGTATTCTGTTTATCATCATTTCTTTGTCATCATATAGGTGCTATTTTTGTTGCTCTAAAGAAGGTGCTGCTGTCAGATTTTCCATTACAAACACAGTTTCAGCAGGAAGGGAGGGGGGATGTAAGCGGCCCATTAAAAACACCTTCAAGATGAAATTTGGCAGACAAGTCTCAGCATAGAAGTGTTTTTCTTTCTAGCAGAATGTAAATGGGCTTACTCATTTTTCTTTCAAGCAATCTTTAAATGAGGAGGAGGAAGAAGAGAAGCAAGGGGGGGAGGGAGGGACAAAGAGGCAGGCTAAAGGTATTTTGAGCCTTATAATGCTGTATAAAGTAAGTACATTTTTTTGTATTTAAATGCTTCCAAGCTCCAATGGATACCAATTTTCTTTCACTAAAAATACAGTGAGAGAAGACCTAATCAAGAATGAAATCCACTTTCTAAAAGTATGTTGACAATTTCATGACTTTTTCAGCTACTTGTTATACATTTACAAAGCAATAAGCTAAACTGCTGAATTCTGACAAAGATATAATATAAAACTAGCTGTTGTGGAAACTTATGATGGATGTTGACGACACATACATTTTTCAACATCAGATAAATATTTGTGTGTTGGGTGCTCCAATTCAGCTATGAGAGCATTAATGCATCACTAGTCAAACTTTACAAGCAATTCCACCCACACGTCTCTATTGGATTATTGTAATAGGCTATACACAAAGCTGTCCCTGAAGGCCATTCAGAAGTTTTAAGAAACATATAATGTGGCTTCCAGAATCCATGTATCATATATATACATATACATATATTTCCCCTCTCACCCCTATGAGTGGTAGGTGTCTTCTTCAATCTCGGGTCCTCTACCAGAGGCCTGGGAGTTTGAGGGTTCTGTGCTGAACCCAGCATAGCATAGCATAGCATAGCATAGCATAGCATAGCATAGCATAGCATAGCATAGCATAATTATATTATATATAACTGGAGAATTCTATTATCTGACCATTTACTTCTGTGCTCAACTCCATGCGCTGCTGATGAATTACATTGTCCCAGCTCCCCAGCAGCCTGAGGAAAAGAAAGAAGGCCACTAGCCTTTTGGAGGTGGGGTGGAGATGCCCATAGTTGGGCTGCATTGCTCTGGTTGCTGATAACCCTTTTTTGAGGAGGGAGTTATTCAGGGCTGGACCATGCCATCCCCTGCCTCTCCAGTGGCCACATGGCTCTCAGAAGGAGGAAAAAGACATTGGTGGTCCAGCAATGGTGCAGCAGATGTTTTCCAAGAAGCCTTGGGATTCCATCCTCCTTTTAGAGCCTGCACAGACTCCCAGACACTGCCCCTCAGTAAATCCTCCCTTCTATGGTGGAATTTACTGTTAAATAGCTTGCCTGTAAGGGCATATTTCCTTTTCTAATCATGTTATTTGCACTTACTCACCTAGACCCCTTCCTGTTTCTTACCGTCTTCTACTGACACAAATCGGTGTCTGTCTTCCCACAGTCACAAATGGTATCTCAGGTCATTTATAACAAACTTCCATTGCATCTTTAGCAAAGCTTTTGGGATTGATTATAGACTTACTGCCATCTGCCCCAAAACAGATGTTGGAGCTCTCAAGGATAATACTGCCAGACACTTTGAGGACAAAATCATCCACCTTCATGCTGACTTGAATGCTGCTTTTGATGGTATCTATTGAGTGATGCAGTGCACCATTTGCTCCTATTGTGCAAGCTTTTTTTTTTTTTAAATGAGATCTGAAAATGAAGACAGGACCCTTGTCCATCTTGGCTAATTGTGCTAGTTGAGGAAAGTATGGCTGGGTGTCTTTATAGAGTTGTTCCAGCAGGCAAAGGAGGAGGTGATATGATTACTCTTGAGGCAGTTCTCCCTTGATGCAAAGGTTTATCCCCAGTTACAAATATTCTTTTTGAATAAGGTGACTGATCGAGCTGGGTCTTGAACTGCAGACATTCTAGAACAGGGTCTCAGGAGATGCGCTTCAAACTGAGGGATGGGCAAGCAAAGGCAACATGGAGCTTGTGGCTTCATGGAGCTCTACTCTGGGCCAAGTTTCCCAACTCTGTTCTAAAATGACATTATCTTCACCCTTTTCAGTCTAGATTTAGGCCTCGAATCAGCTTTGGCCATTTTAATAGATGACGAAGAACTGTGATTCTGCTGATTGTGCTTTATATTTCAGTAGCTTTTGAGTCAGCCAACTGATCTTTACTTTAGCCACTGACCAGTATAAAATAACATTAGATGTTGATTGTTTACAACCAACCCAGTATCAACAATCTAGCTTGTAAGCAGTGAAAAATGACTAAAATTTAGAATTATCAACATAAACAATAAAATAAATGATATCACTAGAATATGAAGATGAAACTACAATGTAATATAATAAAATGTAGAACTGCATGATATAAATGTTAATCTATAAAAACTATGGGAAAATAGCTGACAAATCAGTATAAAAATCACTATTACTAAAACCTGTATGTAAAATTATAGTTGACACTGATATTAAAACTATGTATACACTATAGTGCAGTATAAAATAGTGCAGTGTAAGTGTTACTATATAAAAAGCAATAGGAATGAAAGCTAAACAACTAGAAATAAATCAACAGTAATACAAATGTAAGGGAATAATCTTTGTCCAATCTAATAGCTCTAATGGCTATGAATGACTGAATGAATTATGGTGCTCATGGACTGTAACATAACCAAATAACTCCCTAAAATTGCAATCACTAATCACCGCTGACCATTTGAAGGGGGAGTTTGCACACAATGTAGCAGAATTTTACATTTAAATAATAAAATTATCTTTGTCATCTAGCAAATTGTGCAAATAAAAGCTTTTAATATCATTGATGATCATATCCATGACTGCAGGGCTGGGGACATCTAGTTACTATGATTCTACAGTGTAATACAATGGTTCTACTCCCATTCAAAAGGTTTGTTTCAGAAAGTAGCATTAGGTGACTGCATTTCTACACCCTATTTTGTCTATGCTATTTAACATCCATATCAAGTCTCTGGGGCTAATCCCTATGCATTTAGGACAAAGTATCATCAATATAGAGAGCCACTTTGGTGTAGTGGTTAACATTTAGCAGCAGGCTAAAAACCGGAAGTCTGAGTTCTAGTCCCACCTAGGCACAAAGCCAGCTGGGTGACCTTTCTCTCAGCCCTAGGGAAGAGGCAATGGCACACCACTTTTGAAAAACCTTGCCAAGAAAACTGCAGGGACTTGTCTAGGCAGTCTCTGAGAATCAGTAACAATTGAACAGATTTTTTTAAAAAAATCATCAATATACTGATGACATTCAGCTTTACCTCTCCATGACATGTCAGTTAAGAACAGGGTGTGCATGTTTGCATGTCTGGACACAATGCTATAGTGGGTGACAGACAATAAATGGAGTTGAATCCTAGCAAGGTATAACTCACATGGATTGGTGGTTCTCAGATATAGGAACTGATGGCTTTGCCTACTCTAAATGGTGTTGCACATTCTCACAAATAATAGGTACATTGTTTTTGTAGAATAAGAATTAATACTGATGATTCAAATGACTTTGGTGGCCAGAAGCATCTATTACCAGTTTCAGTAAGTAAACCAGTTGTGATTCCCTGGTTAGGGACAATCTAATAACACTTGCTCATACGTTGGTGGCCTTATCCTTAATTTATTATGCTGTGCGTTATATGGAGCTACCCTTGTGCTTGGTTCAAAGATGCAGCTGGTACAGAATGCAACAGCCAGGTTGTTAAGTGGGGCACTGGTCATGAACATATTACATCCAGCTATGCTACTTGCAGATTCAGAGCCAGATTCAAGATTTTCTTTTGGATAAACAAGGATCTAGCAATGTGGGACAAGCAGATTTGGCAGATGGCTTCTAAATTCTAAACCTAGATAGATGATGGTTATGCTAATTGAAGGCCCTTCATGCAAATTGTAGGGGAGATGGGCGGGGACAAATCAAATCAAATAAATAAATAAATAAATAAATAAATAATGACTTGCAGAATGATGAATTGCCAGCAAGCCTTCTCTACATTGGGACTATTCTGGAAAGCTCTCTTCCTTATACTCAGGAGACTATGTTCTTTCTTTTAAAACTCTACCAAAGACTACTTATTCAACTTGGACTTCTTTGGGTGAGTATTATGGTTGAAATCATTTTCTTCCCATCACTTTTTAATGCATATCTTTACAGAGTAGCTCACTGCTTCTACATGTTACAGTTTTGCTTGTCATTTAACTAATTCCTTATTTTCTTGTCCAGAAAGGTTACATAGGAATGCAACATCAAGAACATATAAAATAAATAAGAAACAACAATAACATGGAGTCTACCTGCCTAGAAATGATACTATAAAATCACAATAACAGTAAAGTACCAAGATTTTAGCAGGAAAAGTACCAGCTTGGATTTAGGAACAGAGCGATTCCTCCCATTCATCAGAGGCTTTTGATATCAAAAAGGATCCCCAAACGAGAGGAAGGCAATTTTTATTTTTATCCCTTGTCACTGAATTTTTAAAGAGGGTAGGGATTTTTAGGAGCTGATTCCGGCCCAAAATAGATGTGTGCAACCTGCTTTTATGGCAATCTATTCCCTCAATTGTGATGTACTTTCATGTGAATTCTTTCCTCCTTTTTAGAAAAAAAAAAATATCCAAACAAGCTTACAAGGTGCAACTTTAAATGAAAGAATTATAGAGGAAGAAACTATTAGTTCTTTTCCCTCCACTCTTTTCATCAAGATTTTGAGACAGACAGACAGACAGACAGATGTACATATACTATAGGCAAATTCCCTATTTAGGGTCAGTCCTACATTAAATTGATAGCATCTGCTTTTGTGCTGGTTTTCTTTTATTTTTGACCTTTAAGATACATTGAGGAATTTTAGTTTTCATGATACACTGATGTACTCTAACATCCTTCTACCTGGGCTATTTCCACAAATACACTTTGTCTTTATTTTAAACTACTAATTTGATGGAAATCCAGGCATGAAGCATTTTCTAAAACAAAGTGTTCTTTTATTCAGGGGGATAGTGGCTTTGTCCATTCCTTGATAAAATTGTAGGCCTCGTCCAATATAGACTGTGCCATCTAACTAAGAGCAATCCGGATAGGCACTGAATTGTGAATTACAAATGTTACTTAGAATACTAGCAATCTGAAAACTGGTTTCTCTGAAAGTGCTCAGTGCATTGCTATGTAAAGAACAAGATGTTAGCCTATGTTAACTGTGCTTCTCCCGAGCTTCTGTAATGTATGCAAAAGCTTGATGAGTTTTAAAAACAAATCTTATAAACGGTAGACACACAAACACATATGCACAGATACAATTAAAACACAGAAATAGGACATAACATTTTATTTTATTTATTATCAAAAAGATTTTCCAAGCTGCTTTGGCCAGACTGCAAGTCCCATGGGATTTTTCTTTTATCACTGAGGCTGAAATCAATTAGTTCAACTATAATATTCATGTCATAATTTTGACCATTGATTTATCAAAGTGCTTTGAAAAATCCTTTGCATTTCTATTCAGATGCCTTTAGACCTTTCCTCAATTTTAGTTTCCTAAACAGGTTTCTAGCATGAAGTATCAATATATCAATATAAGCTGTATGTTTGCTTCAGAGTTTCATTAATTTTGTCCCCTTGGTTAGGCTTATTCTATTTAACTTTTTCTATTAAAAATAATTCAGCATACAAATTGCTTTTCAATCCTTGAATAATTTATCTTCAAAGCTCCCATGTAGTTATAGTTATGAGAGACAGGGCTAGTTGTGTTCATGACTTCAAAGTGTATTGTTTTTCTCCTGATGGCTGTGGTAAATTCCTATATCTAGAGTCACTATTTGACATTCAGCTGCAAACACCATATATAACCACACAATTGTAGGCATCTGCAGAAAGCCATGGGGATGGGAAAATGATAATACACATGTGATATCACGAGACTCCTCCTCCTTTTGTTTTTGTATCTTGATGACTGATACAAGTGTCATCATTTGTTCTCCCCTTGCCCCTTTCCACATACAACTATCCATACAAACTTTCCCAACCCTTTGAGTAGAAGACAGAGACATTAAGAGATTATGGAGATATCTACATAGATGATGGAAACACTGCCACAAAGCATTTATAAAGATGGGGTCATTAACCTAAGGCCATTACATTTACCTCTGAGGAGCAAGGATCCAAACTGGTTTCTCCCAAGTAAAGTTATTTATCCAGTGTATCATTCAAGCCTCTTCAGATGATTCTTGCTGGGAATATCAATGAGAATTGTGTTATTACACTTGAACAAGTGTGATTGAAGGAAATGAAAGTAGACAGCTTGGAAATACTGTTTCTAATGCAAAGTTACACAGTGTCATTTCACACTTTCCCATTTCAGATCAACTTTCTGAGAAAATTTGAGAACATATGATTAAGTTTACAACTGGACTAAGAAGAAAGATTGTAAAGAGAAGAACTTCAGCTAAATACTCTTCATTGGAGTGCCTTGATAATAATCTGCCGAGGGAAACTGTTCTGATTAGTTTAATTAAATGTGAAATGTGTTACATTTATATCATGCACATATGTGAAAAAGAAGGAATACAGTTCAAAGGAGAAAAGACCTTTTGATAAATTTGTGGTGATTAAATGGATATTTAAATATATGGTTTAATCATTATCAACACAAAACATTTTTAGATTTTAATGAACAATTTTATGATATAGCAGTTTTTATATACTGTTTCTAGATCTCTCCTGTCGCTTGATAGATCAACAGAAACATTCTTTTAAACGTTATTTCAAGAGAATGTAATTCAAGTAAATATGAACACTTTTTACAGGCCCAAATACTTATGATCAGTCAGCATTCAATGTTGACAAAATAGGAGGGAACCAATTGTATGGTCAATAGTATCTTCTCTTATAAATTTTTATTTTGGGTCAAACCAAATCAAACTTATAAATATTTATAATACAGATGAAATAAATATTAATCATGATATAAATTGCTTATTTAGTTTATAAAAGATAACACCTAGTATTTTGTGACAAGATTCTGATGATGCAATAAATGCTTATCTCCCTCATTCTCTCCCCATAATTGTACATGACTTTCCAAATTTGATTAAGAGATGTTCTATAGGGGAGAGAAGATACTACACGATTTTCACCAATTAGAGTGATAAAAAATTAAACTCAGTGAGTAGTTGAATATGATTGTTATTTATAAAAAGAGTGATGCTGTTGAATACATAGTAGAGTGCATTGATTGATTGACTGATGTTAGAAATACTTTCATGATATAAAATCCTTACTGCAAAGATATAACACTGTTATCTATTAAAGCATATACTATCTTCAATGTAAGAAAACACAAACTTTTGAATATTGCAATCTATGAACCTTATAATTGATTATAATGTTAACCAATTGTATTCGTGCTGAAACATACTAATATTGGGAAAATGTCTCTGTACAAGAAATTGGACTTTACACTGCTAGCAGACCTTCACCTTTTCATTGCTGATTCCTAGTGTGATTAATCCTCATGAGTACTCACTACGTAAAATTGCTTAAATGGCTAACTTCTGACATTTCTTAGAAACTTATTGCCAGATAATTTTCTGGCTGCGTAGAATTTCTCTATGGCAAAATAGAAGCCTACAGGGAATTATTGTCAATACTAAAGAATGATATTTCTGCTGATTTTTTTTTTAAAAAAATCTATTTGGTAATCTCTGAGTTATTACACATATAGATTTCCAATAAAATAATAGGTTACAAGCAAAAGAGGTAAAATAATCAGCAAAACACTCCCAAGTAAACTTCATTGAATCTCCTACATTCACTGCAATTGCTCCTTCTTTAGGTTGTAAAAGCCTATTTTAAATGCGGTTGCTGCCAGCACAATCTGCTAAAAATGAAACTTTGTTCAAAAAGAACAATACTGTTTTGCAGAATTGCTTATTTCGGGTCAAATATATCATAGCCATTCACCTTGGGTAACAAAGAAACTCAAACATCCTGGCTTTCTTTCCACTGGCTGTAATTGCCATTCTTTGATGTTACTCAAATCTGTTGAGACAAGAAGTGTTCTGGGGAAGGCAGAATCCCAAAGAACTGCCAGGAAAAAGAGTTGCTGAATTGAGGAGGAACAGGAGCTTTCTTCTGCCAACTAGACTGAAAGGAATTTGCTGGAGAGATCCCAATACTAGACAATGCTGATTAAACCACCATTCTGCTATTATATTTATGAAGGGAACCATTAAATCCTCAAATCTAGAGTCAGGGCAGGAAACGTGGCCAAATTTTGAAATGTTACCATTCCTCCTAAAGGCCAAATAATTTACTGAATTTGCTCAATGAGTGTCTTATTTTGCCTCTAGTAAACAGTCTTTTGTTAGAACGATGTAACTCTGAACGTCCTTGTGGTTTCACTGCTTAGATACACCTCTTGTTTTTACAATTCAGAGCTCCATTCTGACCACAGCTATGGAATGATTAAGCAGGTGGCAGCACCTGGTTGAACTTACCTGGGCTTGGAAACTCAACAGGATCAAGCCTAGTTAACACTTGAATGGGAAAGCATTAAGGCGTACTAGGGCTCAATCTGAGAGCATCTTTACCTTTTTATCCTTTCCCTGAAACTCTCTACCTGAAACCAGCTCATTATTGCTGCTACTGCTGTTGTTGAGGATGATGATTTCATTAGATTTAAGCACCATCTGACTCCAAAACAACTCTGGGTGGCTCACAACATCAACAGGAACCAAAATAAAAACACAATGCCATATATGGCAACCAAGATGGCATCCAACTATCCCATACAGAACATGTACAAAAACTCATCCAACAGGAAGCCCCCCTCCACCTTAACCGAAAACTTAGGAGAACAGCCAGAGTTTCAAGACAATCTGGAACACCATCAGGGTGGGAACCATATGGATCTTGGGGGATCTCATTCCAGAGGGCAAGTGTGACAACAGACAAGGCATACTTCTTGGGTCCCAATACATGGCATTGTTTAATTGAAGGTACCCAGAATGTCCCAATTCTGCCCACTCATTTTGGCCAGGCAGAAACCATGGGAGGTAGGCAGCCCCTCACAAAATCCAGCCCTATGCTATGTAGGGCTTTATAAGTCATTACCAGTACTTTGAATAGCACCCAGAAGCATTCTGACAGCCAGTGTAGCTCTCAAAGTAGAGGTGTCACATGGACATACCAAAATATTCCCATCACTGCCTGCACTCCTACATTAGGAACCAGTTGAAACTCCCAGCTTCAGGTCAAAATGTATAATTGGGTATCATCAGTATATTGAAAATACCAAATCCCAAACCAGTGGATGACCTCATCCAGCAGTTTTATGCAGGTGTTAAACAGGAGTGGGGAGAGAGCATTAAACTCTGTGGCACCCTTCACAGGTGGGGCCTAAGGAGTAACCTCCCTCCCTTGTCAATGCTGACTGGAGCTGGCCATGAAGGAAAAGAGAGAACCACTGTAAAAGAGTGCCCCCAATTCCCAACCCCAAAGCCTGTCCAGAAAGATATGATTAATGGTATTGAAAGTCACTGAGAGATCAAGAAGCACAATGATGTTGAAATTAGAAACAGAACCTGAAACTCAGGAGTTGTGAGGAGGTATGTGGCAAAAGTGCTCCCAAAAGGAGAAAAAGAGCCATGGCATATTTCTGACACACGCATGCACGCATGTATACACACACACACACAGCGTTTTACAGGAGTTTCAGCTGCCCTGCATCTGAGCTGGAAATAAATTAGCTCAGCTCACCCATGCTGCTAATAGCAGGACAATGCAGAGGTCACAACTGTTTTCAAGCTGGCACAGAATCCGCCTGTGGAAGTGCCCTTAGTTATGCACTCTGAGTAGTCAGCTACAGAAAAAAAATGTATGCCTGGATACAGCAAAGCATTTCAGGTCTCTCTAACAGGTACAGAATCTTTTGTTTATCATAAGAAGAATATAAAAGGGTTTGGATTTGGGGATACATAAGAGCTGGTCTTGATTTAGAAGTGGATGTATATGTGTTGATTATTGTGGAATAAAATAAAATCTACAGATTGTTTTTCTGAGAGCTGTTTTTCCTGTAGTGACAATCAAATCCAGTACCTCTTAATGGATATTCTTCCACAGAGATGCCTCTGTTCTTGAGCAGTGGACATGAAGTAATGGAACTCCATTAGATGCCTTCTTAAAGGAAAAGTCAACCAAAGGGAATTGGAAAAATCATTTCTGATCCTTGGGGTCCATACGCTAAGCCTACTACAGAATTATTATTGATTCTGTATTCTTTACGACATCTTGCATGATTCCTACTTCTGTATTTTTCAAAAGCAGGGTTTTGGAGAGCTGCTTTCTGCCAATTTCATAGTTCATTCTCTCAATGGCACAGGTAAGGCAATTCCCTGACACTGAATAAAACAGCAAGCCACAGTGTTGAGACAAGTCCACAGGAAATACAAAAGAGTAAACCCTTCAGCAAAATTTATTCAAGATGTAATATTAATTATCTACACATATCAGTGCTGCTTGCTGTTCCTTGACATTCTGAAGTTCATTTTCATTCATGTAGTGAATGGAATTGTCTTCTGTTTTACCTCTTTATGGTACCTCTGTAATTTTAGGGATGTGCAAATACCTATACAGAAGAATTTTGATGCAACTATCTCATTTTTTTCATGCTTCATCAATGCACACATGCATATTGTTTCAATTGTGATAATGGAAGGTAAACTAAACACAGCATGCATATTTTTTCCTAAAGAAGCTTTTTTTCCCCCAAGAAGAGCAATGGATCATTTTAATACAACAGTTATATTTTAGAAACTTCAGAAAGCCAGTAGGATGTAGCAGTTAAGGGTCTGACTAGGGCTCTGGAGACCCAGGTTCAAATCCACTCTCAATAATGGAAATTCACTAAGTGAATTGGGGACAATCCTTCTCAGTCTAACCTACCTCATGGAATCACTGTCAGTTGCCTTAAGCTCATGGAATAGAAAAGGGATAACAAGTCTAATAAATAAGTAAACCAAAAAAAAAAAAAAAATGTCATTCCAAAATCTCAGGAGTAATTCAACCATCTAAAATCTAGAATTGCTTTCCCTATAGGAAGGATTTTAAAAAAAATGCTGGGAGAAGGCTCTATTTATTTAAATGTCTGTCTGTCTGTCTGTCTGTCTGTCTAATCTTGCTTCCATAACTCTGGGCAGCTAGCAATAAATTAAAATCATGACATTTATTAAAAAAAATAACCACCAGGATAACATTAATATAATGCAGCTGCGGTCCTCCAAAACATTTACATCCTACAGCTGTACAGCTGGGCTCATCTAACATTCCAGCCCAATGCCTGATAGAATAGTCAGGTTTTTCAAGCTTTTGGTAATGCCAGCCAGACAAGCCACTTATGTATAATTGTCAAGAAGACAATATAGACATGTCTGGGGCATTACCAGGAATCAAGCTCAACTTGAGAGAGGCTCAACCTTTACTTTAACAGAGGCAGGATCTGTGTATGTTCCAAAGCAAGTTTTGGAAACCAGCACAGGTAAATAGGAGATATATATACATGCACAGACACTCATATACAGATAATCTACATTATAATCACTCAACTTTGCTAATTCTAAATCTATGATAAATTGGATGTTTCTGTCCTCAGCCCATTTCTGATATTCAGTTAAATCCCAACTGACTTCAATGACAAATTTGCCAAACAGAATTTCCTTTCGCATGGACAGACTCATATTGCTGAAAGCCAACCTAAAAAGAGGGGTTCCGCATTAATTCTTAGCACAAAAATAAAGATTTAGAACAAATGCTTATACACAAAATGGGTATACTCAAAGCTGACAATTTGTTGATGCTAACTGAATCAGAAGCATTTTCTGATCCTTCAAGCATCCTTGAATAAATGATGGGCTATTTACAATACTGCATTTCCACTTAGATATCTCTTAAGATAGATATCTCTGTCCAAAGTAATTCTTGCACCACACAATGGCAGGCAATGATACGATTGCCTAAAAAAATTAGTTGGCACTTGCAAGTTATCCAAAGGAAGAAATTGCACTCAGGGCTTAGTAGGCCTATATGCTGCAGGAGTATGTGTCATGACCCAGGGCTAGACAATGACTTTGGTTCTGAAGAAACTGCTCCACAGCTGAACCTGTGGAAAATCAGCCTCAGGAGACACAAAGCCAAGAATTACCTGAGGCTGATCAAACACAGGCACCACCTGAGCAGCTGGAGCAGTCAGGTGATGATGACATAAGGACACCCAGCCCCTGCACAAGTGAGTAGAATGCAGAGCAAAGCAGAGACATTCTATGAGGTTCTTTGCCAAGCAAAGGAGTAAATCTCTTGATTAAAGACTGCTGGCTGCAGCCTGATTTAAGAGGCAGCTCTGACTCATGTTTCTCTGTTGGAATCAACTGTCTGATCTTTGGCTCTTGTGTGATGCTTGTGTGGATTCTACTCATGAAATTTTGATGGCTGACTGACAACCCTGACCTGGCTCTCAGAACCTTGGACTGGATTTGGACTATTCTTCTGTATGCTCCTGTTAAAGCAAAACCATTCAAGTAAGCATCTGTCAGAAACTCTGTTTTGGTTTGCATTCCTTTGTCTGCTGTTATCTTCTTGACCTTGAGCAAACTGCAAATTACCGTAGCAACTGTGTGAGTGAGTGCATATTTGAAACCAGAAGCAGGACAGTATGTCCCATTGATCTCAACACAAGGAAGGGTTATTATCAAAAGTGCCAATAGACACCACATTGAAGAGAGCAAATTTGACAGGTATTAGGCCTGTGAGCAATTTAGACAGAATTGCTCCTAGCCATGAGGTTTGATATAATAGCAAATCTGAAAGATTCCCCTGAAAAATGACTCAAAACATGAGATCTCACCTGCTGACTGAAAGAAGTTTTCATAGCGTTCTAGTCAGCTGCTGATCCATATCTAGTTAAATTTAATGTTTATAATGGGTGTTATCTTCAAGTTCCAAATGACTTAAAAACAGCAAATGATCTCCTGTAGAATTTTGCATACCTACACTGAAGCCAACCCAAGAGAATCCATTTTGCCTGTCCACTGACAAGATTTTCACCAACTCTGCATTAGTGAAAATAAGAAAAAGGGATTTCTTATTTATAATGCCCCACATGTAGAATCCCCTGGCTAGAGATCTACAGTATCAGCCTACCTCTTTGTAATCTGCAGATTAATATTTCTGCTTCTGTTCATGAGGGAAGAACAATGTGCTCTTCATGGGTCTGCCCCTGAAACTGATCAGAAGCTTCAACTCAGAATATAATAGTATGGGCAGCGTTGAGCATGCCTCAGTATGCCCATATGGCACCTCTGCTCCATGAGCTTCACTGGTGGCTAGTCTGTTTCTGGGGGTGATTCAAGGTGCTTTACGTATAAAGCCCTACATAGCATAGGGTTTGGTTATTTGAGGGACTATCTCCCATGGTTTCTGCCCAGCTGGTGCATGCCAGCAGAGTTGGCATGCTCTGGGTCCCTTTGATTAAACAGTGTAATCAATGAGGACCCAGGAAGTGTGCCTTCTCTGTCACAGTGCCTGCCATGTGGCCCCCACCCTGTTGGCATTCCATGAAGCCTTGAAGACCTGGTTGATTTCCCAGGCCTAGAGTTGAGATGGATCGGGGCCCTTCTTAGGTGTGTCTGTTATTTTTGTTTTTGTATGTATATTGTACCTGGATCCCATTTTGTTTTGGTGTGTATTGGTTTTCAAGGCATTATATTGTAAGCTGTCCAGAGTCAGTTGGAGTTAGGTGGTGCCTAAATTGAATTAATTAATCAAATAAATGGAATAGAAAGTACTGGCATTTTAGGTATGTTGACTTTTACAGCTCAGTTAGCCTATCCATACCAGATCATATCATAATGGGACAAAATGTGCTGATATTATTCAGGCCCATTGTCGGAGCCCTGTATGCTTGCGATATTTAAAATCTAGCTGTAAATGCAAAATCTCCTTCATGATGAATTCATGCTCTGAATGGGGTAAGTAGATACGTACCAAAAAAAAAAAAAAAAAAAGAGAGAGACAATTGAATGGATTGTACTGGGATGTGTGCATAGTGTTGTGTGTATTAGAAAGAAGATATCTTTTTGTTTTAAATGTTTATATAACCTCTGCTGGTATGAAGCTCTCAACAGAACTGAATGAGCTTTGAAGATCAACACAAATATAAATCAAAGAATTTCAAAGCATCTACTGAACAAAACATTCAGAAACATGCCCTGGAAAGAAAGTAATTATCAACAAACCAACAAATGAATAAAACTTAGCATAAAGCTTCTGAAATTAATGATAATAATATAAATAAATAACAATTAATTAATTAATTAAAACACTGAATGAATTAAAATAATAAATAAATAATAATAAATAAGGTGTCTTTAAATGTAAGCCACTGGCCAAGAGAAATATATGCTAGCAAGGGATGGCTTCAAGACAAATTCTTATTCTTCAGTTTTGTTTCTGTGTGCTGAGCTATGGCTACTTATTTCACATAAGTTCATGTGAGTTCATCTAACTCCCATCTTTACAGTGCATGCTAGCCTGACAGGGTAATTTGATCAGTGATATCCTACAAGCTTCACCCTTGAGATCTCTTTTCTTGAAGGAAAGCCCAACTTTGCATAAGAATGGGCCTATTTTGCATTTCTATTTCCATAGTCAACATGGGAATAGCAGTCTCTATACTACGGAGGTCGCATTTAAATTAGTGAGAGAGAGGAAGACAGTTCATTAAGTTTCTATTAGGTGGTGGTTGCTGGTACCTACTGAGGAATTGGGAGGAAGATGAATACGAGTTGAAATCTTCCAGAATCTTCAAGATTGCTTGTTGTGTTTTATCTCGAGAATTATTTTTACTGCTCAGCTCTTGTCTAGGTATGGAAATGAAAATGTGTATACCATCATCAAGTAGGCTTTGGGACTAGGCTCCATCATTTAAAATAAAATGGCCATGAGAAAGCAACATCATGTCATCATATACTGCAATGGGAAATATGATTTGAGCAGTATATAATTATTCAGTCCAGATAAATTATAGAAGCAAAACATTTACAAGAAGTACATATAGCGCTGGCACATTTGAACACAGAAAAGGCATGTTGGAGTCTTTGATGCACAGGACAAGAAGAGGAAACATAACACTGAGGGTGTGAAAGTGTTAAGGAACCCACATAACACTCCTGAGAAGCAAGCGCTGTTATTTCCAACTTACTCATGTAGATTTTATCAGGTGTTACTTTTTCATTTACTTGCATTGCTAACAGTTTTGGGGTAGAGGAAAAGAAATTCAAGAGGAAGAAGAAAAAGAAGAAGAAAAGATACATACTGGAATATGGATATGGGAAATAAAATGCAACTTAGTACTGGACTATTTTTTGTTCTTTCTTGGCATATAACTTGGTATAGTAATCAGAAACAGTAAAATATTCATCACGTAATCTGGTAATGTAAAGCTTTTTTTCCTCTTTATTTTCCTTCAGGTAACATTTTAATTAAGTTAGTAATATGCTTTTTAAACTCCATCTAGTTGTTGATTCTAGTCAGAATTGTTACAACAGAAGGATGCAAAGAGGGAAATGAGACTCATAATAACTCAGCTTTCATTTTCTGTTAAAGAAGTCTTCCAAAACTGGAAAGTTGTTCCTATTAGTCCAGATTAGCACAGCATTGGGGGGGGGGGGGGGGGGAATCACAAACCAAGAATCCACACATCCTAGGCACAACTTTCTTGTTATCCTACCACGTACCTCCGACATTTTAGCACAGCTAGTTTTCATCTGAGAGTTACACATTGAACAAGAAAGCTGTAAGACTGGCCAATAAAATTAGCTATTATTCCTTTCAATCAGAAACATCTGAACTCTAGATTTATTTTCATTTTAAGATGGCAGGCACTGGAGGGAAATCAATTGGCTTCAACCTGAAAAACAAACTATTGGGAAACTTGAATGCTGCTGTCAGAAATTTAGGCCACATTTGATGTGATCACCCTGTGACAGATTTTTCTTTTCCAGATGTCTCAACTAGGAAGAACAGGAATGCACAGTTCCTTGTCAAGCTCCATATTAATAGCACATGATAAACGATGGTCCTGATTTAGATTCTGGAGGATGGAAGAAGCCATTATAATTGTGCAGAAGATCTTTAAATCTGTTTGGAGTAAAACATATATATACTACCCTGTATTATCATATAGAATCATGTTCTAAGGTCATCCATTTGTTCTCTTCTGAATATTCTGAATAAGGAAAATTCTGTACATTGAAATTCTGTACTATTATTTCAAAGAACTGGAATAAAATGGACATTTTAATATTTGCCCCTTTAATTACAAATGGGTTCCCTGGCTTAGAGTTGAATCCAAGCTACAGCAGTGAAGATGTCAAATCCTGACTATTAGAAGTATTTTAATTTTCTTGAAAATGAACTGAGTGAATATATTAGTATTTGAATTTCACAATCATGCCATTGCTTTAGTATTAAACAATGGAAAGTATTTAAACTATAGTTATGTGCAAAGGTTTATGCATCCTTGGTCAAACTGTATGTTTCAATGAATCCTTAAGTGAACAGGGAATGGTAGCATTACTACATGGTACAAAGACAAACATCTTTTTCTGAAAATCTGCATGCATACTTACTGTTCATGTACAATTATTCATAGATTCAAAATAAAACAAAAACAAGGCAGGTACAGATGTTTGGCCATTCTTCCAGTTGATTCAGTGTTTTTTTTTTTTTTTTAAGTTATTAATAAGGCTCCAAAAGGTGACTGACTCATTAGGTCTATGATTAGCCAGATGAAGACAAACCCTTAAGTGTACAAAAATGTTAACCTTTTAATCTCTCAGGTTATGATGATTTCTAATAGCCATGGGTTCTTCTAAATAGCTGTCCAAGGATCTGAAAAAATGTAATTCACGCATAAAAAACAGAGGTACAAAAAAAAATATCTCTAAAAACTTCCAGCTAGCAATTTCAATGGTGAGAAAAAACAATGGTTAAGAAATGGATTACATGGAATTGTTGACGTCAAGGCAAGATCTGGAAGACCAAGAAAAATCTTTGCTAGAGCTACTGAAAAACTGGTCAGATCTGCAAATCAGAACCCATGAATTGCTGCAAATGTCCTGCTGAAAAGTTGAGCGGATAAATAAGTGTTCACAGATTGACAGTATAGCATTGCTTATTTAATTCAAAGATTCAATTAACTGCATAGGAGAGTTATCAGAAGGAGCTTGCTTGCTTGCTTGCTTATTTATTTATTTAATTTATACAGCTGCCTATCTCACTGCAGCAACTCTGGGTGGCTTACAAAGTTACAAATCCAAGAAACAATAGAAAAACAACCAAAAAATAACTGCAAAAAAATCATTCCAAACAATGGAACTATTAAAACCATAACTTCATACAAATTTAGGATTTGTCTAAACTGCATAGGTGAAAAACTTGATAAATCTGAAACTTTATTTAACACAGTGTTTTGGACTGATGACAACAAAATTGAACTGTTTGCTCCCAACCATGCAAGCTACAGTTAAGAAAAAAAGGGCAAACCCTTTGAAGAAAAAAACACCTTATTAACCATTAAGGACAGGGGGTGTCTTTATTATGCTTTGAGGTTGTGTGATAGCTATTGGCAGAGACAATATTGTGTGGGTGAAAGGAAGAATGGATGCAATTAAATATCAACATATCCTGGAAGCTAATTGTATGTGAAGAAATTGCAGCTAAAAATAGGTTGGATATTAAAAGTTGAATCCCCATTTCAACATGCAATATTTTTATTAAACTTTACCAAACCATATATTCCCTCAGAGTACAGTGATTTAGCTTTGTACATACTAACTGCTGCAAGAATATTATATATATTTTTACTGGAAAAGTCATTTCATCCCCACATTGGAAGATTGGAAGAATAGCTAACCAAGTTGTGGGAATATGCTTTACATCGACAATAACTTATTTGTTTGTTTGCTTGCTTATTTATTTATTTATTAAATTTATATGCCATCCATCTCCCCCAGAGGGTGACTCTGGGTGGCTTCATATCTTAAAGTAAATCTGATACAGAATTTATTTCAGATTAGAAACATTCCTAGACTACAACTGAATTTATGGATTTACAGTATATTAGAACCAAATGTTGTAAACTATGTGTTCAAAGACTAGACTTCAATTTTACAGGATTTTAAAATCAGAACAGGCTTTTACTGATATAGGCAGAATGTATTGATGCTTATAATCTTGGTAATTTATATTGTTTTGATCACGGTTACTGATATTCATTCTTTGTTTAGAACTTCATAGTGATTTTTATTCTTTTAAAATAATATATTCAATTACTCATAATTAATTAAAGATATCATGAAAAACTAAAACCTCCATAACATTTGTAAACCCATTTTCATTCATTTGTATTTTATTCTTTTATCCATTTTTACTGTTTTTTGTTCTTGTTTGTTTATGTAGGGTATAATATGAAAACTAGTGCATTTTGTTATTGCTATAGTTTGTTCTATCTCACCAATAAAAGGAAGAGGAAGATGAAGAGGATTTGGAATAGATTTCAAAGTTCTCAGATCTCACTGTTATTGGAAATGTGGGGAAGATCTCAGATATGTAGGGCATGTAAGGAGACTTAATAATATTTGTGTGCTAGAGAGGTTCTGCCAGGAATAGAGGAAACAAGTCCAAAAGCAAGAGTACACAAGATCTTAGTGAGGTACAGAAAAAATTGGAACATTATCTTTGCTACTGGTATTTTTTTTTTAAAAAAAAGACTTATTTTTGCTTTTATAGTGGCTGCCATTTTCTTCTCTCCCCATAATCCCTCTAAAACAAGGTTATATCACAAAATAGCATTATATGAACAGACTTTTGAGGAGGGAAAAAAAAAAAAGGCTGTCAGCTAGGTTCTTCTATTTTGTTTTCCCAGATAACTTTGGGAATCATACTATAATATGGGTAAGTATAATTTCGCTAATTCTGCAGCAGTTAAACAATGGTTGATGTCAATGACCCTCACAACATTTTTATTAGTATTGTTCTTTTTTCAATTTTCCCACTCAAAAGAGAGAAATCTACAATCACCAAAGCTAAACATTTACATGAAACAGTAGAGAATGTAACCCCACCTTTGTGAGGACTTGAGAAAGGAAGCATTTTGCACAATACTGTCAGAAACACTTTTGAGAAAACTGGATCTGTGTATCTCACAAAGGAGGGAAATGTGTGTGATATTAAGTGCAGGATATTAAATATTCAAGAAATGGGAACGATGATTGGGATAACAATTTTCCCAGTGGCCATTGGGGGAATCCCAGTACAGTCTAACCCAACTCTGTAGTCAATAAAGTCCAGTCTGTAATCTAGAAAAACTTTATCATTCTTTCTAAGAAAGTAATCTGCAGTAGACATATATTGATTATCAGCCACATGTTTGCCTTCCCTTCCGAATGAAGATTTCTTGGAAACTTTAACACTGCAACTATTTTCTAAATGGGATAATAACAATATTTCCTTAACACTGTAGAGGAATTTAGCCTTGACCTTGAGACGGAGGGGGAAAAGGTGAAACAATTGCTCAGTCTGGCAAAAATAGAAAGTATGAGAAAGAAACTTAGAACAACCTCACCTTGATTTCGGTGTCCTTAAAGATGGGCAGCAAAGTTTTGGGACAAGTTTTCAAGACTCTGTTAACATCTCCTACAACAATATGGTAGCATTCTTGGAATCCTTGTGATGTCTGTTTCTGGATCTGGCCTACCTTGAAGGGTTCACAAATACAAATTTTGGAAGCATCTAGAAACTTGATATATAATTCTGCTTTATTCTGAGACACTGGCCAAAATCCAATTACAGCTCAGACTTTGTAGCATCAAAGGATCCTAACAACTAGCAATAAATTGCCAGTACCAATTGAGGTAGTAAAATCAGACTTTCTTATCCACAGCTCTCCACAGATTGTGTTGGACTTCAGCTTCCATCATCTCTGGCCTCTATGGATATCAGGCTGGTGAAGGCTGATTGGTCACTCAGTGCTGGAACTTTCTGTGGTAATTTCCACTTTAGTTTGCACCCAGCCCATTCCTAGTCCATCTCTCCATTCAGATCAGGTCAAGCAACCTGCCATTCAGTTTGGCTAGCAAAAATATAGCTTGATGCTTATTTATTAAACATCAACAAACAAGAGAACAATTAGGGATAAAAGGCAGGCAAAAGCAGGGAGAGAGAGACACGAATAACAGGAAAGAATTTACATTATCTATACATCTCTACCTCTACCTATCAAAAAGCACAGAACTTTCCAGAGCCACTGGAGATAATACTGTGGGTAATTAGCATGGACAGCCCCAAAGGGAGGGGCCTTTGGTTATTCCAGCTTTAACCCTTGTATGTAGTAGTGATAGAATAGGAGTAGGAAAGTAGGACACCAGGTGAACCCTCCTCTATTCAGCACCATTAGAGGAATAATTGGTGAACTGGGATGATGCATTCAACACTCAGAACTGTACAGTCTTACTGCTAGTTTGTTCTGCTACCTGCGCAAATAATCAAGACTGGTATAGTTGGGGAATAATTTAAACTAGCATTTTGCAATTATGGAATGAAGTATCTTAAGGACCAACCCAGAATTGAGGGTAGCTGTTCTGAATGTTTCGAGGAACTTGTACCAGATGATGTAGAAAGAGAGCTCAAAGCCCAAGAGAAATCCAGAGGAGAAGCATAGCATCCCTTCTGCCTGGAGCTTACTTCCTTCAGTTTGCTGCCCCAAGCACTTCACTGCCATCTGGCAATTCAGGTGCTGGCAGAAGCAGAACTTTTAAGATTTGCAGAAGAGGGTCTTTCAAAGATGCCCCCACCATCAGAGGCCCCTCTCTCTGGCTTGTTGGAAAAGGACCGTGGTGTTCCTTCCAGGCATTTGAGCTTCACTCACTCAGTGTTTTAGAAAATTAGCCACATCTCTTTTGCCAGGCTTTTAATGTTTAAATAATTTCCTAATGAACTATTTTTATGGTCATTTTAACCTGTGCTTTAAAAACTTTTGATAGATTTGTTTTTTCTTTTGAACAGGTCAGCCATCTTGCACCATCATCAAAATAAGGAAATAAGGAAAGCCAGGAACAAAAAAATTATTGACTTCTGATTGGGGAATTCTCTACTGAAGATCTCCTCTGTCATTTTCTCTACTGCTACGAGGTGAATTTGTTCTTGTTGCAGAAATGGGTGAAGCCCAAATCCAAGATGGAGTGGAATGATTTTGTGACAGATGTTCGTTTCTCTGGAATAGAGCAGATGGTTATAATCTCTTCTGTTAGGGTTCAGAATCCTTGATTAAGCTTCTGTTTTTGGTGCACTGCCCATGGCCCCAGCACAGAAAAGGAAAATTGAGGCACTTTGCATTCAGTGATGGAAAGGTCAGTCCTTAAATATGGGTGACCCTTGTGATATATGCTTCATTGCTCCAGTCACAGAATCTTGGGAGAGGTGGAGAGATTGTCTAAGAGTTTAACTATTTCCTTCACCTCACTGTTTCCCATTTGATTTCATTCCTAGATGATAACTGTTTGCTGCCTGAATGAAAAGTTGGAGTGCTCAAAAGAAATTAAAAGGGCATAGCTCCCAAAAATCTCTAGAAATCTGGTATGCTTCATCCATTAAGTAATCTAGATTTGCTCAGAATGTCATCCCATTCTAATGAAAAGCAAAATAAAAGTAGCACGAATAAACTGTAAAGCATGTAGCTTCAAACGCTCTCTACTGATTTCTAATAAATTTAGCACACTTCTTCCCCTTCAGGTAGGGGAATGTTGCTGCAAATTTGATCTATCAGTGATGATAGAAACAAAAAAATTATCACCGTTTATGGAGTCCCATGCTAAAACACAGAAGGATGGCGCTTCTAATCGGAGCACTAAATCCTATGAAATTGAATGAATTATTTCCTACAGAGGAATGAATTATTATAAGGCTCTAGATCTGGTAAATAAGGTTCATTTACTTACTGATTCATTTGTGTTCCATCTGTCTGTGGAGGGCTCAAGGAGGTATGCATGAAGTGTTTCTTAATTTATCCCTGTGAAGATGAGCTGAGTGAATGTGACTGGTTTCCAGTCACCCTGTGAGCTTTATGATTAGGTGGGGATTTGAACCTAAATGTCCCAAGTCCAACAGCCTAAGCACTACATTATTGTATTATACATGACATAACTTTAAATGTATCTCCTTTTAAAATATATGATTTTATAGAAACAATTTTGGAAAGAGCATTTCTCCCCCCCCCCCCCCCCCCCCCATTCCAAACAGGCATGAAACTTCTGAAAAGCAGATTCCATCACTCTGGCTTACAAAGGTTGAGGTTCTCTACTGACTTTTCTGCTTTTGCTTTTTGTGAGCATTTTTTTTAAAAAAAAGTCTTCCTGTGGGCAGTTGCTCAGATGAAGCAAAAGAATCTGTCCCCATGCACACAGACAGATGTCATAGTCATGAGTCATCAGTAAAACCTAAGCAGGCAGCAAAGGGGATAATGTTACCTAATAAAATGCTTGTCTCCAGGGAAAATTAAAAGTGCTTTGCAAATCTATATACATCCTGTTGTAGGCAAAGGTGGTAAGTAAATGAGGGTAATAACTTGGCTGCAGTAAATCTGACAAGGCATCTAAAGAGGCTTCAGTCATCTCTCCAGCCCAAATAGTTAAGCAGCAGGAGAAGCATTACCAGATTAAATATTTATGCCCTCATTTCTAGCCTCATATCTTCAAGACTGTCTTCAGCAACCTGGTACTTTTGGGGGATCTAAATATGACAAAACAACAGTGGGATATGATTAAAGCTAGAGTCACTTAGTTGGAAATAAGGGTTGTTGAATGAAGTGGACCTTTGAATAAGCATGCCTTCAATTGCATGCTTAAATTGATAGATGTATCAGTCCTGCAAATGCCTCAGCTATGAAAAATATGCAGTACAAATCCTCCATCTTTTCCAACTGAGATTTTCCAATATCAGTGTAATTATATTCCAGGTTTTAAAAGTTGTAACATGGTCCATGGACTAGCACTGATAAAGAATGTGGCCCAGGAGATCTTTCTGTTGGATCAAGAATCCAAATCATTGGTCCATCTAGCTCCTGGCTGGAAGCAGCTCTCCCATGTATAGAGAGAGTGGAATTTGCATATGCCTCCTTCCAAATGTACATCCTAAATATAGAACAGAAGTTTGGAGAAATATGCTAAATTTCACATATATATGGACAATAAACACAGAAATGTACACATATCCAATATTTGTGTGGGGCCATACAAACTTTGCATAGGATAAAATTAGAATCTCAGCAAAAACTAAAATTTCATCACCCCCTCTCTACTCCAAGATGTCAGGAAAAAACATTTTCCACTCCTACTTGGAGCTCCAAGGAACTGAAACTGAGAATTTTTATAAAGTATGAGTCATAGCACTTCCTAAAGACTTGGAATTCACTGAACACTGCTTGAATAAAGATAAGTTGTAAGACTTTGAACTTGATCACAATATTCAAACTTTCCTGAAGATTATTTGTTTTCTCCTAGGGTACCTCAGTTAATAAGACATTTGAAGTATATCCATAGCCACTTAATTATTCCATAGTACTGATTTCTTTGTCAAATACCCCCCCCACACACACACACACATACATACTTTATATTGTCAGTGTCTTCATTTGTGGGGGAAGAGTAAAAGTGGGAAAGACAACAGGTTCCTCTTGGAAAAAGAAAGGCTCATTTTGGACCATGTTGGACGATAGGCTATCCTTTCCTTGTTAGTAAAATTTAAGTGATTAAGCTACTGCTGCCTATGCACTAATTTAAATGCAAAACAGTTCATGTTACAAACTCCCTTTGTGACCTTGCATTTGAATGGTATATGTAATAAAAATGTTAATTTGCAAATATATATTGTGGCATTAATTAATTTACAATTAATATTAATCTGAGACCAAATATTCAAGACTTTGATGTATATTAAAGAAAATATATTTCACAATATGTTTGCCCTGCTTAATAAATATTGGCTATCTCCTTCAACATGGTTATTCTCCTTCTTATAAAATGAGTTCTATTGTGAAAGACCAGAGAATAGCATTACCTTTGCTGAATTACTACTGGAACATTCAAACCCTTTTCCCCCCCTCCTTATTCTCTTTGTTGGATGAAGGGCATGCAAGCAAGTCAGTCCAGTGCACTTATTTCCTAATGGATCAGATGCAGGTAACTATAATTTTGCTTTCCAGAGAATCTCTAGAATTGAGATCCTAGCTTGCAGAGAATGGTGTAAGCATGCATACGGGAATAGGCGTCTATTGCATTTCTGGCATATTTACTGAAACTGACTGGCACTGCCTTTATTATTAGCAGGCAATGTTGGATGCATCAAGGATATGACAGAGATTGGTAGGTATACATGTGCTTTATCTTACTCAAAAGTGTTATGTGAAAGCTTTGATTGATCAACATCACAATGGTGGAAGACATAAATACCAAAGGGGAAAATATTTGTAACGTAACAGAATATATAACATATATTCACATATCTTACTGAACACATATATTTGTATAACACACCATATAATATGGCTGGAAATGAGCCAATCTACAGTTTCCAATCTACCCCAGGATTTAATGTAGACGGGCAGAGCACTATGGGATTCTGGAAAGATGACTAGGAACTATAAAATAATAATAATAATAATAATAATAATAATAATAATAATAATAATAATACATTTTCATGACACCTACTTTGAATACAGATTCTGCTTTCCAATGGTGCTTTGAGAGAAAGAGGCTTTCAATTGCCCAAGTCTTCTAACTTCACATTTGAAATTGAATAGAACTTAAGTAAACTGTTTTGACTATTTAATTACCAGACCTCTCTCTGCTGTGCATTAGTAGCACTTACAGAGCACTGACAGCCCGTCAGGCTGTGTCCTTCTTAGCCAAAGATGAACAGAGATGTTGCAGCTAATCAGTGCTCAGTTGTTGGCCAGTGACTGTGATCAAAATGAAACTCAGCCACTTCTGCAACAACCCACAACTGGAGCAGGAGGAAGTTACAGCTTGGTCAACTGAATGGTGTAGGGTCAGGATCTAAGCCCTCATCCAAAAGTGCTCCAAGAGTCCCTTTAAATGCAACTATTATATTTTTTCAAAGGAAAAAATAAATACAACCATGAACAAAAAAATCTCTAATAATCTTAAAACTACACTCTGAAGATATATGGCCCCTATGGGGGAAACATTTGATTATTGCCAACTTCAGGCTGTTAACCATTCAGAGCCACATGCAGAATCTGGAAAAGGCCATGGGTTGCCATAATAGCAACGCTGTGGAGAATAGAGGAATTGGGACGTATTACTGTTGAGTTATTACAAATTACTCAGAATGGGAGAAGAAGGATTCCAAGACTATTAAATGTTTCCTCAATGCCAAATTTTATCTGACTTTTTATATATCATTAGCCATTCTCCATCTAACATAAGCATAGAACAAAACTGTGTCATTCTTAAAATGAAAGAATTTTGGAGCATGAAAGGTGAAGACATTTTCATAGCTGGAAGAATAACTTCAGAAAAAGTATTTCAAACTTTGTGAAATTCAGTCATTAGAGATCACCCTTTTTTTTAAAAAAAAAAGGCCCAGGTGCCAGCATGCACTATTATAAACAGTTAATAAGAAAGACTGTGTCTCAGTGCGAGTCTTCTTCCACATTATGTGGTTGTTAACAATTATTTATTGTGAAGGTGAGTAATAAACACCCTCTCTGATGTATTTCGATATGTTCAATCATTAGACGATACCAAGAAACAAGTGTTCCTAAATCTAGGGCACCAAGTAGTGGCAGATTACAGAGGTTTCCATGGAAATTTGGATGAATGTGGACATTTTTCTCTTTTCTTATTGGCTAATGCTATATGAAATGGAAAAACTAGCACTGGTACTAAAAGTATGAAAGTAAATAAGATACTCACAAGCCTGTAAGTTATTTGCATGTGCCTACACTGGTCTTCTGTGCAGCATGATTATTATTTACATATATTTATAGTCATTAGTAGGATATAAACCAGTGTTGTCCAAACTTGGCCACTTTAAGATGAATGGACTTCAACTCCCAGAATTCTCCAGCCAGCCATGCTGGCTGGGGAATTCTGGGAGTTGAAGTCTACTCATCTTAAAGTGGCCAAGTTTGGACAACACTGATATAAACAAACCAAATTTTCAGAACCGACAAACAATTTAAAAGATGCATTTTAAAATCAACTTTCCATGATTTTATTTTTCTCCGACATTGCTTGGAAAAGGGGAGCCATGCTAAGGTTGTGATCTAAGGCACTTAACTGTACAAAACTGCACAAACTGTACATACAGGCATATTCTGCATAATTTACAAGGATACAGTTCATTTTTTTCTGGGATTTAAAAACGGAAGGATTTTTTGTTTGGTTTACCTGCTGTTTGGTTTACCTGCTGCAATGACAAAAGCTAGTTCTAGGGAAGGATATTCTGTCCTTTGCACTTGAAATGTTTTTCATCTAGGTGTGTAAAAGATGCCTGGTTTTTATTGTTCTCCCAAGGGAAGACAATAGATTCAAGTTGAGGCAGAAAGAGTATTAGAAAGTGCAGACCCCCAACACTTCCAAAGGTATATTTCCACATCAGAAGAAAGCGAGGCAAAGACAGGGCTTGACTATACATTTCTGGAAATGCATCCCTTCCATTATGCATGCTTAAAATATGGCTTGTGGAATCCATTCAGATATTTTCAGGAATGAAAGCACAAAACTGAAAATAAACATTTGTGCCCTTTTCTCTCTCCTTCCCTCCATGCACACATTCGTTGGAAAGTTCTAAGGCCCTTCAAAATCTATAACGTCCCTCAGAAGTGACAGAAGCCTCAGATAAATCCTTTCCTTGAGTGGTACAAAGGCTGACAGAAGAACAAAGTTCTTGCCAAGTTCAACAATAAGTTCCTTTCTCTCCAGCAGTAGGAGAAATAAAAATCTTGTCTAAAAGCCAAAGATGCCAACTCTGATTCCAGCCATGGCTCCCTGTGGCTTAAGGCACTGCCTTAGCTCCCTAGTGTAAATTGCTGTCAAACATAGGTCCATACAATAACTGGAGAATTGGAAATAACCCCCTTTTGTCATTATCATAGCAAGAACACCGGGAAATAACTTCAATAATTAATAAGTTGGTGACTACTGTACAACTTTAAAGTTTGTCCTGAATTAAAGGGCAGGATGTTTCAGCCCAGCATCTAAAGCTGACAGGAAAATTAATTGTGACCAAAGCTTAGTTCTGTTCTTTCTTCCTGTATCTATTAAGAGAGGCATAATTTACATTCTTTCTCATCCTACATAATTCTCCTTGCTCTGGTTCATGCGTTCTATTATCTAGGCTTATAACAGTGTGTGTCTTGAGGGGGTGTGTGGAAGAGGACGGAGGAGTGGACTGGACTCAGGTTTCTTCATAGCTTTGGGTTTTTTGCTTTCACAGCTCCCAATGAATGTTTCTGGGCTGCTTTTTGAAGTGAACATACTGTTATTAGCCTTCCATTCATTAACGATAATTAACCCTCCTTTTTCATTGCAAGAGGGGAGATGATGGCATTAAATGACCTGCTCACCAATTTTATCACCCAGACAAATGATCTCTTGATCTGTCTGCACAGCTCCTGCATCTTTGGATTCCTTCGTCTTTGCATGCCCTTAACATCCTGATGTCCTTCTTTATCCTGTTCCATTGTACCTTGCTGGTAATGCCCTCCTTCTCATTTGAAAAAGGGGAATTGACTCAACAGTAGAGGAAAATCCAGATCAGATAAATAGGGAATTGCTTTTTACCATCTCTTTTAATGCACTTTCAGGAATGTGGAGGTAGGCAATCCAGAATCTTATTTTTTCTATTGTTATATTACATTCTATTTTTAAAGCATAGCGATAGAGGTGAATATGCATAGCTCAGGGTTGAACTGTGGAGTCCTTGGGGTTCTCTGAGCTTGGTTCTTTTCTTGCAAATGGTTCATCACCCGGCTAGGTAACATCTTCAGTGCCAGAATGGGATGGGGTTTGCTCTCTATTTATATGTTGTGGCATTCCCTGCCAGTGCTGGTGGGGTTGGGGGTTTTGTTTTGTTCTGTTTTGTTCCTCTGGTAGTTCCTTGATTAGGGTATTGTTCACTGCTTGATTGTGTGCCTGGTGGTAACCTCTGCTTATCTGGGTGATGACTGCTGGTGAGGAGATGTTCTGGTCTTTTGTCTTCTTTTCTGTTGTCTCTTTTGAATAGTGTGTAGATGCTGTTTATCTCTGTGTCTGTTGATTGCTGCCTTGTCTGAATACCAAGCTTCCAAGAATTCCCTTGCATTTTTGGAATTAGCTTGATCTAAAATGCTGACAGTTTCCCAGGTAAAACTATGGTTCAGTCTGTCCATGTGTTGTGAGATTAAGGAGTTTTCATCATGTCTTCTGACTGCTAGTTGGTGCTCATGGATGTGCTCTGCCAGCCTTCTGCCTGCCTGTCCTATATAGTGTTTGTTGCAGTCCTTACACTGTATGTTGTAGTGACTCCTGTTTTTTCTTCTTCTGCTACTGGGTCTTTAAAACATAACTTAATGTAATTGAAACTACTAGATATGCAAGACAGCACTAAACAGATTCTTCCTTTCCATACTTAATTACATTTTTTTAGTATCTCCATCCAAGGAAAGATACCCATGAAAAACATTTCCTCACTTCCTAAATGCAGTAGTCTGTCTTAGTATGTTGGCACTATTGGAAGAGTTAGAATGGATGTTTGAAAACCAAAAAAAAAAGTATATGTTTGGCATCTTCTTTGTATTAAAATCTGATACCAAGAAAAAATGGCTAGGAAAAATGGCTAAATCATTTTTATCTTTTGTGGACTCCATCTGAGGTGATGAGTCCTGTATTTCAAATACTAACAGTATTTTATACCTCTGCTAAGAGTGAAAGATACTCAAAAGTTCCCCAGAATAAACTTTTATATATAGACTTTGGAGAATAAAGGGTGGAACCATTTCTTAGTCATGTTTAGTTAATCCTAATCCTGAAGATCTTTAAAGTTCATTGTCAAGGTGAGTCAATCATGTAATTAGAGTTAGCTGTCAATGGCTACCTTTGTATTGCTAGACTCAGTGATATTTATTCATACAATGGCCCCAAAGAACTATCGGAATTAATAACTGAACCTATCCATATAGCAAAGTATATATTTGATCTGGCATTTATAGCTGGTCTGTCAGATGGTCTGAATATGGATTTACTATCATTTCTTTGTAATGGATCATTGTTTGATACACTTCAGAGTCATTTAGGCTCCTAAATTCTGCAGAGGTTTGAGACCAATTAAAATGATCCATCCTTGGAGTGTAACTTTGGAAATTGATGGATCCAGGAGTATTAATGACTGTTTTGAAGACTTTTACTGGCAATATAATAGGTGATTCAGTCAAGGTTCTTGCAGATCACTAAAATTTACGGATTAGCCAAGCCATAGATGTTGTGACTCTTGAGCCTCAGCTGCCAAACTGTGGATCCAAGATGTGTTTTCCATTTATTGGTTTTGGCTATGAAATTGGAGATTCAGAAGAGGGGTCCTTGGTGCTGTCTGAGCTTAGTTGTTTGCCTGCAGACATTTCATTACCCAATGCAGGCACTGATGATGTTACCTAGTTGGGTAATGAAATATCTGCAAGCAAACAACCAGCTCAGAGAGCACCAAGGACTCCGCAGTTTAATCCTGAGCTGCGTACTTTGCCAATATTTTTTCATGGATAAAATCTTTCTCTTGTGATCTGATGTGGGCTTTTCATTTCCAGGATCTAATGATCACACAGTGTCAGTTTCCTTTCAGTTAATTGGGCAAAGTATGAGGACAAAGACCTTGGAAGTGCAATTCATTTGTGCACTTGACCTTCTTTTCTAATGAAAATAGTCAGAGGGGGATATACTTACTTTTTTTTTTTTTTTTATCTGCTTAACAGCCATTACTGACCCTGCAGTGACCGCCCCCTAGCGGTTTTCAAGGCAATTGCATCTTTCTAGTTTCGGAATTAGACTTTGCCAGAGCCTAATTCCTAGAGCGTCAGCCCAGCTGGCAGCACAGGAGGCGGGATTTCCGTTGCTTTGCGCCCCTTTTTCGGACGAGCGCAGTTTCGCGCTTTTTACCGGCAACTTGTCCCTTCTCTCTGTTGAGCCGCTGCCAGCATTTTTCCTCCCACCGGAGTGAGAGTGCTCATTTATCTACTCACGTACGTTTTCGATCTGCTGAGTTGGCAGAAGCTGTGGGTATAGAAACAAGAGCTCACCTTGTTAACGCGAGGCTGGACTCGAACCGCTGAAGCTTTCAACCATTTCTGGCCGGCACTTTCAGCGTCTACCATTTTGAGGAAAGGTCATAAAATGTGTGGTGGCATTTCATCTCCAGGATTTTTTTTTTTTTTTGAGGAAACTGTTTATTTGGATCCATTTAAATCAGGGTTCAGGCTTTTACTTGGTACTAAAGCAATTGTGGTCACCTTGGTTGATGATCTACACTGAGAACTTGATGGGAGGTGCATTCCATTGATTCTGCTGAACCTCTCAGTGGCTTTGGATATTATACTCATGTTATCCATCTGAGTCATTTGGGAGGCCTGGGAATGCACCATCTAGAGTGATGATGGCAGAAGACTAAATCTGACAGAGCATAGATGCTTATGTAAGTCTGACCCTACACTGTGGTAATAAGAGTGGCAAAGAAGCTATTTTTCAGCACTTTTTGCTTCTGCTATTTTTATCTAGAGGGTCTGTTTAGGGTGACCCCCCACCCTTTTGGGGAATGGCAGGTAGAATACTGTTCCTACAGGCTGCTGTGAATGTTTGTAAGGCTTTTTGTGACTAAAGTTGTTCCTACTCACTCAGTGTCGGATACCACTTGGACAGAGTCTAGCACAATGACTGGCACAATGTCTTGTGAGATCATCTGGGATTTGTTGGATCTTGGGAAGCCCAAGGAACTAAATAGAGTTCTGCCACTTATGGATTGTACTCAAGTCTTACCTGGCTACTTTGTGTGACCAGAGTGAGGCATGTGCAGCTTGATTTAGAAAGTGATTATTGCTTTCTTGAAGCAAGGAATACAGCCATCTGCTTTGAAAGAGATGGTGGTGTGCTCTTTCATGAAGAGGCTATCTTCTGATCTGGCCACATCAGACAACTTCTGTCCAGTCCCAATCTTTCTTTTTCAGAGAAGAGATTGGAAAAAGTAGTGGAGTTTCAGTATCAAGAATTATAGGTGAAAACGATTAGCTGGATCTTTTTCCAGTCAGATTCAGACCCAGGCATGGGACTGAAATGGCATTGGTTATGCTAGTAGATGACTTTTGTTGGGACCTAAATGGGGAGATTGTACTCCTCCTGTCCTTTTAGAACTTTGGATGGCTTTTAATATCTTCAACCATTGTATCTATAGAAAGTAAGGAAGATGACCTTGATGGAAATATGCAGGAATTGTTATCTAGACAAAAAGGGCTGAAACATTTTTAAGTCCAGAACAACAACGTAAGGAAGAGACTCAGGCAGAGACCTCCCTAATTCACTGAAGTATAAGGAAGAGGTAGAGGTCCAGCACAATAAGATATTGTTATTATAACCAGTCTCAATAAAAGTAGTTTTAGCTTTTCTGTGGTGAAGATTTCCTGGTCTGGTCTACCTAGTGGGTCTGACAGTACCCTTTTGGACCAGCTTTTAGGGTTGAGTTTGGAGGCACTGTATTACTACAGTGATACAGTTTCACTCCTACCTAAGTGGGCAGCCCCAGTCAATCATGGTCAAGCCAGTGGTTGCTCCAATATGGAGTGTCACAAAACTTGGTTCTCCCACCCATGTTTGTTAAGATCTATATGAAGCCTTTGTGGGAGGTCATCTGTTACATTGAGGTGAGGTACCATTAATACCCAGTTATACATCTCTACCCAAGATTGGAAATGCTGTGGGATTCTTGACTAGGTGTATAGAAGCTGTCAGGAACTGGATGAGGTGAAACAAATTCAAAGTGAATCCCAGCTGTTGTCCAGAACCATCATGGCTCTATTTTTGCTGCATTTATTGCTTTGGACAGGATTGCACTTTTCCTGAAGGAGCTGTTCTGTGACTTAGAATTTGGTGTCCTACTAAAACAGCAGCTGTGGCCAGGAAAGAGTTTGTCCAGCTTAGTCTATGAGCCAGTTGCAACCCTGTTTAGTGAGAAGCTCTAGAAACAGTGACTCATGGTCTCATTACTCCACATGGGGCTGTGTTTGAAGACCATTTGGAAATCCCAGTGCAAAAGGCAGAAAGGCAGTAGCTAGGTTGTTGGTAGGTGAGACCCACTACTCTTCTATTTTTGTTGCTTGCAGTTGCTGCATTGGCTGCTAGTAGGTTTTGGGGTCCAAACCAAAGTTTTTTGTGTTTTTTTTTTGTGTTTTTTTTTTTTTTTTGCTTTTTTACTTTTAAAACCCTCTGTGCCTTGAATCTTGGCTTACCTCTCATCAATTCTGCTGTCGAATTCTTCCAGCGACAAGATGCTTCATCTCCTATCCCCTAAGAGAAATGTGGGTTTGGAGGCAATCCTAATTCTGGTGGCTCCAATGTTATGACACACCTTGCTTCCAGAAGTTTGCTTTGCACCGTTTTTATTGGACTTTTGTAAAGCTTTCAAGATTATTCTGTTCAAACTGGTTTAGGGGAGATGATTGGATTGACTGAACAGTGGGCATTTTTTCCCTCTCTCTTGGTTGTATGGTGAAGTTGTCTGTTGCTTTTTATTTCTGCATTTATTGTATTTTGATAGTATTTATTATTATGTGCTTGGTAATGTGGACTTATTCTATTTTATGACTATTGTAAACCATCCACAGCCTTGGAATCTGGGAGATATATATACACACAATACATCTACAGGAAACTATTGGGAGAGGTCATCATGGAATTGAGTATATAGCGTTATTGGTATATAGATAATATCCAGTTATATATCTCACATTCTGCCTCATTTGCTGAGGCTGTGGAAGTCCTGAATTGGTAACATCTAGATGAGGACAGACAAGACAGAGGTACTCTTGAGTAAGATATGACTGACTCAGTTGTGGCTGCATATCCAACTCTGGATGGAATTGCATTCATTCTGAAGGATGTGGTGTGCAGACTGGGAATGTCTGATGCCAAGGTGATGCTTGGGGAGCACTTTTTGAGTTTCATCTGCTGCATTGACTACAACCATTTCTGGAACATGCTGATCTTGCCAAACTGACCCATTCTGTTGTTACTCTAACCACAACTGTACACTGGGCTTCAGACCTTTTGGTCTATTATTGATCCAAAATATGGCAATTAGAGTTGCAGCTGGCTTTAAAAGATCACAACATAGAAGAGGACATTTCCTCCAGCTGCACTGGTAGCCAACTGTATTCTGGGTGAAATTGATGATTATTCACTTTAAAGTCTTAGATTAGGATCAGAATATCTACTCCCCCTGCTCCCCCCCTTCCCACTTCAATATGAATTTGAGCAGCCTATAAGCCACTTCCACTTCAGGTTTTCAGATATAAGATGACTATCTGTCTTTTTTCCTTGGAGTTTTTTGATTGTTTGTTTAGCTTTGTTTAATGTAACTGCTCAACCTTTAGATCAATTCATATTTTAAATGTATGCACTCTTGTAATTTTTTTAAATATTGGTATTATTTATGCTCCTATTCATAATTTTCTTGCTAGCTCCTTTCACTGAGGTTTAAATGGAAGAACAAGATGAACATGCATTAGGTAAATATTTAGGGTAGATCCATGAAATCATGACTCATTAATTCCCAATGATTTAAACGAGTCTCTCTAGATATGAATATATCTAGGTCAATATAATGATTCCAACATTGGTTTGAATTATAGGTTGTTATTTTGCCACTTACTGCTTCAGACCAGTGAGGGACAGCTTTTATGTCTATATTATTATCACCATACTCCAGTGCATACAAAGTTAAATATTTCCACCTTGTTATACTAGCTTTCTTTTCAAACCAGAGGGAAGTAGATACACATACCACCATAGCAAACATGTTAGGAGGACTAACTATAGTTATAAACAAAGTCAATAGAAGACATTTATTTATTTATTTATTTATTTATTTATTTATTTAACTTGTAATCAGTCTATGAGCTGAAGATATTAGAATGCCATGTGACATGAATTTCAGAACTCCCATAGATATGTGAATATGAAGTATGGCTCAAATCAAAAATTATAGATAGCATGCTGCAATGGATAATTTTTAAAAGCTTTTGCCATATTTCCTGGGTAGTTTTCAAATAATTGTTCTCCAAATTAATACCTGGAGCTTGACGTTTAATGTCATTATGGCCACAGAAAGGCTGCCTTTATCATCACAAAGTTTTGATTCGGGACAAGTTGTTATCTTATCGATTCATTTCTCTGAACAGCAGTACTCCTAACAGATCACAGAGACCCACATTTCATTTGCTAGTTTCACCTTATGTAGTTATAATAATCAGAAAATACATTTATTTCAAGACTGAATAATTTACATTTGCTTATACTACAGACCATTCTATAGAAAAATTCTGCAGCTAACTTTAGCTACTGAACTATTCCAAAGTCTTCACTAAACAATTGTCCATTCTATTCACAGAATGAAGACTGAAGACTGAGTCAAAAAAGATGTGGTTCATTCAGTTACTGATTAGCATAAACCCCTGAAGTTCAGAACAGGTTAATTTTTATAGAGCTTTTAAAAACTTTGTATATACCAGTAGTCCTGCTTTTGAAATTGATTACATTTAGCTCTATTTTGGATTTTGCGTCTTGTGTGGCTTTTCTTAAAGAACACTTTCCTTTAGTAAATGATTTAGGAAATCAACTTGTATTCCATTGTTCTCCAGGCATATGGATTTTCCCCCTTTCAAAGCCTGTATTTCTATTGTCTGTGGAAAATTTCAAAGCTCTCTAAGGAATTGAATACAGGTTTTGTAATTATAACAGTTTCTAGCTTAGCACCTGTACATCTGCTTATACTCTACAGGGAATAAAATTACAGCAAACAAAAAAGTATCAGTTCCACCTGGATAAAAAAAATGTGACAGGATTTCCATTTTCTATTTTTCCAGGCCACTGTGGTTTGATTATGTTTAGAATGATGGGGATTGTTATTAAGCATTTGTGGGCTGCTGCTGAAAAACTGGCAAAGCACATGGTGCTTATCTGACTATAACCCAACAGCAACTATGCTGTTCTGATCTGGTCCCTTTTTCCCATAGACTTCAATGCATGTATGACATGCAGTGTTATAACACTCTGATTTTACAGAGGGTGTAGTTAAATGATGATGATGATGATGATGATGATGATGATGATGATGATGGTGATGATGATACCACCTTTAACACCATCAAACAACAACATCTGCCTATCCCAGGTCCTTGGGAAGGACTCGATAGGAGGATAAAAATGCCAAATCCAGTCTAAACATCTGGCTGACTGTGTGAACAATTATAATTTTCCTCCTATAAAATGTGCAAGGGGTGTAATATAAAGGTGTCTTACTCACTCCAATGAGTATTTATTCAAAAATAACTCTCACTTTATCCAGTGGAGCTGAAGCCTTATTCTGCTAACTGGAATTATTAAGGGTTTCAGGACATCATGTGAGAATGGCAACTTCCTTCCAACGTAAAAAGAAAGAATAAAATAGTCCCCCCCACCCCACCCAGTGGAATCACTTTATCTCAATGTGTTTCATACTAGTTCATTTAAAACATACTGAATTGAGGATGGCAAAATAGAACTGACTACATACGCATTTTCTTATGTTAATCATCTTAAAACTTCTAAAAATAGAACAGGAAGTCAGGCTTGATGTTCTATGCCTGCGGTCAATGAACACTATGCATCTGCAAAGGAGCATCAGAAGCTGCTCATGTTTAGAAGTTCCTTTGCAGATGTCCATGCTTCCTTACAGATAGCTATCTTACTTGTGGAGCCCCTTCATGCAATAACTGCAACTAAGAAGGTCAGAAAAAAGAAAATCCTTCAGAAATAAAGGTACCAGTTTTACATAAGCCTATCTCCGAGTTATCTCTAAATTAGGTCAGCTTGAGAAGTAACTGGAACCTCAAGATTATCCAAAGAATAACTCTCATAAAGGGACTGAGTGGAATTTATAACTTCATTCATTTGGTTTTAAATATGAATTCTGAACCTATGTCGCAATGTACAGTAGCCTTCAGACTGAACTGGGGACTGTTCTCAAGCACAACGTCTTCAGACAGAATTGTGTGTAGCTAGAGCAAAGCCCAAAGTCAGTTTTAGTTTAACTTAGTTTATTACAGTCATAAACCAGAACAACTTAAAAGTAAATTAATAGTTAAAAAAATAAGCAAAATGAAATATGATCTGGCTAAAGTAATATACCAAAATGCATATAAAATTATTTTAACATGATTAAAATAAGATAATTGAACTCACCCCACTTGTAGCAATCATTTGCACTCCATCATAGTAAGTATACAAAATCTGGCTAACCTACCTGAGGTCTTTGCCTCCTGCTCAGTTAAATGAATTTATGATGCATAAATAGATACTTTTTTCAACCTCTTGCTGGGGATGAAGCTATAACCCACTGGTAGAACATGTTTGTCTGCAGAAGGACTTGGTTCAATCTCACATCAGACTAAGAAAGATTGATCTCAATGCCAACTAGTGAAAATTATTTTTAGCTAAACCAATCAATGGCATCATTCACTGATTCAGATAATATAATTATATCTTTAAGAGATCTTATCTTTATGGTCAATATTTGTGCATATGTGCATTTGCCAGTGTAAAACCTCAACATTCACCTATCTCATTGCTGGAATGTATCAGTCTGCACAATTGTGTTTTTAGGGAGCAAAAAAAAAGTTTCCTAGAATCAAAGTCTATTGTTGTTGTTGTTGTTGTTATTCCATCTGATCCCCAGCATCTCTGGGTAGTTGAAAGGGGTAACCTGTGCTCGGTACAGCAACCAAATCAAAGCATCCCCAATAGATGGTTGCTTTTTTCTGACGTCCAATTTCAAGCTGCCTTCTGTAACTTAGAATGTCTTGCAGTAAAAGTAGAAATCCAATCTTGGCTTCTTCATGACATCCTTCCAGGTATCTGGAGAGGGCTATCACAGCTCCTCTAAATCTTTTCTTCTCAAGGCTAAATATTACCAGTTCCCTCAATCTCACTTCACAGGACTTAGTTTCTAGTTCCCTGATCATCCTTTTTGCTCTTTGCTGCTGTACATGTGTTCCTGTTTGTCTGAAAAGTGTGGATATTCAGGAGTATGGAGAGGCAGATCAAACACCTTCACAGAAATAAAGGGTTGCTATATCCCTTAAATTGCCAATTCTGTGCAGTAATTTGTCTCACGTGCACTGGCCATGAGTCAGGGTCTTTGCAAAAAAGCAGTACTGAGTAGTGCAGATGTAGTATGGGAAAAAATCATTGTCTATAAGTGGAAGCTAGTTCTTCCACATCTGCAAAGATTAGCCAATAGGAAGCAAAGTTTGAGTTCTATTTTATGCTTCTTTGCATTGTGTTGTAACTTTGGCCTTTGGAGAAAAGAAAAGAATGCAGATTATAAAAACATTTTTCCTAAACATAGTTTAGTGGCCCTCTGTGTGACAATATTCTTGTTCTTCTTTTCTTCATAATCCATTTATCTTGCCTTTGTAAAACTCTCTGGCTCACACTAGCTAAATTTCTTTTAATGTTGACTTCCACAGAAATTAGCATTTGCCCTTTGAATTCTGTAAATTTGTTATTTTCCATGATGGTATGCAAACATTGTGTCGGCTCGGCACTATTCAAGTTATTGTGCCTAGTAATGAATCCTTTTAAAAGGAGCAAGAGCATCAAGTCCCTAAATCAGTGTTAGGTGACTGTTTGGAAGTAGCAGAATGTTTGTAGGCAAATTCAAGGTGATACGCTTTAACTTTTTCAACTGATTTCAAAGATATGTCCAAGAATACAGCCTGTGACGATTAGCCCAGAGATGTGATATTCCACAAATATATCACATAAAGAATGTGATAAATTGCCATAATGTTAGTGATAGAAGCATCTTTGCACCTTGACTGAAATTAGCAATGCTTTGGCTGAACACACAAAATGTGTGATATTACTGAGGTTTTAATTGCAAAGGGCACATTCAGAAAGCAAACAGCAAACTGTTGTCTACATTGTATTAAAAGTGTCAAGAAAAAAATGAAATTTTTGTTTGTGTGTTTCTTTCAAGAAGGGATGTCAAACAAGTATATGAAAGTGATGTCTGCTTTAAGCTGGCTTCTAAAAATCACAGTAGACTTTTTATTCATTATGTGCATCCAAAGGATAATACCATCATCCTCCATCTTTATCTCCAAGAATTAGATAAATTGCATGTGCCACTTCTTTTAATTTTGCTGAAGGTACTCAATGCTGGCAATGATGTGTGTCAGCCATGTCGGGAGACAATTACTATTCAGTTATAGAAAACACAATGGCACTTATTCTTGGCCTCACCAAACTTGTAGAATCAGTGCTAAAATTTTATAAATAACAGTGTAGGATATAGTCCCAGAGTGATGCTTAGGACCAGAATGCCAGCTTTCATGCTACCATGCCTCTTTTGAAGAGTCATGCTAGTCATGGATATATCTTCTGGAGGCCAGATGAGAACAACAGCTAAATGTTCATCCTAAATTATCTACAGTGGAGCTGTCAAATGGCCTCTTCCAGATCTTTCTTGGGGATCATTGAAAGTATTTTCTGTTATTGTGAAAAACATGAAGGGACATTTTATTAAACATGATGGACTTGTGAAAAAGTGAAAAGATACTGGACACAAATACATATGCAGAGAGTTTTAAAAAATAACATTCAGATGAAACTGGAACTTTTCTTATTAGGACTTATGGACAGTCAACTAGAAAAGGCTCATGGATGATTGGCTTTATATGTGGTAACTGCAGTGAGGTTATTATATGCACAAAGATGGAAGACTACAGAAACATCAATAATGGAGGAATGGATTTTGAAGATGGCTGAGTCTGCAGAAATGATTAAATTGACTTGTTTGATTAAGGAGGGGAATACAACTACTTTTATAGAAGACTGGAAACCCTTTATAGATTTCTTGCTGAAAATGGGTAAACAATGAACTGCTGATTTTGGGATTTGTTGATTAAAAAGGTTTGTTTATGGGAAGAAGGGAACTATGGCATGCAATATGGAAGGGTGGAGATGGTAATTGCTATGTTTGTAAATGCTGCAAAGATCGGAAGCTGCTTCTTTAGATATCTTTCTTTTTTCCTGCTTTTTGCTATTCTTTACTTTTTCTTTTACCCTTTTGTAATCGTTTTCTTTTTCTTCGTTTCTGTCATTTTTAAAAACTTTGTAAAATCTTCTTTTAATAACAATTATTCATAAAAAAAACATTTCCTGTTATCAGCTGGTGGCTACAAGGATTAGTCATGTGATAGCTGCTTGGAAGCTTCAAATTCCAGTATTCATAGAATGTAGGGACAGATTAAACATTGTGTATGGATGATTTCAGAAAAGGATGGATAATATTCCATTCCTAGGAGGAATAGTCAGAGGATGGGATGCTCCTACATGAGATGTAGGAAGGTAGGGAGGTCTCTGCCAAACTGCAAAATAGTGCCACAAGAGACTGAAATGGATAGCAAATGTCTTGATATTGTATGACATTTAAACTGATTAAAAAAAACAAAACAGCTGCTGCTTTAAATTTCAATTATTTCTTACAGTTACTTCCCTCCAGCCAGCCATTGTTGAGACACTTTGGTTATACTATCATTACATCTCTTCATCTTTGAGAAAGGATTCTCCTATATCTTCAATTAAAAGTAAAGATAGCCTTGAGCCAAGCTTGACTCCTACTCATCGCATCCAAGCTGTTTTCTTGGCAGCATGACGGAAGTTGTTTGCCATACTTATGGGATATTTTTTCTTCAGCCCTGGAATTTCTAGGTGGGCTTCCATCCAACTTCCAACCAGTGCCAAACTTCCTTAGCTTCCAAGATCAACCCAAGTTGACTGGGTACTACCACTTGCAGGGGCATAACTCCAATTGGTTTTCTTTTGCTCTGTTTCTTAGCATAGTGATCAATCACTCAGGATCAAAAACCTCCAAAGACTTGCTAGTTTTCAACACTGCAACAGTGTCATTTGTTCTGCTGTGACCCTTTATTTGGTCTCTACATGAACTAAGTGCATCTGCCATCTCAATTGTTATATCCACAATTTGGCCCAAAGAATTTTGCTGCTTTGCAGATGTCTTTGGTTCTTCATAGAGACAGTGGTATCCTTACTCTGAACCAAGCATAATTCTTAAAATGGAGGGGGGAGGGGTATGCCTTGTTCTATCATGTTTATCTAGAAAAAATCAAGAAGAATCTAATATCTGATTTGTGCAAACTTTCCTGACTGATCATAAAGTCTTTATAAAACTTTGGTTTGCACAGCTTAATTACTAGGTGATCTTCATGTATCTTATTCAATGTACAGTATCTTATTCACACACTGCACTGAGCTATAATGTTGTCAGCATGTTAGCAATCATTATGGTAGGTTTAACAATGACTGAAGTAGGGTATTATGGGCTGTTCTAAGAACTGTGCCTAGATAAACCATGATTGAAAGTGAACCCAGCCAATATTTATTTTATTTTCTTGCCATTTTTTAAAAAATAATTACATGCCATGATTGTGTTCCTACTTGCCAATAAATGTTGATATCTTCTAGGGCTTCCATACTTTGATCTGGTTATCCCAGCAAGTAGACATCTTTTTCCAGATCTGTAAAATACAGTTATTGTTTGAGATTTTGTTAGCTTCTACATCAGGAAATAAGAGAGCATGAGCTGTTAGAAATGTTACTTTTTTTTTCAAAATATCTTGCCTCTGCTATCAACATATATGATGAGCATCAAGAATTGTAACCTATTAGTAGTTATTTGTGAGGTGCAAGTAGCTCCTTTTACACAGATCATGGCCGTTCACCTTGCATGCTTTTCATCCATCTGTTTGGAAGCTCTGAATGAATTAACCTGTACATCATGTCATTAAAATTCTTTTGGTTCAAGTAGAGGGTCTGTGCTCAGCATTTCTTATGCCCTACAACTCTTCCAACTTTTCCCATCTGCAGCATGGGTGGTTTGCTGAACTCTGCAAATATTTCTTCTTTGGTAATGAATACTTATTTTTCACTCTGCTCTTACAGCAAATATTCCCATGTGTTTGCTTATTTTCCCTTCTGCTCAGCGCAACCCTTTTCTCTATAACCAGCAGCTTGCATAGCTGCTAGCCTTTTGATCTATAGTGAAAATTTTTCCCACTGGTGACTCTTTTGATTTACCTCAGCAATAGTGTGCCAAGGTTTTATTCACTGTAGTTCCAAGTTTTGTTGATTTTTTTTTTAAAGAATCATTATATTTGGCTCTTGTGGATTTGGGATCCTTCTACCACCATCACGCATCCCTCTCATGTGAGTCTGACAGATTTTGTTCATTTGGAGAGATGTGTTCACTTTGATTTTAAAATTGCTTTGGAATTAAGTAACTCCACTTTTCTGAAGAATGATTTACATAGTCTGCTTCAAGGAGATATTCAAATGGTAATTCTAATTTTTTTTAATGTTTCAAGTTTAAATTGTCTGACAGTTTGAGATTCTTGTCCCTTTAATTCTTCCTAATAATATATCACCACCATCCATTTTATCTTTCCCATCCTTCACTTGCATCAGAACTGAAGGCTTAGACAAGAACTGCAGCAGCATTACAGACAACCAATTTGTGTTATTTTCTGGCATGCACAGAATAGTTTGTTTTTGTAAATGCTCACAAAATCTATGTTCATCTAGTTTTTTTTCCTCTTTATTATATTGTTGTAAATCTTAATATATTATATTGTTTTGTTACAATGATATTTGTACAGTATTAATTAAAATTATTGGCATTCTATTGTTTAGATAACTTAAAATATTAGAAATCAAGAAAAGGATATATTCTATCAGTATTAATTACAATTTAGGATATTGATATTGTTTTTGAAGGATATTGGATAAGTAGAATAAGTAGTTGGTTGGAAACTCATTTATTGCAAGAGGCCATGACAAGATTTATTATATTTCAGAACTGCTCCAAAGGGGTTTGAGAAGTATTCTCACAATGTCACAAAGGGACCATTCGGGATAAAATATTACAATTTATTCTTCCAGAAAAGCTAATAGAGACACCTTCACACCCTACCCTAATACCTTCTCCTGTCAGAAGGCCCTTCTTCCTAATGTTGACTATTTAGATATTCTGTAGCATAATAATTATATTATACATTATAAATAACTTTGTGACAACTTGAAAATGTTCTATATAAGGTTCTAATTAGGTTGATATCATGAGGAAAGTGTGAATTCTTACAGCTGCTTAGCTCTGGTAAAGTGGTTGTTCATTGCCTGGGAATCAGTTAAGACAAGAGAATCTAGCCAATCAAGACATGAATTTTATGTGTAGGACAGAAATTCGTAGACCAAAGATGTAGAAAAAAATACTGACAAAAAAATAAAGCAAAACACCTCAACCACCCAATCCTGGAAAAGATAAAATATGAACTGATAATAGTCTAGCACTAATACATAAAACTGTCTTTATGCATTTCTCAACTGTCTGCATTTGTTTTTGTATAGGTAGCCCCATTTCCATGACATAAACCCACTTTGGGAACATATGTTTTCCTGGTTCCCCCAGAATGTGAAGGAGCTGAAGCAGTCTGGTGCTAATGACTACAGATGCCTTGCTAGACAAATACTACCTGCCCAGGTACAAAAGTGAAAAATAAAATTGAAATACCTTATATTAATAGCAAGCAAGTGTCAAGTATTTGAGGGCAAAGAGAGACATCCCACCTTAAAATGAATGTTTGGAATATTATTAATATCCCAGATTGTGTGAACAGGGCCAAAAAAAGATCTACACTTCTGTTTCTTGATTTGCTGTTTCTGTAGGGCTTTAACAGTGAACTAGTTCTGCACATCCTACTTGGAAACTGAAAGTTTGATTATTGAACTTGATACACAGAAAGCGGGAGACAGAGTATTGCTTTCAGGGATGACACTGTTGTTCTATTTTGTTGCTTATGAGAAATAGCTCCATGTCAGTAACAACAAAATGAGGAAACGTTCTACTTTCTGTGTGGGATTATAGCTACATGTGTTCCCTTAAATGTTAACTTTTGAGGCAAAATGTAAGTTCAGAATCTTCCAACTGTATCCCTCCTTGCCGTCAGAAGTATGGCTTTAGCTACAAGCTGCAAGGAGCTCTAAAACATTAGACAGTGATATTAGCATCCCTTGATTGTTATTTGATTTGGGAGAACATTGTCCCATATATGAAGATATAATTGTATTGCAAGTTCAGAAAAGCTTTGCCGTTGCCAAGGCAAAGAAGATCTTCAGTATTCAAACTCAAAGAGTAGTCCTTTCTACAGACCAAACGTGTATCTCTCCATTTTAGTGAGCACTGAAATAAATAATGGAGCTGAACCACAAGCCTAACCAAGTTAAAAACATCAGCACAATAGTACATTTTGTGTTCTACTGGGTAAATTGCTGTTTGTCTCTCCCATCAGCACAATACAACATCTTGTGTACTCCTGAGTAAATTGCTATTTATCTCTCCCATCAGCACAATGCTGTATCTTCTACTGAGCTGCCAAGATATACCCATATTGTATGAAAGCAGCAAATGGCATTGGGGAAACAACAATACAGACAGTTGTTTTGTACCATGTTTGATAGTTATTCTAGTAGCTCTCCAGGATTACTGACAAAATGGCATCTGGGACCTTCCATGTGTAAAGCATGTGCTCTTCCAGTTACGCTTTTCCATTCTTAACCAAGTCCGTATGTCATTAGGTTTCAACAGATCCTTAAAAATGAAGGGAAAATAAACTGGAAAATAAACCAGGCTTTCTGTTCATTCTTTTCCTAAAAACAGACAATTAGAGGTGAGATTGCATAAGATATCCCTTTCAAATATTGGAGTCAATGTAGGGTAGTTGGTGGACTGACGTTCCTGATGGAACAATGTTCTTTCACTATTTAATATGCTCCAAACAGCAAGTAAACATAGACAGTAATTAACATATATAGTAATTAACTAATTAGCAATCTGGTATTAAATGCATAGATCCTAGCTATATTATAGTTCTAGTTAAAAACATCTGCTTACATGATAGTTCTTAGACATTATCAGGAAAAGTCTACACCTTTCTAAGCCCAAGAGAAACAGATTACAGCTGTCTTTTCCCCTTTATCTAATTTATCCATTGCTTATACAGTATGTGTCCATTTAATCTGAAAAATCCAGCCTTCCAAATGTTTCTCACATAACCTTATTTAGGCACTGAGTGTGTAGGTCTTCTCCTGAGACCAGCGAACAGACCTTTCCTTCTCCTAGGCACATTAAAAAACCTGGTTCCAGTTTATGTAGAAACTGACGTGTACTGTAAAGGCTCCACGCAACAAATATTCCTGCTGTACCCACAGAGACAGGCTCTTTGGGAATTTTTCAACCCCAATTTAGGGGAGGCAATGCTAAATGTTCCTCTTGTGTTGAGACCTACATGCAAAGTATAACTAAGTAGGTTCTTTTGTATATCACCAATCACATTTCTTGAGAATGAGCTTTCTACAACACATTTGAAGCTCCAGTTGTAACACTTGAACTTAATCGGAGCACTTCATTGCAGAATAAAACTTTAAGGATTTCAACACCCTTCTTTACAAAAGTGGACAAGATGATGCATAACTTGATGTCCCGCTAATAATTCCAAGAAATCATCTCTGAAAACATAGGATATTGAGCTTTATGTTTCAATAGACTATCAGATCACTTAACTCAATATCATCTACATAGAGAGGAAGGGACTCTCCTGGGATTCATACTGGAATATTTCTAAGCCTCCACAAGACTAGAAGTTGAAATGGATCTTTAAGGTTCTAGTCTTTCTGTTGTCTCTTCAGGAGCCTGTTTGATACAAAATGGTCTAGTGTAGCACATGCACCCCTAATATCTATTGTACTGAAGACATTTCAGTTAGATTAAAATCCTGGGCAGGAAAGGAAGTGCAAGGAAAGCTTAAAACCCATTATCTGTTTCAAGAGGGCTGTCTCGCATGAGAGACCCTTGCCAATTAATCCGTATCTTATATAACGTGTCATAAGCAGAGTTGAAATAAGGAAAAACTCTTGAGCAGAAGAGCCCCAGTTACTGAAACCAAGAGGAATGAGGACATATTGGAGGAAAGAATAATAAAGCAAAACAAAATGAAGGACTTCAAGATCTATTTGTGGGCTGTTTTTCACCCCTAGATATAGTAATAAATTAGCTCCAGTTACAGTAACTTTATTTCTTATAGTACCAGAATAGACACAGAAAAAACTGGCTATTTGGGTGCTTAGGCTATATAGCAATATTCATCCTTGGACCATATACTGCCACAACTATAAGAGGGGGTCATGTTTGAGCAGAAGTGGTATTTTGAAAAAACCCTTCATGCCTTCCCAGACTGGACCTCCTCCAAGTGTGTTGAGACATAAGCTTCCAGAGTACTTTGTGGCTACATGGGCTGAAAAGTCTGAGAATTATAGTCCTAACTTACCTTGAGGGCACTAGGCTGGGAAAGGTTGTGTCATTGCTTATTGTGAAGATCCTCCAAGGAGACCATCTCAAGGTCTTAGAGTTCTATGCTTCATTACTTGAAATGCTGCTTAGACATTTGCCAGAGGCTTCAGGGATGAATTTATTTGTTTGTTTGTTTGCATAACTTCTTAGCCTCTGAATCACAATGTATGCTATTTAAGAATGTATATTCAGATCTGCCCATGACATGTTTTTGCTTTTAAAAGCAAAACAATGTGATTTATGCTTCTTTGTGTGTGTGTGAGTGTGCATGTGCGTGTGTGTGAATGACTTTATTCATTCACCTCTTCAAGCTTATCTGACTCTTTTTAATTTCATTATTTTATTGCAGGCAGTTGTATGGATATCACTACTTTAAATCAATCAGTTAAATAGCATACATAAGACTGCCTCACCTACGCATACATCAGATTTGCCTCTCCTTCAGAAGTGCTTTTCCACTTCAAGTACATATAGCTTCCCCAGTTTTCTCATGTTATCTAAAGCCATCACCATGGAGCTACTTCTGTAAATTTGATGCAGAAGGATGAGAGGAAGAAAGGACCAGAACACCCCAGGTATGCATGGGTAACGTTTGATTTCACTCAATTTCTCATGTTTTCCCTTTCTTTTGTTTCATCAGATTTCCATGTGGATTTCTTTTCTGCACAAAATTGGGTGTCTTTCCATTTATATGCAGTTTGCCTCTAGGCTTGGGAAGAACAAATTGAGTATGTTCACACGCATTCACACTTTTTTTTTTTTACATTAAAAGCATATTGTGATGCAGAAATGATACAGAAGGAGAACAATACCTAATTTTGTAAATCATTATCACTGCTACCACCACCACCATTATGTATGCCTTTCAGCTGGGATTCAGACATGGCTCTAGCCCTGACATAGCATTGATTGTGCTTGTTGAGGAGCTTTGCTGGGGTTGAGATGGGGCTGGTGCATCCATCCTGGATCTTCTTGATTATTCATCAGCTTTTGATATCATCAATCGCTATATACTGAATCGTCTCAGGGGATTGAGGATTGGAGGCATGGTGTCATGGTGATTCTTTTTTCTCTGGGGCTGGTTTCAGTCAGTCAGGGGTGGGGACCAAGCCGGAGGCTCCTGATTTGCAGGGTTTCTCAGAGCTGTACTTTCACCCCACTCCTATTTAACTTCTACATGAAACTCCTGGATGAGGTCATCCATGGATATGGGGTTCAGTGTCATCAGTATGCTGATGATGCCAAACTATACAGCTCTGTTCCAGATTAACCAAGTGATCCCACTGAGGTTCTTTCTTAGGGACTGTGAGGGCCTGGATAGGAAAAAACAGACTTCGGTTCAATCCTAGAGGCTGGGATTTTGAGGTACCCCAGATCCCAAAACTTTCCATCTTTAGCTTTGAATCAAGCCATACTTTCCCAGAAATAATTGGGGCACCATTTGGTGATCCTCCTAGACTCACAGCTCCTGCTCAAAGACAGGTAGCAGCCAAAGTCAGGAGAGCCTTTGCACAGATTCATCTTGTGTGCCAGTTGAACCCGTTTCCAGATTGGGAGGCCCCTCTCACACTAATTGCTGCCTTAGTTACCTCTTGTTTGTACTGCTGTCATGCCCCGTCCATGGAGCTGCTGAAACTGGCCCAGAAAGCAGCAGAATGGGAAACTTTGGGTGCTCATGTAACACCACTGCTCTGTGAGATGCACTGACTTCCAGTAAATGTCTGGTGCAATTGAAGGTGCTGGTTATCATTTATACATGGCACAGGGCGAGGCTATTTGCAGGACCACACAACTCCAATTGTTTCTGCTTGCCCACCAAAACTGATCCAGGTCTCTTCCAGGCCCCTTCCGCCAAGCAATGTTCTCTTTCTGGACATAGGAATCATGTCTTCTCTGCACAGCATTGGCCCTGTGGCACAGCATCCCCGAGAGATCCAGATGGCCCAGACTCTGTTGGCTTTTCATCAGGCACTAAGACCTGGCTGTTCCTCAGGCATTTGTGTCCAGAAGTTAAGTAAACTCTACTGGTTGATCTGTTATTGTTTTTTTTACTGATTGTAAGATGGATTGATGTTTAGACCTTGGACATGTGTTATGTTGTTCTTATATTTTATTGTTCTTTGGTTTTAATCCTTGTATTCTCCCCAAAAACACTGCTGTGAGATGGGTGGCCATATAAAGTGTTTAAACAAATGAATGTTGTCTCCTTAGTTGGTTCTTGAAAGACAGCATCATATATTTCAAATGCTGTACTCCATGCTTTAAGATGCTCCTGGAAATTGCCTGGATCCAAACTCCTGTCCATCAGGACCAACTGTTTTTGATTACATGAAATTCTGGGAATGCTGTTGAAGGATGTGGCTTAGATGACTAGATGATATAAGTAAGCCCATTCTTGTGTGTCTAAAATGAACAATCTTAGTTCACAGCCCTTCCAGTTTATCACATCTTTTACGTGAATGCTACAAAATTATGAACAATTTAAAAATATATTCTGTATCCTCCTACATGGTGCTTTGTTGGCTATTTTCAGTTGAAAGGCAGAGAAGCTGGGAGCTAGAATCAGGAAAGCTGAGAATTAAGAACCGAAAAGCTATTGAATAGTTATGTCCTAGAATGACAATGAGCCAAGGACAAGCTGAGCTGGAAGCAGAGCTTACAACCTTGCAGCTCTGGGTGCAGAGAAAAATCTCAGCCCAGCTGTGCACAACATGAGGCAACCGAGCTTCCCCTTGGCAAGCCTTAGGATCCCTGCTAGCAGAGCTATGTAAAGACACACAAACACGTTTCTCTGGGCTCTGCATTGACATGAGTATGCACCTTGCGCATCTATGGCTTCTGTGTCTGTGCGCTCTAAATAAGGTGGGCTGGATCCTGCCCATTACTACGGCTTGTCCTGTAAAGTCCTTGCCACAAAAACGTCTGTGCTTCCCTTGGGTTCTGACTTTAGCACAGCAGCCATTTACTTGCACTGTGAGCGAAGAGCATAAGGAAGGGAGGCAACCATTTTCTCTCCCAAATGCGGCTTTTGGCTTTCATCCTTCTGGGTTCCTTTTCTTAGCCAGCAAATTTAAGGAAAGCTTCAGTTTTTAACTCTTTTTCCGTCTGAATAATTTGCATGTAACTGCTATACTAATTGTACTTTCAGACCAAAAACATTCATCTTAAAAGAAGCGTCTAGTCTTAAGTCAGTTAATAAATTGGGTGAAATGCTTGTTTGATTAAAACTGGTCTGTGTATAAATACCTCAGATGTGTGCTATATCTGTTTTTTTTCACCGTCCCTTAATTCAAGATTTAATGCCCTCCAATTATCCAATTAATTTCTCTTTTTCTGGCTGTACGTCTCTCTCTCTCTCAATCTCTCTTCTGCTTAAATACTTGTCTCGCTACCCACAAAAAAACTTTCTCAGCTTCTATTCTTCCTTCACGGCACATCACAAGGGATGCTTCCTTGACAACAAAGACAGAAAAATAACATCTTGGCCCCATCTTTTATTACAGAAGGATGCACAAGTGGAATAATCTCTTTGCATCATTTTAATTCAGGTCACAGAATGAGCCCTGCACTCATTCTGCATTTCTTGCTTGCTTTTTTTTTTTTGGTTTGTTAATAGGAACAGGAAAGCTTTCCACTGTCACTCAAAAATACACAGATACACACACTTTTGAGGCTGAAAAATGGCTACCTTGCTTGATACAATACCATACTGAGCTCAGTACATCTGGACCTGGAATTCTGCAGATTTGTAGCAAATGTCATCCACATGTGGATGTCATAATGAGGAATGCTTGAAGAACTCCAGGTTACTGGGATCCGAAATGAGGTGACCTGATCTTTCCATTCTTCTCAGACTGATGTGTTGATCAGAACATAATGACATAATGATCTGTGACAGAGAGAGAGCAAGAGAAACTTTTGAGGAAAAAAAAGTATGGAACATACTGTATATTTTGAGAACTGTGTTATTTGACAGAAATAACTTAAAATATTATTTAAATATATTTTTGAAAAAAACAAATTCACAGATTAATGTGGAAATAAGAGAAGCAAAGATGAGTAGAAATGACGCACATACAGGGACTGAATCCTCCTGGCTCTTGTAATGTGAGGGTGTTGAACTTTATTTAAGCTCTGACACAAAGTAACAATGTCAATACAAGTTCCAAAGTAAGAACAGAAAGTATGATAAAAAAAATATAGAAAAATAAATTAAAATATAATAGGTAATACAGATGGGACTTTCCATCTGAAGAGGCCAACCAGGACTTTGGGGCTTTGGAATATTGGTGGTGGATGGGCGGGGGGATAGCAGCAGGGTGGCATTCTGCTGTGGACGCCTCCCCCCTGCCACAGAGCCTTTTTCTCTGATAGCTCCAAAGAGACGTCGTCTGTCAATTAAGTGTACTGTTTCTATGTTTCCCCCCTCATGGTGAGAGGCTGAGAAGGGAGTTGGCTAGTGGGGTGGATGAGAAGGAAACCATAACCAGCTGGTAAAAGTGGGTGGGTGAGGGCCCTTTGGGTGTTAGGTTGAGCGTGTCTATGTATGTATGGGTGTGTTTGTTGAGTGGAGGGAGGTGGGTGCCTGAGGGTGCTGAAAGCTAGTGGTGCTGAAGTACCTCCGGGTGCTTGGTTTCCCCTCCCTGGGATGGATGTAATTGGTTATTATGGGAGTTCCCAGGCCTTTGGAATTGGGGGGGGGGGGGGCTGGAGGGGAAGTCGATGTGACCACTCAGTAGGCTATACGGTGGTGATGGGCATGGGGTGGGAGGCAAGAAGCAGCCGGCCCACAGTGAATGCAGACCAGTGTTTTATACCCGTTTCACATTCCAGCTCCTTGGTATCAACCCCAATACCTGGACAGCAGACCATCAGAGGTTATGGCTTCCGGCTGTTGCTTTTAAATGCCAGGTCAGTTTGTAATAAGGCTTCTCTCATCTGCAATCTGATTGTGAATGAGAGGGCTGACCTGGCATGTATTACTGAGACCTGGCTGGGCATGGAAAGGGGGGCTGCCTCTCTCAGAAATGTGCCTGGCTGGGTATTGAGTGTGGCACCAGCCAAGAACCCAGGGCAGGGGTGGAGGTGTGGCGATTGTCATCCGAGAATCGCTTACAGCTTTCAGGGGTGCCGCTCTGCAGGTCACCTGATGTGAGACCCTGTTCATTACGTTGGGCTCTAGGAATCAGTTGGGACTGTTGCTGTTGTACCAGCCTCCCTGCTGCATAGCAACGCCCCTGCCTAAGCTCCTTGATTCCATCTCCAGGTTAAGGTAGAGTTTCCCAGACTTATGGTCTTGGGGGGCTTCAATCTGCCTTCTCTGGGAGTGGGGTCTGAGGTGGCTCAGGAGTTCACGGCCACCAAGATGGACATGGGCCTATCCTAAGTCATCCAGAGCCCAACATGGGACAATGGTCACACACCAGATCTGGTGTTCCTGTTGCAGCAGTGGCTGTGTAATCTGCAATTGGGGGAGCTGTTGGTGTCCCCCTTGTCATAGTCAGTTCACACCCTGATTACCATGGGATTCTTTGGTGCTGCTATCTACTGCAGAAAGGCTGGACCCATTAGATTGGTCCGCCCCCGGTGACTGATGGACCCAGGTGGGTTCCAGAGGGAGCTGGGGGTTGTTCCTGCTGGTCTGCTGCACAGTCCATCTGAAGCCTTGGTCACTGCCTGGAATAAAAATGGGGTTAGCCTTACCATTGTTGAGTTTCTGGAGCTCCCTCAAGACCTGGTTATGCCAGCAGGCCTGGGGACCCCAGGGGACAGATGAGATAGTGAGGTGGCTCCATCATTTTTAACATTCCTTCATCTATTACTTTTTTGTTTAAGTTGTTTTTTATATCTTTTAATGTATTTATTGATTGTATTAGCCTTGTTGTATGCTGCCCAGAGTTGCTTGCTGGTGAAATGGGCGGCTATATAAATTGTATATAAAAAAAAAAGCAAACAGAGGAAAAAATTAAAATCCATGTATAGGAGATAAAAGACATGGTTAACCAGGTGTTCTTTTTTTAAAATAAAGCCTAATCTATATGGCATGAGAAGAATAAACATAATGCATTTAGGTGTTTTATGAGAAAGATTATAAAGTGTTAATCTCTTCAATCTCTTGACAATCTCTTAACAAGAATAGCAATTGCACAAAACTTGGCTACCTTCCTGGATACTTCAGGAACCATATCAGCCAAGATAAATTAAGTTTTCTCCTAACAACCATCCGTAATAATTTAACAGTAAAGGGGCTATCAATCTGTATGCACACCTATCTAGAAAGGAAAAAAGTAGCTACGAGACTCAGGAATTCCCATTTGATTGGGGCATATTCTGATCACACATTTGTCCTTGATTAGCGTAGAAGGTAAGGAGTTAAATCTTGCTAAGAAGAGAGCCCTTTGGAGTGACATACTCAGGATGTTCATTAGGTAGTTTGCTGGAACAAATGGTTTATGGGCAGAGACTCCTCCAGGAGAGGAGTATGCCACCCCAATCTCTAAAAAGGTCAGTGTCACAGATGTGCTGTTTTGGTTCTGTAGTAGTCCCTTCCAGCCCTAGAGAGATTACATAATATTCTGAGAAGCCATGCTGTCTGAGGTCTAGATCAATGCCCTTTTTTCAGGTTGACTAACAATTATCCAAGAGCTTCTATGCAATCTATCCATAAAGTTCAAGATCAGCAACAACATATATGTGAGCCTTATCTGCATATATTTGCCTGTCCCTAGGCTGTATGTATGTATGCATGTATGTTTTACGGTGATGTTAAGCCTGAACCACTGGGGCATGAGCAGGTTCTGCCTCTGCACTGGAGACCAACATTGCAACTGCCATATCTGGGCTGGAAAAATCTGGATGACCACTATGTGACACTAGACCTTTCTGTACCTCTTTGCTGCCTTCTAGTAGTTGTCTGGATTTTTCCAGCCCATCTACAGCTTTCCTAGCATACAGGAAGGCACTGATCTGAACTGCCTTATGGTTCCTTTAGAAAACATTTCTTCACTAATGATTTATAGCGCCTTCTAGTGTCACCCAGCCATCACTGAGATGATATAAACCCTGTCCTCATTGTTATTACGGTAGTTCAACAATGATTGAATGATGCTGGAAGATGCTATAAATCCCCAGTGAGGAAATGGCATGAGAAAGGGCTTTTTCTTCTGTAGCCAGCCTTCTTCTGTCATTAGGTCTACCATGTCTGGGCTGAAAAAATCTGGATGACCATTAGATAGCACCAAAGACCCTGAATATTCTGTTTCTTTGCTGCCACCTAATAGTTACCTGAATTTCTGAAATCCTGTTATAGTAAGTCTACTGATGCCTTCTAGCCTGGTGAAATGTGGATTATGGAATAATCCAGCCCTTTAGACATTTCTCCCTCTCCCTACTGTAGGTTTCATGCTTGACAAACATATATGTCACATCTTAATGCAAGCTCTTTTTTGCCTTCTTCCCCCGAGACTCTTTTACTGTCTCAGTTTTTTTCATAATGAAAGCTGCCTAGAATATACTCCCCTACCCTTGTTCCAAAATTTGCATTCTATGCCACAATGGCAAAAACAAACAAACAAGATTTCTTCAGTTCCTCAATATTATTTCTCTTGCTACATAACTAAATAAATTCCCCTTTAGTACTTCCTCTCCCAAGTCCCTTATCTAAGAAATAGACAGTTCAGTAGGGAATACCGCTCAAACAAACTGCTATTACTTTTTATTTGTCTTGACAAGAGGCACACTGGGAAAGAGGGGCAGAATGTGAGGTGAGGATGGGGCAGTGAGAGTATGCCAAACTTAACACGCTATCCAAGAACACAGAGCATTCCTTTTATTGCAAAATGCTCGTGGTCTGATTGTTGCTAGGAAACCTGGAAAAGAATTAATCAGAGAGACATGAATGCCACAAAATCAGGCACTACACAGCATGTTAACTGCACCAGAGGGGAAGAAACATGGAGGAAGAAATGAAATTGGCAAATTAGTTGGGGCACATATTGTACGGATCCAGTCTTATGAAACAAAAAGACTATATAATCTTACATCCTCTGCCATCAAAGCCTTCCAGATCCAAAATATGTCTAACGGCATCCAAAACATCCAAGTCAGGGATGATGTGGCAGAGCCCCTGTTCTAGCTCCTGGGGCCTAGGATGTTCCAGAATCCACCAAAAGAAGAAGAATTGCTCATGGGAAAATCAGAGGTTATACTGTGTAAGAGAGTCAAAAACCCATAGGAGACAAGATTCTGGACTCCTGTTAGTTCTTCCATTCCTCAGCAAGTGGTACATACAGGGATGGCTGATTGTTAGGGTCAGTATGAGATTTGGCAGTGTTGGGAAGATGCAATGGAAGTGTCTCTACTGCTTTTTTGTCAATGGTGAAGATCCTGGCTATGCTGGGGTTGAAGATCATGCAACAATAGAAGGAGAGATCTTACCTACATAGGATGTGATGAGTCCAGGATGAAAGGAGATGGCTGGATGGATTATGTGTTTGATTTATGCAGCTGCTACCTGTCTACTCTGAGAAATACTAACAAAACTGAATGAACAAAATTAGAATTAAAGAACTGAAATACATAAATTAAAACAAATACTAAAACCAATTAACAGTGAAAAGCCTGGCAAAAGAGATGCAGGCTTACAGATACTTTGAATTGCAGAAGTGTGGAGACCAAATGCAATTCCCAAGAGTGGGACTTCTGTCACATGGGAGCAATACATGAAAACTGTGTTCTGTATGTCAGTTTTGAAGTGGATCTCTGCAGCAGTTTGTGTACATAACTCCTTGATCAGGCCCTAATCTGATAGGGCTTTAAAGATTCCTATTAATTCCTTAAATTTTGCCTGTTAAGCAATTGGCAATTACTGCAAATCTTTCAGTACAGGTTTTTCATACCTTGTACTGATTAGCAGTATAGTTGTTGTACATGATTATCCCAGAAATTGGTCCATATAAGACTGATCTAGCTGCTAGGCATGCAGTTATGCAACATAACTTTTGGTGGAGAGGCATAGACAGTAACAAATGCATATTAACATCCAAAGTTCCTGAAAGTATCAATTGCAATTCTGAACACAGCTTGGTGACTCTGTAGTGTCTCCACTGAAGATGCCGTTCTTAAAATGAAGTCTGTTCTTCCAAGCCATGTCTTGACTCTCCTTATTTTCCCCTTTCATTTACCAAACAGAAAACAGCAGTCATCCAGCATCCTTTCATTAGGAAGAGCTGTGCTATGAAAAACATGAATTTGACCACAAAAAGAGTAGTTAAATCCTTTACTTTCTTGGAACTTTTAAAAATGTCTGGTTTGTTTCACAGAGGAGACCCACTTTGCCTCTTTATAATACTTGAGAATGCTCTTCCACTGAATGAAATAATCCTCTAACAGCCCAAGTATTTCCTGTTATGACCTGGCCAAAGACACTGGGGAACAAATTTATAATATATAAAGCAGATTAAAATAGCTGCGAAATAAAACTGAGGCCAACAAGACTAGCTAATCACACTATAAGGATCTATAAAAGGAGTTTCACCAGGCACCATAAAGAACCAAGGTAGACACTAAACAAGCTTCACTGGGCTTGAAATTCCATAATAGTGTTTCCATCATCATTCAGTTTCTGGCCACAATTCAAAGGGCTGGTATTATCATCAAAGCTCAACACAGCTCTAACGTTTGGTACTTGGGCCCTTTAAGGATCACTTTCTTTCATATATTCCTCCTATGCCACAGCCATCACCATCACTGCTCTCCAGCGTCAAGAAATTCACCCCCACAATAGTGGCTCTCAGCTTGTCAAAACTTCTGCTAATGCTTATTCCACATTGTATTGTTTGGGATGGCATGTAAAAACATGGCTTTTCAAGATGATCACTTAAAAGTGAACTGCAAAGAGGAAGAAAAGCTTACCCACATAACCTGGCCCCAAACTATGTAGGACTTTAAAATTTAGAACCAGGACTCTGAATTCAATACCAAAAAAAAAAAAAAAAGAGGAAAACCAGCACAGGTGGCAAATCATGATGTCCTTTCACAGGTAACAAGCCCTGCTGCTCGGCTGAGGGATCACTGAAAGTTGCCTGTCAGAAAAAAGGCTAGGCTATAGGCCCTTGGGATGGTGGCTAGGGATTAGACAGTGTGTGTAGACCATAAGCCATGAAACAGTCATGAATCAGAGGTTACCAAATGCCTACCGATGAAGACAGAGCACAGGCAGAACCAGATTAGACATTAGCATAAGCTACAGCTGGAGACCAAAGAACACGTGGGCCAATTTGGCAATTTCTGCATTTCTAACTGCCCAACTGCATGCATGTTTCTACTATTGAAACTCCTCTAGGGCCAAGTTCCTTGTTTAAAACATTTCAGAGTGATGCACATCTATAGAGCTAACCCTTTGTTAGCAGGCATGAGAAGGGGTTGGTCATTCAACACGTTAATGAGGTAGAGAAAGAGAAACCTATTTTCCTCTTTCAACAAATATATGGTTGTTTTATTTCCTACACCAGGGGATTGGAATTTGCCATCATGATGTAGCTGGATTAGAACACCATATCTGACCACTGACCCTATTGATTGAGACTGATAGGAACTGGAGTCTAGCATCATTTTAAGGGCCACAAGCGCCTTTATCACACACTATACCATCCTTATTAAATCAGTTATATACATATTGGAATTTTTTTACCAGCAACATTTCTATAAAGCAGAACTCCATCATCCAACAGCAAGCCTTTTTTAATGACATATTAACTACAGAAAGATTCCATTTTCCAAGAAATACTATTCCAGTTGATAAAACCAGATAGTGGTGTACTGCATTAACATCTGTGCTCCAGTCTTCTGGGGAAGAAATGGCGAACTGAAGACGGCTGTGCTAAAAGCAGAGCCAATGACTGCAGCAGAATGAAGACCCAGCAAGTAGACAGCTCTTTGTAATTCCTCTCTGGACAAGGAGAGGACTTGAGATTTCCTATATGTGCTCCAGACAGTTGCTTCTCACTAGGAAACTGCAAGACAGCGGTCTCCAGCAGGTTTAGAGCTCTGGGAGATGAGGGAATAGCCATCTTGCTGAAACTGCAGTCAGGGCCTTCAAAAGGATACTGGGTTCTCATACTTCCTTTTCTAATCACTTTCAGAAATTGCTTGTTAACTGCTTTTTACCTATTAGGAACCTTTGGATTGACAAGTCTGAAAACACCAGGTGAATTTCCTTCAATCCTTAGTGAAAAAAGTTTTAAATACAAATTTAAGGACTTTTTTTTTTTTTGGAATAATCAGCAAAAGGGTGATTAGAACTTTGATTCTGAAAAGTTACAAACAGACTAAGGATTCAGATGGATTTGAAATAAGTTTTTGGAATTAATTATAAGAATCCTTCCCTTGGGAAAATGCTTTTGTTTTGAATTCTTTAAAAAAAAATGATAGGATGGGACTTTGAAGATTGGAGACTAGAGGCAACTAGAAGGAACTAAAGATTACAATTAAAGGAGAAGAACACTTAAATTTGACTTACTAATACAGAATGGAGCAAAATATTTTAACATTGGACATATTGAAGGTTATTTTTGAACAATGGACCCAGAAGTTAATTTTAAGAATGTCTGCCTCTATAGATAGACTGTGTTTTAAAAATGTTATAGAAGAGGAACAAGTTTTATTGGACAAAACTGAAACTGATCTGAAAGTGGATTTAAAAATGAAAGGCTACAAGAATGATATGGAAAAAAATGCTACACTGGATGTACAAAAGAAACCAGCTGATGTCTAAATAATTAAAAGGGATGTACAAATAACAAATGAAGAGAGTGATCTGGATAATTTTCCTATATTGTATTTACAAAAGAGGTTTGTTAAAGCTTTGAAGAATTTTTTTGAGAAGGGACAAAGAAAAAATGAAAAGAAATCAAGTTCTAGGACATTATTTGAAGGGACTAAGGATTAAGATGGTTAGAAGTAAAAGAAAGGAATATAAAGTTGGTTTATCTGATCACGATTAAAATAGATATGGTGTTATCTCTGGTAACCTTAATGGATTTTTACTGACCAGGACTGAAATTATGAAGTTTGAAGGATTTGTTTATAGATAAGAGATATGGGAAGAAGAGATCATTTGTTGTATTTTAGGAGAAGGTGATAAGTTACTAAAATTCTTTATGCTTGTTGTGATGAAGGTGGAAGTCATTTCTTTATATATTTCTTTTTCTTTACTATATTCTCATTTTTTCTTTTCTATTTCTTTTCTATTTTTCTTTCTTTTTCTTTATTTTCTGCACCTTCTATTTTTTTCTTTTTATTCTTTTACTTTTTTTCAGTTTGGATTAGTTTTTTTATCGCTATAACTGTAATTTTTAATAAAATCACTATTAAAAACATGTGCTCCAGTGTCCCACTTCACATCCAGGTTCACCAGACATCCACACACACAAAACTTTAGCTCAATGTCTTGGCTTGATTTGGCAGAAGACTCCCAGACCCAGCTTTGAATCTTTATTACAGAGAAGAATAAAGCCTCGTATATAATAATAGATTGTCCACTGCAATGCAAAGATATCAGAGACTTTTATATTTTATATTTTCTCAAGACTTTGAGAAACTCTAAGCTTCTTCTTCCTGTGCTTCCAAATTAATAAATACAGCACACTGCTTGCTGGCCTTGAGTGTTTGTGATATGTTAGCAAAATAGCCATCTCTACTCTGGGAACTGCTGATTGATGCTTCTCCAGTCTCAGCCTTTACAGTCCCTGTCACATATTCTCTGTCTGGTTTGTTGCAGAAGCATAATCTGCATTTAATTCTGCATTCTGGAGACCACCTTGGGGGTAGAGGAGAAAGGGCTTTGATCTTCAGGAAAATGCATGTTTCTTACAGTTTCTGATATTACAGAACAGGTGTTACATTAGCAACAATAAAAGGAACTGTGATTTGAAAGTATTTTTGCAGTGTAGTGCAGTCCTCCAATGGCTGATGGTGCTTTATTATTATTCCCTGGTCTAAAATAAGGCAACTTCTCTCCCTCCAAAGCCCATATTCACTCATTCACTCAGAAGAAGATGCTGGATGGATGGATGGATGGATGGATGGATGGATGGATGGATGGGTGGGTGGATGGGTGGGTGGGTGGATGGGTGGATGGGTGGATGGGTGGATGGGTGGATGGATGGATGGATGGATGGATGGATGGATGGATGGATGGATAATATACATACAATTCAAAACATACTTCAGACATTCTCCATCGCCCAGTGTTCAGCCCATCTCCAAGAATTAGCTGAGCATCCACAGAAGAAACTTCAGGGAAAGTGACTTTACTTAACCTTCAGTCTATTCCAAAAGAGGATAAATATACTGCATTATCTATTGGAAAAAGAAACACTGCTTAAAAATACAGGTTCTGTCCAAGAATTCATTATTCAAGGCATTTTGCACCTGTGATTTTACTCAGAGTTTACATCGAAATTCCATTTCAAGCATATACAAGTGAGTGAGTACAGATTTCCCTATAAATTGAGGAAACTTTTAAAAATTCAATCTGTGGGAAACTTTGTCCAGACCCAGCAGTAATTAGGTCACATAAGTCACTGAATTTCATTCAGCACCAGTATGCACCTTTTAATTTCACCGAATGCATTAGACCACATTAATATTAACAATAAAAGCAGAGCTGATTATAAATATAAATGTCCAACAAAACACATTATTTCATTTTTTTTTTCAAAAGGAGGGTAGGTAACAGACAGCTCATGTGTAGGTAACAGACAGCTCATATTGCTAAAATACTTAGAAACCTGTATTTTAAATGTACTAGCCTGGTGGCCACATCTGCACATAGTAAGAAACTATGCTTTGAAGCTACAGTTCACTGTTAGTGCTACAGGGTGACTCTCTTTGATTGACTCCCAGCGAAGTCTTGAGATTATGCTCCTCTCCCCTTCAATCCAGTTGCAGGGTTGAAACGGACTGGAAACGTTGGGTTAAAACAGACTCCGCTTGGTTAAAACAGGGGGAAAAAATTGAAAAACAAACAAACCCACTCCTAAGGTTTTTAACTGACTTGTTTAACAGTTGAACAGAAATTGTCTTTAGTCACAGTTCCTGATTCCTGCATAATAGCATGCCAAGAAGATTGAACCCAAATCTTGTTCAATCTTCTGCCTGGCCATGGAGGAGAAAGAGGGGTGAAAGAGCTGGGCACCTTCAGACACTGCTTTGGCTGAGAGAGATTTATCCTCAGAGCGCTAAGGCCTAATTTAGCATTATGTGAAACGCAGCCTGTCAAACTCTCCTGATCTGAGGGAACGTGAAGAACTTAAACAAAAGGGGGGTGAGGCAATTCCATTACAAAACGATTTCCCTCAGAACAAATTAGGAGCAGCAGAAGAAGAGTTACTTGAAAAAGCAGCATTATAGGTTACTTTTTTTTTTTTACATCTCCTTAAGAAAATGTTCTGATAGATTTTTCAAAAGGATGTAAAACACATTAGCATATGGAATATATCAACATTTAAAATGCACCTTATGTTTTAAAACTTCGAACAAAGGCTGATCAAAATGAACAAGATACTTAGGTTGAAAGCCCACATAATCCAGGCCTGAATGCAGAACAAAGCAGCTTCTCATTCTATGGGTTTCTTTTTCTTTTCTTTTCTTTCAACAAGATAAAAAATAAAAAACTGGCAAAGAAGAATCTAGCTTGAAAATTTAATATCCCTGAAAAATAACTGACAACTTCAACTTTAGCATATTTTAAACAGTTTGAAACCAATGAGAATATCACCTAAACTTGAAAGAGGGCCAATTCTACTTCTGGAGTTTAGTGTAATCAAGATTACACTGAATTTTAAAATGAGCCAGCTTGATATATTTTGTTGCCATATTTTGGAGATTCAGATCTAGACAGATGTGCAGACTCTGTTGCTGCCTATTTCCTTAGAGCCCTACTATGTTTGTGGAACTTACTTTACAAGCCTCCAGCTCTGGGCATCTGGACCAATTGGACATATAAATGACACATTTATTGAATAACAAAATAAAATAACCAGACGGTACTCTTGAAATGTAATTCCACTAACATATGAATGTCTTAATTCATTAATAAAAAGTGCTTGAATATAGGAATAGACATGGATTATTTATGTATTGATTTGTAAAATTGGCTTTATAATAAGTATTATAAAAATAAACCATAGTTGGCACAGATTATCTGCCTTATAAAGCTTGTCAGTGCCTTGATGTGAAGTTCCAATATGAAAATTGAAGATGTTCAAATAGAAACTGATAAAGAAGAGTCTGAAACAATGAGAAACATCCATGTCCACCATTGTCCTCCAAGTGGATAAATAATAAACAATATAATATTGCTATGTATAAGTTGTTCTATCTATGCTTTCAAAAGGGTATTACTCAGCAATAGACCAACAAAATCTGAGATAGCCAGGGAAATAGCAATGAAGCAGCACTGCAAACATGTAAGATCTATCACTATTCTTGCTTTTGGAATAAAGATGTGCATCATTCAACTCAACCCTGAGATGTAGCATCGCAGTAACACAGAACAGATTTTAATTTCCCCAGGGTAAAATCTCTTTTCATTCTGTCTTCATGAAGTTCTGCTACTCCAAAGGTTCATCATTTATAGAAAGCCCCATAATGTTTATTTACTTTATTTAGAATGTTTATATACCACTGTATTCTACTGCAACATCTACTGGTTAACAGAACAATAAAAACAGCAATCTGTAACTAAATTAATAAACAATTAAAACAGTTAAGTGCAAACATCTCTGCTGGCACCCCATATCAGTGGTAGCAATCAAATTCCAAATGCTCTGTGGAATAATGCTATTTTAACAGCCTTTCTAAAGAAAGGCAGGGAAAGCACCAATTGAGGCCCTGGGAGATGTTATTCCAGAGGGAAGGAGCGACACTGGCTCATTTCCCCAGGTACCCAATTCTTAGGTGGAGGACATAATAAGCATCCTTCCCAGAGGAACGTATAGCATGAGGCAGTTCTGCTTGAAGGAGACAGTCCTGGAGATACCTGGAGCTGAACCATGTAGGGCCTAATAGGTTCAAGGCAACACTTTGAACTGTATTCAGAAGCCTATCAGAAACTAGCAAAATTCATGTTATCTGGCTGTGAAAGCTCTCCTCCACCAACAAGTGAGACCCTGCATTTTAACCAACTGCAGCTTCTGAATAGTCTTGAAAACTATTGTGAAAAACATTGCAGTAATCTAGATTTGAGGTGAGGAGGGCACGAGTTACTAGCACCAAAGCCTCCCTCTCCAGTTATGGTCACAATGGACACACAAGACAAAGCTCACCAAAGGCTCCCCTAGTCATAGTCTCCAGTGCCATCCCACCCAGACTTAGACAAGAGCTGACAGCCAGCCAGATAGTTTTTGGGCAAATAGCACCCCATCTCCCCATGATACCATTTCAGCTTGTTCATCCATCCAGACCCACATAGCTTATATATACCTGGGCAAAAGAGAGGTGAAGTATTATATTAATTTTTTGACAAGTCAATCCTCAAATCAGTCTAAGGTTTTCAATGTCTGTCAATAATCACCTCAATCCCTTCATGTTGGGTATGGGGAGATTGTTGAGATGAGGAAATTATTCTCATTCATTCCTTAACGCATCTCTATTTCATTGCCTCACCTATTACTGTGAGTGGTTGTGTGGTGTTCTTTTCAAGCTACATTATCTAACTGTTCTGGCCTAGCAAGTAATGAGTTGATATCATACATCTGATGCAAATGCTGAGAATTAGCTCTACTGCATTGGAGGAGGGATATCATTACTTTTGCACAGTCCCCGCTCAATGTCTTTTTCTGAAAGTTGGCATGGATATTTCCAGCGTAATGGCTTCTATCACTGCAAATGTTATCATACTATGTTTGAAAGAAGTGAAAGGCAGTTTTTAAGAGTGTACATTTTTATGTAATGTAGCCTATCTGAACCCCTCATAGTGTTCTAGCTTGGCTAGTAATGTTGCCCTAGAATGACTAGTACTGCTTCAGGCCATTTCCATGATTCTTGACTACCCAAATTGGAGTTAGCAGCCTATACTCCTTGACACACTTTGGAGAATTTCAGGCATTACCAAATGTGTAAGATGTATTTGCATATCCCTGGAGTAAGCAAAACGAATGAGAAATACTCATTTCCATTTTATATCCATATATGTAAATTAAAAAGTGCCTCCATCCATAGCTGAGTCTCAAACAGCAAGCATGTGATAACTTTTTCCCCTAGAATCCTGAGGACTATTAACTGTAGCCACTTGCAACACAGCGGTACAAAGACCAGTGTCAATTGCTTGGCACCTGGCCAGAGACAGAACCTCAGTAGGTAGTAATCTCTTTGTAGCAACTTCATTGGAATCAAGCACATTTTTAATGGTACTGAGCAAGACCACAATAAAATTACATCACTATAGAAATCCAGGTCTTCACTTGATCTCCTAACTGTGAACTTTTCCCCAACTGAGGCTACTCCATTCCAAGCATTTGACATCTAATGAAACACATCTCTCCGCAGGTCCTGCTCTGGACCATACATTGAGATTGCCTCCTCTGAATTATAGTCAGAGGCAAATCTGCTTCTGTATTATAGATTAAGTATTCTAATTTAGATCCAAAAATTGTTATTGTGAAAATTACCTGATGCTCTACCAGTAGATCTTAATTTACTGCTTGTCCAAATTATTTATTTGACTAAATAATTATACAAAACTATGAATAAATGAAATGATCTTACAAATTAAGCTGAACAATTGGAAAGCGAGGATGTAGTTGCTTTCTGTGTAATCGGTCTGAGATGTAGATGTGGGCTGTTGATATTTATTTCTTTATTCATTAAATTTACATCCTACCTTTCCTCCAGGAGCTTAAGGGACTAATACATATCCCTCGACCCTCCCATTTTCCCCCCCTTATAATAGTCTTATAATTATAGGCTATGCTGAGAGAGAATGACTGCCCCAATTCATCCAGTGGACCTGAATCAAAGTGTCTCTAATCCTAGCCTAACAACTTAATAATCATTACCCCATCATGGCTTTCTTCAAGTTATCTCTAATCAGCAACTGTTTCCTGGAACAGCACTGAGACACAGCCTGCCTCTACAGCTATTTCTCAACAGTTCTCAGCAAGGATGGAAACTCTCTTCTATTCCTTAACATTGTTTCCTAATATCACTTAAAGAACTATCTCCCTGGCCCCTGTGGGTTGTAGCAATGTGCTTAGTTCTTAGAGTTTAGTTAGAATTAGACATTTAGTTTCTCTGAAAGCATGTCTTACTGTGAGCCTACAACATATAAAATTCTTGGGCTATGCGTCTCACAACAACATTGTTTGGAAAGTTCTACAATTTGGAACAGTTCCTCCTCTTTCAAAGAATCTGGGATGTCAGCAGCAGGTGTTGTCTAAAATCATTTCCCTCTCAGAAAGCACGTAGCAGTGAGCAGAGTCAGATTGTACTGGCTTTGATACATTGCTCATCAGTTGCCAAAAGAGTATGTGTGGAGGGAGGCGGTCATGCGGAGAGATTCATTTATATAAAAATAAAATATGGGTATTGCTCAATTTAAAATTGTGAACATTGCTTTCAGAGGCATCTGGTTGGTGACTCAGGGAAACAGGATGATGAGCTAGATAGGTCTTCAGTCTGATCCAGCAGGGCTCTTCTTATGGGGAGGGGCAATAAAGAAAAAGCACTAGAACCTTCATGACACAAATGTGATGCCAGTGTGACAATTGTTTCTGACTGATTGGTTACTTGGCACCTGGCAGTAACAATCAACATTTCACAGTTTCCAGCAATCTGCCAGTTCAGCCATCCAAAAGGATGTTACTGGAGTCTGCCCCATTCTGTTCTCTCTCCCATCTGCTCTATATTTTCCTAGATGTGAAATGAAATACAGAGTCCCAGAAAAATCTACAAGTAGCACAACAGAGAAGCAAACAAACACAGGAAATTGCTTTTTTTCTGAATCAGACCTATGGTATATCCAAGCCAATAGTGAACTAGCTGTAGTGGTCCAGTGGACCATCTGCATGCCAATGATGTGCTCTCCCATTATCCAATTTTCTTCTCCATGTGGAAAGGGAGAATAAGAACAATCAGTCAGGACTAGGGTAATGAATGGAGAATAGTCACAGGCACAGAAGGCAGCAAACAGCATTAACGAAAGGAAGCAAAACGGAGATTTGAATTTGTCCATGCTTTCTCCTAAACAATTGGTTTATAGGGCACATCTCCTTGATGATTTTTAGAATTGTATCAGCCATAGGAAGGAAGCAATCAAAAGCCTGGAGAGTAGAATATATTTATAATAAATACATAGTTCTAACAAATATGCATTTTTATTAGATAAATGATGAAGGCCAAGGCTTGAGAGGCTCTTTAAAAGGTTATGAGTTTCAGGAAAAACTTCTAAGTTTCTAAGAAGCATGGAGGAGCAATGCAAAGCACCCTACAGTGGGAAAGTAATTTTCACAGAAAGAAGGAAAGGAATTGACTGTATATGATGTGGGTCTGTCCTTCTTAGTCCATCAGTCAGGCTGTCAGTAAGAATGGTAAGAGGGAAGACCATTGCCAATGCCATTCAGCATTGGAAAAATCTCCTCCCCTCCCTCCCTCCCTCCCTCTCTGTGTATCCAGAAATGTACTACTGATTTTTCTGGCAGCTAAAGTAAGCTACTGCAGTGCAATATTCCAGCCTTAGCAGTTATGCCTGCCAAAATCAAGAACCTCCTCACCCATAGTTGTTGAAAAATGAGTTTTGGAAGGTTGTACTGGATGGATTCAGTAACTGAAACAATTTGTACAAAGAGCTGACCCTCATGTGTAGCTTAGGTACTGTCAAAGATTTGTGTGACCTCTAGGAATTTGGAAGGCACAGAGATTCACATGTCTCAATCAAGATTTGCTCATGGACTATGAACTGAGTTGGAGGCTCTGAATCAGTGTGAAAGGAACTGGGCCACTCCACAGACTGAATCTTGTGGATTTCCATATACCTGGCAAGCTGTGGAAGGATTTGTACCAAGCTTTATGATCGCTGTATACCATAATGACTATCTTTGTGCTTTAAAAAATATGGGGAAAATTAACAACAGTGCCTACCAAGGGACATATGAGAGTGATTATGATTAACTCCATGCACTTAGAATTATCATTTCATGTGATGAAAGATACATAATAGGGAAATCATGCATCAAAGCTGTGAACCTGTTGTATTACCCCTTCAAAATAATTTATTGTTTATATTGTACGCCATTAGGGAATTTGTTGTGATAATGTTGTGATTTATCCAGGTGGTGTAGTGATTGGTATGTTCAAATAAAATCAGGGACACCCAAGTTTGTGTCCTATTTGACCAGGGAATTCTTTGGGTAACCAGTCACACATACTCTCTCTCAACTATATGTATTGCACGGGGAGAATTAAGAGGAGGCCCTCTTTTGCCACTAGTCAAAATTCAGCGAATGAATGAGTAGATAGCATTATATAAATACTGTCTATTTTTTCATATAAATGGGGGGGAGGAACTACATCTAAAACACTAAATTTCTTTTTATATATATATACAATTTTATTAAAGATTTTAAGATATTGTCTGAAACAAAAACATCATTCTAGGCAAGACATTCATCGTAATCACAGAAATTCTCCCCAGCAATGACAGTCTCCCATCTTAACATATATTTTTAAACTTCATTCCATGTCTTAACATAGTTGTTACAGAAAGAAGCAATAGTGGAATATTGTTAAAAGAATGTTTTGAATGTAATTTAGGTACAGGCACTGATTTAAGAATGGTTTGGGATGCAAGTAAAGCTTTTATTTGAGGTTGTTTTGTACAACATAATACTGAACTCAAAAAGAAGAGAAACACAAGCTATTATGGATGAAATAAAGAAAAAAGAAGAATTAAAGAAATCCCCAGAGAAGATAACTATTTCTCTACATATTAAGCTATTACAATGACAGTTATCTATGTTAACAGTAAGAGAAATGAAAATAAAAATGAATTATGTAAACCCCCCCCAAAAAATTGAGTTTGTAAACAAACCAGGGAAGTGGCTGACATATAAATGACAAAAAGAAAAGAAAATGGTATTGAAATTACAAGAAGGAGATACTGTATTAATGGACAATATGGACATACAAAAAGCATTTTATCAATATTATTCCAACTTGTATAAAGGAAGTGACATCTCTCTAGAGAAAATAGATGAATATCTAAAGAAACACAATTTGCCAAGGAATACAGGGGAACAGAGACAAATTATGAACGGACCTGTAAAAATAAGGGAAGTGTCTGCAGCTATAAAAAAGATTAAACCAGGAAAGGTGCCTGGACCAGATGGATTTTCAGGTGTTTATTATAAATATTTTGAGGATGAACTTTGACAACCTCTACAAAACATGATGAACTCTATCCTACAGGGAGGAAAGATTGCAGAGATTTGGAAAGAGGCCAGTGTAGCACTAATTCCTAAAGAAGGACAAGATTTCACTTTAACAAGAAATTATAGACTAATATCATTATTGTATAATGACTACAAATTGTTCACAATGATTCTAGGTGATAGACTGAAAATAATTTTGCAAGAATTTATTCATGAGGATCAATGTGGGTTTTTACCTAAATGACAGTTAAAGGACAATTTTAGAAATGTGTTTGACATTTTGGAATATTTGGAGCAACATAACGAAAAACAAGCCGCATTGATCTTCTTAGATGCAGAGAAGGCCTCTGACAATTTGAACTGGGCTTTCCTGTTAAAGGTTTTGGCAGATACGAATTTTGGAGAGAACTTTATAAAATGGGCAAGATTGATTTATACTTCACAAAAAGCACAAAGAATTGTTAATGGAGATCTAACAAAACCATGTGATATACAAAAAGGAACAAGACAGGGATGCCCATTGCCCCCTCTTTCTTTCTTTCTTTCTTTCTTTCTTTCTTTCTTTCTTTCTTTCTTTCTTTCTTTCTTTCTTTCTTTCTTTCTTTCTCCTTCCTTCCTTCCTTCCTTCCTTCCTTCCTTCCTTCCTTCCTTCCTTCCTTCCTTCCTTCCTTCCTTCCTTCTTTCTTTCTTTCTTTCTTTCTTTCTTTCTTTCTTTCTTTCTTTCTTTCTTTCTATACAGTCAGTCAGTCAGTCATTTTCTATGACCGCCCATCTCAGACAAGTGATGCTGGATGGCACACAATCATAAAATCAATTAAAAACCAGATTCAAACACAATACAAAGAATAAATATATATAGCAGCTGAGAAAATTGTAACCATAGACGTTAATATAACCAGGCAATGGGGACTTTGACACACTTAGGATCCCAGGCCCAGGCATACAGCCAGGTCTTCAAGGTCTCATGAAAGGGCAACAGGGTCAGGGCCATAGTAATCTCTATAGGGAGAATGTTCCAGATGGCAGGGGCTGTGGCAGAGAAGGCACGTCTCCTAGTCCCCACCAGCTGATATTCCTTGGCTGATGGGACCAGGAGCATGCCCATCCTGCCGGACCAAATTGGACAGGTAGAAACAACTGAGAGAAGATGGTCCTTCAGGTAACCCAGTCCCAAGCCATGAAGGGCTTTAAAGATGACAACCAGCATCTTGAATTGCACCCAGAAACACACTGGCAACCATTGCAGCTCCTGAAGTGTTGAATATCCGACACCATTTACTACCTGTGCAGCTACATTCTGCACCAGCTGAAGCTTCCAATTTTTTATGTGTCAGGCCCTGGATGCCTTGGGACAGGCCCATGGTGGCATGGTGGCCATGAACTCCCAGGCTACCACAGATCCCACCCCCAGAGAAGGCAAGTTGAAGTCCCCCAAGACCTGCCAACCTGGTCATGGAGTCAAGAAACTTAAGCAGGGAGGTTGCCACCCAGCAGGGAGGCTGGTACAATAGCAATAGTCTCAACTCTTAGAGCCCAATTTAACAAATAGGGTCTCATACCCAGCAATCTGAGGAGCAGCAGCCCTGGAGGCCTCCCAAGTGTTTTGGATGACCACTGTCACCCCACCTCCCCTACCTGGGGTCTTGGCTGGTGCCACATCCGGTGCCCAGTTGGGCACATCTCAGAAAGGGGACCACCACCACCCCCCCCCCGTCCTAGCCAGGTCTTGGTAATGTACACCAGGTCAGCCTTCTTACTGACAATCAAGTCACGAATGAGGGTGGCCTTATTTCAGACTGACCTGGCATTCAGCAGCAACAGCCAACAACCCAGGGTCTTGAAGATCTGTCATCTGGGGCCTGGAAATGAGCTTAAGGGGCTGGAATGCACCATAGGAATAATATGCCTGTGGCATGGTCCCTGTCAGTGGCCCACCCCCATCTGCCATCATATCTCCTCCTACCTGTCACTACTAGGATATTATAACCTGCCCCTATCCTTTCAGAGCCTTCCCCCCTTCCATGTCCATACAGGTCCATGCCCAAGCCCACACCATCCACCTTAATCACACAATCAACAATCAACCAACCAGGCCCCCCTAAAAACCAGAAGAACTTCTGCAGAACTCTCAGCACCTCCAGCTAATCAGGGACCCACCTCACCCCCTTATACCCCCACAAAATGCCTTCAGCCAGTCCCCTCTCACCAGACTGGTTAGGCACCCAGATGTCGACAGTCCCAGTGTTCTAAAGCCCCCCTTCCCTTGGCTCTCACCCATGGGAAGGTAAGCAGAATCACAGCCCACAACTCAGTCTTTCCTACTTGATGACCAGTCCAAATTTCTAATCCAAAGCCTCTCAGTCAGAGTCCTCTTGAGTCATGATGACTTCCACTTGAAAACAACCCCCACAAAAATGGCTGTTACAAGATACCTTCCAGCTCCTAGCCAGGAAGGAGGCAAGATGGCTACCCAACCATGTGGGGGGATAGAAATTGCAACTGCAGGGCCCAGGCAATCACAACAGGCCCGACCTAGTCCTTCTTCCACCACAGCAAAATTCCGCATCTCTACATGACCACAATGGAAGAAAAAGGCAGTCCTCATCTGCACTCCTGTAGCACCTTCATCCTCAGTCTGGAGCACATGTTCCTTCTGTTAGACAATAGAGGTCTTCCTCCATCATCAGCAGTGCCAGCCTCCTTCCCACTGCTGCATCCCCAAGTGTTGCAAAACATATGGAACACATCCAGCACAAAGCAGCCAATCCGTGCCCCCAGATATCCAACAATCCAGCCACTGCTGGCTCCAATCCCCCAAAGCCAGTTCTCCAAGCCAGAAGCCAGGTAAGGGAGTGAGTGCCAGGCATCTCGCATGATTCTGTCCCAAGCCACCAAAAGGCCTGGCAAGGGATACAAACCACTCAGGCCAGATAGAGGGCCAATCCAGTTGGGGAACAACCCCAGAAGACTCCTCTATCATCCAGTCCAGAACATTAGACCTCCAATCATTCACAACGTATTAAAATCCTCCAGACAACAGCACCAGTTCCATACCAACATCCTGACTTGGTGCCATGACTGGGGGAAAAATGCAAATTAATAGAATGCTTGCTTAAGAACTTTGAATATTTGAAATATTCTAATCTGGAACATTGTTTTCTGTGTATTAGAAAATATTCCAGATTTTTGGATGAATCCAACAAATGTAGTTTTTGGAAGTATACCAGGGACTTTGAATGTTTTAAAGTTCCTAATATAGAACTTTGTTCCTTCATACCAGGAACCTTATAGGTGAATCTACTGAATATATTGGAAATAGTTATCATTGGTTCAGCGATGTAGCATTCTATAAATCTATTGGTTCTTTTCAAAGGCAATTCCACATTGCAGCCTAAATTGCTTCTCTCCCATAGTGCTCCCAGCTGTTTCTTAAGCCAAATTTAGAAATTCCAGTCCAGATTGCAGTGGTTTGGCAATGGGGCCAGGCTGGTGCTCAGTCTGGACTATGGCTACCAGAATATTTGACTGATTATTCCTCTACTTCTTGCCCTTCCGATTCCTGTAGGAAAGGCAAGACTGGTTGGCTGGCCCTCATATAAGCTGATCTACCAGTGTCTGCCTTTTCCTTTTAGGGATTATTCCCTCCTCACCGGCCCCCGTGCCTTTCCTTTCCTTTCCCAGATATTTGCACATAGATGTTTGCCTTCACAAACACTCCCTTTTCATATTATCTCCTTTGACACTAACACTCCCCCCCCCCCCCCCCCGCTTTATGGTTCCATCATAGCTCTAATGCTATGCTAATCAAAGTAATAGGAAACAAGTTGTTCTTTGCTCCTACATTCCTTTGTAGGTCCATGGAAACTTCGCAGCAAGGAACAACTGATAGTTCAGTGTCATAGTGACAAAGTAGCAATGTTCATACTTTGCAACTTATTTATTTATTTTTTTTGCAAATAATTTGATTAGAATTATAGGTTAAAAAGAATAAAAGCCAATACATGTTACAGAAAATATAAGCAGAAAAATACAAAGGAAGAAAAATGTGTGGAAGAAGAAAAAAAGAAAAAATAGAAAAAAGAAAAAGAAAAAGAAAAAGAAAAAGAAAAAGAAAGTAGAAAGTAGAAAGTAGAAAGAGCAACTTCCCCCTTCATCCCAGCAATTAAAAGCAATCTTAATGCCTTATCACTATTTCTAAATACAGCATGATCTCACTGCACCCCATATCTCATCTATTGAAGAACAAGAACAAGAACAAGAATCCAAATGCTCGTCAGCAAAAGTCCAGTTAAGGGCAACCAGATGTAACTATTTTTCTCTTTTAGCCCTGGTTGAATAAACCAACCTTGTATTCCTTCCCTGAGTTTTTAAAACTATATTTTAACCCCTTCAAAAAGAGTTCCAGAGCTAGTTTTCTATTCAACAGCATTTCAAACCAAAAATCTTTCTGAACTTTAGCAGATTTCTTTTGTATCTCCAATAAGTAAAATTTGTCCTTTTGTTTGTCCTTTCTATCAAAGTCCTTCAAACCCTTGTCAGAATTCTTTTGTGTATCCAGTAAAAAGGAAATATCCAAATCAGTTTCTTGATTCAATATTTGTACATCTCCTTTTGGGAGTAAATCATCCATCAGATTCATTTGTGTGCCCATATCTTTCTCCATATCTTTCTCATTGCTTGGTACATTTAAGTCCCCATTTGTAGTGATTTCAAAGTTCTTCATTACAACTTGTTCTTGTTCTACAAATTCATTACAGCATATTCTGCCATTTTTGTCAAGAAGTTTACCAATTCTGTCAAAAAACTCACCTACAGATATTTGGGACAGATATTCCCAAATTTGTATTATAGATTTCTGCTCCATTTTCTTTATCCTCTACCTCCCTCTAGTGTCCATCCTTCAAGGTCCCCTTATGATAAAAAAAAAAAAAACTCAAAACATTGCCATTTTCCCAAGAGACAAATTCTTCTAATTAATTCAAAACTCTCTGTGGGCATTTAAAATTATAATTCCAAGTCCATCTGAGCCCTTAATTTGTAGTTAAACTTTCTAAAATCCATATTCTGAGCACTCTTTTGCTGTTTGATCCAAAAAGTAATATTTTTCAAAAGCTTTTAAAAGTCACATTTCAAAGTTCTTTCTCCAAGGAGATGACTCACCTAGTGAATAGAGTATAACTTGCCATTCTGAAGAGTCTTAATCCTTTTTAGGCAGCAGAAAAAATATCTGAAGTGATTAAGAAATGAGGCTTGGTTGAGCTTAATGTCTTTTAAAAAGGCTGCATTGACTGTGAGCAAAGATGGTTCCTCCCTTGACTCCCAGCTGTCCAACCCATAAGCAAACTACAAAATGACCTGTGGTTTACTGATGGGGAGCAGCTGTATGGAGTTATGTGGACTATCTCAAAGATCTCTCCTTGATTCAGAGAGCATTTCGACAGGCAGGATCCCACATCCTACTCCAATCTCTACCACAACACTGTCCCTCTGCAAAGCGGCGTTCAACTCGCCATGGCTCTCAAGCAGAAGTCTGTTCATACTTTGCAACTAAAGGGTTTTTTTCTTCTAAGATAAGAGAAGGGAAGTTTTCCGGTACTGTGGACAGAGGGTAGGAAACAAAGGGGAGCATGCTTCACCTGGATTGGGCAGAAACCAAAAGGGTGCCCATTGGAAGAGTGTGAAATCTTGGCTATGCCAGATAGCCTGGGGGCCTGATAGGGGCTCACTTTATTGGAATTGGCTCATGGGGTAATTCACTCTGCCCCCTCCCATCATCCTGAATTTTATAGTCTTCTTATGTATATAATCTTTTTATATAGTATCATTTTTTTAGCTAATTTAATGTGGATATTTATATATATTTTTTACTGTTGTTAATGTATGATTTTAATTGTGAGCCACCCAGAGTCACCCTCCGGGGGAGATGGGTGACATATTAAACAAACAAACAAACAAACAAATAAATAAATAAATAAAAAGATGTGAAGCTTGAATGGAGCATGAGCTTCTAAGACTGAGGATGGTTTGTTGACCTAATGTATGACCATCGGATGAACCTCAAAGTTATATAAAAATAGCAAATGTTAACCATCAGAGAAGATAGCAGCCTGGTGGTTTGGATGAAATGGATACTCAGGGCAGCCACTGGAGAGGAAGAGGCATGCCAGGCACTATAGCCAAGTGGGGCTGGGGTTGCTACTAGAATGGAACGAGGTACTCTAGGACATTCCTCTGAAGGGCTTATGATGGCTCCAGCTGGAAAACAGCCATTTTGAATCAATGCTGGAAAAGACAGGCAGGGGTTGCATTTGCATGGTCAGGGAGTGGGAATAGGGTGTCATCCAGGAAGCGGTCAGTGGCTTGTACTGGTGACCGGCCAAGCAGAAAGTTTCATTGGAAGCAGCAAATCATGTACCAAATATCCACAAAGAGCACAGGTTCTTTGTGCCTTATAAGCTTCCCTTGGCAGAAGTCCTCTTACCTTTTTTTCTTGGTATATTTTTAAATTATAAAAGTAAAATTGAATGCAATGTTTGCACATATAAATAACTGGGCAAGGAATAACTTGAAAGCTAAATCCATCTGAATTTTCACTCCATTTAAATTTCATAAGTAAATGTTAACTTTTAAATATTCACAAATGGATCATTATTTTCCCCCAATAACATTGGTTTTGCTTTCTCATTCTCAGCCTCAAAAGTAGATTTGATTTGCTTTTATCCAGATTTTCCATGGAATACTGATTTAATATCAGCTTCACAAACACATGCACACACATACACACTCCTTACATTATTAAAATTTGCAAAAAGTGCTGTATTGGCAAATTAAAGTTGTAGCAGGCTATATTACATACTTGAATTGGGACATTAAAAGCAATTTCCTATTCACGTCTGCTCAAAAGTAGGTCCCGTTTAATATAATTGTGATTGCTCTTAGTAAGTGGGTATAGATTTCAGTTTCAGTCTGTTTAGAGCTATAATACACCAACTACATATAAAATAAATACTATTACATAAAATTAAGGATTCCGGTGAGCTTACCACCAAGCGTAATATTCATCTGGTGAGCCAAATGAATATTGCTTGGTGATGGCATGTGATTTTCCAGCACCAAAATGAGTGGGTTTATTACCAAGTAATTACTCATAACATCAGATTATAAAGATGTGAACTGCATCTACATAGAAATTAATTCAGTGAAAACAAATGTTTCCAAGCAAGTTGGCATAACTCAAAGTAAGTTGTACACAAGCTTATTGAAATCAATGGATTTAACTCACAGCGCTTTATTCTGTGCTGAATTACTTTTCCCTTTAGTTTTGGTGTTATATTTATATCCCACCATTCCTCCAGGAGTGGAAGGCAGCATACACAGCACTCCCTCCTCCAATTCTCCCCCACAACAACCTTGTGAGCTTTGATCTGAAAGAGAGGACTAGCTCAAAGTCATGCACTGAACTTCCAAGATTAAGGATAGACTCGAACCTAGATCTTTCCAGGCTTAGACTAACAAGCACCACATTATTTCAAATGTTCATGTTTTAATGAATACTATGATTTACATTCTGCTTTTCCATCAGCCCATAGAAGTTACAAAAATATGTGATATGTCTGGGAAACAGACCCTATGATACAAGGTATATAGCTGCAATTGGAAGCATGATTATTCCTGACAGCCAGGCCTCTGCCAGATAGACCAACCATGTGTATTTTGCTACCATGTAAAGGATCCATATCCATAGATTCTACCTCACATGGAGAATTTTCTATGAGAAAGCTGTTATGGATAGGGTTTTTTTTTTTTCATTTATGTCCCTTATTTCTTATGGAAGCCTTCCAAAATAGCCTGACCTGAGAGAAAGTGATGGCCCAAAGTTATCCAGTTGTTATTCATCAGACCAGGACAGTTTATAGAAGCATTCACAAAGATAGACAGAATGAAGCACAACCCCCAATGAGCTGCTTGTTCCAACCAAGACTGCAGATGAATGAAGGCCTTATAAATCTTTCCATCTATTCCTTCTATCCCAGATTTCTCTTCCAGCTTGAACTGCAAGAGCCAGACCCATCTGGCTTTGCCACTGGCCATGGGTCATAGAGGGAAGATTTATGAGACTTGAGTCTAGAGTTGCAAGCCTTATAGCTTGAATTCCAAAAGTTCATGTCCATTATAGCCTGAGGTAAACCATAGCTGTGTTTATATAACACACTGAATCACAAACTAGCCAACCATATTTTAGCCTAGTGTTTTGTGCAAACTCAGTCCATATGTCATTCAAACCCCAAAATTAGATTGAACAAACTATGGGTAATATTTGGTAACCATGTCATATGAACAAAATCTATTAAGTTCAGTTCCACAGCAGGGGATGCAGCTGCTCTATTCTGCAAGCTGGACATGATTTTCCAAGGATCTTGTGCTTCCTGTGCCTGCTGCAATGTTGTCTTTCTGATATTACACCTCCACAGAGAACCTTTTCCCTGAAGTAATTATCCCATTAGTCCAATCTAATTTGGCTTCTCTAGCTGAAATTTCAACAGTTGTGACAAGGCTGGTGTAGCTATATTTCATGCTTCCTCCAGTTTCATTCTGTGGCTGCTGCATAGAACATTTTGACCACAGCTAGCTTGAGTCAAAAGAGCCTGATCAAACAGCATTGCAAGTGAATTGCTCATTGCTACTGCTTCAAGTTAGTCCACAAGTTAATGGTTTGTTATGTTTCCCTCTGTATGAATGTTTAATAAGGACCTGGATATTACCAATTTGCTTCCAAGGAAGTCTCTTGACAAAGTTCTATCAACTCCAGTAAGATGTGCATGCATCTAAGTCATAGAAGTCCTGAAATTAGGAGATGGGGGAAAGCATGCCAGTTTTTGTGCAAGTTTCTTTGTACTAAAAATAACATTCATTTTAAACAAACAGCAAATTTACACAAAGCATATGTGTTTGAAAAATATTAAAAACACTACCAGTTATAATTTGCATACCTTATGCTGCATAATGCTTATATATCAAAGCAACTTTTAATTCTGCACATTGCCTTTGTTGGCAAGAATAAATCTCATAGAAAAAGAAAGCAAGTCCTTGAGTGGTTCACTTATGATTTCCTACACCATATATTTAACAAATATTAAGCATCAATATATTGTTTTGGGAGAAATGTTTGCTACGTGTTGGTTAGTTGCACTGAATAACTCTTCATCTTCCTCCTCCTCATTCTAATCAAATCCTCAGATACTGGAATTATTGTCTTATCATTCAAATGAAACCAGTTAGGAACTCCAAAGACAACTTCTTCTACTGCCTAGTTACAAATACAGAGGGACATATTAGACATTTTACAACACACTTATCCATGGTTTCATTCAATTAACCACCTTGTCTAGTTTTGGAGCACAATGAACATAAACTAACCAAAGGACTACGTTTTCACAATATGCTAGCCTAAAATGTGACTAGCTCCTTTGTGTAAATGTATGATGATAGCTAATTAAACTATCGAGGCACTTCCCCACTCAGCTCTTATATTTTTGGACCTTTTAGATTTGATTCAGCAATAAAATAAAGGAGAATCCGTGGAACAATGCAGAAAGAATAAAGAAGTAATTGATTACGGGGCAGCTAGAGCAAAATAACCTAAGGAGAAACTAACTTTCTAATAAATTCATTATATAGCATGCAGCAATATGTCAATATAAGACATATAAAATATACAAATTTGTACTTGATCAAAATTTGATCCAAAGTGTGAATTGCTTCCACATAGGAAATAAAGAGAAATAGCTTGCCCTAAAAAGTTTGTCCTGCCTCCTGAATGTTGATCAATCCACTGCAGTTTAGCTGCTTACTTTGGAGTCTTTCAATTACATGCTATACACAACCTCACCACTGCAAATTATTGCTTAAGGAGATCTTTATGCAGGCAAGTAAGGTCATTAAATTTAAAATTATGAAGCACTCCTAGTTTTATTGATGTGTTTGCTGTATTTTTATTTCACCATGTAGCGAACATTCTCTTTAGGAGTTACCAGTGGACTAAGGTGACCATAATTAAACAGCAACATCTTCCATATTTCCCAGATTATTGAATATTATTGACCATTGTCTGGATATATTAGATGAATGTTTTGGGGGATGCTTATTGGTGGTGACTCAACACATATATGCAGAACCACTGCCTGCAATATCTGCATAAGATCCATTCAGTAGTTTTCAGACTTTTAACACTCTACTGTAAAGATAGGCCAAATAGCCTAGCGGAAGTGCACACAAACCAAATAAAAAAATCAGAAGGTTGGTTCAGCCATGAGGACAGCCGTTCCAAACCAATCTCAAGACAGAAACCGTAGACTGAATGCAGTAGTCAGTAGCATGAATTAAAAGTGTCAGATTCCTCCTAGTATTCAAGGGCAAATAATGGTTGCTCCTCAACTTCAGATTTCCTTGCTTCTTCAGCATTCCATTTTTGAGACATGTTGCTTGATGAAGACTTGTAGAAAATCTCAACACTTGTACATCCTTCTGACTAATTTTCATTGGTCCTAATGGCTCAGTTGTGGATGGTTTTTCCATGCCACAGAAACAAAAGTTCACTCTCATATTTTGTTTAATTGTGCAAATAAATATTTAAAAGAGCAATCATGAAAGTTCATTGTTAGCAATATAAGCCACCATCTGCAATATATATAACTGAGATCAAAGCTGTTTACAGGCATTCTTTAAAAGTAATAATAATGTCTATCAGTGCATTCAATTTGAAAGTTGCAGCCACTTCAATAACTAAAACTTACAAGAGAAATAGCAGACTTAGGCTGGTGACCTACATCTCATTGAAAAAGCCTGAATAATAGAGGTGAATAAATATGACATGCTTATCTCTAGGCACTCGCTGTGATATTAGACTAACCTTCTAGTCATGGTTGATGAGTCAAATATGTCAATAAACTAATGCTATTTAAAGAAGACCTTTTTTATGGATATCAAGGAAAATGTCATTGCTCCTAGCAGGTAATAACTTCTCTTCATTGTATGTTTTCATTAAATGCTTTAAATCGGTATCATTCAAGAGCGAGACAAATTGCTTTCCAGGTATTAAACATTTTTGTCATAAAAGAGACACTCAACATACATATTTTCCCCTTTGGGGAAGCATCCTTGGAATCTATTGTTATGAATTTGTATATCTTGATTAGCATTCCAGATTTATCACCAAGGTTGCCCTGATAAATACAGCAGCTGATAAGAGATGTCAGAAAATGATAAAATATTCTTTAAGGTGCAACCATATGAGTGGTTTGACAGCATCCATGGGGCCATAAGGTCTCCTCTTCCTTGGGTGAAAGAGTCATGTGCCCGCAGTTAAAGAACATGATATACATTTCAACTACAATCAGCCTTAGTTCCTTTTAACGTCAACTCTTTTGTTTTATTTCTATGCAAGAACTGTTACATCAGATGGTCACTTTTTTCCCAGCATGCCCACTAGGTGCACTTCCCCAGCTAACCCTATAGGTTAGTATCAAGTCAAAGAGAACACACCCTTCTGTGCCTTCTGCCACTTTCTGAATAAGAAAATTGTCAGAAGAACAAGTAAAGAATGTTATAGAAGAATCATGCGTGACATGTTTTGTATCCCAACTGATATCAGGATAATTAAAGTCCTCATCACTACTGTGTCCTGCCTTTTTGAAACACCAGCATTTGTTTTTGAAAGGCATCATCCATATTTTCTTCTTGGTTGGGCAGGCAATGCTGGATACCCACAAAAGCATTACTTTTATTTATTCCTTCAGTTATTTAGCACAGGTGGTCCCTACAGTATCACCAAATTATTTTACTTGATTTCTTAGCAGGAATAAATATTTTTAACATATACTGCCACTTCTTCTCCCTTTCCATGGTTTCTGTTCCTTTTGAACAAATGGTGTCCTTCACTTGCTATTCTGCAGTTATGGGAGATGTCATACCAAGACATCATGTATCATATTTGCCTTCTTGGGTTCAACTTTATATTGTTTAGTTCACATACTCTGAACTTTAGTATCTAGATAATGAAGGCCATGAACCTTTTGGGTTTTCTGCTTTTCCACTGATTAGTTTAGGGATAGGGTTAGAGTCCCAATTACAGCAACATTCCTACATCTTTCTACCATGTACAAGTCTTTTTCTGAGGTATTTTCTTCTTCTTTTTGTCTTCAACCCTCCCAGGATTCAGTGCAAATCCCTCCTAATCAAACTTTCAAAAGACACATTTTTATCAGTCCTTACGAGGCATAGACTACCTGAAACTTGTTTATTGCAAACTGAAGATGAGTCAGTAGTACGATATGGCTGCAAAACAAATTAGAAACATAGTTTTTGTAGGATGGGAGGTAAGCAGTTTTACTATTTTGAGTTGAACAGATCCTATTTTAATTATTATACTTTGGTACATGCCTTAAGAAGGATTCAGACTTCAGAGAAAAGTTCAGAAAAGAACATTTAAAGACCAGGGGGCTGAAAACTAAGTCCTAGGAACTGAAATGGAAGGAACTGGTAATGTTTAGCTTTGGGAAAACAAGACAGAGCAGGCATGATCATCCTTTTCAAGTACATGAAGGAGTGTCACACAGAAGACATCCAAGATCTGCTCTTTATCATTCAGGTGTGCAGGACAAGGGATTTAAATTACACGGAAGCACATTCTGATTGCACAGTAGAAAAGATTTTTTAGTAGTAAGGACAATTCAATTACTCAGACTGGTGGTTGGCTCTCCTTTACTGCATGTGTGAGCAGCTACCTGTTGGGGGTGCTTTTATCTTAATTCTTGCACCAAGCAAAGAATTTAAATCAGTTGTGTAAATGGCCCTTCCAGTGCTTGATTCTGTGATTTTATCTGCAAAGAAAAATGCAACTCTAGCCTCCTTGACAGATGGCCAGGCAACCTCTGATAAAATTCTTCCAGAACAGAACACCTCCCTGAGGCTGTCTGTTCTACTGCCCAGGAGGTGTTAATGTTAAGATGCTTCTCCTAATGTTTAATTCAGGAATGCACAATCTTTGAGCAGGCGAGAGGCCAAATGGTATGCCAAATGGATGGGGTCAGGACAAACAAATGGGTGACAGCAAACAAATGCTCAACATAATGTAATGTAATACTATTACTATGATATCTCCCTTGAGTTTTATAAGTTCCCTTCTGTCACATGAAAAATTATAATTTGGTGGGAACTTTGGAGGTCCTAGAGAGGTGTAGATCTATAGCTGTTTATATTCTCTACGTTGAGGAGAAGGAAAGATACAATTGCTTCTTCTCTCTTCCATGTAGAACTAGTAAAGCAGAAGGCCAGTGGGGCTACTAGAAGACTTAGAGGGTAGGACACTAGAGTGTTCTAATAAGGAAAGCAGGATTTCTCTACTCATATATAGAGATTCATGCTGCGCTGGAACATTTTTGTGGAAAGGTAACATAATTTTTTCCTCCTCTGGGTGAAGATGTTCTTGCTGCTACTGTTGTTTTTCATGGTATATGTCTTATAGGAATGACTTTTTTTTTTTTTCCTATGTGCCAAATAGTTAATATTCTGAAGTTGTCCTTTCTGATCCATAGCAGCTGGAGCATATCCGAAGCACATTGGAATCATGTAAGGACAGGACAGAATTGACGGAATCAACTTATCACAAGTTCTCATATCTTATACAAGTAGCAAAGATAGTAACTAGACTGAATCTGAACATTTAACATATTCAAGTTTCTATGTACGTAGTGAAATATCTGCTTTTAATGCTTACTTTTTTGCATAGTGATGTAGATCATTCACTGAGATAATCTAAGTTTGAAAAACCTTAGGCACAGCTGCCTGACCAAGTCTGTATTTAAAATAATAATCACCCATACTCTGGGCATGGATAGCACCTGTGCACTTAATGTTGGTTCCTATTAAAATGTTATATTTAAAACTGTCACTTTAACACTATATACAGGAGGTGGGAAAACCATTTGAAGCAGCTGATTTGGGAGTTGCAATAGCCATGTAAATTCAGCATATGCAAATTAAACATACTTAATTAGCATGTCTCTTTTGTGTTATAGCCATAGGTCCTTCATTTCCATAAGTTGGAAGGTGTGAGCTTGTATTTATAGCTAAAAATTCTAACATGATAATCAGTTGAGATCATAAAGAAAATATGGGAAGAAAAACAAGAAGGGTCATAGGCTATTCTGCATTTTTATATGGAAGAAACAGGTTGAGTCAGGTCAATATAGCCAATCTTAGAGGCATGGCATGCTGATTCATTTCCTATCCTAATATAGTCTTCCCCCAGCCTGCTGTCCTGCAGACATGAAGACTCATGCACCTTTCATCCCTAATCAGAACATCCAGTTAGGTTTTTTTTATGTGCAGTAAGGATGTTGGGAGATATAATCCAACAGAACTGGAGGGTGCTGAATGACCAAACAATCTTCTGCATTTGGTTGCGCTGGCAGTGATGGAAAAATTCTAAAGCTTCCCCAGAAGTCCATGATGCCTTTTAACAGTGAAATTGTCTAGAACCAATCCAAGGTGTATGGCATTGTAGAGCATTATCTCTTTGTTTGTGCATTGCTGTTAAATAGTCATGGAGCTAAATAAATACTTGGATATGCAGAAAAGTTTTCAGAGTCCTAGAGAGATCTAATTCCAGTCAAGGCTATGTACTTGGGAAGCTTTCGTTATTGTTAGTTTGGGGACAGGGCTCTGACTATTTGCTACATTATTTTTCTCAGCCAATTTGATTATATGTCATTCTCCTTTCCTGGGGTTTAAAATGTTGGTGAATGACAGCAAACTTACCATTAAAAGCAACAAAGGAAAATTATAATGCCTGACATTTTCTTCATATAGGCTAAAATGTCAAAGAAAGAATCATTGCAGTCAGTCAGGATAGTGGCTTTTTTCAAGGGCCAAATATCATGGCCCTTTTTACTCAAGTATCAGGAGATTTGTTCCTGCCTCCCTCCCTAACAAATATGAGAGCTAATAAATTTTACTTTTAATGACTTGTTTGTTTGTTTATTTATTTATACAGTTTTTATCCCCTTGCAGTCTTAGGACTCTCAGAGGGGTAAAATATTTGTATACAAGCAATAAAGTGAATAAAGTGAAACCCAAATCCAATAATTACATGCCAGAAAATATAAATGTTTGGGAGCAATAAAGCACTCCTAGGTGGCACATCCTCTCAGCACTTTTCTGCCTAAGGTAGACATCTATGACCAAGGCTGCATAGCTGACCCTGAAAAGATAGTATGCGGCTTCATTGAGACAAGTTATGGTTTGTCTGTCTCTCCCTTACTCTGCCCCAGCTCAACTACGAGGAGGTGGCCTGAACCTTTTGCTTTTTTTCCTCAAGAAATTGCAGATTTTAATGACAATTGTGTCAAAATCTTACATGATAGGAAAAATAAAATAAAGCTTAGGTTCAAGACTATGAGCCAAGGCAAATGTGATGTTGTTGGAGCAGAAATGTCAAGACTGAATATTGATATTCAGGGAATCAGCAAACTGAAATGGACTGAAACGGGTCACATCACATCAGAAGCATCAGCTTGTCTACTGCAGGCAAGAAATTCATAGAAGAATTGAAGTAGTCATCATTACTAACAAGAGTGCCAAAGTGGCCTTGGATACAACCCACACAAAGTACTAAAAGCTTACTAAGACTGGCTTTTGGGATTCTTTCTACCCTTTAAAAATAGCTCCACTCTAGGTCAACAGCTGAAAGGGAGGAGGTTTGCAATAGAACAGTCAGCAACAGTCCAGGGTGCTGTCTAATTGTTTCTCCCAAAGGATGCATTGGGGATTCACCCCCCACCTTGGAATATTTTTCTCTGCAGACCCTAGGCAAATCCAGCCCATTTTCAAACTTAATCTTTCTTTTGCTGGCTTTTTTCTAACCAAGGTTGGTCCTGTTCAGATTAATAGAATTCTGCTGAGAAAAGTCAATGCTTATGACAAATACCTTATTCTAACCACTTAAAATATTACTTTTGGATCATGGACATCACTGGATAGACAACACTGTAATTAAATTTACTGTATTCTCTACAAGCAAAGATGGGGAAACTCTATTTGGTCAGCAGAATCAAGGTCTGGTGCTGACAGGGAAATCAGCTCACAGACTCCTTGCAATATATAACAACCTGAAATGCAATAGGTAGGTAGGTAGGTAGGTAGGTAGGTAGGTAGGTAGGTAGATAGATAGATAGATAGATAGATAGATAGATAGATAGATAGATAGATAGATAGATAAGCATTTCAGGATGTTTTTGTTTGCTTCATCTAATGATGTCACAAATATCCTGGGTTCTTCAGGCACAAACCAATGTCATTAGTAATGGGATTTAGCCCCCTTGTTTTCTGTTGGAGTCTTTTTCAATTGTCTTCAATTCTTTCCCCCAAACTTTAGGGTCTGACATAAGCATGAACTCAGAAAAACTCGAAGAAGTAGTATTTACAGACATTCCTGGTGAAATGATATCTTTCAGATCACAAAGATTTGGAAGCGACTTAGCACCATGAACAACCACAAATGCTGAAGCTGATTTGTTTGCCTAAGCATAATTTGACAGACTCCTATGTGACAATAAATCATGACTGATCAAAGCAAAATATAGGTTGGAGGAGAAGGTGATGGCAGCTGACCATCGTAAGGTTTATTCAATTCAAAACATTAAACTATTATATAATTTTTCACCCAAATGAGGAGAATATGTAATCTCTCTACTATCTTAATCATGTGGTTAAGTGCATGAATTATAGCTATGATTCCATCATTATCTATGTAGGGTTATTTGCACCAAGACTAACCATGCTGGAGCAATCAAGAAGAGGACCTAGGGTTTGAAGTACACTCAAGGAAGGAGCCAAGATGGCGACAGACTAGCAGCTCCTGAAATAAGCTGCCAACTTGTGGCTGGCCTCACTCCTTCTGGCTCAGCCCTACAGCCCAAAAATGCCATCTGGAGGCAAGAAAAGAACCTGGGGCCCCTAAATCCAATAAAGCTGAGAAACAGATGAGGATTGACTCCTATCTCCCCACCTCAGAGATCACACAAAACACGAGTAACAGATCTACAGCTTCAAGACCCCCTTCACCCCCAAATAATATGATAACAGAGAAGCCAGTAACAAGACAGGCCTCCCTTCCAATCCTCCTTCAGCCTAAATCACTCCCTGGAGCAGGGAGGTAGTGGAGGTAACCTCCTGGAACAAGTCTCCTGCATTCCCCCTTCCCCCGACTACATTATTCAACCTTTCCATGAGGTCTGCAGAAACTCTGATCTTTATACTGCAACAGCTAAATGGCACTGCAGTCAAGGTGGACAGCTTCCAAGAAGCCCTTGATCTGCAAATCCTCCATGGCAATCAGGGGGTTAAAATGGCAGCAGAAGCTGACCATGTTGGCATTCTGGCAGCCTGTCCTACAACATCACCAGGGCATCTGGAAGCAGTTGACACAGCCAACTATTGCTGTGTGTTACAGAAAAAGCAACTCCTCCTAGAAATCTATCAGAACACCCATAGCTGGAACAGCTGTAAGATTATTGTGACCTCAGCTCCTAAATTGCCAGAATAGAACAATTTATTTGAAAGATTTTCACTACCTACCCAGTCCAAGAAATGGTAAACGCATACTCCTGAGTTTCAACTAGCCATCTCTCCCCACAAGACTCACACAAATGAGGAAATTTGTATGACAGCTTCATCACATCCAAACTGTCAGACTCTTTAAGGACAAGTTAGTCCATGACCTCATTGCTGGGAAAGTGACAAATGGTCATGACCCTGCAGATAACAGCCATAAAAACTTATGCTCCAAATGTAGTAAATCTGCCAGCCATGCCAAGAGTGAAGCGCCTAAGCACACTTCAAGGGAGGAAGTTAAATCTATAAACACAAAATTTATTAATCTGAGGGGGGGGAAAATTAGCAGACATTAAAACAATAATTCTGACATACCCTCCCAGAGCTGGTAGTGATATGGAAGCCCAGCATCCACTTAGTACATCTGCTCCATTGAATTGCTCACCTTCTAGACAATCACACACCACTGCCTCTCCTTTGATTCGTACATGCAGAATGCTGTCAGCGCATTACTCTGACTTCCCCACCAGTAACAGTGAAAGTGACACTGACAGTGACTCCTCCAAGGGTTCCACACCAGCAGTATTCAAGGAACCCATGCCATCCCAAGAAGTTAATACCCCAAATAAACTGCCTTGCAAACAAAACAAACCTCAGCCAAACACTACAGAAACCCAAGCTGGAGGTATACCCTCATTTGCTTCCAAAACTGAGGAGCCTTTCCTGGGCCTGCAGGAACCCGACTCACAGGAGAAACAGTTCCCCTCACCTCTTCTTTCACTGGAGAAGCCAAAGGATGCTCCCCCTGCTAAAGAGGTGAGATCCCTGCTTGCCTGCATTTTGCTGCACATGATGCACTGTTTCTTCCAGTCGCCTTGCCAGAACTACAAGTTCCCCTGCCCGCTCATGAGAAGAGAGGCTTGATGGACAAGCAGATGGCAGAGAAAGAAGAGCAGGAACTTGATGGTATCCCACCTTCCCCCCCACAGAGGGAGACACAATTACAACCATCTCAACCAACAACTAATGCAAAGCTACTGTCCCTGCAAAAATCACCCATCCAGCTCCTGACTCACAGTGCAACTGCATGACATCCAAGTGACCAGCATAAGGTCACTCTTCTAGCCTGGAATGTGGCTGGATGGTTTGCATCCACCAGACATCCTTGTTTTACTGACTTCCTCTCCCATCATGACATCATATTTATCCAGGAAACATGGACTGCTGATGAACTACTACTGAATGGATTTCATTCATTCTCAATTGGGGCAGATCCAGGGTAAAGCATGAAAAAGCGAAAGGGGGCCTGGGGGTCATAGTCTCCACTACTCTATGTGCCATAACAAGGCCCCTCCCCTCATTCCAGTCATATGCCATGGCAGTGTTAATCCAATTCAATCACTGTGCCCTGTTCATAATAAATGCTTATATACCCCCAATGAGGCAGAAACCCCAGATTACAGCCTTGTGGGCTGAACTGGAAATTTATGCTGCTGACCTTATACTGTTGAATTCAAATTAATTTGTAGTCCTGGGAGGGGACTTTAATGCTAGATTGGATCCCAATTACCACACTCTATGCATAGCACAAATGTCCCCCTCCCAACCCTGAAGCCAAAGAATTCCTCCTCACCCATTGTTCAAAAGATCAAAAATCAATCTTTGCAGGTCTCTGCCTGGCTCAAAGAGCCTTCAGATTAAACTTCCACATTTTAAATGTGCCCTTGAAAGTGACCATCCATTTGAATTCACCTACCTATCTGGCTCCAGAATGAGTGCTATTGACTATATAATTGGCTTTAGGGAAGGCCAATCCACTGTTGATCAGTGCCTAGTACTCTAATATCTCATTGAAATATACTCCTCCCGCAACACAACCTCCCTCTATGCCACTTTCATAGACTTCAAAACAGCTTTTGATTCCATATCCTGAGCTAAACTATGGGGGAAACTGGAGACCTCCTCAATTGATTGATGTTGGCCTTAAACAAGCACTGAGCTTTAAATTGTCCTTAAAAGAGCACTGAGAGCACTAACGCAGTAGTGCAAGGAAGACCAGCTAGAACTCAATTATCAGAAAACTAAAATTATGGCATTTGCCAAAAGGCCCAAGAGTCACTCCTGGAGCATAGATTCCAACAAGACTGAGCAGGTCTTCTGCTTCAAATACCTGGAAGTAGTCCTTCATTTTGCCAGCAGTAGGAATGCCCGTGGGGACTACATTGCTGAAAATGTACAGAGGAGATCATCTGCCATTCTTAAATTCCTTAAGACAAGAGGTGGCCATTACATACCTGCAGCACTCAAATCATTTGAAGCCAAGCCAATAGCTCAACTCTCTATGGTGCCCAGCTGGGCCCCTTCTCCAATGTTGCACCATTAGAACTTGTACAATCCAAATTTCTAAGATCGGCTCTTCAAGTCCCAAAATGTGTCTCTAATGCTACCCTGTGACTAGAGACAGCCTCATGAAAGTGGAGGCTAGAGTGTGGGTGACCATACTCAACTATCAGCTGGATCAGACTGTCCTTTTTTCCCCTTGGCCTTGCCCCATTAACTATGAGAGATGATTATCAGTCCACATGGAAACCAGCAGAGCAAATAAAATCTCATCCTTGGGCTTCTCTCCAGATCTTCTACTCAGCATGGAATATGATCAGGCCAAAGCGCTCATCAAACAGCCTGTAGCAGATACAGAGCACTGGCTGGATCTAGCCAGTCCCCAACATTTATTGCCAGTGAAGAGAGCCAGGCACTCTGCCTCCCCTATGACATACTTAACTCAAGTCCCTAAACACCAGAGGGCCTTTACTCTGGCATAATGCCATGCTCTTCCCTCAGCTGTCCTTGAAGGCCGATACAGGAAGGTCCCTTACCCAGACAGACAATGCCCCTGTGACTCTGGACACACATAAACTACAGAGCATGTGCTTCTCCAGTGCCTGCAATACAGAGACATTCAACTAGCCTCATCTCACCATTGCTGCATAAATGCAGCGCTCAAGACAATTTCACACCTTCCTGCTGCTTTCAGATACCAATGCCGCTACAACATATAATGTTGCCAGGTTCTGCACAGCAGCAATTAAAATTTGTCAGATGATGATCTGTGCCACAAACTAGACTTAATGAGCATCTAGTTTGTCATACCAGAGTGCTCTGTAATTTGATATAGTCTGCCATATACTAACCTTTATGCTCCCCCACACCCATCTAATGCTCCTACCCTGTCCCCTTTTTAGGTCCTTTTAGACTCTTGTTTTTTATATATACTTTCTGTTTTATATCTTTTCAAAACTTTTTTTAATAAACTCTGATGTATCTTTTATGCTTTTTAATTGACTGTACCCCACCTTCCTTAGGCTGGTCTATGACCGTAGTAAAGATTTGATTTGATTTGAAGTAAACTTAGTTATCCCAAGGCAGCAGCTGAACTCCAACATATCAGGGCTTTTTTGAATCCAGAACTGCTCTTTACACCATAGCAGCAACATGGGATAGGCAAATTTACATTATTCTTTTTGTAATAACCAGATGCATTGGTTGCGAGGAAAAGTGAATGTAGAACAAGGTGAAGTTAACTGCACACAGGGCAAAGTTGATGTTCATTATAGGATTTAGACTATAGGGTTTGGAGATATACCTGATATGGCGGGATCACATTTCCATTTAAGGATCAGATCCCCAGCTTACACTCTTCCTTGATTCAGCGTTCATTCTGGATAGCCACATTACACTGTAGGAGGGGGCTTAAAACATCTCTTTACTCACGATTTTCAGAGTTTTTATGCTGTGTGATTTGATCATCTGCTAATTTAGACTTGGTCGTATAGAGATGTTTGTAAGCGGCCTAGCACTAAAAAGTGGAAGGGGCAAGTGGGAAACATATACATGTTTAAATTAAGAAGGCAACAGTTATTGTATTCTGTGTTTCTGGACTGAACCAGATTGGCATCTGACAGTCAGGCTATTCCTTGGGACTAAATGTGGACAGTGTCCTTCTGTAAGCTAGAAGCCTCTTCAGGACTGACCCTTTTGTCTGTGACCCTTTTAAATGTGCTATCTCATTTTATTTATTTTATTTATTTATACATAGACTTATCCCCGCCCATCTCCCCACAGTGGGGGACTCTGGGCGGTTTACATCAAGTTAAAACAATAAATACATGATACAAATTTATACAAAGACAAACACATCTACACAGATGGAAGGAAGAGAAAAAAATCCAAGAGGCTGATGGAAGCCACACTAGGCCTCATTTCTGACAACCTCCCTCCCTGCCCCAGGTAAGATGGCAGAGCCAAGTCTTCAAATCCCTCCAAAAGGCCGGGAGTGAGGGGACCTGTCTCACCTCTGGGGGCAAGATGTTCCAAAGGGCTGGGGCTACAGCAGAGAAGGCTCGCATTCTGGACCCCGCTAGTCGGAGTTCTTTTGCTGAGGGGGTCCGGAGCATGCCCTCTCTGTGAAATTGGGTGGGACAGGTTGAAATCGTGGGGGCGAGGCGGTCCCTCAGGTAGCCTGGCCCCATGCCATGTAAGGCTTTAAAGGTGATAACCAACACCTTGAATTGGACCTGGAAGCAAACTGGTACCCAATGCAGCTCACGGAGCAAAGGTGTTATATGGGTCCTTCTTCGGACCCCAGTGCCGTTCACCCTGTCTCCATCTCAGACCCTGGCTCTTCTTTAATATTGTCAACATGCTGGAAAGATATGGCCTTAGCACTGGTAAAAAATCTCCATTATTCTAATAAAAGTGCTGGATTCTGGTGGGAGTTGTGTAACCCAGTATTACGCATGGATAAATAGAGCATGTAATAGAAGCTGACAGAGAATATGGTAGGCAGTAAAGTTATGGTCCTTCAGTTAGTTTTTAAAGGCAAACCCTATTTTCTAACCTTATATTAATAAAGCTTGTCTGTTCCATTATCTAAATATTTATTATAGCTTCATTTCAGAGATTTGTAGCAGCTGGAAGAAAAAAAAAAGCTGATAATTAGCCAGATAATTTCTTTGCATTTCTCTGACTTCTTGCTCTCTTTTCTGTTGGAGTCTCAGATGTCACAGAAATACTAATAAGTGTGCATCAAATATCCTTTTTTTTTTTTTTACCATAAAAGCCACTTTGAATTAATGATGGCAACTAGTAGATTTGAACAAGGGACATTGATTGTATCTCTTGCTCCTTCATATTGGCTTGACATCTTTTTTTTAAAAAAATGAGGACAGGTAGTCCTTGACTTACAACCACAATTGGACCAGAATTTCCATCATTAAAGATGCAGTCATTGAGTGAATCACCACAGTTGTTAAGTGAATATGTGGTTGTTAAGCGAATCTGGCTTCCCCCATTGTTTTTGCTTGTTGGAAACCAGCTGGGAAGGTGACAAATGGCAATCATGTGACCCCAGAATGCTGCAACTGTCATAAATACATGCCAGTTGCCAAGCGCCTGAATTTTGATCACATGACCATGGGGATGCTGCAATGGTCATAAGTGTGAGGACCAGTCATAAATCACTTTTTTCAGTGCCATCATAACTTTGAACAGTCGTTAAACGAATGGTCATGAGTCAAGAACTGCGTGTATGTGTATATCTGTATATATGTCTCTTTGCCCACTCTTCTCTATGGCATTAATCTGTTGGTAAATTCTTTGCCCATTTTTCACATTTCTCAGAATATATAGTGGCATGAGTGACTGACTGTCTTCATACTGTACTAAATGGAATTGCTACAGACATAGATAATTGTTAGAGAAATGTTCAGGATAATAGTCTGAGATAAGATGATTACCTTCATTGGTCCTTTTGTAAATAATAGTTTATTTGGAGAAATAAAGCATTAGAAGCAGATTGAAAACAGCGTGGCCTTTTATAACATTTGACAAAAATAATATGCACACTAATTTGTGCATTCAGTTTTGTTCTAATACCAACCTTGGAAGGCTATTAGTGGAAACTATATAAGTGTCCTGTGGAGCTGTTACATTGATCCTTTTGATATGACTGATGTCAATGTACACAGAGCACTTGGACTCACATATGCTCTGCACGACAAGGGAGCTTGCATGCTTCTCTCCCCCAGCCAGGTTATGGTCCATCTGTTCATATCTCTTGCCCTTCCTCAGCACTTTCTTCTTCAAGAGCATGTGGGATTTTGCCAAATGTGAGTCATAATCACATTTAGAATTGCTAGGGAGAAATGCTCAGATATCATCATTTACCCCTGGGTGTCCTTTTGAGATGCATGTATTGTACAGACATTGCCCTGGTTTATAGGTAAACAATTATGTCACTATCCAAACTGTCACAATTCCTTGTGGATTGGAAACTTGTGGCTAAAACAATTTGTGTCAGCCTCCTCGGCTAAAAACTCCTTTTAGCCTCTTATTGTTATATGGTGATGTTACATTATTTTGTAATCTACCTTAGTAGAGAATATACAAACAAGCTATAAGCATTTTAAATGCATGAAATCACATGAGAAAATTGCCCAGAGCATAAATTCATAGGTGAATTTGGAGTGGTAGGTGGTAATGAGTCAATTATTCAATTTTAATTTTGCTGGAAAAATTAGAAAAACCTATTCACAGTTGTTTATCAGCTAAAGTAACAGCTATGAAAGGGAGAGGAAGGGAACATGTTCTGAAAAGGGTTTTGTATCACTTATGTACTCATTAAATTATTTTTGCAAAGAAGAAAACCAGATAATACCACACTTTATTATGATAACCTCAGGAAGAACAGTTGCTTAGCACTCCAAACACTGTCTTAGTTTTATGAAATATAAAGGAAGGTTATAGGGTAATTTTAAAGAATGTGTGGCCCATGTGTTTTGATTTGTCTGATAACATGCACACTAATACAGTGCCAAAATTCCCCGTGCAAATTTTCAGACATTTTCTTCCCCTAAAAAAGAGGGTTCTGGTTTCTCCCTTTTCACTGGAGCAGTAGAGATTGTCTCTCAGGTTTCTCTTGACAGTGTGTTGAATGCACTGTACTCTTGGATATGGTGGGAAATGCTACTGTTTGTTTGTTTGTTTATTTATTTATTTTCAGGCTTGTATGCCACCCATCTCCCCCAACGGGTGACTCTGGGCGGCTCACAATAATAAAAAAGAAGAAAAAAACACAGGTCTCTCCAAACATGAATAAAATCTATAAATAATTAAAAAACATATATTAAAAATGCCCTAAAAACCTCCTATGATTTTAGCCCTAAAAAACCTGTAAGATGCTGGGGGGGTGGGGGACAACCCATCACCCCACCAGCCATCTCCACAGGTGTGGGCCCCCCTCTGGCCCCCAGGCCTTCTGGCAGAGCCAGGATTTAATCCCTTTCCTGAAGGCCATGAGGGAGGGGGCACACCGCACCTCAGGAGGCAGGATGTTCCATAGGGCGGGCGCTGCAACAGAAAAGGCTCTCTGCCTAGACCCCACCAATCGAAATTCCTTGACTGGTGGGCTCTGCAAACTGCCTCTTCTGCTGAACCAAGTGGGGCGGGCTGAAATGACCGGGGCGAGGCGGTTCCTCAGATAACCATATGTTGTTCTTTTCTATTAGATATCTTTCTATCATACTGTTACCTCCTTGGCTTTTCATTGGACTCAAAAAGCCCAGTGAGAGGGATGATTGGAAGGATGATTGGTCAATGAAAGGCAGAGCATTCAGATACACACCACACTTACCCTTTAGTCATCTCATAACCCATTTTTCTATTAGTTTATGTAGATCATAGGCCAAAACATCAGAGTGAAAATACAAAATATCCAACAAAAAAGTCCTATTCACACCAGAAACTAAGCATACCTAGGTTATGTGGTTTCTAACCATTACTGTTATGACAAGGAATCTGGCCACTTTTCTTGGCAACTTTGTGGTCCTGGTTGCTTAATAGAAAGTGCACAACTGCCAGCCTGATTATTTATTATTAGAGGAGAGATTAGTTCCATCCTACATGAATGGTGGCATCTCATAACTAAATAAGTGCAAATGCAACAAACAAACCATCTAACTATGAGACCTTCAGTTATTTTTTTCATATTCCATTGATTGAACAGGCTATTTCTGTACAAGCTAATACACACACATATTTAGAGGTTCAAGTGGGCAACATAAAACAGTGGCAGAATATAACACAACGGGTTATAGTTTGTAAAGATACTGTTTATTTCATTCCGTCCCCATGTCAGTCAATGAACAAACTACTTTCACTCCTCCATGTATTGTGGCCTTTTCTTCCAGCCTTCATGAAAGTTGTTCCTTTCTTAGATATATGAAAGGAGGCAGAGAATTTTAGAACTGATGTGCAAGAGTCATTTTGTAGCTCAAGTGAAACCCTGAATGAAGTCTGCTATTTGGGTTGACTTTCAGGCCAAACTGAATAAGCCACATTTTGATCCCCATGCTTATGAACTCTGTTGTTTGTTTCTGGCAGTAAAAGTAGCAGTAGGACTTAGGTTTTCCAGGTATGGCTTGAGAGAAAATACCACCGAGAGATGCTTTAGACCCATAGCACCTCTTCAGTGATGGTCACTGCTAATACCAATTCCTCGGCCAGCCACATGGAATTTCAAAGAGTTCCCATAGTCTGAGCCAAACTCGGTGCCTGCTCAAAAATTGCAGTTGGAAGCTCATATATGAGGTCCAGGCAATCAGGGAACACAGCTGGTTATGGGGAGCTTTGCTACCTTTACTGCCTTCTATCCCCGTGCTTAATTAATGCCCAGTAAGGATCGTACTTCTCAGTCTGACAAACATACATATACCCCATGCCCCTATTGCTGCCTGAGAAAGTAGACAGAAGAGGAGCAGCATGTCTACATTACAAGCCCCAAAGATTTTATAGTTACACTGAGTGCTACTCCAACACTATGTGACACAGCAAACAATGCAAACAATTTCCCATAAAACAGGATCTGTTTTCTAAATAACCCCAACTTTAAAAGCTACTTTTGTACTATATAGCGTAAACAAGCTCTACAGTGTATGCTTTCATTTGCTTCCTCTGTAGTGTCATCCATCCACCTCATCAAGGATAAGCACTTTGTTTCTATGGCTTCAGTGTTAACTGAGCCATTTCAACTCCCTTCTGGCTTTTGAGTTATCTGCTCAGTTTAACAAGTGTTCATTCATTTAACAAGTGAATTGTTAAATTCACTTCTGTGTTTGATGTGGATTGGAATTTTGGCAAGAGGAGCTGCTGGGAAGAAATGGCATCATAAACAAGAATGCTCATGTACAACCACATCTTTTGATAATTTTAAAGGGCATTTAACTTCATGAAACTTGGAAACCTAAGATCTAAAATGGAATCATTAAAACCATTTTAAGAAAATAAAAGGTACCGCAGATGACTGAATAAAAGCTTGGGAATAATTGTGTTATTCTTTATTCAAGAGTAAATCATAATACATATTTTGCACTGCGTAAATAGCTAAAAAGAATCCCCTGTCCTGAAGCATCCATTCATTTTGTTATACATAAAATAGAGGAGGTGGAATGGGAAGAGGAAGTTAAAAGATATGGAAATCTTTAGGAGGGATGGGAACAGGAAGCCCTCCAGATATAGCTGAACTACAGCTTGTAGCCTCCCTTGCTATTGGCCATGATGGTTGGAGCTTCTGGAAGTTATAATTAAATAACCTTTGTGTATTTAGATGTTTCCACCTGAATCTAATGCATGCTCACCTGGCAACAAATAATACTGAACACAGACAATGATGATGGTGATGATTTTATCCTGCCTTTTATATATTATATGGTCAACTCAATCACAATACTTTTCTAAATAAGCATAAATAGGGTCAGGTTTCACTGCTCTCTTTTACTACAAATACAGTACTTGTAAGACAGGATCAATTGGTTCATGGCACTTTAGTCAGTGTAAGAGCAATGAATTGCACTGCACACCAAGACAAGCAAATGATATCTATCAAATATATTTGTATCGATCACTATCTATCATCACTGTACCCTTTTTTCTAAACACAAATAAACATTATAATATTCTTTATGATTTTTCACTAGTGGTACAAAAAGAATAAATTAAATGTATCCTATGATTTCAATATGAATCAAACCATTCATATATTATCAATTCATTGCCATGTGCAAAACTGTGGAAGGGGTAATAGGAATGCATTCTAGAAAGCAGCATTACCCCAAGGTTCATACTGTACCCATACATAGCAATAGCTTTTTGCATGCTTGAGTATTTATTCTGGGTATAAAATCCAAGAAGAAAAATGTTAGTACAGCAAATAATAATTGTTTTGTAAACAGGTTTCATGATGCAAGAAGTTAGCGTTTATGTAACTGATTTTCCTTAGCAAATATAATAAGGTACAAATTGTCAGGTTCAGCCAGCCTGGCGCCCCGTAGAAGCCCATAGAAGCCACCACCGTGCTGAGCCATTTTGCTACGAGCCGGGAGAAAAGGGGAAGCGGGAGCCGCGCGGCTGATAGCGGCCACCTGCGCCTAGCTGGCGGGGAAACCGCAGAGCGGAACCAATTAATCAGCGCTGATAAGCGGCGCGAACCATCAATAAGCGGAACAGCAAGCCGAGGAACCAAGATACCGCGCCTCCAGTGACCCTGGCTCTGCACGAAAAAGAAAAGGACTTAGAGGGAACCAACCCACGCCGGAGGGGAAATCAATCGATGAACAATGGGGCCCGGCCGAACCTGACATCCGGACTTACCGGAGTGCGAATAGCCGGCCGCCGGCAATGCGATCGCGAGGCGGGAAAAAACCGCGGGAAGGGGGGGTATAAAGGAACCAATGTACTGTGCCAAGCCAGTCCTGGCTTTGATTGTAACTGTTGCGTTACGCTCGAGTAAACCTCTTTTGTGAACTACACGTGTCACGGGAGTTTCTCTTGACAAATGGGGCAGATTCTTATACAAATATCACTGTATTCAATGACTTAGATATCAGATATTCATAGATCTGTAGAGTTTTGAATAGCAATGAAGTCTTTGCAAATCCTCCCCCTATCTCTATCCTTGTGTCATTACTACTGTATTGTTGGAAATATCTATTGTAGACCAGGCTTCATGTCTTATCTAGACACGCATCATGAGTACTTGCCATGCTAGAATTTCTGATTCAAGTTTTGAGAACTCTGATCGAATTGGGAGTGTTTTTGAAGCTAAAGATGGTGTTTGGGAGTGGAGAATTTCCAGATAGACTGTAACTTTGTTCCAAAGAGTTGTGAGACACTCCAGATAAAGCACAGAGAGCAAACCAATATATTCCCTCATTTGATCAGTCCTTATATTTTGCCACGTATGCTGTGTTTCAGCAATCCTATAAAATTTTCTCTTCCACAAGGTTGTTGCTCAATAGTATCTCTGATCTTTCAATTATGATGTTCCTCATAAAATGTCAGGTCCAATATGTAAGTCTTATTTTTATAAATCTTGTTTATAAAATATAAAATATTTCATTGTTGCCAACATATCTTCTCTGTGGCTAGTTCTCCAGTAGGGTACAAGGGATATGAGTTTATAAGGCACAAGGATAAAGCTTAGTGGCATATTGTAAGCAGAGATAAAAAATATGACTGTCCAATGTCCTTATCTCAAGAGGGAACCACACAATGTGTTCCTTCCATCGCTCTCTCCACTACAGTAATGGTAAAAATGGAGTATAAAAGAAGATAGGCAAGGCAGAAAGCATTTTTTTAAAAAAATTCAGCCAGAAATCAGTACAAGAGAAGGGAATGAAAGAAATATAATTCCTATTACCAAGGGCTTAATTAAAAAAAAAATCCTGGGACCTGCTGTGATTTTGCTTATACATTTGTATATGAAGGAGAGCAAGATACAAAAACGTTAGTTAACAGGATCACTCAGATACCGAATTCTAAAACAGTCTATAGTCCTGCTTCATTTATTTCATTTTTTTCCTCTCTCTAACATTTAGTTATCTGAATTTCCTACAATTTGCCTAGCAACCATTTTTCAAGTTTCTCCATGACAGGTAAACAGTTATCTGTTTATTCTTTCCTCCCCATATTATTTATAACACATCTCATTGTGGTTCTTTAATTCCCTTCTCTTACAAGGAGCTAGACCTAGTTGTGTGATGTCATGGAAAGATCACAAGTATTCTAGTTTTTTTGGGGAAATTATCAGAATTAGAATATTAGCACATTATATCTATTAAAATACTGTCTGCATTTTTTTTTTATAGATATTCTGTGTGAAATAAAGCCGTGAGGTATCCCAAAGAGATTAAAACAAACTCACATACATTTCTCTTTTTTTTTGTTATAATGAAGATTCTGATAGGAACTGATCTTTGTCCAAGTCTAGACTAGCTTTCACTAAATCAATTGCATTAACATTTCCATCATTTCCAAAGAGCATGATCTAGGCCAGTGTTTTCAACCTTGGCAACTTGAAGATGTGTGGACTTCAACTCCCAGAATTCCCCAGCCACCATGGACCATTTGCATGACTGGAGTGACAGAAGGTCCCACTGCTGATATACCATATTTTTCCGACTATAAGACAATACTTTTTTCTAAAATCCTTACGCTAAAAATTGAAGGGTGTCTTATGCAAGGAAGTAAGCTGAGGAGAGAACCGCACAGTTGCAAAACTGCCCATACTTTGTCTCTGCAAACAGGCTTCCTCCTATTGCTAGCCTCCAATCACGAGTGAAATAGCTTGACTCTGCAAACAGGCTTCCTCCAATCACAAGCCTCCAATCATGAGTGAAACTGCCCATACTGTCTCTGCAAACAGACTTCCTCCAATCATGAGCCTTATGTAACTGACGTCAGCTGATGCTGAACAAACCAATTGGAGGAAGTCTGTTTGCAGAGACAAGCTATCGGCAGTTTCACTTGTGATTGAATGTAATCAGTTATGCAAAAGAGCATGGAAATAGAGCTGCAGAGAGACGGTTTGGAGTAAATGTTACCTAATTACTAAATAAAAATGTGTTCTGCACTATCTTTAAAATATTGATTTCTTAATTTTGAGTTGGAAAAGTGGGGGTCGTCTTGTACATGGGGTCGTCTTATTGATGGAAAAATACGGTAAGTTCCTGATCTTCCCAGATAATTCCTGTAAAGCATTAGGTTTCCCATCCTGACATAAGTAAGGAAGGTGTAAGTTTGGGATTCTGTGACAAAACATTGTAGGAAGTGGAAGTGTCATAGATAATCATAGCTGGAAATTCCTAAATTTACTGACTTAAAAAGTTATTCTACCCACTTACCTTAGTTTTATGCAGTCCTGATCCCATTTATATTTCTCCATATAGACTACCAGAGATATTATTGCCAAGAGATCCTGTGCAATCATTTTAAAAACCATCGATTGATTATACTAAGATATATAATCCTGCAAAGTCCTGATTCATTTGATAAATCCACCTTTGTAAATTGTATAGAAATTCACAAGAAATACAGAATTCACTTGGTCTGGACTTTTATGACAATAATAAAAATGGATCTTTGTTAATGAAAGTGCCAGGACCATAATGAAATAGGTAATGTTTAAAGTTGTCATCATATAATGTGCCTCATTTAAAAGAGTGAACTCATAGTAGAGGGCTCAGTTGTAATACAGCACTTAATAGGAATTATTCTCAGTGACGAGTTTAACTTGACTACAGTAATAAAATCCATTCATTTATTTATTTTGGTTTACCATCACCTAAAATGTGACAGAGGTACTTTTGAAAAGTGAAAGCTAAATTTTTTTAACTGCATCTGCCAAGATGCTTCATTGCCATTCTGTAATTTGATTTTAAGCAGATCTGAGAGTAAATAATTTCTTAGAGGTAGTTGAAATGCTCCTTGTCAGTCATCTTTGTTAGTCATCCATGTGTATTTGTGTGTGTTAATGTGAATGTTACAGGCAATGCAGTGACTTGGTCATGCTGTTTGCAGCGCCTTGATTCTTTCAACTACCCTGAGCCAGTTAATCATTTACTGATAGCAAGATATATATGGTTAATCCAGTAATCACATTATCAATCTGTTGGTAACAAGCCTTTCATTGTAAATTATGCCATACTAGCTATTTTCAGATTCAGATAGATTCACATTTCCTTCTCCTCTTCCTTCTGAAGCTACCTGCACCAGAAGCTTTGATTATTCTACTACCAGATCTGCAACCAGCTCCGTTAAATCAACTCTGTTGGCAGGATAGACAGTCATGGTTCACCAAATCACTGTTCTATTTGTCTTGGTCCCCAGACCTAGAAGGCATGCTGGGCACAAACCCATTCCATCAAAGGCATCTTGAGAAGAGATATTATTCCAACTGATGGCAGGCACTCTCAGTCCCTGCTCAATTATACTTGCTTTTTTCCATAACAAAGTAGCAGAGGTTTAGCCCAATTTGGTCCATTTTTCTTTCCCACTAGATCTTTAAAATACAAGTCTTTGATTTTTCTCAATTTTATGGTGGATAGATTTAGCTTTTTTTTTTTTTTCCTGGCACCCTGGCATTGCCAAGCAGGAATGTTAGGTCATATGTGAGGCTGGATCTGTTTTGCAAGTGAAGCCAGAACAGAAAACAGATATTAAATGTTTGACTTCCCTTCCCTTAGAAAAGTCTGCTGATGTGCCCCTTCGAATTTTTCTCTTGTCCATAAGCACTGGGATGCCTCTTTGGCCTCAGTGAATGTGCTCCTCTCCCTTTAAAGAGGAACCTTCAGGCTTATCCATTAATTATTGGCTAATCATTTTCAAACAATATACAGGAAGGTTTTTTTTAAATGGTGCTACAGGAAGCAAACATACTTTAATATTGTTAAATGGTGCAAACAAACAAACAAAAAGCCCCTACTTAGGTCATTTTTTGTCTTTCAGTATTATATAATTATTGATAAACTATATCATTTAGCAAGTAGGAATATATACAATCTATTTACTCGATATCTCATCCTTGGCAGTAGCGGCAGACCCATCCTGCCTAATAATTTATAGGAATTCATCCAGTACATTCTTGAGCAATAATCCACTGTTTCTCAGAGAACAGATGAAGTATCAACATTTTATGATACTGAACCATGATAGTTCAACAAGCTCAATATTATCTTTACCTAGATAATACAAACAACTTGGGAAATACCAAAATATATATTTTTTAAAGGCAAAGCTATTTATGCTATCTTCGAACATGATATTTCAGCAAGATATTTCATCTTATTACTAGTTCCGGCACCCTTAAAAAAAATTATTTCTTCCTGGAAAAATAATAGGTAGTTGTAAACATCTATTCATTCATTCATTCATTCATTCATTCATTCATTCATTCATTCATCATTCACTCATTTGTTCATTCATCCGTTCATCCATTCATTTATCTGCTTCGTTAGTCAGTTATTTTTACCTGTCCTGAGATAGAGTCACTTTCTTGTGAGATGGGTGGTACCTAAATTCAAAAGATAGATAGATAGATAGATAGATAGATAGATAGATAGATAGATAGATAATACAAACATATTTCGGAGGGTTAGATGTAGGGTGAAGTTGGCTGCGAGTAATCTCATTAAAATCAATAGGACCTACATTAATAACAATTAGTCACTTTTCCATGGTTCTATTGTGAATATGACTAAGTATGGACACAATCCAGTATACACACAGTATAATATATAGGGAGAGCAAATCTCTCTCTCTCTTTCTTTTTTTTCCAGTATGGCTACTTCTAAATACGCTGCGTATATTTTTCCTACCATAAACATTATAGTGTGCATTGTTAGTCGCTTGCTGTTTTCAACATTCTGAAAAGTACATGAATATATTCTGGATGGTAGCACAGGGGGGCAGATCAGAAGTTCATGCGGCCCTTGGGTGCTCTCTGTTCAGTCCACAGAACTCCAGGGAGCTCCATCCACTTCTCCTTGCCCAGATCCCATTAAGGAAAAGCTGTTAACTTGACTGAGATTGCTGAGAGAAGGAGTTTTCCTTATCCCTCCCACCCCTTACAGATTCTGCTTGTCAGCAAAGATCTCTGGAGAAGGAGATTTTAACCCCAGTCTATCCCCATCCAGCAATCCCTAAGCCTCTCTGAATGAATCTGTATAAATATATGTGTGCCCTAGTCCTGCTACCACCAATCCCATTCATGTATGCAGCCCGGAAAAGATTCTACTGGAATCAGTATGGCCCACCATCCCCACAAAGTTACCCACCCTCAGTATCTTATTGGGTAGGTTTGCACAATATTAGGCAACATAAAACATGTCCAATCATAAAGCAGAATTTTCGTTAGAAAAATCCTGATCTGCAAGGTGTCCTTTTAAGAATAGTAATAAAAAAGTTTTCCAATTAGGTATTATTTTCATTTTGTTTCCTTGCTCAGGCACTTAGGCAATCTAAGCATGTAATAAGTAATGTGCTTCTTTAAAGACTGTGGGATTTAACTGCACCCTTTTCTCTTCTCTTTTGTTTGTAGAGTTAGACCTTTTCTCAGGGATCAGAGCTGTCAAATAGATCTGACAACAAAATAACATACATGGAATTGAAGGCCATGGCAACCTGTATTTTATTGTTCTAGGACTCCAGAAAATGTTCCTGTCCACTTCACTTTAATGGATGCAAGACGTACTAAGCATCTTTTTGTTTCTTTGTATTCTTGCTTGCTGACTTTGATCTCATCCTTATTGTCCACCTTAAGCCAGCAACTGTTGTTCATCATTCATACAACCACTGATAAAACATGCACAAGGGCTCCATCTGTGAATGAAATAATAGCACACTTGGTAGTGCTAGTCAAAGTCATCACGAAATAGAAGCACTGCAACAATAGAGGCAGTTGTACTTGAAATGGAATGCCTTGAAAGTTGATGCAGTAAAATTCCCATCTGTTTATATATTAAAAGTATACAAAGAGAAATGTATTGTAAGCGACACAAGTTTATTCACATAATCACAGTTCAGAATAACAAAGTACCCTGTATAGCATACATCTAAAATATTAATACATAAAGTAAACAAAAAACATCTTAACATCTTAATCAAAGAGCACTTGTATTTGCTAACTGTATTGTCACGATAGAATCCTGCACACACTCCAGCTGGGATTTCTTTTTTTTTAAAGGAGGTAAAAAGCTGATTAAGAGTGCTGGTGAATAAAGGCAAACTTATGTCAATTAACCCCCAGGTGGGACAATCAATTAGTGTCAATCAGGAAGCCCTTATACCACATAAATTAACATAATGAAAAATAGTTCTCAGTCATCTGAAAGGCAAGAAGCATTTACCATATTCTTCCCCAATATTACAGAAATGCTTTTACTTACTGCAGGCGACTGCCAATTACCACACTAATTCTAATCGTCTTATTTCAGGAAACCATTGTTTTTAATGATGTATTAATATATGGTTAAAAAGGGGGGGGGGCATGCATTTAGCTTGTTTTTAGTCCGTTTGAGTTGTACAGTCTCAGGAAATGTCTGTAGTATCTGTTTATTGAAACTATTTATAGGGAGAATGAGGGAGGGAGGAATTAGAAGTGGATGGATAATGAATTTCTTTGTCAGTTATCAAAGGAAGAAAAGGGGGGATGGGCCCGCTGCTAGGAGATGAGGGTAGGATAGTAACACAGGATAGGAAGGGGGCAGATCTTTTCCACCCCTATTTTGCTTCAGCCTTCTCTCCAGAGGAGAACCATATCTCAATGGACCTAAGCGGAAACACTGGTGGGAATGGCAACTCATCAAGAGATGATTGGAGCTGGCTATTATTTTAAGTCTTAAGTTTAACCAAACCAATTACTTCTAGGAACCCTGAAGGATCTTGCAGATATCATCTAGGAGACATTTCTTGCAACTTTGGGCCAGATGACTGGAGAATGGCAAATGTTTCTATCTTTAAAAACAAGAATGGGAAACAGGAAGACCCAAGTAACTATGTACTGGTCAGCTTGGTGTTGATAACTGGACAAAACTCTGGATCTTGATTACAGTACTTAATGCAAGAATAAAGACAAGCTGTGCTAGCCTGTTCATAAGTAGATGTTTGTTTTTCTTACTGGAACAGTAGAGGGGAATTGCCTCTTAGAGGCCTCCTGCTGGTGAAAGGTTTGGCAGCGGACTTCTTCAAAGGGAATTGGGTGGGCACAGGTAGTTTGGGAGACTGCTTGGGGAGCCAGCTTCTTGAGCACAAGGCCAGTTGTTGTGCTAAACAATAAAGCTAGAGAATATTTGCTTTATACTGGCATGCTAGATTGTCCTGCCCTATTTACTGTAATAATATACAATATCTGCGAATCTCTGGCCCAATGTCAAGGCCTGAGACTGTAAACCAGAAGTCAACCAGAGTGTTTTCAAGTTGGTGTAGAAAGGCTATAGGTGACCAATGGAAATTTGCACTGAGAGGAAAATGGAAGGGGAAAAAGCCTTCATCCTCCATTCCCATGGAACAGTAAAATATTTAAAAAAAAAAAAAAAAGAGGAAGAAATGTAAAAGCACCCGGAGAGTCAAACATAAAAATAGAAGCCTCTTTCATACAGGTAGTCCCCGGGTTAAGAATTCCTGGTTTAAGGATGACCTATAGTTAAGAACGGAGCCTATTGTAACAAAATTCAAGTTAAATATACAATGGTTCGAGTTAATTACATAATACTGCTTATAAAGTATTGTACAATAATACTGTTTTGGCTTACATACAAATCTGACTTAAGGGCAGACCTTGGGAACGGAACTCACTCTTAAGCTGGGGGCTACCTGTATAAGAACCAAAGTTATGCTTATATATGCACACTTAATCTAACTAGAACCAGTCATGACTATTGAGTGATTATTGTTCAGTCTGTTGAGCTAATCACTTCCTTCTCCTATGGAGGCAGAAGTTCCTGGACAGAGGTGGCAGCAGGTGACTGAGAGGCATGGAAACCTTATGGAATACCTTCCATGACTTTCCTCTTCCTCTCTGAGCCTAAAAAGAAAAAAGAAAGAGAAAATGTTGGTTACTAGGAAGGTTTTCTTCTCTCTGGTAGCCATATGGTTCAGAGACACAGAAAGGTCCTACAGCCTCTGCAGGTCGCTGATCTCCCTGAGGCTCCTCTTCCATATAAATCAGTAATGTTGACTGCAACGGTTGCATTGGGTCGGTAGGTGCAATAATACTTAAAATGGGAGCTCTTGGACACCATGAGGACCAGCTGTAAAATTAGAGAAAAGGATAATTAGGCATTTTATAAGTAAATCAGGCTTATTATTCAGATTTTACATATTAAATAGTATTTAATGCTGGGTTGTGTAAAATCTGGATTCGATATCATCACATACTCTTTCATTATCAATTTATTTCTAAAGATATTAGAAACAAAACTAATCTTGAACCCAGGCAATTACATGTGCTTGTTTGAACTTAATATTGTATGAGTGTTTGTGTGTGTGTGTGTGTGTGTGTGTGTGTGTGTGTAGATATATCCATATATCCATATATACATATACAGATATATAGATATATTGAGGTAGTGGTTTGCTACTGCATGTTTGTCCATATTGGAAGACAGGTCTTCATGATGGTGAATATCAGATATTAACTTAGTTTGACTAACTTGCTCTAGAGCCCCATCCCATGAAAGATCAGAAGTGGATGAAAATGGAGTAAACAATGTTTCAGTATTTTATGGAAAAAATGCACGTTCTTGGTCTGTAAATTTAGTAGCTCTGGGATGAAGTACAGGTGTCTCTCTTTTTTTTCTCTGGCTGGATCAGAAGCTGTTTATGTACGAAAATGTTTATCTTCCTTCCTGATGTTAATTGGAGCATGGACTGACTTTATATGTGAAAAGTCCACATTCATTTCAAATGCTTTCATCACATATAAACGTGATACAAAAATTGCCTGTAAAAAATGTAAATCAGCTTTGTTGCTGGGATTAGTCATCGGAAAACAGGAGGGCTGCCAGCATTGTATCAAATTGATTCCTACACAGATAGCAGCTGATGAAAGCATTTCAAAGGTCTTAAGGACCAGTATCATTTTCCCCTTCCCCAGAGGTTAATTATATAATAACACTTAAATTTATATTGGGAAATACTATGATTAAAAACCAGCTGTAATTCCCATCATGGGGGCAAATTGCTTGTTCTATAGAGACAGATGCAAGAGAGCACAGAAATTCTTTTGGTTCCTAGAAAACCCTTTGCCTTGCAAAATTTTGTCCTCACTCTGGAAAAGGAAGCCATTCTCCACACCGGAAAATCATCATCATCATCATCATCATCATCATCATCATCATCATCGTCATCGTCATCGTCATCGTCATCATTGTCATCAATCACTAACTACTCTTCTTCACCCTTTGAAATATTTAGGAATAATAATAATAATAATAATAATAATAATAATAATAATAATAGAGAATTTCTGGCAAGGAACAAACACTCTCAAGAAATTTTGTGCAAGCCATGTTAGAAAAACAATATTCCTTATTTCTTGCCTGAAGGACCTTTTCCCCAGTTTGTGTCTCTTCTATATAACACCTGTAGAGCAAATGGGTTCATTATCTAAGTTATTTACAGGTGAAACTCGAAAAATTAGAATATCGTGCAAATGTTCATTTATGTCAGTACGGCAACTCAAAAGGTGAAACCAATATATGAGATAGACGCATTACATGCAAAGCGAGATATGTCAAGCCTTACTTTGGTATAACTGTGATGTTTTTGGCATACAACTTATGAAAACCCTAAATTCACAGTCTCAGAAAATTAGAATATTACATGACATCAATAACACAAGGATTGGAAATAGAACAATATCGGACCTCTGCAAAGTATAAGTATGCATATGTACTCAGTACTTGGTTTGGGCCCCTTTTGCAGCAATGACTGCCGCAATGCGGCGTGGCATGGATGCTATCAGCCTGTGGCACTGCTGAGGTGTTATGGAAGACCAGGATGCTTCAATAGCGGCCTTCAGCTCCGCTGCATTGTTCGGTCTCATGTCCCTCATCTTTCTCTTGGCAATGCCCCATAGATTCTCTATGGGGTTTAGGTCAGGCGAGTTTGCTGGCCAATCAAGCACTGTAATCCCATGGTCATTGAACCAGGTTCTGGTACTTTTGGCAGTGTGGGCAGGTACCAAGTCCTGCTGGAAAATGAAGTCAGCATCCCCATAAAGCTTGTCTGCGGAAGGAAGCATGAAGTGCTCCAAAATCTCCTGGTAGACGGCTGCATTGACCCTGGACTTAATGAAGCACAGTGGACCAACACCAGCAGATGACATGGCTCCCCAAATCAACACAGACTGTGGAAACTTCACACTGGACTTCAAGCATCATGCATTGTGCACCTCTCCATTCGTCATCCAGACTCTGGGTCCTTGGTTCCCAAATGAGATGCAAACGTTGCTCTCATCAGAAAAGAGGACTTTGGACCACTGGGCAACAGACCAGTTCTTTTTTTCTGTAGCCCAGGTAAGACACTTCTGACGTTGTTTGTTGTTCAGGAGCGGCTTGACAAGAGGAATACGACATTTGAAGCCCATGTCCAGGATCCGTCTGTGTGTGGTGGCTCTTGATGCACTAACTCCAGCCTCAGTCCACTCCTTGTGAAAGTCCCCAACACTTTTGAATGGCCTTTTCCTGACAATCCTCTCCAGGCTGCGGTCATCCCTGCTGCTTGTGCACCTTTTTCTACCACACTTTTCCCTTCCACATAACCTTCTATTGATGTGCTTTGACACAGCACTTTGGGAACATCCAACTTCTTTTGGAATTACCTTTTGGGGCTTTCCCTCCTTATGGAGGGTGTCAATGATGGTTTTCTGCACAACTGTCAGGCCAGCAGTCTTTCCCATGCTTGTGATTCCTACTGAACCAGCCTGAGAGACCATTGAAAGGCTCAGGAACCCTTTGCAGGTGTTATGGATTCATTAGCTGATTAGAGTGGGACACTTTGAGCCTAGAATATTGAACCTTTTCACACTGTTCTAATTTTCTGAGACTGTGAATTTGGGGCTTTCATAAGCTGTACGCCATAATCATCACAATTATACCAAAGTAAGGCTTGACATATCTCGCTTTGCATGTAATGCGTCTATCTCATATATTGGTTTCACCTTTTGAGTTGCCATACTGACATAAATTAACATTTGCACGATATTCGAATTTTTCGAGTTTCACCTGTATATTGTCCAAATTTCTTGCCACATACTCGTGAACAAAGTCCTTTCACAGCTATTCTCCACTATGGTTCTTGTCACTTTGTACATTACTTCCATTTAGCTTTTTTTCCTGCAAAAGTGGGACTGTAGTTGAGCATAAGGTCAACTAGACGAATCTAAGTTACGGGGAAATATTCTTGACTTGAAATAATTTCATTTGAGTGTGGGGAGGGCTTAACTTCTAAATAATGTAAAAATTTACCTTTGAAGCTCCCTTCACTTCCCACTGGTGAAATGCCCTCACTTCTCTGCCTAGTAATCTTCTCAGTCACTTTCTAAGATGGTGTATTTGTGTGTATGTGTGTGTGAGAGAGGGAGGGAGGGAAGGGGGGAGGGGGGGAGAAGCTTCTTGAGTTGAGGAATAAGAACAAAACCCTCATTTTTTGAAAGAAGTGGCATGGCTGATGAATAGTGGGGAAGGTCTACTGCCCCACTAGGAACTAGAGAACATTGGCTAACCCTTTCTGAATTGCAACTCATGCTTCAGAAACCTGATGTTATTTAAATATGACTAGGGATTATGTGAGTTGCTCCAATATATTTGGAAAACACCAGGTTAGGAAAGGCTGGAGCAACTAGTACTTGTGAGCATGTTGCTTCTGCTGGAAAGCACAGCATTTGTGGTTTCCTATACCTTGGATTTAATCTGGGTGGGGAAAAAAAATCACAAATTCTTTGATCGCTGGCATATTTATTTATTTAAGCAATTTATACGGCCACCCAACTCACGCATGGTGACTCCAGGCAGCTTACAGGAATAAAAACCCCAAATACTAAACCTACTACACCCACCCCACCCCCCTGGCAACAACAATATATTTACACTAGCCATTTGATGGGCTCTGGATTGACCTGGGATCCACAGGCCCACTGACAAAACTATGTCTTCAGGGCCTTGCAGAAGAGCATCAAGGTGAGGGCCAGTCTTATTTCTGCAGGGATGATGTTCCACAGGGAGAGAGCCACCACAGAGAAGGCCCTTCTTCTTGGTCCCACTAGATGGACCTCCTTAATAGGGGGGACCCATAACATACCCTGCCTCCCCAATCTGGTGGGTCAGTCAGATGAAACTGGGAAAAGGTGGTCCTTCAGATAACCTGCCCCCAAGCCATGTAGGGCTTTAAAGGTGATAACCACACCTTGAATTGTACCTGGTAGCAAATCAGCAACCAATGCAACTACCAGAGGTGGTAGTTGAGGTGACACATGTGCAAATCTAGGCTTGCACAAAACTATGTAGGCTCCCACATTCTGAACCAACTGAAGCTTCTGGATACTTTTCAAGGGCAGCCCCATGTAGAGCACATTACAGTAGTCAAGATGGGAGGTGACTAGGGCATGGGTGACTCTCGCTTCCTATCTACACTGACTGGGAATGGCCACAGAGGAAGGAAGTGAACCAGGACAACACAGTGCCCCCACTCCCAACCCACAAAGCCGCTCCAGAAGGATACCATGGTTGATGGTATCGAAAGCCGCTGAGAGATCAAGTAGAGTGAGGATGGATGCACTACCCCCAACTCACTCCCACCAGAGGTCATCAAAAAGTGTGACCAATGCTGTTTTCGTCTGATATCCAGGCCTGAACCCTAACTGAAAATGGTCCAGATAATTGGTTTCATCCAAGAACCTCTGGAGCTGCAGCACAACTTTCTCCAAAAAGGGAAGATTGGAGGCAGGACAAAAATTATCCAATAGGGTGGAATCTAGTGATGACCTCTTAAGGACAGGGTGGACCACAGCCTCCTTAAAAGGTTGGGGCACCCCCCCACACAGAGAAGCATTAATCACCACCAGAACCCACCCACATGTCACATCCCAGGAGGCTTTCACCAGCCAGGAGGGGCACAGGTCTAAAACACACTCCCTAGGATCCTGTCTACTTCCTCGAGAGCAACAGGATCAAACCATTCCAAGATAACTGGGCAAGAGCCTACCCCAGGCACCTCCACTAGACCAACAGCCATGCCAACATCTAACTGGGAACAAATCTGAGCGACTTTGTCTTTCAGAAAATCAGCAAATGCCTTGGCGCACCCTGTAGGTAGACCTCTGTATCCTCCTTCCCCAGAAGGAAATGGGTCATCTTAAGGAGGGTCACTGGGCAATTATCTGCAGATGCAATTAGTGAGAAGTATTAACACTTCGCTGCCCGAATCACCACGAGGTAGGGTTTAATTGCAGCTCTTACCCGTGTTCAGTCTAGTTCATTCTTCTGCCAGCAATGCTCTAGACATCTCTTAATCCATTTCATCCCTCTCAATTCCTCCATATACCATGGGAGGTGATGAGGTCCACAGATCAGGAGAAGTCTCATGGGCGCAATGCTGTCCAAAACCCCTGTCACCTTCCTATTCCAGGCGGCGACTAGGGACTCGGCAGGATTACACAGCAGATTTTCAGTAATAACCCCTAGATCCTTCTGAAACCCATTCGGCATGAAATTATGTTTCTATGCATTGAACATTTTGGAAGCCTCTCTGTGTGTGTGTGCATGTGTGTGCATGTTTCACGAGTCAGTTCCACTGATTTTCACTTTTGTTGACTCTAATCCATACATTTAACATGATACATAATCCAGTGCAATTTGAATACTATTCTACCATCCTTACATCCTCGAAAACTTATGTGTTTCAAAAAGTTGAGGCCCATCTTACAAAAATAGAAATATATGTATTTTATTTCTATATACAACAGAATTATGTTTTATTTCTATATATAATACATGACTATATACTACACTGTATATTTATTATAATATGCAGCACAGAGCTAGCAACACTGCCTGTTGCTATGTTTCTATGTTGAGTTTTGGACCTCTACACATATCTATTAGCCTTTCTATAATTTCCATATAGGCTAGGAATGTTCAACAGTTCTTGAATAGTGATTTCATCTACTGGTGTTACAAAAAGATGTCTGGGCTTCACTGACTCGCAAATGATTAAGATTCTGAGAAACACCTACCTGAATATATATTCTAGGAAGTTTTGTTTATTTAAGAAGAAAGAAAGACATTTGTGACTCTTTCTCAACATATTGCCCCCAAATTCAGCATTGGCCTGCACAAGTGATAACATAGAAAAGTGTGGGAGATTGCATCAGATACCTTTAAAAAAACAGAGGATAGTACCAGAGGAACTATATCCACAGAGCTTATTTATCAAACCTGCTCAGTCCTAAAATGTTCTTTAAGCATTCTTGGCCAGTTATATAAATAGCACTGGTAATGTCACAGTCCATTTTTATTACACATCCCTTTGGAGGTTAGTGACAACTATGACCTTTCAGACTCATGTCTTCCAAGGCTTCAATTAATATGCTTGCTTTGGGCTCCTGCTGAGGAGTTTTGAAAGGTGCACAAAGTCTCCTTGGCTTAATGAACTTGAGAGCATTCCCCACAGAAGCTCTTCATTTTCATTTGTGTCTGGTTTTTGTTTCTGCAAGAAGCTTGTTTAAGAGGAACAAGTCCTAGAAAATGAGAGTTGTACTCTGGAGACAGTGCCTTGTGGCAATGAATAAATAGCATTATCTGAAAATAATTTCACACTTCTGGACTGTGTGAAATAATTATGGCCAATAATTTTTCCCCAGCGTAGAGGAATTTTGTGAGGAAAAACATTATAGTTATGGGATTACTCTTCCCCTTCTCTACCAGTTTGAGTAGGGTGAAGAAAACATGTGGATAAACCAACAGATAATCAACAGACTGTGATTTCATGGCATTTAATTGTAAATTGTGTGTAAAAAAAATCCAAGAATTAAGAGAAAGTAATCATACATTCCAAAAAACAGAAGGGAATAGAAACATGGTAAGTACAAGTTGACTTGGCCAAACGTTTAATTTAATTCAGATAATTAGGGAGGCAAAAACCTCCCTGGGTTCTAAGATGCCTTAACTACTTTTGAGATATATTACAATATGAGAGTATTAGTGTGCGAGTTATTCCTCACACTGATACAAAAGTTAGGAGTTACCAAAACAATTAAAAGATGCAGACTGTCCTGCCCTCACAAGAGAGACCAGCTTTCAAACCTTAACTCTGAAAAAGCAGGAGGAAATCAACAAGAATTTCTTTACTTTAAATTATGCCAGACCAGACCACTGTTCATGTGGTAGTTACGTACATTGAGTCATGGCAATCCTTCAGGCTTCCAGAATGAAGAAGCTAGCAATTCCAATTGGGACTTTCTACACACAAACAAAGGCTCTTCTACTGTACTCCTGCCCTTCCCCTCTTCCCAGGAAGCACCGGAGCAGTACGGTCTGGGGCAAATATATTTTGCAATGAAGGTGGGGAGAAATGGATATGCTTGGCCAGAAATGAAGCTCATTTTATTCTTCTGATCAGTCACTTTTCTCATCAGCTGAACAGTAACAGATATTCTAGCATCCAGCTACACCAAAACCCTGGATTCTGAATTCTTGTCGTGGTTTGCTTTGTTTTAATTGGGAAAATCATTTCCAAATATGGAGACCAATTTTTTAAAAAATACTTTATTCAAGACAGATAGTAAGGGTGTGATTGAATGGATTTCGGATTTAACCGGCAACATTTGAGGGTATTTTTTTTCTTAATAATCCCTATGTTTTATTGTTAAAATACTGAGATACAAAGAAAGTAGGAAAAAAAACAAGAAAAACAAAAAAGACCACTACATTTAGATTTTTTTTTAAATAGTAAAAATAAAAGATAAAGTACTTTCTAGTGATAAATCCTCCCCTTCCTTTCTGTTTGTAGTTCCAACCACTAGCCCCATTTTTAAATATTTAAAGTTTGTATCAAACATTAGTAATTGCTGTTAGTTTCTATTTAAGTCCTAAAATTCATATTCCAAATGTCTAAATCGCCTTTGCTTGATGATATATTGCATATCACACACACACATACACACACACGCATGCGTGTGTATGTATGTGTGTGTGTATGTGTGTGTGTGTGTGTATGTATGTGTGTGTGTGTGTGTGTGTGTGTGTGTATGTATGTATGTATGTATGTATGTGTATATATATATATATATATATATATATAAGCCATTCCTACTTGGATTTGGCTAAACTTCTATTGTGGATATATATGGTCAATTTTTTACTGTCAGTTGTAGTCTCCCAGTCTGATACCATAGGTGAGGTATCCCTTTTCCACAATGTCGTGCTAGTTTATTCTTGCTGCTATCAACAGGTATTTTAATAAATTATGATATTTTTCATTTATGTTTTCTGGAATTATGCTGAATAGAAATATCTGTGGTTTCAGTTCAAATTGTATTTTCAATTTTAATTTTTTTTTTTATGTATTTCTTTCCAATATTTTTGAACTTTTTTGCATGACAGTGACACGTGTAAAATGCTCTTTCTTTCTTATGGTATTTCCAGCATTTGCTATTATATGCTTTAGCTACCTTAGCAATTGTAGATGGGGTTATATACTACCTGTAAAACATTTTATTCCAATTTCCCTTTAAAGTGTAGCTTGAAGAAAATTTTATTGATTTTTTTTTCCATAGCCCTTCCCATTGATCCACTATAACTACTTCTTTCAAATTTTGCATCCATTTTATCATAGAGTTTTTAATTTGTTCCATTTCCATGTCATACTTCAGCAACAATTTATAAATATTTGCTAATAAATTATGTTTTCTTTATATAAGCATTTCAAATACTGTCATCTTTCTCAAAGTCCCTCCTTTTTTTTAAGATCACATTTTAGTTTCTAGTTATTTGCAAATACATCAATCATGGTAAATTCCTTCCTTTGTTGTGCAGTTCCTATTGTGTCTTTAATCCGTTTTCTGAATCCAGATATATCATATTGGCATATGTAATTAAATCTTGTTTACTGTAATTATTTTTAAATAAAAGGCATTTTATAAGGCAACATTTGAGTTCAGCTCCACCCCCATTTAGCTGTTCAATCACCTATGTTTACCAAAGTCTGCTAAATCCAAATTCAGTCCAGACAATATCATTTATATAATTACATAATTATGCAAGTGTATATAGGAGACTAGAAGATATGTGTGTTATCCTTGCCATATGAGCTATAAATATTTTGTTCAATTTCATATGCAATGAAGGATTTACAACTGGGGTCTCTCTGACCAGTTTCCATTTTCTTTTAAGTCAACTTTGGATAAAGGAGGGTTATACTTAGGTACATATTCAACAGGTGCAGCTTCATAATCACTTAATAGAGATGCCCCTGAGAAATATGTGCCTGGTGTATCTCTGCAAGACATAGGCTTCCCTCAGCCGGCCAGGCAGATCTTTCGTACACTCTGTGTTTCTGTTCTTTCCGTGTAGATCTGATTAACACCATACATAAGTACATGCACACACACACACACACACACATACATAAAGTACTAATGCATTGATTGTGTCTGATATGTAACAAACTAGGATCCTTCTGGATCTGGGGAGGGAGGGAGGGAGGGAGGGAGAGCTCTATTACAAAGCTATGTTTGAAATGACAACCAAATTTCTATGTATTCTTCTTCTGCCAAGAAAGCTACAGACAATCTTTTGTCATGAATGTATCATAAGAATGGTTGTTACAAAACTGAAAACTTGGCAGGAACCTGAATGCAGCTCTACCCTTTTCCTCTCCAATGTCTCTATGTTCACTGAGAAGGACTAAAGACCTTTATTGCATCTGTGGGGAGCTGACCAGGAGACCTGTTCAGGGTGATCCAGTTCCTCCTGGGTAAAGGGGAGGGGGTGGGGGAATACTTGCAAGGCCACTCTAAGGATTATTCTAAGCATCTGTTGGATAAAATCACTGGGACTGTCCACAGGACTGATACAAAAAACTTTTACCTCTCCCCTCCATGCTTTATATCTTAGAAACATGCATGAGTTGATTAGACAAATAGGTATTGATCAAAAATAATTTGGGAAATAGGTACTGTGTGATGTGTTCTTTCCTTTTAAATTGTATACCCATTTTGGCCCAAGGTTTGTATCAATTTAACACTATGGTCAAACCAAGGGTTCAGAAACCACTTTTTACTCTAGGCATCTGTTAGATAAACTTGTTCAGATCCACTCCAAGCTGGACTCCAGCTTTGTGGCAGGTCCCATGGAATTGACTGAATTGCAGTCTGACTGTGTTATCTGGGATGAGTTTGACCCTGTTACTCCTGAGAAAATAGACCAGGTTCTCTGGCTTGGGAGCTCAGCCACTTGAGTATTAGATCCATATCCCTCTTGGTTATCTGAGGTTCCAGGATATGTTGTGTGGCTGGGTCCAGGCAATGGTGAATTCATCCTTGAAAGAGGATGCTAAGTAGGCAGTGGTAGCTTCGGAGAGCCTTGGAAGAAGCAGATTGTCTGGACCCTTTTCAATTTGGTTTCAGGCCTGGGTATAGACCCAAGACAGCATTGATCATGCCTGTAGATGACCTCTGGTGGGAGTGGGATGTTAGTGTTCTCCTTGAACTCTCAACAACCTTCAATACTATTCATCAGGATATATTTCTGGACTGGCTCAGGGGGTTGGAAATGGGGAATCTCTATCTTTCTGCCTTCTCCTATACCTATGCACTGTACAAATAAATCACTTCTTTAAAATTCCCTTATTTCCCATACTGCTTTCTGAGCTCCTTGTCTTTCATTCAATTGAACAATTGCCTTATATATTAGCTTTAATATTATTTATGCTACATTCTCCCCAAATTGTCCACTGTTTATTATTTCATTGTCTTTATATTATTACCCTCAAATATTAATGAAACTGTTGGGTTTAATAAATTGTTTGGTTATTAATTATAGTTTCATTTTTGGATGGGGTTATTGTTTAGTAACCTGTAGTGTAAAGATTCCCAACAGAACTGGCATTGTAGTAGATCCCAGTTTATAATATAAAGAAAGAGTAATGAGAGAAGTGGGGGGGGGGCCTCTACCCCTAATAAAGGAGATAATTTGGAGGTCTGTAGCCCAGTGCAGTATTTTTATTAAGTTATTGTATACTGCTCTGTGTGGAGGACAGATAATATTCTCCTTATACACATGATGCTGAAATTCACAGTAGGCAGAGCTGGTAAACTGAATTCTTCTGACAAGGAGCCCAGAGATTCCTGTAGTTGTGCATGCCAATAAAAGATAGTTTGGTACATCTATCTCCAAACACTTTGGTTCATTATTTAAGTGAGCATTTTCCCCATAGCATCTGTATCCACTGAATAATTGTTGCAGCAATATTCAGTCATATCATGGTTCCTGAATTCCAAAGAAGACTTAAATAGCTGCCAAATGTACCTCCCCCCACTCCCCCACCCCTGTTCTTTAGGATCCCTAGGTAACTTAACATTTCTTTTAGCCACAGAATTTGTTCCCCACAAAAAGATAATTTAGTTCCTCCCCAAGATGGCCAGTTAGCACAATACAGCACTCCAAGTTTTCTTATTTACAACAACTGGCAGTCATTATTTAAAAGAAATCTTCCAGTTCCTGCCATGAGACTGGTGTGAATCTTCTGGCTAGTAATTTTTGTATCTTTGTATGAAAGTCAGCAAAAGTTAGCAGCTCTTTGAGGCAGCAAATCAATCTGCAAATAACAGAATATGCAGTAGAACTTGTATAAGGAAGAATTTACATGTCTTAACTTCTTTATTATTATTATTTTATCTTCTACCTTTTTATCCTGGAGAGGTGGATTTTGTGGGACAACAGCAAAAGCTGGAGGATTTGGCAGCTGACTCATTTTTGACAGCATGTTCTAAGAAAGTTATAATTATGAAGCATATTAATGATGCTGTCTCAGCAAAATTGCATGTATAAAATGAAAAGAAAATTAACAAATAGCAAATAGGGTAATTAAAGGATCCGGAGTTCCTTTCATTCACCACAAAGGTTTTCCAGATGCTCTAATTTTAATATTAATTCCTTGATTCAACTGTTGTCATGATCTGCATTGATAGCAACTGCATACACAAAAGCCTCTAAAAACAGAAACTATTGCAACATCTGTTGGGTCTATTGAGAACCAATGACTTTGTAATTACATGGCCATATTTTAGTCAATGAGTGTTAGTAAACACTGAGCCTGCAAGCCTTAATAATGTTCAGCTTTCTGAATGCTACTGACTTCAAAGGGATTTAAGAAGCAGAACTGTGCTTAGCATTACTACCTAATTGTTGCCCTAGACTTATTAAGAGGTTCATATGTGTGCCTTGCAGGAAATGCCCCTCTGAATCTTTCCATTTCTAGAGACTGAAGGAATATAGCGTAACAGATAAATGCTGCATGGTACCTGTTACTAGTGGCACCAAGCTGCTAGATCGATGGCAGAATGGTGTAGATGCAAAATAAACTCCTACTTTGAATAGGAGAAGAATATAGAATTCTTCAGGAACCTGCCAGTAAATAGGCCTGCAATCTTATATGTTGTTAGGGAACTTAGTGACATTGTCTTCAAGGAGATTTAGCTTCTCTGCGTGATAAATTCCAGTCAATCATCCTATGTATTTACACATAATATCATGGTATGTATAATCCCAGCTCAACACACTTGTGCCAAGCACGGTACTTTCCTAAATTTCTACTTCCTTTTTATTCTTTCCCTTATAATGGAAAGGAAATATTGAGGGGAATAAAAAGGGGCAAGGAAGTCTGTGCATGTGATACCCAAGGAAAGCTTTGTCTGCTGCTTGTCTGCACTGCAGATGCATCAAAATAAGTTAATGGTTGCTGAATTCAGTCTCCTGGGAAACTTTCTGCTTTGTGAAAAAGCTCATTTCTTCCTACTCCTTTTGGCTGCTGAAAGCGATTTAATGCCTAGTAAAATTACAGAAAGTAAAGAGTAGTGGCATGCTTTCTACCTATCAGGTGAAACAAGGAAAACATGGAAATAGCAAAAAGAGGACATTCTTTCTGATAACTAGCAGAAGAACTTAAACTGTGAAAACTGAGTCAAGAAAAGAAATGATGCAAAAGAGCAAAAAATAAATGGTGCCACATAATGTAGGAACAACTGATATATCATGCAAATACATCTACTGGTCTGCATAAAGAAAGTCACATAAACTGCGTTTCCTTTCCTTGATTCATTCTAAATACAATTTATAGGAGAACATTTCCCTCTAGGTGAACAGGTCCTGCCCAAGTCTGTTCTCTGATGGCTGTGGAAAACCCAGTTACTGCTAGTATCATTTCTTCCATTATCGAGCCACTTAAAAAACAGCACATCCTTCATAATCCCACAATCCCATTATGGGAGATGAAACTCATACTAGTAGATGTTAGAACTTTGATCCTACTATGATTTTCTGAGCTATATGAATGGGTGCTTGGCTCCTGAACAGTTTTATTGGCTTTTAAACTGCCTTCCTTAAGCAGGAAGCAAGACCACAACTCATCTCAAGAAGTAGCATCATTGCCCATTTTCTGATACAAAAACTCAGGACAACTGTCCAAGAGACTGCCTATGACAAAGAACCATGTAGAAGAACTCCCTGGCAAGGTCAGAGAAAGAGGGCTATGCCCTGTTTGTTAGGGTGCAAAGAGCGCCAGAAACCACAATAGCAATGGCCACAATGTTTGCACCATGGCCCAAACACATTGAGAGGCCCAGTGGGTCAGTATCTTTTGCACAACTGTACTTCCACTTGTTAATGGCTGACAATAGGATTCCCCATTCTCCCTCTGCCCTCTTTTTTTTTTTAATTTTTTTTTGTAAAAATGCAGCTGCTCAGCTTGACACTACGGTCTAACCGTGTGTTCTAAAAGTTATGCCCAAAGGAACTTCCAAATGATTGAAAAGGTAAAACATGCCACCCAGCATTGCACATTGGCCCCAGATACCTCGGCAGTCCCTGCTCTTTTCACTCTATAAGATACATACAGGTTTTCTGCTTCATCGACCAATGCTTGGTTCCTGAAGAAGCTATTTCTGTTTTAGTGGCTGCTTCCCTTGTGTCCAGGGCTTCCTTCACTAAGCCATTCTTTCTCCGCCGTGTAATAACATGAATGATTTCTTCAGTTCGACAACATCCTCCATGTGTTCACCGCTTTCTCTCTCCCCCTCCAATCCTGACTCTGTCTCCAAAAGACGTTGGGCACATATGTTGCCACAATGCCATTAATTGACGAATGCAGCATCCAGTTGCTATGAGTGACAAATGCATGTTTTCCCTTGAATGTCTGTCTCCCCAAAAGCTATGAGACAAAAGCCTTTTTTCTGTTTGTTTGCTTGCTTCATAGTAATGGAAATGATGGAGGAAGACATCTGTTACAAAAGACACAAGTGGCAATGTTACAGCTTTCTTAACTGTCTTTGTCTTCCCCCCCCCCCCCACTTGCTGTTTTGTGTTTCATTAGCTATTCTGATGAGGTTTAAAAAAATAAATAAATGTTGGAAAAAAGAGCTGGCATTTCATGCAGGATGCGGCTGAGAAAACAGAGTGACCATTCTTTCCCATTCCGAAACGATTTCTTGCTTAATATTGCATACGTTGTTACCTGGTGAAAACTAACCCAAATCTCCTGTTTGATTCAGAGTGATTGCAATCAGCACTAATGCTATAACCGTCATAAACTTGCTTGTAGAGCAGTGATCTTGTCTCCCATCAAAGAGCATAATTTTGTCTTGTGCCCAGAAGAAAATTCCCAAACTGGAAAGCCTCACAGTTTTTTGAATAAGAAATCTCTCCTAATATTGGATATTGAAAAACAGGGGATATACTACAGAAACATCCTGAGCTGAAAGCAAAGTTGTACATGATGGAGCTCTGGGAGCCAGAGGACCCTGCAAATGGAAGTGGAGAGTGATCTTCTCCATGCCCCTTTCACCATTTAGAACCCTGGCAATCTGCTCTGATGGGCTTTCCAAAAACAAAAGTTGGCAGGAGAAAATTAAAGAAAAATGCCCTGTCCACCTTAGATCCTCTAGTAGGAGTTGTTTTTCTGGATTCATGTTCTTTTCTTCAATGGAAGGAGCCTATCTCTTTGCAGAATACCAATTTCCCCTACTGTATTACTGGAAAATCCAACCCTTTAACTGGAAAATTTCTGGTCTTAAGTATGATTTTTTTTTTCAGATTAAAGTTATTATTGGCCATAAGTAATAAGAAGAGTGAGGAAGCCATGGAAAAAGAGCTCCGGATCTTCTCCCTATTCCATGTATAGTATTAAGGAAGGAAATGAAATTTGAACAGCTAATATTCCAAACATAAACAATTGCCTACATATTTCTAGCCATCAGGGTCTATTTGCAATATACATACACTGCAATATCCTTTCCCTTATCTTGCCTGCTACATGTGGGCCAGACTGCATTAATTCTTGATCTACCTGATATTGCATACAGGCAATAACAATAAAAAGTCCTGGGAAATAGAACTTACTGCTTTTTAATTGATCATATTTCCTTTTCACAAATATACTAATTGAAGCTGAACAATATGCTTTTATATTTGCTTGTGTAAAGGAATCCTATTTCCCATTATGATCATTTTAAAACAGTTTTGTTATTACAGCTATAGTTCTGGAACTTATTACTAATTTTTCTATACATAAGTAAAATCATGTATGTCTCTGAAATAGCTTTTCTTATAGCTAGTGCAATGTAAGTTAAAAAAACAAACAAGGTTCTTCTCAAAAATGATCTTGGAATATTGTCAAAGATTATATATCAATTTGGTGGTGAGAAGGTTATATCCAAAGATTGTAGCTAGAAGGCTTGTCAAGAGGGGAGTCTAAAGATACACCAGAAGAAAGAGGCAACATTTATGCAAAATAATCAGAACATCGGCACAGTAGTCTAATACAGTCAATAACATTTTGTATTAAGTGTCAGTCAAATATTTAACTACATGCAGTTTTAATATTAGTATTTTAATCTCTTTGTACTCATCTGTCATTCTCCAAGAAAGTGGGAGCCATTCAATGCAAAATGGCATGCATTTTTCTCTTATACTTTCCTGAGTTAAAGAAAAAAAAAAAACTATTTTTTTTTAAAACATAGAACTGAAATTTAGAAAAGGGAGTCAAAACATTCCCAAGAAGCCATGTCTTCACAAGTATTTTTTCAGCATGTACTTGTCACAGGCATATGAAAATGTCTGTCAGGAGGAGCAGAGGGAAGTTTCACCTATACAAGTCCAGCTTCCCACAAGAGCAACCGGAATAGGCTTTGCTTTCTGACATGGCATGGACCACCCTGCATCTGAACAGTGGGACAGTGTGAAAGTCTCTACAGAAGAGTTCCTGCCATACTTGTATGCAAGCAAAGCCTTCTTTCCATATTGTTAATCTCCTTTGCCTTCTAAGGCTAAGGGAGATACAATGGTGCTTTGTTCAGTTTCAGATGGTGGTCACTGCCCAGCACAGATATGATCCAAGCTGGGAATCTAGCATAGCTATGCAGATCATTTGGAAAGATCCTCTATGCAACCTTCCAGAATCATTCCTTGAAGCACTGAAATGGTTGATTCTTCCTGAAGGCTCGCCATAATGCTTTGAAGGCTTTCCAGAGTCAACTGTACATGTGTGCTCGTACACAGAAGACAATTCCATTGTGAGGAGAATCAGTTGTATTGAAATAAAACATTAGTGTGGCTTCAACATGTCATAAATCTCTTTCTTCCTCTGTGCTGCAAAATATTAACTTACTCTCTTTGGAAACAATTGCCTGTACTCACTCTAAGCCCACTCCAAGTGGTTTTCACTATCATCTCCAAGTTCTTGATGTTGCTATTTTAAACCAGTTTCCAAAACATATCTTAAAATTTGCATTCAAGCTTACTCACTGAAAAGATCAAAGGGCAGCTGAGCCCTTTGACATCTACAAGTGTGGCCTGGACCACTATTGCCCATCTTGCACATTCCTCCATTAGAAAGGATGTGCCATGCATAAAGTCATCTTTCAAAGTATGGCTAGTCCCTGGGTTAAGAATGCCCAGGTTACAGACAACCCATAGTTAAGAATGGAGCCAATTGTAACAAAATTAGAGTTAAATACACAATGATTCGAGTTAAATACACAATGGTTTGAGATCATTACACAATACACCTATACAGTATTATACAATAATACTCTTCCAGCTTACATGCAAATTCAGTTTAAGGACAGACCTTGGGAATGGAACTTGTTCGTAAACTGGGGACTACCTGTACACTTTTAAAAGTTTACTTTCTCCAAAAATATACCTTTGAAAATGTCTCTTATATTCTCAGAACTGCATCCGAATATTTGAAAAGTAGAAAAGCCAGTAGAATAACTGAGTTTTAATCTACATACTGGTCTGGGAAGCATGCATTAGATCACTTATGATTCCCCTTGCAGGTCATGAAATCCTTTATCTTGTTCCATTTATTTTACTCAGACTACAGCAGATCCCCTTCATGGATCACTGCCTTGTCATGGCGAAGGGGCTTGTGTAACTCAGTGAAGCCATGAGCTATACCATGCAGGGCCACCCAAGACGGACAGGTCATGACAGAGAGTTCTGACAAAATGTGGTCCACTGGAGAAGGAAATGGCAACCCACTCCAGTATCCTAGACAAGAAAACCCCATGGACAATGTTAAAAGGCTAAAAGATATGACGCCGGAAGATGAGCCCCTCAGGTCGGAAGGTGTCCAATATGCTACTGGGGAAGAGTGGAGGGCAATTCCAAGTAGCTCCAGAAAGAGTGAAGCGGCTGGGCCAAAGCCGAAAGGACGTTCAGCTGTGGATGTATCTGGAAGCGAAAAGAAGGTCCGATGCTGTAAAGAACAATATTGTATAGGTACGTGGAATGTAAGATCCATGAACCAAGGCAAGCTGCATGTGGTCAAACATGAGATGACAAGATTGAATGTCGGCATCTTGGGAATCAGTGAATTGAAATGGACGGGAATGGGTGAATTTAATTCAGGTGACCATTATATCTACTACTGTGGGCAAGAAACCCTTAGAAGAAATGGAGTTGCACTCATAGTCAATAAGAGAGTGGGAAAGGCAGTAATGGGGTACAACCTCAAAAACGACAGAATGATCTCAGTGCGTATCCAAGGAAAACCATTCAACATCACGGTAATCCAAGTCTATGCCCCAACCACTGATGCCGAAGAAGCTGAAGTTGACCGCTTCTATGAAGACCTACAAGACCTTATAGAACTAGCACCAAAAAAAGATGTCCTTTTCATCATAGGGGATTGGAATGCTAAAGTAAGAAGTCAAGGAGTAATCGGAATAACAGGCAAGTTTGGCCTTGGAGTACAAAATGAAGCAGGGCAAAGGCTAATAGAGTTCTGTCAAGAGAACAAGCTAGTCATAGCAAACACTCTTTTCCAACAACACAAGAGACGACTCTACACATGGACATCACCAGATGGTCAATACCGAAACCAGATTGATTACATACTTTGCAGCCAAAGATGGAGAAGCTCTATACAAATGGCAAAAACAAGACCAGGAGCTGACTGTGGCTCAGATCATGAGCTTCTTACTGCAAAATTTAGGCTTAAATTGAAGAATGTAGGGAAAACCACTAGACCACTCAGGTATGACTTAGATCATATTCCATGTGAGTACACAGTGAAGGTGATGAATAGATTTAGAGGATTAGATTTGGTAGACAGAGTGCCTGAAGAACTATGGATGGAGGTCTGTAACATTGTACAAGAGGCAGCAACTAAAACCATCCCAAAGAAAAAGAAATGCAAGAAAGCAAAGTGGCTGTCTGATGAGGCTTTACAAATAGCTGTGGAAAGAAGGAATGCGAAAAGCAAGGGTGAAAGGGAAAGATATAAGCAACTGAATGCAGATTTCCAGAGAATAGCAAGGAGAGATAAGAAGGCCTTCTTAAATGAACAATGCAAAGAAATGGAAGAAAACAATAGAATGGGGAAGACTAGAGATCTCTTCAAGAAAATTGGAGATATCAAAGGAACGTTTAGTGCAAAGATGGGCATGATAAAGGACAAAAAAGGCAGGGACCTAACAGAAGCAGAAGAGATTAAGAAGAGGTGGCAAGAATACACAGAAGAACTATACAAGAAAGATCTTAATGTCCCTGATGTCCATGCTGGTGTGGTCACTGACCCTGAGCCAGACATCCTAGAGAGTGAAGTCAAGTGGGCCTTAGGAAGCATTGCTAACAACAAAGCTAGTGGAGATGACAGTATTCCAGCTGAGTTATTTAAAATACTAAAAGACGATGCTGTTAAAGTGCTGCACTCAATATGCCAGCAAGTTTGGAAAACGCAACAGTGGCCACGGGATTGGAAAAGGTCAGTTTACGTTCCAATTCCAAAGAAGGGCAATGCCAAAGAATGCTCAAACTATCACACAATTGCACTCATTTCACATGCTAGCAAGGTTATGCTCAAAATCCTACAAGCTAGGCTTCAGCAGTACGTGAACCGAGAACTACCAGATGTACAAGCTGGGTTTCGAAGAGGCAGAGGAACTAGAGATCAAATTGCCAACATTCGCTGGATCATGGAGAAAGCACGAGAGTTCCAGAAAAGCATCTACTTCTGCTTCATTGACTATGCAAAAGCCTTTGATTGTGTGGATCACAACAAACTGTGGCAAATTCTTAAAGAGATGGGGATACCAGACCACCTTACCTGTCTCCTGAGAAATCTGTATGCGGGCCAAGAAGCAACAGTTAGAACCGGTCATGGAACAACCGATTGGTTCAAAATAGGGAAAGGAGTACGACAAGGCTGTATACTCTCACCCTGCTTATTTAACCTATATGCAGAATACATCATGAGAAATGCCAGGCTGGAAGAATCTCAAGCCGGAATTAAGATTGCAGGGAGAAACATCAACAACCTCAGATATGCAGACGATACCACCCTAATGGCAGAAAGTGAAGAAGAACTAAAGAGCGTCTTGATGAGGGTGAAAGAGGAGACTGCAAAAGCTGGCTTGAAACTCAACATTAAAAAAACTAAGATCATGGCATCTGGACCCATCAATCCCTGGCAAATAGAAGGGGTAGAAATGGAAGCAGTAACAGACTTCATTTATTTGGACTCCAAGATCACTGCAGACGGAGACTGCAGCCATGAAATTAAAAGACACTTGCTCCTTGGGAGGAAAGCTATGGCAAACCTAGATAGCATATTAAAAAGCAGAGACGTCACCTTGCCGACAAAGATCCGCATAGTCAAAGCTATGGTTTTTCCAGTAGTAATGTATGGCTGTGAGAGCTGGACCATAAAGAAGGCCGAACGCCGAAGAATTGATGCCTTTGAACTGTGGTGCTGGAGAAGACTCTTAAGAGTCCCCTGGACTGCTAGGAGGTCAAACCAGTCAATCTTAAAGGAAATCAACCCTGATTGCTCATTGGAAGGATTGATAATTAAGCTCAAGCTCAGATACTTTGGTCACCTAATGCGAAGAGAGGACTCTTTGGAAAAGACCCTGATGCTGGGAAAGATGGAAGGCAAAAGGAGAAGAGGACAGCAGAGGATGAGATGGCTAGATAGCATCACTGAAGCAATGAGCATGAAATTGAGCAAACTCAGGGAGGCAGTGAAAGATAGGAAGGCCTGGCGCAATATGGTTCATGGGGTCACGAAGAGTCGGACACGACTTAATGACTGAACAACAACAACAGCAGATCCATCCGTATAAGTAACATTGTTAGGATAAGGCATCTGTTCTTTTATTCACAGACATACAGATATATAATAGATAAGATAGCTCTGCTTGCTCCAAGATGAAAGAGGTTACTGCTGTTTGTTTTGGTTATTATCAGTGTATCTATAATTTTAGTTATTTTAAAAATGTATCTGTTTGTGTGTATGTGTGTGTATGTACCACAAAGGAAACTGCAGTGTATTTGATGCAACCAAAAAAAAAATTGTCTGGTGATATTTTATATCATACTTGATTCTGTTCCATAATGTACATTATGAACATTGAGATTTTTCCCTAGGTTGTTTTTTTTTTTCCTGGCCAGATCACATTGAAAAATAACGCTGCTGGAATGAGGAAACTGTGATATACCTTAGCCTTGCCTTCTTTCTTCTCTTCCCTTTATCTTGCCTTCTTTTTTAAAAAAAAATTAAATAAAAATGTGACACTATATCAAGTCTTGGTTGCTGCTTTCAACTTTTAATTTATTTTTCCAGAAAACAGGTCCTTCTAGAACAGCTTTTAATTTAGCAGATCAATTAAGCAGATCCATTAACAAGTTCAATATCCTGTTCCAACATTCCTGTTCCAAAACCAATATAGTCATATATTCTGGAAGCTTGCTCTCTTCGTCTACATTCCAGAAAATATCCCATAGGGAAAGAAAGGAAAACTTAATTTTACTATTTACAGATTTTTGGCAGTAACTGGGACCATTGTGGGATCAATAATTCAGGGACAAGTTTAAACAGCACAATTTTTCTTTTATATTAGTTACGAATTCTTGAAAAAGAATCACCTGAATAATCTTGTTAATTAAGCAGTAATTTATTCTCTATATGTAATGGTATGTGGGAAAGACCTTGGGAGATGGGGTGAAGAGATGCTGCCTTGGGAACGGTCAGATAAGAGACAGCATAGCCCACAGCTGCATAGTGGGCAGGGCAAGAGGCTCAGAAGGGACTGTCCCTAAGTTCTCGGGCTGTAAAGGTAACAATGGGAAATTTCTACTTTCAGACTTGCAAGATTCTGTTAATGTAGCTTTACAATAAAGTAGAATTAGTTCATCTGGTCATGTTTCCTGTCTGGTCTATCTAGTAAGACTATCTAGTAAGACTAAAAGGGCAGGTGATGGGCTTTTGTGTTTGTTTGTTTCTGTGTTTGTTTTATATTAGCCAGAACTATGGACTAAATAAAAAAGCAATTAAATAGCTATTTTCATATTCCATTACTTTGGAACTAGATATTACAGTCTGAAAAAAAGTTGCTTTACTGTTTTTCATCATTAAGATGATTTGGGCATCCCATTAGCCTCTCATACTTGAGGCACTTGGCACAGATATAAAACCTAACCAAATGAGAGGTTAAATTTCTCTACAACGTAACTACCAATTACAAAAAAAAAAAACCCCACACACAAAACCCAAACCCTACCCATTCAGTTACTTCAGCAGCCCCAACTGCCTGTTAAAGAGCTCAGTGACTTCTCTTTCCCTGCTCCATCTTTTAAATCAGGCAGGTCCACCTAATTTACTCATTTGTAAGCTTTAGGTAATATGAAGGCTGCTTCTCTGTTTCTTGTTTATTTGAAAGGGAGGACAGAGAGATAATGTGGACTGAATATTAGGGGCAACTCACTCTGTACCTTTGGGTCTATACTTGGACTGAGCACATTTCCAATCTCATTACAAAGCATGAAATATGGATATAGTGTGTATGGTTGCCTTTTAAAGGCTGCTTTTGCATAGCCTCAGCAACGTGCCCCTTCCTGGCTACTTCTGGTGATGTGAGTGTCCCAGTCTTTCCTGCGTCCTTAAAACTCTGCTGCTTTCCCAACATTCTGTCCTGTGGTTTCTCTGACCCTCCTCCAAGGGTATAAGATGATATACCATTTCAGTGGCACCATTAAATTGTAACTTTCACATTTTTATTGGCAACCTAAATTGAGAGCAGCCTAATGATCCCAGGAGAATGCTCCTTTGGCATAGCAGAATCTACAGGAAATTTAGAGTGGCAATCCACTGGGGGCTGCAAATGAAGCCGTGCTGAACAGCAACAAGCCGTGCAGCTGCTCAGATTGAAAGTAATTCCCTCCATTCAGTATTGCGATTAGTGAAGCTGTAGAAAGGTCCCTTTAGCCTTCTCTCTCTCTCTTCCTTGTGAAATTCTTTGTATTGGACATGTTGTGCTGGTGGAGGGAGATCTACTAGATCTCTCTTATTACCACTGAGCAGCTCACATGCAAATGATCACTTATGGCATCTTGAAAGTAACCAATCAAACCAAACCCTTGATTGCGTCTGATAATATAATCAATGACTTTGGGGGGTTTCTTTCTTGGGCATGTCATACTAGTCCTGGCACTGAAGCCTCCCATTCCAGCCTGGCCAAATGCATTGACCTTCCATTCATGCAAGAAGGGGTGCAGTGATCAGGCTGTCTGGAGCAGGTGCACACATTTAGTGGGAAGTCCCAGCATGGAAGTCCCCTTCCAGTTCTCCAAGAAGAACCACTCTTGGAAGAGAAGGAAAGTGAGATGAGTCTGGGCTGAAGCTGTTGCAGGAGCTATTGCTGAAAGCAAAAAGGAAACCAATAGAGGCAAATATATGTAGCTCAGGGTTAAACTATGGAGTTCTTGGGATTCTCTGAGCTTGGTTCTTTTCTTACAAACATTTCATTACCCAGCTAGGTAACATCTTCAGTGCTAAAATGGGATGGGGTTTGCTCTCTATTTACATACTGTGGCATGCCTTGCCAGTGCTCGTGGGGGTGGGGGTTTTGTTTTGCTCCTCTGGTAGTTCCTTGATTAGCACATGTTTACTGCTTGATTGTGTGCCTGGTGGTAACCTTTGCTTATCTGGGTGATGATTGCTGGTGAGGTGATCTTCTGGTCTTTTGTCTCTTTTGAATAGTACGTAGATGCAGTTTATCTCTATGTGTCTGTTAATTGCTGCCTTGTCTGAATACCAAGCTTCCAAGAATTCTCTTGCATTCTGGATTTAGCTTGGTCTAAAATGCTGACAGTTTCCCAGTTAAAACTATGGTTCAGTCTGTCCATGTGTTGTGAGATTAAGGAGTTTTCATCATGTCTTCTGACTGCTAGTTGGTGCTCATGGATGTGCTCTGCCAGCCTTCTGCCTATCTGTCCTACATAGTGCTTGTTGTAGTCATTACACTGTATGTTGTAGATGACTCCTGTTTTTCCTTCTTGTGCTACTGGGTCTTTTGGTTTACTTAAGATATTTTGGAGTGATTTTGTTGGTTTGTATGCTACAGAAATGCCATGTGGTTGTAATAGGTTTCTGAGATGTTTCTGATGTATGGCAGTGTGATCCTTTTCATAGCTTGTGTTGGTTGTGCTGTAGTTGGTTGAGTGGTCAGGCACTTTTTGATAAAAGTTGCATGGATATCCATTTTGTCGGAAGATGTTGTATAGGTGGTCTTTTTCCTTTTTCTGCTGTTCTGCATTGCTGCAGTGCATTTGTGCTCGCTCCCATTTTAGCACTGAAGATGTTACCTAGCCAGGTAATGAAACGTTTGCAAGAAAAGAACCAAGCTCAGAGAACCCCAAGGACTCCACAAAAAGGATTCATCATCTGCCAGAATCTCACACCCAGGCCTGTCCATTGTCAGCAATGTGGGGAAGGCTGTCCATGTCCAGGCAGAATGGGAGCAACCTCAGTTAGCTTGAAATGCATGATTAGGATACAGGTTATCCCTAATTAGAGATTAAAGCCAATTATTTTCATTAACAACACTTGATATATTTGTTTTCCATTAATTCAGTCATTCTAAAATATTTGATTTAGCCCATGATAACAGCAGTCAGGAAGAAGTATAGAGGAAACAATTCGTTTTTGGCTCAGCATTGCTTTGATTGCTGAAGAGTCATTATTTTTATCATCATCATCATCATCATCATCATCATCATCATCATCATCATTATTATTATTTTCATTTGTAAACAGGAAGTTATTGATGAATTAAGTTATTTGTGGTGGAAATTTATCAGTACCCCAGCCAACTAGAATATAAGTAGCTATAGGCAACCATATGGGGTGGCTATTAATATCCTGCATATTATAATCTGGCTTGTTAGAAGTTTATCATTAGCTTATAGCTTTTAACTAGAGACACAAGGGAAGACTGAAGGGGTTTGATATAATGCATCATAGATAATTTATTCTGAAACAAGTCCTTAGGCTGTTGGAGATTTTGGAGAAGTACAGCTTGCCAGAAATGGGAAAAGTTTGGGTGGAAGAGTGTTGTCTCATCTTGGAACAGAAGGGTCATTATTGCAGATGGATATAACATTTCTAAATTATTCAGTGTTCTATGCAAACTACTGGCATTTACACATGCATGTACTTCTTGACCTGATTGATTCTATAATGAAGAGATGACTACTCCCATTGAACGTGCAAGAGTTAGATGAAATCCAATTGATCTCTTGCAGATTCTTTAAACATAGTGTTCAGCATTCAACATCTAGGTCAATATGTACCCAAATAATTGGTATAGGCTTCTCTAGTATTATCATTATCAGACATCAAAATCAGTTTTTTTTTTCATTTTTCATTTAGTTGTTCTTAGCTGGTTCTTTTCCGCTCAGCTTCAGGGAAGTTTTAAAGAGCTTTATGATATTGTACATGTTGTTCCTGAGGACTCAAATCATTTTGTTCATGATGCTGTGTCAGAATGGAACAGTTCCAGCCTTTCTCCTACACATAATGCAATTATTTGATTTGGAAATTTCACAAACCCTTCCTGAACAGTGCCTGTAATAAGCACAAACCTATGTAAGGTCCTGATGACACACCGAAGGACATCATGTGTGCATAAATGTGGACTTCTCTTTCTTCTGTGGTTCTTTAAGGAAGAACTCCACAAGAGATTTAGACATTATGAGATCCAACTAGGCCTCAGTAAAAATTATGTGACATATTCAACAAGGCTGTGCAAAGCATTCAAAGGGGCATTCCACAAAGCACATTGGAACGAATGAAGCACCCTTCACATCCCTGGAAAGCTTAGCTTTTCCAGATAATGACTTCTGGCCAGGCATTCTGGGAAAGCCAATGGAGCAGCTGCACATTCCCTTTGCCTGAACGCATCCATCACTGCTTCTGCAATGCTGCTACCATTGGGATGCTTCCTTAATATTCATCCAAAACCTACGTTCAGGTCACTGTAGCAAAACTGTAACAAACCAAAGGCACCCACCCTTATCTCCAGATAAGCAAGTTGTGTGCAAGGAAACAACCATACATTCAGAATGAATGTGAAAGGGGCTTCAAGATAGGGAAATGACAATTCAGGGTTTTTTAAATAAGTCAGATTTTTAATGGCTATTTAGGGAATGTATATATGTGACAAAGTAATGCTTTGTATAAGGTACATGTAGCCAATGAAATACATGCATTTTGTCATGCTTTCCTTTGAACCTATAAATACTGTAACCCCTTTAACCTGGTCCTCTGTCTTGCTGAGCAAATCCTATGATATTTAGGTATTTTTTTATTATTTTTTTCTTGCAGAGCAAATCCTATGATATTTAGGTATTTTTATTTATTTACTTGTTGGTTTGTTTTCGTCTTGCAGAGCAAATCCTATCATATTTAGGTAATTAAAAAATAATAATTGTATAGTACTTAGCCTCCTCTGTTCACTGAATGTAGAATCATTATCCACAACACATCCTAAAATCATTATTCAGAATCCTATACTTTTTGTCTTAAAAAGTGCACTTCTATCCCTCATCAAGCCCCTCTACTCAAGGCTAAACGTAACTTGTTTGCCTGATTATCCTTGTTGCACTTCCCTGTTTCTGACTGGTAGAATCCTTCCTAAAATATGGTCCCCAGGACCAGACACAGTACTTGAAGTTTCCTAGAATTATTTCCCTGGAATTATTTTAAACTCTCTTACCATCATTGCTTAAGACCATCACTCATAGGAAAATGTCTTGAGGAAAATGTGCATTATAGATTTGGAACTCCAACTGGCATTTATGATTTCTCATATTAAATTTACTTCATTTATCATGTCCCCATATTGCATTCATTTAATAAATGTATTTACATTTACTACCTATTTCTTCTCTAAGTTATGACCTTTTCTTTGCCAATCAGAAATATAAAATACTACTGAGTGTAACTAAAGTAATAATTTACTTTATCCTAATTCATATGCCTTATATTCTCTTTACCACAAAGAGAATCTCAGTACATCAGCTTAAAAATAAGGCATAAGAAAGCACTAAGCCCTGAATCACTCTGGGCCATCTAAGATGGACTCATCTTCTCTCCAGATTGTGAGGTATGAAATCAATTACTGTCAGAAGCGATTCAGAGTAAACCTTTACAAAATTTGACCTTGAAATTTTAGGTGATTAAGTGAGAATTATTTATACTGCAATCTTCCTGCTTTAGTATTTCTTTGTCAAAATCTGCCAGTTATACAGTAGCGATCTACAACAGATGTAAACTAGGAAATGTGCAGCAATTTACCGTCTCTTATTAAAAAACTCTCTTATATGGTGCAATTGTCATAATATCATTTTAAAATAGTGTTACCTATGTCTTCATACCAAACTGAACTGCTAATAATTAAAGAGTGGAGAAATGGAAGAAGTCAGAAATGCAACTAAAAATCAGTGGTATTCTGGAGCCAGATCAATTTCTCTCAGTAGCATTCATAGACATGTAGTAAGTCATTATGCAAATGCATTTGTTTAAACTTTTCAAGTGCATTTGTTAAAACATGTTTGAGCATGAAAGAAGGCTGTAGCTTGTTCAAAAGATTCTAATATTTTTTTCCAACTGGGGAATTAGTAAGAAATGCAGCTATTGATGTCAAATAATGAAATAGAATATATCACTAAGTTTTAGAAGCTTTCTAGATTAGACTAATATATTTCTGGTAAAATTCTAGATAGACTGTAGAAGCTAAATGACAGGGTTGGGAAACCTGTGGTACTTCTGTGGTACTTTTGGCCATTCAGGGCAGAAATCATAGTTCATCTGGAAAGCTACAGTTTTTCGATTCCTGTTCTAGAAGTCCAAAATAGATTCTCTAGAAAGTCCTACTGAATTCTGTGGGAACTTTTACCAAACAAATTTGTTTAGGATCAATTTGCAGCATATTGTGTTGCAACATATTGTGATCCTTAGTCATCACATGAAAAAAATATCACATGAAGGAAATAGGGTCCTAGATGTACAGAACTATTCATACTGAGCATTGTTGAAGGTTGCACAGCTACTATAAACTGTACTCTACCAGGGCTGCTGGAAACATTTTTGTTAGTTACAAATCCTCATCTAGAAGGAAACTGAAGCTATTCTCACTAGTTTTGCTTTAGTGGGTATATTCACCCTTTCAAAGCATTTCTACAAAATGCTAAATATGCATGTTCAGAAGCAGAAATGTTCTTAACAGTCCATACTTAGAATAAAAGAAATATGTGGAATAAAAGTTGTATAACCTGTAGGCCTTGTTGAAATAGAGCTTTGAATTTCTCAAAGTTGGAGAGGATAGTGGGCATAAACCCAGTTTCTTCCAACATATTTATTTGTTTTGAAAGGAACATTTGTACAGCACATGCAATGGAGAAAAATGATAGTCAAGATGGGCAGTTCACTTCCTCCCTCCCCCCAGGTTACCTTTCCAAACCCCCCTTAGAGAAGCAATAAAAATGCCAGTTTAACCATAAAATGCTTAGAAAGCAAAATAACATTGATAATAATGATGAAGGAAAGCTAGAAAAGCTATGGAAATCAAGGCCAAGGGAGACGATACTCATAGACTACATGTATTATTTGATTTGCATAACCTCTTATAAGGAGTTTCATCCGTACCCTTCTGTAGGCATACTGCTGAGATCTCTGATACTGAAATAGCACAATTTGTTTTTCAAAAGGATGGGTATTGATGGTTTCCATTACTACTGTACTCTAGTTGGAAGATTATTCCTACACATCCATAGTTGATACAGGACAACTTCCTGTTCCTGGGCAGCCAGCTTATTTGACTGCTACCTAGATTGAACTTCTATTATATTGGTAGAACTCACTTCCAGTACAACATGTTATTGACTGCCATCCACACTGGTCTTTAGGAAGCTTTAAAAACACATCTTTGTCCACTGGGCTACCATACTAAACAGTTCATTTAAAAAATGCTAACCCTTTGGCCAAAATAATGATTGAAGTCCATTTTAGCACAACTGTTTCCCATTGTTAATACACCTTATATGTTTTGAGTTATTAACTTCTTGATATTTTGTATATCATCTAGAGACTTCAGTCTAAAAATTGAAATGAAGAGTGATTTTTTCTTCCTTCCACTGAAATCATTCCTACCGTGCTACAGAAGAGCAAACTGTGAATTCAATGAAGGAGACATAGCTGGGGTCAAGACTTTTGCTTCCTTTTTTCATATCATATTTGTAAACAGTTGTATTAATTCAATGAGAGCATATACCTTTTATGCAGGAGATTCCAGATGAACCATCCCCATATCTCTAGGGTGAAGGATCACGGAAGAGGTAATGAGAAATTATCCTTGTTTTCTTAGTGCCATAGGCATTAAGGAGGGTGAAGTTTGTAGTTGTTCATGTTTTGGGAAGAGCTAAATCTCTCTTTCCTGTGTACAGTATTGTGATGCTATTAAAAATTCTTCTTGCAGCTGTAAGTAAAATAACACACATAGCTGTGCATATTACATTAAGCTTTGTGTTCAGTTTGGCTTACAGGACACTTTTGTATTATAATGAAATTATGATGTAGCCATAAAAATTTGGAGCCATGAATCTATAATGTTTCATTACTACATATATTACAAATCTAGAAAGCAGAATGCTTTCCCAATCCAGAGAGTTGTATTTAAGAAGTTTAACTTAAATTAAAACAAATAAGAGCTGATATTTTTATTTGAGATCCTTCCTTCCTTCCTTCCTTCCTTCCTTCCTTCCTTCCTTCCTTCCTTCCTTCCTTCCATCCATCCATCCATCCATCTCCTCCCTCCCTCCCTCCCTCCCTCCCCATAATACATAATACACTGATTCTCTTATCTGAGTACCGGCTGTAGCTTTGCCATATGCAACTTTTTTTAGAAATAGACGCATATTGGCTTGGTCTGTTATCTTACTATTTTTTATCCAGCTAAAGAGACAGAAGCAGTATCCTTTATCAGGTAGAATAGATCATTCCTTATGACCTTTCATCCAGAAGGAATGACATCTAAGGCAAAGGAATAAAAGCTGAATATTATTCATGTTTGCTTAGAAGTAAGCTCTTCTGTGTTCAGTGGAGCTTATCTGCAGGTTAGTCTGTATAGAATGCTTTTCTTAATGTAAGTATCTGAAGACACTTGGCATCTGAGAAGCAAAAAGTTGATGGCCAGTACCAAAGTTAACATTATTAAGAAAACATGAAGCCTGTAATACAATGCTAAGCCTACTTGGAAATAAATGTTTCTGAGTTGTTCCAAATAAACATACACTGGATTGGGTTCAAACACACTCACTGTTGCCTTGTCTGTCTTCATTTTCTTCCTGTGATAATAAATGCTGATGAGGCAATGCTTGATAATCTTTGTTCCATTATTTTCAGATAATTAAGTTCTTAAACACTTAATTTGCATTCTTTTACTGATAATTTGCTTACAGATTCTCTTCTGTCCATGCCATTTCTTTATTTACTGATTAGTGAGCAGTTATTAGCTCATCCTATTCTGGGCCAATATTTACCATCTTTGCCATTCTGGAATATTTACTAGCTTTAGTTATTCCACTTTTATTTAAAATGCATAAGGTAAGATAGGAGAAAAGCCTATGTGTTTTTCATAATACACTTTTAAAGTTAAGGTACAGTTTCTTCTATATTCATTTCTTCTACATTTTATAATGTTATAATGATTGAATGCCAAGCAACATATTACCAAAAATACATCATGTTCTGTGCTTAAAATGCAACTTTAATTCTGACTTTATTGGATGGTAGTGATGTGAAATACTTTCAATATCACGTTTAGAAGTAAGATTATTTATTTTGCTGTAGAGTTTTAATTTTTTTTATTTTTTCTATATTGTGACTTTGAAAATAAATTGGCTCTTTCTCTAATATGATATGCCATAACTCTAACAACATAACACTGAATAGTCAGCTAGGTAATAATTTGTTTTTCCTTTTCAAGCTATTTTCACAGATGTTCATCACAAATAGTACTATCAGTGATTATGACACTACATACAAAATTATTTATTAAAAAAGGGAAAACATTATAGTTTCTCCATGAAGGATGGGTAATTAATATCCATGAACTGTTTCTCCTTAATTATATTGTTTTCTGCAGATTGTCTTTTCATTCTGCTTTTCAAAAGTCAGCTCTCTTTCTTAGGAATAAAGTAGGGGAGAAAATATTTTTGGGGTGCATGTTTATGAGCATTTCTGAGAAAGAGAATTTCACCTGAGCAATGCTTAATGAAGCAAGCTGCATAACTATAACAGAAAGAAGATTTATTTAAGGAGGTACATGACAGGACCTCACACCTAGCTAACTACATCCCTAATTATCAGGGACATGCACAAATGCTTTCCTTTCAAGAGCATTATCGGCTCAGACTGAAGTAAATGTGCTGAGAGTTTCCATGAAGGAAATATTAGAAAAGAAAGGCAATTCTCAGAAATTGAGACATTTCCCAGGTGCCATCAATTAAGGAAAGTCATCTGCAGGGACCCAGGAAGAGAATCTTTTCTGTTGTTATGCCTATCCTGTGGAACATCATTCCCTGGAGATCAGATTGGAACAAACCCTGTTGGCCTTAAAGACATGGCTCTGTTCCTGGGCTTGGGGTCAGATTGTCAGTTAGAGCCCATGAGAAGGTTGTGTTAATTGTGGTTTGCTTTTTTTTTCTTCTTTACCTTGACTGCCACTTATATATTTTATTTTTGCTATTAGTTGTTAACTGCCCAAAATCACCATAATGAGATGGGGGGGGATATAAATTGAAATAAATATACTGTTCAAAAGAAAGCTTATGTGGTTCATCTCTGAGCCAGGAATAAACACACAAGCAGTTGCTTGAAGGAGAGAGAAGGCTTTATTTTCTGAGAGCCAGATACCCCAAACGATCAGTTGTCGGGGCAGCCACCTTTGGGGTATCCTCAGGGGTTCCTTTTATAGGGAGATACCATTGTTCCTTGAAAGGTGCGAAGGGATGTCCACCCTCTAGGAATTCTTAGAAAAGGTAATTAGCTGGGATTCCAAGAGAGAGCGCTCCAGTGAAATTGACTAGATCTTTGGAAGGGAGTGATCTAGAGTCAGGCACCCTACTCAGCTGAGGTTTCCTGTGTTTGCTTTATCTGGTATTGTCTAATTGGAATGTAGATCCCTTCAGAGAAGAAATCTTTTTATGATTTGATTATGGCTTCAAGGAATGTTGGCCTTTCCTGCTAGGTCTTTAGTTATTTAATTTTGGGCTGGGGTGGAGGACTCTTGATTCTTCCTGCTACGTTTTTAATCTTTTTAGGTGAGCCCATTCTTACTATAATTTAGTCATATACCTTGATTGCTGTTAAGATAAACAATGGTAGGGTGAGACAATGGGAAGCTTTGACTTCCTGCTGACATGGGGGGAAGAACTTGATTTCCTTCTCACAATACAAGCAAACAAATAAATTAATAAAGCCAATATTGCCAGTATGACAATGGAAACTGAAGCAAACTCTGATCACAAGCTTTTGCTTGAGATTGAGATTGATAAATACAGGACTGCAGCTGGAATACATGAGTAGAGTGACAAGGCCAGATATTGCTGTAATGGTTGGAATCCTGTGTAGGAAGGTGAGTGCCTCAACCAAAGGGGATTGAACTGGAATCAAGAGGATGGATACACTGAAAAGGAACTGTGCAATTAGTTCTGAGAACCAATGGCCATCCAAACTGGTAGGCAATATGGATGCAGACTGGGCAGAAGACAGGGTATATCGTAAGTCTACAACTGGACAGAGGTTCTTGAATGGAGGTGGGGTAATCAGTTGCACAAACAACGAGCACTTGGTGTTTAGAAAACACCCTATCATCCATTGAAGCAGAAGTTTGACAAGTCTAAATGGCATATAAACTAACAGGGATACATGTGCCAAAACTAACAGTCATGTTTGAGGACAATCAGGAATGTATTTAACCCACCCATGTGATGAAACCACATCCAGGACAATGTACATGAACACCATGTACCACTAAAAGGGGTTTATTGAACTGAGATACTTTCCATTGGAAGAGATAATAGCAGATTGATTCATTAAGTCTTTGGCCAGAGATCAGTACAGAAGTCTTCAAGATGAACCAGTGAGAAGGGAATTTGGAAATGTGACTTCATTGGCATTGATTCTTCAATATCTTACAACCTACTGACCACAGAGGAGGTAAGGTGTTGATAGAGAGTTAAGGATTTACTTTGTGCCTGCTCTTTGTCACTCATTCTTTCTGCTCTTGGTCCGTGAGATTGCTATTCTCAGTGTTACATCTTCTGCCTTTGCTCCCAGGCATGCACACGTGGAATTCTTGCTTTTTCACTCCCCCCCCCCCCTGCCTCTGGCATCTAGTGCTAGGTTTTGTTTCTCTTTATAATCTATTTCATTAAATAAATCCTCTTTCTGTTACTGTTATAAATCTGTTTCACAAATCATTGGACAGGTTAAATTCCCACTCTCAGGAATGCTTATAATATACACAGACACACAAATGATCCCCTCCAACATTTTATGGGTAGTATTTTTCTAAATTAGCTGTTTCATTGGGTTCCTGATAGATACATATTTATCCACAAAAATTCAATAAGACTATCAGCAGAACTAAGAAGACCCTTTCCTTTAATACTAATGTCCCAATCAGATAAAGCAATAACCCAGAAGCTCACTTTAAAACTTAAGGCTGCTTGCTCTAAAGGTGACAGGAAAACAGATATTAAGAGAGAGAGAGAGAGAGGAAGACAGAGAATATTTTCTATGAAAACAGAATGGCTTTTATGCGAAAGGATACAAGGTATTTTGAAGAATGTCACTGAAGTGAGATGCCCATTCCTCTATGAAGAAGGAAACAATTTGAAAAACTCATGAAAATGAGTGCAATCATTTCATGTTTATTCCTCCCAATTTTTCTTAACAATGCAATAAGCTCCGTTTACCTGCTGCTTTTCTATTTCCTTCCCTAGTCATATGTATGGATTTCACTCTGTCAAGATATTAAAGCCAGGAATGCATAGCCAAGGAAAACACAGCTTTGATACATTATTAAATTCCTACAGAAGCAATGTTGTTCCTCCTCCTCCTGCAGAAGCAATGTTCAGGGCCTCAGGGTGTGACCCAAAACACTAGGTCTTCTTATGATTGGCTTGTCAGCTGCGTAATTTAAATCATTTTCAACTATGCAGTGGAAAGGCTGGGAAATCATGATGTCCAGCAACTGGAAGGAGGAGTACTTTCTCTGAATGAATAGCAAGATGACTAGCAAGCTTCAGCTCAGCAATATAGTAGATGCTTCAAGAGTAATAGAAATTGTCTTTAATGCCCCCAAAGTTCAAACAAAGAAATACACTTCAGTTTTGTTTTCTTTCCCTCAGTCCTTAAATCCTTCTTCCTGTATTTCTTTCGAGGCAATAACAGCAGAAACCAGTCTTTTACAGCCTGCTGGGTTACAGAGGCCTGCTCAGACATGACAAGCTGCTCAGATGGGTTGGACTTCCTAAATTTTTAGGAAACATGATTAACGGTGGCTGGAGATCCTGGGACCAGTAGTCCATTTCATTTGGACAGCTGGGGAAGGTATGCAACACTGCATTTTTAGATATTTGTTTTATGGAGCTATTTTGTAAAAAACCAAGCCATTTTAATACAATTTTATAAACTCTCAGAGCCTTATTTGTCTGAGAAATTGCATAGACATTTCAGAACACACATCTGCCATTTTAGACAACAAGGTATGTTTTCTCCAAAGAAGCTAGCCAAACAACCAATAAAAACAAGGCATCAGAAATATTTTTAATCACAGTGATTATATGACAATTTCACCTATACACATTGACAAAGGCAAAATTTCAAATATACGCAAATTTATCTTTTTGTATATGGGAAAAGAACACTGTGAAATAAAGGATTAATGGCAACAGACTCCATTTAATGCAGTAGTACTTTCTTCTGTGCTGGCTGGGAGAGATGGAAATATAATGCAGTACTTTTGGAGGACATCAGGTTGGGGAACATAGCTGGAGGATGTGCCTGATTTATTTATTTATATATACACAAACACATACACACACACATACACACACGCACACGCACATGCACAGAAAAGGAGGACAAGGAGGAGGAGGAGAGAGAAGGAAAGAAAATGAAGCAAATCTGCTCAATGCCCTTGATAACAAAGAAATAGTTTCCTTAGCAACTGTGGTACTTTAGATAATTTAAACAAGTGGGTACATAGTGCTTGATTTAAAATCTTTTGCAGAGGATAAAAAGTAGCACAAGTGGAGATAGAATCGATCTTTGGCAGGTTCAAAAAGCTGGATGCCAAAGATAAATAGCAATAACTGAAATTATTCCCATGGAATTTTGGCTCATCTCATCATGTGAGCGCCCAAAAGATTTTGGGAGAGATGTACATGAAGGGAACAGAACCAGTCGGAACAAATTAAATGGATATTCTCTTCCTGCTGTAGAAAACTGTAGAAAAATCTATATCTCTTTCCAATATTTAGAAGCCCAGGCCAATATAGAATGAATGAATGAATGAATGAATGAATGAATGAATGAATATCTTATCCCAAAGAAATCCATGGAACCCCGAACCAAACCCAAAGCCATCTATCATCCAAGCTGAAGAGCAATGACACATGACACAGAACCAAGGAAAACAAACTTTTGGTGCAGAACAATCTTAACAGTCCATCTAAATTGACATAAAGAAAGAGACTATCTCTTTTCTTCTATAAGGTATTTGCATAATTAGGAAGCTGCCATGAAAAAGGCTATCTTTTCAGTACCAGCTAAGCTAATATTTCCAGCTAGTAAGATATACAACAGTATCCAATTATGATCACAGTTTATAGGCAGATTCACATGGAAGGAGATGAGGTTTCAGATACCTTGGTTCCAGACTGTTTAGGTAAAATTTTAAAGGTAAAAATCAGCACCTTGAGTCTTGGCCAGGAACAAACAAAAGCTCAGTACACGTAGTCCTCACTTACTGACAGTAACTGGGACGAGGAACTCCATGACTAAGTGATGCGGTTGTAAGACACAACATCATGTGACACACTGACTTACAATGGCAGTTGAGGCACTCCCACATTGTTACGCAAATCCCACATGGTTGCAGCGAGCCACGGTCACATGATTGCCATTTGCAGCCTCCTGCCAGTTTCCCCTTTGACTTTGCTTGTTGGAATCCAGCTGTGAAGGTTGCAAATGGCAATCACATGACCATGGGATGCTGCAATGTTGTAATTGCGAGCTAGTTGCCAAGCACCTGAATCACGATCACATGACTGCGGGGATGCTGCAGCAGCCTCAACAAGAAGGACCCGTTGTAAGTCCCACTTGTTTAGTGCCATTGTAACTTCAAATGGTCACTGAATGAGTGGACGTTACACGAGGACTACCTGCATAATGTAAACTGCAAAGGTTGCTGGTGTTTACTAAAGCCTAGCAATTACATCTAGCACTAGCTGTGTTTCTGAATATTGTTTTGAGGTGGACCATTATTACAGTAAGCTAAATGAACTTCCATCCTCCAAAGGGGGCAGCTGTCCACTAGACAAAACTGGGTAAAGGACAAAACCTGGCCACTCTTTTCACCCATCCTCTAGGGACAATCTTGAATTACGAATACCTCTGACTAATGGGCTTGCTTTTTCAAAGCGAAAGGTATCTCTCCCAGAAAGGGCTATACCCTTAATCTCTGATTAGGTAGCCTACTGATTGACAAAATCTCCAGTGTCTCAGAACTGAGCCAGTTTGCTCTCCTTCTTCCTTGTGCTTTATAGATACAGGTTTCCCTTTCAAAAATTACTCAAAATATCAATAGCGGAATCATATATTGAACTCTTTATTTGTCTCTGGCATCTCATTTCACTGCTACCTCAAGTCATACTTAAAGTAAAATCTAGTATTTAGTGGAATCTATAACCTCTTCAAGCATTTGGCTGAATGCAAGAGGGTCTTCAAGCTAGATAGAGAATGGAATACATGCTCTGGCCCCATCCCTTTCTCTCTTCAAGCTCCCCACACTCAGCTGGGAATTTGAAGGGGAAGACATTGACTTGGACAGAACTCTAGCTCTTGCTGGAGTCTGGGTCTCCTTTACAGAATGTGGATCTTGGATCATGTGGACAGGTTGCCTTCAACCAATACTCTTCCCCTTCAGCCCCCTTATACTCTATAGTTCTCTTGGGAACATATGGAAGTGGTTTGCTATTAACTTCTTCTGGATTTTTGTAACTTCTTACTCTATATCACAGCCCTGGTGGTCTCCCATTCAAGCATTAATACAATCTGACCCTAGTAAGGTTTCCAAGATCAGCCAAACTACCAAGTGCTGCCATCCAGCTGGGCTAAGCATTGTATGAATTGAGCTTAATTCCTGATGAATCTCATGGCCTTGGCTGGTGGTGGTGGTGGTGGTGGTGGTGGTGGTGGTGGGAACTGGCTTTTGCAGAAGGCCTTTGGGAATTGATTGTGGAAGCACAAGCACCTATATATTTGTACTTTTAGTTTTAATGATTTAATGCATTATTTATTACTGTTAGTTCAATATCTATAAACTGCCTAGAGCCCACCAGGATTGAGACAATGAATAAATTGCACAAACAAATAAATAAATGCATTGCTTTCTTGGTATCAGTCTGGAAAAGGTTTGACATTGCTTTCTTCTGGGATGTTCTTTCAACTTCCTAGTCTATCCTAGAGTTCCAGACTTTTCAGATAGTGTTGTGTGCAAGTACTAATCAGGGCCAACCCAGCTTAGCTTTCTAGATCACTCCATGCTTTACAACTGTTTTTATATTCCAATTAAATAGCAAGGAAACCATTTGGCTACCTTGCTTTTAAAAAAAAGAAAGAAAGAAAAGAAATGCTGTAAGCATGTGCCATATTGCATTTTAAACTCACAACTCAGCAACAGCATGACTGCATAAAAAGGAATTTGCATTTGCTGCCTTAAGTCTAAACATATTTATATGAGAACAGGAACTGCTTTATTGTAGAAAAGAGGAACAAATACTTTTAAGTAGAAAGTACTACAACTAAACCTGCAAACATACTGTATATGTGAAAGCCTGGGTCTCCTGGTCTATCAAATCTTTCGAGATACAAGAAGTAAGAATCCTGCAGTGATCAGCAGCAGCTTTTGTGAGCTCCAGCAGTTTGTTTGGCACCCTTCACCTGATGCTTTTCGAGTCATCATTTGCCCTGTTCCACTCTAAGCTTCAGTGCAAAGGTCTAGCCCTAACTGCATCATTGTTTGCAATTTATTGTTACTATTCATTCTGCTGGCCCCAGAGTAATTGATATGTATACCCTACTATGAAGAAAAAAAAATGATGCTATAGCGTTCATCAATTTAAGTTTGCATTTGGTTAATTAATTAAAAGAGTTTATGGGAAAAGCTTTTATCTATGGCAGTTGATTGGGGACGCCATGCCCTCTTCAAGATGATGCACTAGGATGAATGGACTAAGATTAGTGTCTTGTTTTGGAGGCCATCTATTGCCTGCCTTTCAAGGGAAGTGGAGAATCATTGAGGGCCACTTCCTGAACCTGTTGTGATTTATCTTCTTGTTAATGGTTGCCTCAAATATTACAATGGCAGGACACCCAGGGAAAAATGCACAGCAGTAGCCTCTGTTCAAGTTCTGGCTCAGTCTCTGGCCTTTAACTTGTGATATCACCTAATAAACCCCATTATTTCATCTATAAGATTAATATATTGCTGTTTATTTGATTTCAAATTCACACACACACACACTTTAAAAAGCATTGTATGTGGTGTTCAAAACCACAATTAGAAACTTACATATGCAGATCTGCAAAATGAGAAACAAGCAAAAATAAATCTAAGGCATACCAAAAATGAAATTTGCTGCCACTGAGATATGTACCTTAAAAAGCAAAGAAGAGTTCTATATTGTATTGCCCTGAAAATATATCAGAAAATGTTGGATTTTCTCTGGGATGCAGCAGTTTTGTAGGTAGGCAGTAGAATGTATGAGATAGTTCCTTAGTATACATGTGACGTCTATGAAATGTTGGTAGCAAAATACTTTATAGCATTTTGCATACAGAGAGAAACACTCAGTTATGAATATAACTTTTATATTTTTTTGAGGCTATTTTTATATGAGAGAAAATGAAGACCAGCTTTATTTTGAAAATGTCATAGTTAGGAAAGCCTGAGTGAGTCACGTCTGTCTACAGCAAGACCCTCCATTATGGAGTGAAAGCAAATTAGGTGACAACCTGAACTGTATCGGTCAGAGTCAGAAGAGAAAGACAGCTGGACTGAGAGAAGAAGGAAGAGATGACTGTCATGAAACTATCATTCCAACAGGAGTTATGTTGCATAGAGACATGCAAAGTAGGTTAGACAAGGGTAGGATAGAATAGTGCACGGTCCCTCTGCCAACTATCTCTACATCTATTGCCCCTAGCAGTTAATAGATTGATAGATGCAAAGTTGACTTTCAGCCTGAAACGTCTTCTCAGAATTTATCATAGGAAGGAGCATAATAATTACTCCATGTAATACAGATAGAAATACACTATTTTTGTAAAGTTCCATACAGGTAGCCTGCCATATTTTAGTTCTCTAGTTGTTGCAATTAAGAAGAGAAAGAATGGGTTGTATTAGTTCAAGAATAATCTGTGCAGAAGAATTAAACTTGCTAAAGGCATTTTATGTTCTTGTATATTCTCAAATATGGTTGTATGTTCTCACATTCTATGAACTTCTAGGCTAATGAAAAGCTTAATTGTGTTCTAAAGAAGTGAATGAGTTTGATGACACGCAGTAAAGGATACATTTTGACTTTCCTAAGCTAGTATTCTAGTAGAAATGATGACATGCAGCCAAAATGATCTTCAGTTTCGTTCTAAATTGAAGAGTTTTAAAGGCATAGAGAAGATACTCCCACCTATGAACATTTTTATATGATTGGCTTCTAGTAATTCTTGTTTTAATTGGTTTATAATGCAAATGTAAAACATACATGAAATTTCCCTCATATTACAAATGTTTCTATTCTACTTTCTCCTCTGCATCTGTAATGTGCAAATGGTCATAGAAATACTGTAAGACAGCCTCAAAAGCTATGGGGTCTTGGGGTGGGGGGTGGGGGTGGAGCGCTATTTATTTATTTATTTATTTATTAAATTTATATGCCACTAATGTCCAGCTGAGAGCATTCTCACAGATCGACCATCTCTGTGACAGACTGACCACAAGTCACATTCTTTTGATGATAACTATGGAATTTCTTTTCTGAAGTCAAATCCCTAAACAATTTTGAAAGCACTGTAAGTTGCTACACATAATTTTCTTGAATGTAGCATTCATTTACAAAACAGCAACCTACTTCCTGATGTCTAAATATTCCCCTTTCCCCCTCCTTAACTAAAATTGCTACCAATTTTTTTTAGAGAAATGGAACAGTTTCAGCATTAAGCATAAAGTGACTATTCCACGAATGAGTGTTTGGAATTTTGCAACAATTTCAGAAAAAATCTTATTTTCCCTTCTTTTAACATGTCCCCAATGTGGAATTCCAAGGTTTGGTTTGGGTTTTTTTTCCATTCCAGAACTCTGGAATCTTTGGAAAATAAGTCCTCCCTGCTAAGACCTCGCTTTCTCTGTAATCCCTTTCTGGTGTACACATATTATTCACCCAATTTTCCATTGCACTTCAGTTACAAAACTCATAGAGGTAATATTGCACAAAATGGGGAGGTAAAATTGCCTGGATTTTATATTATGTTGTTGTATTATTTTACATATTGAACAATATAAAAGTTACATTCATGATTGTGTCCACCTTTGGCTCTAGTCCAGTCCATTTTTGTCTTTAGCCAAATCTGTTGCTGCAACCTAGAGCCTGAATGCTTTCAATTAAGATAATATGGATCTTGATAGGAAAAAGTATCCTTTCCCTTGCTTTATATTTTATTAGAATGAGAAAAATGGCTTCTCTGATGTGTCATCTTTGGAGTTGCTGAGACGCAAGAGAGATATATTCCGGCTTTCAGACCTGGATGCTGGCAGGAAATAGATCCTTTGAAAAGCTACATGTGTCCTGCCCTCACCTTCTTCTTTGAAGTGCCTGTTTTTATATAGCGTGGAACCATACCAGATATGAGTACTTTGTAGTAAATTTTCTGCCCCCTGATAGTGGAAGGCAGTTGTCCACCTGTATATGATAAGAATTTAGCATTATGAATTTTTCTGTTGATTTGATCTTTGCTATTTGATCATAACATGGGGTATTTGGGGGTACCTGGCAAAAACCCCAATGCACAGAGGACTGAATGAGGGACTTCACATTGCTGTCTGGTTCTTGAGGATAAAGACAGTTCCTTTAACACTAGCAGGGATAATATGGAGCGGTCAGGCTTCCTGTGTCTGTCTTTATGGTGGGCAGGTAGTTGATTGATCTAAGATTTAACGTGAGGGTAAAACTGCCCTAACCGGGGGGGGGGGGGGGGGGGGTGGTGTACATTGCTGCAGGTCTTAATTTTTGTTAACTTTATAAATGTTTTGCCCACATATCTACTCATGTCTACCTTCAGGGGATGGTGAAGTGCAATTCTGCTTATCTAGGTAAGCATAATCCTTCAGTAGCTACAAATAAAGGTATCTTTGAAGAAAACAAAACAGCTGTTTCACTATATAGTATAACATTAAAAAAAAAAAACTATCCATCAACTAAGTTAAATTTCTAGTGTAAATATGCAGGACATTAAAGGCATATATGCATGATTATTATTACTAACTATAATATCAAATGCTTTTTAATAGCTCCATTTAGAGATATAGGTTCCAGAATATTAAGTAAGGAGAAAGAGGACGTCTGTTTAATACTGGACAGGTGGTTGCTATACTATCTTTATGGAATTTTGATTATTTTTGGTTCTAATATAAAAACCATTGGTATTTCATGAGGCTATGAAACGTAGATTATTAAACTTTGAAATCATCCAGAATTGCAAAGGTAATGCTTTCCACAATGCAGCCCAATCAAAATGTTAATCATCTGGTAGAATTGGGCTAATTTGCCTTTTTATTGAGGTTTTATTATTCTATTGGATTATGATAATTTCCCAGGACAGTGACATTTTATCTCCACATATATGTGATGGTGCTCTCCATTATAACTTGACACAATCAAGGAAAAGGATAGTTTGTCATCTTGTCTCAGAGTTTCTTCATATAACTCAAATTAACTTTAAAAAACAAACAAAGCTTTCATCCTTTGGAAAGTTGCTGTTATCAGTAGATAAAGTATTCGTTCTTTTTTACAAAATCACATATCCTTGCTGCTTTATATACAAGTATGAAACCCTTAGTATGAAAGTTTGGGAAGATATTTTAAATAATATCTCTCCCTGAATAAAGTATATGTCATCATCTCACCTTCTGCATGTTAGTTTGGTTTTCTTGTGGTTTTTTTTGGGGGGGGGGAGGAGAAGGGGGGAGTGCAAAAACATGTGATTTGTCCATCTTTTTCTTTTAGCAGTGCTGTTCTGAAATGGTAAAAGGTCCATCCTCACAATTTAAAATACCTAGCTTTAGAATTTGGTGCCATTTTTCTAGCTAAATATCCTCTATTTCTAACCTACAGAGAAAACAATTAAAATGTAGGGATATTGTTGTACATCATGTGAGAGGAAAAAAATGATTTATTAATACTTAAGGCCTGTGTTAATTGTAACATACAAATAAAACAAGCTTATAGAGCAATAAATAAAATTGCTATGTGGACTAAAGTTTTCAGTCATGGACAGGAAGTCGGAAAATAGATGGACAAGGTAAAGTGCTGATAGAAGGAGTGTGACAGGAGAAATGGAACAGGGAAGTATGGTAAAATTAGCACCAAGGACGTTATGATTCAGTTGCAAATCCTGGGAGTCATGTCTGTGATCTGCAGTTTTTGAGGATAAAAAGGATTGCAAAAAGAGGGTCAGGACCACTCGGCCAAGCTGTCTTACCTGACAGCTTGCTCGTGCTGGTCCTCATTGCAATGTGAATCTAAGTGAGTACCTTGTATGCTATTGGTTGAATTTTATTTGCTTATTGAACTAACATTTAATAAAGCTTTTAGAACTTTGAAGTGACTTATGTTCTGGTGTGTCTGTCTCCCGTGTTTAATGAGGTTTTTCCCCTGACAACCACTATAGTGGCTTTCTAGACTCTATTTTAGTAAATGCTGATGCAAGTATGCATCACCAAGTGATATCAGAATGGCTTTGGTCACAGGATCAATGGATAGCAAGGTCCAAATGTATGGACTGGAGGAGGAATAGAGTGGGGGCTGCCAATATGATCCACAGCTGAGTCCATCCTACCTTTGTTTACCTTGTAGAGCCAAAATACCCATGATATAATTTTTCCTATGCACCCTTCCATAATCCATCCATCCTTCTGCATAAGAGAAATGAATTCATCTCACTGAACATGTCCACATTTCAGTCCAATTTTCCTGCAAACATTCCAGTTTAGATATGTGGTTAGAGGGAGATGCACTGCACCATTGAGGGGAAAATGAGACAAACTGGCTTTTATGTATCTGATCTCATGGGTACAGACCTGCAGAGCCTGAGATCCATCCACGATAGTATAGTTCACCCTGGATTTAATGTTCTATCAGATGGTTTCAATTTAGGTGGCAGGAAAATAGGACATTTGTCAAAATGTAATCTCAGATTAGCAACCATGGTTGGTAGTCTAACAATGATGGGATTACTCTTGTTCTCTGCATGGAATTGTACAACTATCTGACAGCTGTGTTAGCTGTGATGAGTGAAGTATTCCCCAATATAATTAAGAAACTGCTTCCTAATTCTTCACCCTTTTGAGAATTAGTGGTAATCACTTGCCACACCACAGTGCATAGTTGGGAAGCTGCCCAAAGGACTTCAGTAAGATATTTCTGTATAAGGCTTCTCCAAGAAAAGACATCACATAATGACAGCTGTAGGATGGATGAGTATTTTGTTTGCTTCATTTTCTCCTATTTTCTAAAAACATAGCCAAATGCATAAATTTCTTCAAATTCACGATGGCAAAAGGCTGAGTTTTATTAAATATAAATGTGGGACAGAACAAAACTGACAGGGATTTGAAAGCTTAAATTTAAAAGGTATCCAGGTTTCTTTATTGATGTAAATTAGGATTGTCCTGAATTTTTATTTTTATCTATCTTTAACATCTTCATGCTAGGATGGTTAAGCATAGTCATCTTTAGTCCAGGAATAATTGGTTCAGGTGAGTGAGGATTTTATTTAACTGGTTTTAAAACCAAAATTTGGAAATGCCATAATCATCAGGGGTGAAAAATGTCAGAAAAAATAAGTACGTGTGAAGGCAAACTGATAGATTGTTTCTTACTCCTTTGATCTATCTATGGTCTAGCTTTAGATGGTTCTTTGTATGGTCCATATTTTTAAAGTAAGGGAAACCATCCTTGGAAAAGCACACAATGGTGAATGAAACTGTATTTTGTCATTATTAGAAAGGTAACAAAAGGCACTATGGCAAAGAACAAATTAATTGTAAAAAAAAAAAGGCTGCTGCAGTGATCAAATGCCAATAAATAAAAAGCATGAGGGTTTCTTGAATTAAGAGTTGAGGCCAAGCACCATGGAAATAGGTGGTGATCTTGATTCCCTGAAAAGAGGGGAGGATGTTGAAAGTACTTGAGGATGAAAATACTAAATAGTGTTAAGCTTATGGGAGGTTGCTACCATCCAGCTTCATGTACAGGCTACTAAAATAAATTCCAAATGTAAGGACCACTGGTGCTGAACTCCTTTAAAACATCTCTAGCTTTCTTTCCAAGTATGTGAAGTCCAATTTCTACAGTAGGTTTATCCCCCAATAATATGCAGACTCTTACTAACTTAATCAAGCCATTTTGGAGTCATGTAGGTTTTAGCCAATCTTTTCTGTTTAATGTAACAGTGGAGTCATTTCACTTCTCTGGGGTCAGCAGCCACTGAGGAACAATCCTCAATCGTGAGGTGCTTATAATTGTAACAGAAGGCTTTCTTCTAAGGGAGTACTATATTATAATGTACTTAAAGATTCCAAAGGGAGAGAAATCAAAGAGGCCTTTCATGGAACTAGGAAATTTGATACAACAAATACTTCACAAAAGAAAAAAAAATCATTTAACAGATGAATTGTGCAAGGTTGTAAGAATGCTGCTGTGCTTTGCCTTCTCTCTGCTGGCTCTGAATGCTTTAAATGAATGCACTAGAAATAAAGCTCTTGGAACAATTACTTGCACTCTGCTGATCCTTCAGAATTTAGTTTTGTTTTGGAAAAAAAGGAGGGCCCATTTCAGAACACATTGAAAAATGCTCAAGTCCAAACTTCAATAGCAACCATTATGCAAAAAATAGAGAACGAATAAAGCAGATAAAACAAAATAAGCTGTGCTTGCCCTAAAAAAATAATCAAAGTTTACATCTATGGTCATACAATACCATAATTATGACCAATGAACCATATACAAAAATGTTCTATACTTAAGTGGTAAGTATACATTTTCTTCCAGCTCGTTACATTTCTAGATATATTTTGCTCCTAAAGAACAGAAAAGTGTGCTTGATTACGTGAATGATTATGTGCTGTCAAGTTAGTGTCAACTCTTAGAGACTATAGAGATAGATTGTCTCCATGACAATCTGTCCGAAATCTGGTTTTTCAGGTCTTCCAAAGATGCACTCATCAACTGAATGCAACTGAGTCTATCTTTTTGCCGAGTCCATCCATCTTTGAGTCTATCCATCCTTATGTTGGTTGCCTTCTTCTCTTTCCTTCCTCCTTTACCAGCATTATAGCCTTCTCAAGAGAGCTAGGTCCTTCACATAATGTGTCCAGAGTAGGATAATTTGAGCCTGGTGATTTGTGCTTCAAGTGAGAATACTGAGTTGATTTGTTTCATCATCCATTTATTTTCTTGGCTAGCCATGGTTTACTCAAGAGCCTTCTCCAACACCAAAGGTCAAAAGTATCAATACTCTCTCTTTCTATCCTGCTTCTTCAAAATCAATTTTTGCTTACCCACAGGGAATGCCATTGCTTGCACTATTCTGATCTTTGTAGGCATACTGTACATATATTACAACATCTTTTCCGAGGTCTTCACGGCTGTTCTACTGAATGCTAATCTGCATATATCTTGACTGCTTATTCCTTTACTGTTGATAGCTGATCCAAAAAAGCAGAAACTATCTACTATTTAGATGTTTTCATTGTCAATTCTAGTTATGATTTTGCCATTAGCTTGGTCTTCTTTATATTTAAATTTAGTCCCATTTTTTTCACTCCGCTCCTTGGCTTTTATTACTAGAGCTTGCAAATCCTTTGCATTGTTGGCTATCAGAGTAGTGTCATCAGCATAGCACAGGTTACTGATGTTTCTTCCTCCAATTTTAAAACCATTGTCATTGTTTTCCAATCCAGATTCCCTTAATATATATTCAGCATACAGGCTGAATAAGGGAAGAGTATATAGCCTTATATAATCTATCTATCTATGTGGCCATGACTTTGATGCTATAATTGGGCTCCTCCAACTCATTTTAGCAATAATATAGTCAATTTGATTTCTACGTATTCCAGAGGAAACCATTGGAGTGGCAGAAATTGATAGGTCACTAGACAACCAGTGACCCGTTGGGTCATCGTTTCAGAGATATTTCCTTACCTAAACAGAGGAACAGAATGACCAAGGCAAAAAAGTGGGAGTGGGAGTGGGAGTGGGAGTGGGAGCGACTTATGACTTGTTGCCGGCTTCCCCATTGACTTTGCTAGTGGGAAGCTGGCAGAAGTCTTCCTTCCTTCCTTCCTTCCTTCCCTCCTTCCTCCCCTCCTCCCTCCCTCCCTCCTTCCTTCCTTCCTCCCTCCCTTCATTTCCATATATAATATAGGCTTGTGCCATTTGCCATCCCCTCACAACCTTTAGGATAGCCCCAGTGAACCTGCCTCCCCCTCCTCCCTGTCCTCCTCCTCGGCCTGCCACTTTGCTAGGGGAGGTGGAACCAAGGGAGCTGCAGTCTGTGAGGAAAACTGCACCCCACTTCATATTCTGGCATGTCCCCCAGGACCCACTCCCTTGAGGGAGAAATGGGTTCACCACTGACCACCAGCACCCTCCGAGCCAGCCCTACATTGCCAACAGGCATCCAAGGCATTCCCTCGTCCTTCCCTCACTGCGAACTGCCATTAAGAGATTTCACATTTCTGCCTTGGTTCTAAAGCAGCCAATTGCCACTCACCCATCGGGCCTTGCTGCCAACTGATTGGGCACAGGGGACAGAGGGAGCCAGGAAAGAGGTCAGGAATATGCCCATGACAATCACATGAGCTGGGCTGACTGCTGCAGTACAGTCCTGAAGCAGCCACAAATTTCCTAAATTTCAATCCCATGGGAGTCACGGGTCTTTACGTTCTGTAAGTTAGCCCATTTGAGGTACCTTTGTTGGGAAATTGTTGCCCTCCCATGCAGTGTTTCACCCAATTAAAGGTTACAGGCAGGAGAGTTTTAGTAATATATAGATTTCCCTGCTTCATTTCAGTTTCCTAAGCCATACAATCCAACATCATTTTCCTCTTTAATGTTTCCAGCTTCAGCATTCCAGTCTCCAATCTCAAGCAGCACATCTTGTTTGCATGTTCTGTCAATTTACAATTGAACTTGATCATAAATCTCACCAGCCTCCTCTTCTAGCAAATGTTATCAGTACTAGAATCTACCAAAGGAAACCATAGGTGTTAATAGCAGGCGGCTGGGGCAAGTGATGAAACTTGGATTGTGTCATCATGACACAAAACCCACAACTTACATGTTTGGGTCCAGTGTTGGGATGCAAATATAAAAGAGCAAGGTTGCATCACAGCAACATAACTCATGCTTTATCATTTTTTGTATAACCATGGTTGGTAGCAAAGGCCTATGAAATAATCCCTAATTAGAAGTTTTAACTCCCCCAAATAAGCAAGCATGTGTTTTCAGGAGGGGGATATATTTAAGGAAGAGAGAAATGATGTTCTAAACTTTTAAAGAAGATACATTAAAAAAAAAAAAAAAAACAGTTGAGGGAAATGGGGACTCCCCCACTCTTTCCTCTAAGCAGTATCTTCTCTGCTCCTTTAGAGCTACACTTTAACCACAAATAAAAATTCCTAATGAAATAAAATGGTGAGAGATAGCATGATTGTCTCAAAGTCAGGCAGCCAGGTACACTACTTACCTGCAAAGCTTCAGCAGCAGTGTCAGACATAGTCTGTCGAACAGCCCCTATTTCTTCACAGCTGTGTCCATTTAGAAAGATCTTCACTAAGCCATGTGCTACTTGCATGGTAACTGCTCGCTCCAGTACTCTAGCCCCCTCCAAACCCATCTCTCCACAGCAACAAAGACGCGACCTGTCCTTGCTGCTATACTGGCTAGGCTACAAACAACGGCCACAACCCACCAATTGGAAACAACAGAACAAAAGTTGAATCACTCAGTGCTCAGGTTGGTCTGAACCACTTGAAATGATGCTACTCAAAACTTCCACATTTTGTTCCAAGACTGAAACACAAGTGCTGTGTTTTGAGCTTGAACAACCTGAGCAACCATTTGGGACATTTTGCACACACCCAGTGTGTACTGGCAGCACCTGGCTGACATCATCTGGGATCAGGAGCTAAGCAGAGTCAGGTCTGCTTAGTGTTCATTCAGAGGACTGACAATACTAGAGCTGTATTCCCTCAACTGGGAAGTCAAAAAAATTCCAGAAGAAATCAATGGCATAATAATTCTGTGCTCTGGCTAAGAAAATTGTTTGGTTTCCTCTATGAAGTCACCAGAAGTGGAGCTGGACCTGAAGGAGAGTTGACATTTTTAATTTTCATTATATTGGGTGCAGTTTTTACTACTAAATATGAAATACTAAATACCATCGCTTACAATGTCCCAGACGTTCTGTAAGTTTTCAGTCCAAGGAGAACTAAACATGGAGTCCAGACCACAAAGAAACTGAGGAGAAAACAGACCTTGAAAAAAAAAAGGCTTTCTGACTGATATCAATTCAATGGCAATACTTTCAGCTAAGGTTTAATTATGATTGGCTATGTACCGTCAAGTCTGTGTCAACTCTTAGTGACCACATAAACAGGTTTGCTCCAAGATGCTCTATACCCAACCTCGCCCTTCAGGTCTTCCAACAGCACTCTCATTGTCACTGAAATCAAGTTCATCCACCTTGCTGCTAATCATATTCATCTTCTCTTTCCTTCCACCTTTCCCAGCATTATGGACTTCTCGAGGGAATTGGGTCTTTGCATAATGTATCAGTTAAGCTACTCAGTAAAATATTTATTGTATAATTATTCTGCTAGTTTGTTAAATAGAGGATCATTTCTCTTCTGCCTACTTGACCATCCCCTGCTCTTACTACTTGAAAAAAAAAATCCTCATATTTCACATAAAAAACATACAAAATGTTGTCCCCAAAAATGATGATGATGATGATGTTGATGGTGGTGGTGAAAGCAAATAGTCCAGCTATGCCACTGTCAACACTGTAAACCAGAAACATGGATGTTTTCCATTTAGGCACCCAAACAGGCTGCAAAGGTGGTAAATGTTGATATGCGTGTCATAACATCTTGAAGCAAACGAAGCAGCTTCTGTACTTCTGTCAGGTGGTGTGATGCAAGTGCTAATTTACAATTGCATCGTCATTTGGATGTCAGTACAGCTTGTTATGGATGCACTTTTTCCTACAGCATACGTTTAAGAAGCACATGAAAGTTGTTCCAAAGGATTTTTTACACTGTGCAAAGCAGATATGCTAATTAAAATTGTTGGTTGGCGATCAATCAGTTCTTATTGCCTAAGACTTGTGGCATGCCAACATCTGAATTATCTTAAAGTTACTCATAATGTGGTGCTCAGCTCCTAGCTGCCAGCACAATTTCACTCAGTAACTGTTCTCTAACTACAGTCTGTTCAACAACCTTGTGAAGTCATTTTATGCCTCAGAAGAAAGGTTGCTGTAGCAAAGAATATCATATTGCAAATGCTGGCCTGCAGTTTACATTAGTAAGGTAAATAATGTAGCTCCTCACAGGCTACTGTTTATGCAAGTTCTGGCTTGCTTGCCCTCTGAATAATACATGACATGATTAGTATTAAAATGTCTGATCAATGAACACTGACAAAACTTTAACCACAAACTCCATCAGGATCTTCTTGATTAATATCTGGTCAAGTTCATGTAGGCTTCAGTTGCAGGAGTGAAGACCCACTGAGATTCATGTGTGTTTTCTCACCATTCTCTTCTAGTTTGTGATTCTCTCACCCTCATTCCCTGGGAAAATCCCAAACCTCATCTTAATCAGAGCAGTCGGAGCACCAAGCTAGGAGCAGTAGGAGCAATTAACCTCTGGCACTCCTGTTCACTCTCTGCATTATATGTGAGCTCAGACCTAGCTGCCAGCAGTACACTAATGATGCTCGGCCTTGCTTCTCCTTTCCTGTGAGCTCAGGACTCAATATCTTTAGAGCCTCTGTGTATCTCCAGACTCTAAAACCTAGATGGGGGAGGAGAAGTTGAAACTGAATTTTAATAAGGCAGAATTGTTGTTGAAACCCAAGGTTGGATTTCAGGTTTCAGCAGATATTCCTGCTTTAGATGTGGTTGGATTCTCTCTTAAGGAACAGGTGCATTTTCCTGGATGCAGCACTGATGATGGACAGTCCCATTATATCTATGGCAGATGGGCCCTTTGGCTGATAATTCAGTTCTACCTGGAATTGGAGGCCTGAGACTTGGCTTCAAGTAACGATGTGATGATAACCTCACTATTGGATTATTGCTGGGTGTTCTTCACATTCTCCCTTGAAGATGACCTGGAAATTGCCCCAAATGCTGGAGTGTGAGTTTAAATTGTACTTCTCACAGGTGACGCATCATACTTCTGTTAAAACAGCTGGTTGTCAGGGTCTTTACAAGCTCAAGTTAGGGTGTTCTCTCTGGTGTAGAAAGCCTTACATGGCTTAAACTCAAGTTATTTACAAGATTGCCTAATCCCAGACATTTTTGACAATTTAGATCCCTTTCCTCTAAAGGCTTCACCCCACCCCAATATATTTTACATCATGGGGTCTGCATTGTGAAACAAATCACTACTGGGGTTGAGGCTGGCCTTTTTCTCATTACAGTCCAGAATAAGCTCAGAATGTTTCTTTTTACCTAGCATGTTAACCTTTTTTATGCCAATGGCAAGGTTTTGTTTTAATTATATTTATTTGTAGTTTACCCAGAGCCATCCAGAAGTGGGCAGAATATACATTTGTTAAATAATATACATATGCAGGTATCTGAGATGCTCTTTCCTTGCTGTAGGTTAGGATTGGTTGAGTAGAATGGAATGGCACAAAAGTAATTGCTACTTTGCAAGGCCAAGGAATAGCCAAAAGAAATACTACTTTTGGCTTTGTTTGTGTGTGTGTGTGTGCGCATGCACGTGTGCTTGTGTACATATGTCTTTCAGGCAGTCTTGACTCCTGGTGAATGCCTGGACAAGTCCCTGCAGTTTTCTTGGCAAGGTTTTTTTCTGAAACGGTTTGCCCTGGCCTGCTTCCTAGGGCTGGGAGAGAGGGACTGGCACAAGGTCACTCAGCTGCCATTGTGCCTAAGATGGGACTAGAACTCTCAGTCTCCTGGTTTCTAGCCTGGTTCTTTTTTGTTAATTCTGGCTATGAGTCTTGTCTTCCTTTTCAATTTCAAAGCAGGAAAAGGGGATATTAAAGGTCTGCAAACTTTTGAGCAGCTTTTGCATATCGGGGGCATAAGTCTTTGTGGCACATGTAAATCTAATGACTTACTAAGATCAGTAGCGTCTAACCCATGTTTGATGGGAAAAGTGTTCTTGCTCTTTTTTTGCCCACCAAAAGGTTTTTGCCCACCAATGAGTTCCACCAGTGAGTTTCCCATGCCACTCAATTGCATGTGCATATCTACCAACACTGCAATCACAACAAGGATGTTGTCAAATGTGTTCTACATGGTGTACCTTTACAATATTCATGTAACTGAGTTGTTGATTAATAAAAGTTTGTAGATGTAAATTTATCTGCTGTCAGTTGGAATAACAGTCATTGATACATGTTTGAATGTTAGCAGATTGTACAATTCCAGCCTTGCTATATGCAGATGATATAGTAATTTTTTCTGTCTCCCAGGTGACAATGAGGGCATTGAGGGCACTGGCTTCCTTTTGCCTAAAACAACAACTTGTAGTAAATTATCAAAGAACTAAAGTGCTAGTCTTTGTATGATATAACAGTAGGATCATAAATGGCAAAAGAATGGGACCACAGCAGGTACGTACTTATAGATATCTTGGGGTGCAGTTCCAGGCTTCCTTATCTTGGAGCACACATTTCTCATACTGGACAAATTTGCCCAATGTAGCTCCATGGCTGCCTTAAGATTCTTCCATTCAAAGGGGGCACATTTTATTCCTGCAGCTTGCAAGGTTTTCCTCGACAAGGTTGTTTCTCAGCTTCTTTATCATGTTCAAATCTGCATTTTTACAAAGTTTAATATCTTGGAAGCTGTCCAGTCCAAATTTATAAAAGCTATACTTGCAGTTCCAAGATGCATCAAGAATGCCACCTCATGGTTAGAAACAGGTTTGGGTTTTGTGGGTGCCAGAGTCTGATTCTATCTCCTTAATTTCTGGTTAAAATTTATTTTTCCCCCTATGAGTCTGGCTCCACTGGTTCTCAGGGACCATTTTAAATCAACCTAGCTAACAGGAGCTCATAGCCAATTCCAGTGCTTAGGTCTCTCTTTGGAAAGCTTCTGCCCATTAGGGTTTGAAAATGCCAGGAGTCATCTTAAGCAACACATCTGGGATATTAATTTTCAAACCAGTCTAAGCCTAGTATCTAACCCCATGGTTCATGGATTTTTCCCAAGTGGGCATGTGCCATTGTCTTATCTCTCCTCAGTTCTAATTCTGAAACGTTGTCCAGCCTTCACCTTGGTTAGGTTGGATGCACTACCCTCTGCAGTCCTGCAAAAGCGGTATAAAAACATTCCTCTTCATCAGCGTGTATGCCTAAAGAGTTGACTCTGTGGAATCCCTAAGCTACCTGCTCCTTTGTTGCTCTCTTTACAGAGAATCTTGGAAGACATTCATCTATCTTATCTTAAAGAACTATTCTGGGCTTACCTGTCACTTCTATCTGACTAGGATCCTGACATATCTTTCCAGGTTTGCCTGATTTTCTGCCACTATTTGTGCCCTCTGTCCTACCTACAACTGAAGATCAGTACAAATTTTGGTGATTGCTACTGTTTTCTCTATTGTTACTTTATTAATTTATTTTATGCATTTGTATTGTATTTTATGTCTAATTTTTAGTTTTATTAATCATTTTAGTTTTATGTATATTTATTGCAGTGTTCTCTGGCCTAAAGACTGTAATAAAGGTTTTGATTTGATACTTTTTCATTTGTGTGGCAGGCAAAAACTTTTTAGACTTTTATCACTAGTGGCAGGCACAAAAAGCGACATAAGCCAAAGAAAGAAACTCTTCTCTGCAAGGGTACCTAATTTTTTCTGAAAATCTACCCATTCCTTAATTTTCTTGGAGAAACTTATTTTTGTAAAACCTATGGAAATGATGACTATTTTTGCAGTGTTACCACATATGGACAGCAAAAGTTCAGACAACCAATAAATGGCAGTGAAATATTAGTGGTCATCTGGATTTTTGCAGATTGATCTGGTAGTCCTAGTTTTTGCTTCCTAAAATAGGAAATTTTAAATGTCATATTGCTTTTTCTTAATCTCTTTTTATCTGGTGATGTTTTGTTAGAGACATTTTTTTCTTTTGAAGTTGTGAGCCATCTTGATGTAGAATTGACCAGCCACTAACTAATTGGACAGAAAAATCTGTTTTTCAAGACCAGAGGGCTGAAATCTTTCGTGTAATTCTCGGGATTGAGTGGGTGAGTGTTCAGAGTGACACCTGAGGACAACTTAGTGGTTTGGAGACATCTGGGAGCTGTAGTCAGTGGAAAGGATTTTGCAAAGTGGGTAAAGTCACATCACATATCTGACTAGGGCTGGGTTTTTCTATTTCTGTAAGAATCTTTGTTATTGTTTGAACAATATTAGGCTATTTTGGAGTTGTATAGCAATTTTCATGTCTTCCCTGTTTCAAAATGTAAGGAAAATAAAATTCAGCAGTGCAGTCTGGGAAGGGTTTGTGGGCTGCAAAAAAAGTTGGGGTGCCACAGGTGCCCACCTGTATTCCAGAAATATAACAGATTGATTTAATGATGTAGTTAAACCAGAAAGCTATGATTAACAACCATATTTAGCAAATAGAATCTTGAACAATGTCAATACTTTATTTGCCATAATCACCCTTTTGTAATGACTCTAGGCAGCTTACATCCATGACAATTATAAAACAATTAAAATCAAAACAAAAAGAGCAATACAACATGATACCATCAAACCTCACCCTGCAGCTGCACCCTACAGCTCTTTGGAGTATCGTCTTAATGGACTCCAGAAGCAGCAACAGGGAAAAGGCCATCCTAACTTCAGGATGGGGAGTTGGGTTGAGGATCATAGGTTGTTCCAGAGTAAAGGAGCTATAATCAGGAAGATGTCCTTCTGGATTCCTGCCCCATTAATATTTCCAGCAGGGAGCTCCTAGCATGCCCTCTCAGCCATACTGGGTAGAGAGATTCTACTTGAAACACAATCCCAAACATAATGATGGCTTTAAAGCAAATTACCTTGAACTGGACCTGGAAGCCAATTGGCAAACAATGCAGTTCCCACAATTTTGGTGTTATTGTCCTATAACAGCTCTTGTCTATTAAAAGTGCATTTTGTAGCAGCTGTAACATCTTCAAGGGTAATCCCATGTAAAGTAAATTGCTGTAATCCAACAGTGAGGTGATAAAAATGTGTGCTATCATTGAAGGTATCTTCTGAGTTTCTACTGGTTCACCAGCTTAAGCTACCCAGTAGTTTTTTGACTACAGCGTCTACTGATTAATCTAGCAGGGCTAATGAGTCCTAGAGAATCCCCAGGTTGCATACCTCCTCCTTCAGGAGATGGTGCTAGCCAGTTCAAAACTAAAAATGGCACTCTACCTTGGAGCCAGAATATTTATGAACAAGCATCACCTGCATCTTGTTGGGATTCATCCTAAGCATGTTTCATCACATCTAGTCCCTCACAGATATATTATTATTATTATTATTATTATTATTATTATTATTATTATTACTACTACTACTACTACTACTACTACTACTACTACTACTACATTGGATTTATCTCCACCCATCTCCCTAATGGGGGACTCTGGGTGGCTCACATAGTACATCATTTAACAATTGCAGTTATAATTACAAGTACAGCTATACTCTATTGTGGCCAGCAGCGGTTGGAAGGGAGTCAGCTCATCCAGGCTTTCTTCCACCGATGATCTTTTTCCACCCATCGCATCAGTCACATTCAGCATCCAGCATTTTTTCTGCCAATTGGGTCCAGCACTGGTTCCAGCTTCCCCGCGCAAAGCACCGCCAGTGTCTCCTCCTACCAAAATGGGAGTACCTATTTATCTACTCACAGATGGTGTGCTTTCAAACTGCTAGATGGGCAGGAGCTAGGGACGAGTGACGGGAGCTCATCCCATCACATGGAGCTGGACTCGAACCGCTGGAGTGCTGACCATTTCTAGCCGGCAAATTCCAGCATCATTATGCCCCTATGCCACCGTGCCCCATATATGCAATGGAGTTTCAAATTAATGATTATTAACAATATCATTAACAAGTATTAGTAGATTGAGAAAAAGAATATAATTTAATGCACTAATCACATTTTCTAACTTAACATTTTCAAGGAGTGTATTACCAATTATTATCCTTAAAAATGCTAGCTGAATGGATATATTTCCATGTACTGATTCTTTGTGGGTTTTTTTAAAAATTTTTTTAAAGCACTTAACTTGAAATATGTTAATATTTCAAGCTTTGGAAAGAACAACAAAAATCCTGTTAGAACAGATGGCTTTTTTAAAAATGATGTCCTAATGCACCATTTCTGTTTCTGTTCTGTCTAGTCACTTTAACAGAAAAAGAAATTTTGTAAGGAATCTACCAGTTGGTTTGTCAAATGAACATCAAGCTCAAGTTAGGGTGTCAAGTCAAAACATTTCCTCACATTGACCTTCTTCTGGATATCAAATTAAGACATGTTGCTGGCAGGTCTTTATCTGTCAAGAAAGCTTGACCAATCAGAATTAATTTCTATTTGATGTGCTTACACCCTAGGGAATTATGCTATTTAGGTTATACTATTTTAAAAATATAATTTTAAAAAGTGGGGGAGTCACAAACATATGGCTTTCCTTTGGGGATTTGTTGGGATAATTCTTGAATCAGTCATTTGCAGCACCAATTAGGAGTCACTTAACTGAAATAGAGTTCTCCCTTAGGCATGGAAGAAAAGGTGAGAATGCCTCAAGTCAGACTCCAGTCCTGGTGACTTGATGGACACATCCATTCAGTTGTCTTGGCAATAATACAGAAGTGATTTGCTATTGCCTTCTTCTGGACATTCTTTCAACTTCCCAGTATTTCCTGATAGCAGGATTAGTTGATGCTTGCATTAGAGATTACATTTTTTGAGAGCAGCCCAGAGCTGGCCTACAAGGTGGTTGAGCAACCTTTAATCTGTACCTGCAAACTAGCGGGTGGCTACATGCCTTATGTCCATTACGGCAGAGTGGTGGTGACTGTAGTTTCAGACAACAAACCTTAAGCACAAGGAGTGCTTCTGTCTTCATTTGCTCTGGTTATGGGGAGTGTACCAAGAGTCATGACTAAGGACACGGTCTGTGCTGACATAACTGCCAACGAACCTCAAAGAAATGAAAGAGAATTATAGGTAGAGGAATGATCAGAAATATACAGTTTTCTGAAATGAAGTTTAAACTTTGCTGTTAATCTCTGCCACAATTAGCTTCCATTTCATTTTCTACCCCCAACTTTAGCTGACACAGTGTTTTATTTCTCTATATCTCAAAGGACAACTACAAACCAAGGGTCTGGGAAGCAAGCCACTTTCTTCTATTAACACGATTAAGCTTAAGAATGAGAAGGATATAGTCTTACTGACTCAGGACAATATACCATTCATTCCAATATCCTGGAGGAAAGAACCCATGGCTATAAAACTGTGATTTAACACTTCAGGTTGAAATATTCTACAATAACCTACAAAATGAAAGAGTTTAAGCCTTTCTTTTTTCATCCCTTGAAATCTCCATTCAGAAAAGGTTTATGTAATTTCACATGTATGCAAAATTTAAATTGGTTTTGGAGAAAGAAGCCAGACTTTGCTTTTAAAAGAATACCTATTCATTTCCACATATAAATGTTGGACTAAATATTAGATTGTTAAACAAAATAGAAATATATAACTAATAATATAGCATAGGTTCGAAGGCCATTTTAAACATGGTAAAGGTTTCTACATCTGTTTAGTTTTATTGACTGTCAGCATGTCATGAATTAGCTTTGCAAACTGCATCAGATGAAACTGTGGGGCAGGCTGCTGTTCTTCACAAGCCCAGCATGGCTGTAGAATCTCAGGATGAGTTTGAAGGCTGTCCAGATCACAGCCACAATGCTGCACATTGTTAATATTATTTTCCCTTTCATTTCTTGGGATTTTGTGATTTACTCCACTTATTAAGTAGTACATTCGATTGAAAACTAGCATTTCAGTATGCATACAAATGTCTACCCATTGCATTTTGATTTCATGCTTCCATCTTCAGTTAAATAAAGTTATGGTTACAAATAGAGTCATCCTTAAAGAGGATTGATTCCAGAGCTGAAGTGCCTTCACTCCAACATGTCCAATAGTGAGTCTGCTAAAGACCATGGGCACATGGGACCTTCATCCAGTAGTGCCAGGTAGCAGCCACTTTTCTCTTCAGTGCCTCAGAAGGATTGTAGTTTGCCAGAAGTAAGCCAGGAAACTTGTTGCAAACTACTTGTAGCTGGTTGGAAGCCTAGCTCAGTGGCATAGCCCATGCTTTGCACAGAACAGACTTTCGGTTCAGTTCCTGGCATTTACAGGTATATCTGAGATAAACAGAGACTCTGGAGGGCTACTGTCAATCAGTCTATATAAAACTGAGCTAGGTATCTAGGAATAGTGCTTGCTTCTTCGTTAAAATGGTTAGAATTGTAGAAACATAGAGCAGGAACATGCTGCTGAGGCCTCTAAGTCTAACTCCCTGCTAAGTCCATGAATCCAAATTAAAGTGTCCCAGGCTTCCACTTGAATGGATCCCACACTTCTCTGGGTTCCACTGTTGAATTCTTTTTACCATTAGGATCTGTTGTTGATGCTGCTGAAATCTGCTTTCCTTAATTTAAAATTGTCTGATTATTGTCTTTGCCGACACCAAACCTAGTTCTACAATCTGTATCTTGAGTTCTAGTTTACCTACATATTGCATAATAAGTGATGCCCACACAGATCTCTCCCTCCCAACTTTTCCCAGAGTTTTGGATTCTTACCTGTTATTTCTTCATATCATTGGTTAATGATCCATCTTTCCATTTATGATCTTAATTTCATTTTGTAGCAGCAGTTTTCAATTAGCATTCCCTCATGCCCCTCAAAGTTAACAGTGAACAGAAGCCTATTACAGATGTTGATCAGCTTTGACAATCATAACAACAGTATATTTTGTATGGATGTTTGAATCCAGGTAGGTATATGCTTGCATACATACAAGAAGCCTATAACAAAACAGCTGAAGAAAATATTTTTTTAAAATGTTGGTATAAATTGTTCATGCAGCAGTTTTGAAATTAATGTTTAAAATTCTTTTAGTTAAAATGGAAAAGTAGGAGACCACAATAGGGAAAAAAGCCAGTCCACACAACAATAATATTCAATCATCCCTAAGCAATACATGGTATCTAGAATCACTAATTCCTAGAAGGGATCCATTTTAATCAATCCACATATGGATCCCACCCAGCCTAAAGGTTTTTCCCTTTCCTTTGTAAGTATACATATATGCAACCAGTTAGAGAAACTTCATAATCCGAAGAGAGAAAAACACATATTTCTAGTGAGAGTAATTTGTGTTAGGTTTCAGCTAGCAAGCCATTACAACCCACTTCCTTGTAACAAACATTGCATTTTTGACAATATTTTATTATCTGTTCCACCAAGGAATTAAGATCATTTTATTGAAAGGTATAAGGGACTGTTTACTCCATCCAATATTACAAGGTAATAAATATATATAATGTCAAAGTTTAACAATGCAAACTAGTGTTAATTAACCATCCCCATGTGGTTATTTGGAGTGGGGGAAAACAAGGAAAAAGAAAAAAAGGGGGGAAAAGTTATTTCAATGAATTTGTTATACAAGATTGCCATCCAGCATAGGATAAGAGTGCCTCCAAGTGGTACACTTTTAAATTCCAGCTGGGAAAAATGTTAAAATTCTAGATAAATCCAGATAATTAAGAAATGTGTTTGAAAAAAGTAGGTCCCTTTCAATCAATATGCTATTTTAAATAATCATGCATGCGAGGACATGTAGCCTTAGTGCATATTACGAATAACACAGCATTAAATTGTGTCAGGACTAAATCAGAAGAATGGGGTAAATCGTCTGTGCAGTCAGGTTTACTCTCTGTAATGGTTTCTTTCTGAAAAAAAAAAAATCTACAGTGTGCAGCAGTACTTTAAATATTATAGGGGAAATGCTTATTGATTTGCAGGAGATAACCTCTTACTTTCATAACACATTGTTCAGAGATGGGTTCCAAATCAACTACTGTTTCTGTAGCTCTCATAAGAAAATAATAAAAGGCTTGGTGAACCAAATCAATGTTTCTTACATAAAAAATTGCTGCTGGGCAGTTTACAAATCTAAGCCTTTCCTATAAATAATAGTCAGTTATGTTTGTTGCTATTATTACCACTACTGTTATTGCTATGGGGGAGAAATTTGCTTCATTTCCCCAGTAATGAAATTTTATCCCATTGGGTGCTTCCAGGATCTACAGATAAATCAGAATAGAGTTACTGTATTCACCAAAATCAAATGTTGCAATGCAGCTTATAACTGAAATAATAATAATAATAATAATAATAATAATAATAATAATAATAATATAAATAAAAGTTAGGAGAAAGTGTACATGCAAATACATATACTGGGTAGAAATAAATTATAACAACTTTATATTAGGTAAATTTTGTTTGTAAAATATGTGTATGTTAGAAGTGTATACCAAAATGTGTTAGAGGAAAGGTTTAAAACGTGCATATTGGCAGAAATGCACACAAAAATATTTTTTGAAGTTTTGCAAACAAACAAACAAACAAACAAAACCTTCAGTCAGAACTGGGCCAAAACAAGTATAAACTGAATTGACAAATTCTGCAATCACTGAAATACAGTAGACAGATTTTCATATTGGTACTACTTTTGCTGTCAACAGTTAGAGTCTGCCTCTTCTACTAACAATATTAATATGGATACTGATTTGCTAAATCACAAAGTAAATATATAATGGAAGCAGTAATAGTAAATGTAGTAGTAACAGCAGTGTTCGTAAAGACCCACTTCTGTTGATGTTGCTATTGATGCTATAAGCATCAAGAGAAAGTCAGCATTTCCACAGTAAGTTATGATACTTTCATATGGGATGGTTACACCCAGGGAGATTTCTCTTAAGGACAAGTGCACTAAAGAACGGGAAGAGAAGAATGATCAAATATCAAAGGATCCTTTGAAGGGAAAGCAACAGCCTCCTAGAATATCTAAACAGAGTAGTAGGTAAAATACTGCACAGCCTGGCATACTCATGCAGATAAAGATGGAGAAATTATTTTCAGATACTTTTGTAACTGATCACTTGTTAGGAATAAGACTACAGTCTAAAGGAATATCAGATGCTTTGAATTGGAATTATGGATTACAGTTATCCAACTAGCAAAGATTCTGGAATAAGCATAATTTTACAGATTTTTAGGCAGAGTTGCAACTCATATCAGTGACTGAATAAGGACAGGCTGATTAACATTATAGTGAAGACAAAGTACTGAAATTCAAGAGAATTTAGTTCCATTAATTGCACTGATCCGTGAATTGTACAACCATAAATGATTTTTATTAGATCTAGAAATAGCTCTTCATAGCAGTGCATTATTGCAATCCTATGGAGTCTTACACAGGACCTACTTTAAAAAAACACAAACCAATGGAGTGAAAATGAGTAAGTTCACTACAAAATAGAGCAAACTGGACATAGGCATTTGACTGGAATTAAATATAGTGCTGCAGACTTCAACACTGAGAATTCTCAGCAGTGATCATAGTGGCTGGGGAATTCTGGAAGCTGAAATCCACATATCTGAAAGGATCTCAGGTATGGAAAGCATGTTCTTTTGTGTTTGAACATAACATGTGAAAACTAGTCTTGATCACACACATAACATGTTACAGAATGTGTACATTGGAGGCAGGGGTCTATGTCTCTAGGATCGCATGCACACACACACCGCAGTAAATTTTACTGATCACCAAGACAGTGATCGCTAAGGCTTAACTACACCCCAGCACTGATCCAAAATGTGCTACCAGTATAATAGCAACATACCCAGCTCACTCCATTTTTGACACATGTATAATTTCTTGGATGACTGCTACTTTGAATACATTAATAAAATGATTTTTAAACATTGCTGCTCCTTCAAAGGTAACCAAAGCAACAATAAAGAGCAGAGCAGTTTTGCCAAATCTTTTTGAAGGTGCCTTTATGACTCCTAGCACGTTGCAAGCAACCCTGAACTCTAGAACCTTTCCTGCACCTCTGTATCAGGACGGATGCTCAGCGAAACAGGCATCTCCTGCCTTTTATGTTTAGATTCAACAGGATGACTCCCTGTCACTTCTCTTGCCCTCCAGCCTTGCATCTCTATGTGGCAGTGATCTTCTAAAAGCAGCTGGCAAATTGTAGCTGGTGAGGACAATGAAGGACAGCATTGGGCTGCTCATATTCTCTGACGGAAATAGCTTGCAGATGCAACAGTAAGGCTCTGTATTGAAGAAAAATGTGTACTCTGAAAGTTCTGTGGATGGACAGCCTGCCTGCCTTCCTGTGGATTAATTCAAAGTAGAATTAAGGATAAATAGCACTATAAAAAGAAAACCAATGCAGCTGAGCACCCTTGCAATATTGAACTGAGGTTAGAGGTTGGAAAAAATAACATTGCCTCTAAAAGTGAAGTACTATTGTCCATATTTTCAAGGTACTTTTTCCAGAATTTCTTTTAAAACATACTGCAGGTTTAAAGTTATTTTAACATAGAATCCAAATCATAAATCACTATCTCCATACAATTAAAGTTCTATTAACTTTCCATTTTATTAATCCAAGGCACATTCTCTTCAAGGTGTAGTCAATCTTTAACATAAATAAAGCTGATACAGAAATTGTTTTCTTCTTTGTACACAGCGACAGCAAAACATTGCTTGTTTGTTAGCTTGCTTACAAAAAGGATAGCAGAAGAGGCTCCCTAAACTCCTGCTGAAGTGCAAATGTTCCTTTTGATGCCATACAGTTAAGTGTTTATTAGGCAGTTTGCGGGCATCTCTTGTTAATACATTGGCAGCACATCAATAATGCAAGTGTATAAAAAAGGAGAGTAATAGTATGTGAGCAGGTGAAAGGAGGTAGAGGGAGCTCAACAAGTGCATCCCGGTCATGGACAAAACAGATTTTATTCGTGGTCCAGACTATTAATTACCCACCAGGTTCTACAGTGACCTAACTGGTCCAAACTATAACCAAACCGTTATAGTTTGGTATTGTCTTTGACTTCAGGAGACCACATTTTGGAGGAAATGAATGAGCAGATGGAAAGTGACTGTCCTGAGAAAGAGTCTGATGCAAGTTTTTTTTTAATTTATTTACTTTTTTTTTTAATCCTGCCACAATCTCATGACTCTCTGCATTTACAATATCACAATAAAAACATCAGCAATAAAATTAAAATAACATACCATCCAAAACAAAAAACAAAGTACAAGAGAAAAGAAGAGGAATAACAAGAGGTGCAGGTGGTATTCTTGAATGCTTTTAGAAAAACCTACCTACTTTTTAATTATTTCCTAAAAACTACCAGGGAGGGCCCCATTCTGATATCAGGAGGGATCCCATTCCACTAGGAGCCTGAAATGAACTGTTACTTGCTACGCCATCTCCTTAAACAATGCTGAACATGAAGGTCAAGATTATTCTTAGATTTGATGCAATGAAGCAAAATTGTGGAATATTTGGTATTATTCAGGAACGTTATTAGTTTATGAAAGATGTCAGTGTTGTTAAATTGGCATTTTTTGGAATGTGTACATCTCCCACAGTGAAACTATATTCCACATCAGTTCAATCCCACTTGGTCCTCAATCAGTTGTTGTTTTTGCAATACTATCTAAATCAGTATGGAAAATCTGGCATTAATTAATGCAATACTTGTCAGTATGACTATAAATGAAAAAGAATGGTTGAAATCACTGGAATCTTTGCAGGAGGGTCAAAAATGGCAAGATGTCAGATGCTGTGATCAAAGCCCTAACCTCCCCCCCTACCCTCCCCGGACACTAGTGATTGAAGTAATATTTATCATCAACAAATGGTTTGAAAATAATCAGTTACTGGATTATTTATCAATATTATTTTTTAATGAAGCAACAGCAAGTGTAAAAGAACTTGAATGTTAAAAAATAAAATGAAAAAATGAAAAAGAAGCAAAAAACAAACCTTCTCCAGATTGCTCAGATAGCAACGTAGAAGCGTATGCAAGTTTTTTATTTGTTTTACACTGACATTGCTATACATTGCAAGCTTCTAGATTCCTCCCCCCCCCCCCCACCTCTACAACATACACAACATTCTCTAAAAGCTATAAAATGGAATTATTACTGAGGGACAATAAGAATATCAGTGGCTACTCATCTCAATGGTACTGTCCTCATGTCCTCTTTGTAGACCTTCAGAAGACATCCATTTGGCTACTGAGGGAACCAGAATGCTAGTCTAGGTTCTTCTTTGACCTGAACCAATACAAGTCTATGATGTTCATATAAGAGTCTACATATGCTACATTAAAAAAAAGCAATTAATTAAGACAAACTAAACACAGTATAGGTAAAGGATAATAATACATGAAAGTAGCAAAGGGGGGGGGGGGGAGTATTTTGAAAATATTTGGAAGAATATTGTTTGAAACATTACGCCTTTTCTTGCTTGATTTCCCAAGGCTTTAAACAAAATAGGACTACCTGTAAGTAAATAAAGTCTTAACCATCATTTTCCAGGAGATAGCATAGCAGTGTATATGTTTCTAGGTCATTTAAGGAACATGAAGGAGGCTTTCTTCTTAAAGACCATACTTTAGCAAAGACCATACTCCAAAACAGAGTTCTGTGCGTTAGACCCATTTAAAGGGCGATCCAGTGCACACTAACCTTGAATTTGGTCCTACTGAAATCCTAGCCTGTTTATATACACATTCTGCAAAATGTGAGGCAGGTACAGGGATTCCTCTGATACTGGCAATTCAGTGACTGGACAGATCTCTGATAAGAACTTCCTTGTTCCATTCAAAGGAGGGAAACTGAGTCCGTTCCATTGCAGAGAATGAAAAATGTGCAAATGGAGACAGCCTGAAGTTCTGCTAGAGGAAACTGCTGGCAACCACAACATGGCCAAGGACAGGCATTTGCTGGCTGACCATTTGCACAAAGAAAGAGGTGCAGAGAAGTTTTTGAACTAAGTAGAGAGCTTCTCTGGCTGATGACCATAGCTTGCACCATTCAGGGTCATCATCGACTTGGATGATTATACTGTCTCCAATTCCACCATTACCTTCAGGTTCTGAAAGGCATCACCACACCGAGTTCTTGGCAAATTCACCTAACAACCTGCTTTACTACTCAGTGAAAGACATCTGCACTGCTACATTGAATGGGCTGCCTTATAGTGGGAGGACTCATTAGAGGGATCAGAACCTTTACAGAACAATAAGGGAATCTTATCCATATTTACAAGAATGATGTTCCAGGCTTGCTGTATTTTTATATTCTCTGGGAACCTCCAGATTTTACTGTCATATTTAGGCTTAAAATACTGTTGTAAAATGCTGTAGTCCCTCCCCCTCCCAATTCCGAGTTCCACATGTCACTTTCTTTATGATCCATTGGGAAAAAAAACCCTTCTAATTATTAACAACTTGCCTTCTTCCTTATATCTGCTAATTTGTTATATTTGAGAAAATAAACACCTCACCATTCTGTTAGCCTAAGTAAAGCTGAAACAAAAACTGCCTTGAAATTCTTATCAATGTGACGCTTGTCATTTGAGAAATTCTGGGAAGATTTAACTTTCTGTGTGACTGCTGCATCAAAATTCTAGTTTTGTGTCCTGTTCTCTATCTCTTTATTTTCTGGGACCAATGATTGATATGTAAGAAATGAAATGAGGATCAGTTCTTACATGTGCAATGCAATGTGCTGATAGATTCCCTGTGATCTCTTCTTCAGATGAGGCAAAGGATTGTTCTAGCAGAAATAAAAATAAGGCCATGGAAATTAATACTAACAAACCCCCAATGATTGTTAGCTGTTTGTTTTCTCCATTATGATGGTTCTTCAAAAGTGAGGCATAGTTTAAGACAATTTTAGAAATGAAACCCCAGAGGACATGCCATCAAACATTTTGGGGGGTGGGGGGTGGACCAACACATTTGAAGGATGCCAGATTGGGAAACAATACCATAGGCTTCCTTTCATGAGTTCTTATCTCCAGGCTCAGGGTGAAATGCCAACTACAATAACCAGTGGAAAGTAACTCTTCCATCTGCCTGCTTGGAGGCTTGTCTTTGCTGCAGGTAACTAATTAGGATTAGAAGTAGGTAAATTGTTGTTGGATGCAATTGTAACTCAGATCTTTAGCTTTTGTTCCCACCAGCTTCTTGTTAGTGAGGACTTTGTTGGTTTCATGCCTCCTCTACAAATCTTCATTCTTCAACCTTCTAAGATGTTTGACACTGGTACTCCATGGTATTCAGTCCCACCTGCTAAAGGAGATGCTGGGGAACAGTATCTTGTTATTTAGGCAACTTGCTTTTCACATAATCTATTCCTGGCATACTGGCTGTGAATTATTAGGATTGAACTCCAATATATCTGTCAGGCCCTCAGTTCGTGGAAGACTGATCTATTCTTTTAGGTCTTCCTTTCTTCCTCTGACATGATTGGGATTTAATTAATAGTTGACTCCAGATAAAGGTTTGTGGATTTTAAAATGTGAATAGGAGTTTTTGGTGTGTTTCGTTCAAATACAGGCCATGTTTTGAATAATATGGACCTTATTATTTCTATTGTTATCTCATCCAAGACAACCTGCTATTCTGCATATTTCTTGCAAGACCATTTGGCTTCCTTGGACTGATATCTTAAACTCATAAAACTATACTTAAACTAACATGTAATACTCATTCTATTAGGGATGACTGGACTTGACTTTATAACCTCTCAACTGCAATCACACCATTCAAATAAAACTTAATGGCATTGGTACTGGAAATGTCTGTTAAGATTTTCAAGGCCATTACTTTTTCTTCTTTTTTTTTTTTAATGTGAAATGCATCAAATAATTGCACTAATTAAAAATGCAACCTTTGTTTCAGTTAATGGACTGGTGGTGCCCATGGAAAATGCAGGGTAAAAAATCATGAATTACAGCACTACAAGATAAAAGGCCATTTGGCAATGTTTCTGGAGTTCACAAATTTTGTTCCAAGTCATCTGCCATTATTAGTGGTTGCCCACAACTCTGGCACTTTCCCCGAACCCTCTAGAATCTAAGTTAGGATTAAGTGCAGAATTCCACATTGAGCTGAACCTTTAGGAGGCTTTCAGAAGATAGGACTATCCATTCCTGAGTTCCAAAGGACTCGGATGTATCTTCTTACAGTAATGAGGAGATTGGGGGTGAGGAAGAGAGGTGAATGTTTACATGTAATAGAAGAGGACTTCCAGAAAAGAAGTTACACTGTTTTCAGTTCTCTGAAATGTCTAGTACAAAGCTGGAGTTTGATTCTGAAAAGAGGCTCTAGTTTTGCTCTTTGGAACTAGCTGGTAATGGTAAAAAATACAGAAAAGGTAACTGACAAATGATGAGAAGATGCATATGCAGCACTAATAAAAACATATGGGAAATTGTACTGTACTGTATGACATATTCATAACTCTTGGCTGGAAAATGTAAAATAAACTGTAAATAGAAAAACAACAGAAAATTAATCTGGGACAGACAGTACAATGTGAATATACAGATTACAGCAATTTATAATAGAATAATTAACCAAACAGTTATGAATAAAGCATATATTTTATTAAACCCTAAATTGCATCCACCTAAAATTTCTCTCAGTCTCTGCTAATTAAATGTTCATTAAATTCCCATCTATAAATCATTTAAAAGGTGGGAGGGAGAAGGGATACAGCTAAATATCTAAGTAGGCAGGTTTTCAGTTGAAAATTAAGAACCTAAAGTTCAATATGTAGGATCCACTAACCTAATTCTTTGAATTTTTCCATAGGAAGGAGAAATTATCCCACAATTTCCCCAAGGCAGATCTCCTCTTAATGGTGACAATAGCATCACTATTGAAGAAGATCCATGAGAGGAGTTATCTTTAGAATTAAAGCATGCGGAGCCAAGGAGACTTCAAATGTTGGAAACATTATTGTACAATCAAAGAGAGTACATTCACACAAATCCCTCGGCCACCTTATACAGAATATATGGAAGAAGTCATGAGGATTTATCCAAAATTCTTTTCTCTTTTGAAAGACTTTCTAAAACAAATTCTCTTTCATCAAACCAAAAGAAAGTATAGGCAAAAACCTCACATTTGTAACAGAAGATTGGGCAGTGAATGAGTAACAAAGTTCCTTGTTACTAGGGAAGAGGAATCTGAAGCAGAAGCAAATGGAATATTTGAAAGGTAGCTTGGAGCCAATCAGGAGGTAAATCTGATCAAGCATTGCCAATTACGTATACTCCAGAAGTTGTGGAATTCAATTCTCATTGACCCTGGTCATCATGTCCCGTGACAAAGGAGTTGTAATGAAAAATTTCTGGAAGATATCCCGGTGCCAACCACTGTGCCTTCAATCGCCACATCACTCCTTGATAGATTTTGCTTTGTCTAACCATAAAAGCCCAAAACCTGTAAAAAGAGACCAGCTGAATCAGTCAAATCACTCTTTAGTCCAATAGTCTGTTTCCACTGTTGGCAATCCCAAATCTATCTAATGCCTAGAAACAGGATATGAGTACAATGGCACTTTCCTGTTCTTATTTTGTAATGGCCTTATTCCTAGAAAACAGTATTAGATGGGATTACATTTCTACTGTCCCATTAATATACTGTATGTATGCATCCGCTCTTAGTTTTCAGGAAAGTGCATTAAATATCAGTGCAGATTAGTGGGTGTGTATAAAGATTAATTCTGAAGGCTGAGTTTAAAGATGATTCAGTCAAATTCCCCTCTCTGAATGTAATTATCTAATCAAACTGTGAAATCAGGGCTTTTGGATTGCTTTAATGGCATAGTGTATCTATTTCCAAAACAAATCAACAATCTAAATCAGTTTGGTTTCACGATTTGAATGAAATCCACTCATCAGCTCAGCAAATTGATTCAAACAATTTTTGTGAAATTCATACATTTCTGTTCAGCACAGTAAATAAATACAAAATAGGCAGGCAGGCAGGCAGGCAGGCAGGCAGATAGACAGATATTAAGCCAGCACAAGCAACATTTCAAATTATTCTAGTCTTTAAAAGATTCCCATGAGAAAAGCAGGTGAAGTTAAAGGAGGGAAATTTGCTTAAAACCAGCCAGAAAGTGTGTTGGGGAGCAAGAATTGGAACTTTACATGCTGTGGTGAGAAAAAAAGATTATCCTTGCCCTTGAATATGCAATGCTTTAAAAAAAAAAAATTTCCTTTGTCTTGTCTCACTTGTAGTGCAGGTGTTAACAGAGACTGGCTTTATTATTGTGTATCAGTGAATTGCCTAATAAGTTGTTTATGAAATTGAAGGAGCTCTTAACAATAACTCACTGATCACATTTGCATACAAGGGCTAGGAGCAGCAGCAGCAGCAGCAGCAGATCAAGTTATTGGAGGAGAACAAGATCTCAGTTCAAGTGCTGTCACCTTATCTCTAGGCAGATCATGTTTTCTCCATAGCTGAAATGAAAATAAAGATTCTGTGGCCATATTCAGCCATGTTCAATAAAGGAAAAATTAAATTTTGCCCTTTGTTTAAAGCAAACAAATTAGACAAGTCTGATTGATTTCTGTTATTCTTCTACAGTGTAAAAAAAAAAATGCTGAATCATTTCTGTTTCTGTGAAGCCGGTTGATTGTGGAGCAAGGAGATAAACAGAACCTGAGTTTTCATATTCACCAAAGCTTATTAGTAATCAAAACAACAAATTCTGACTCATCTCTGCCAATTTATCTCCAGCTCCCTTTTCTCCTATACTGTATTGAATTGTGGAAAAGGGTGGTGGGTAGAGGAGACAGGAAAGCCAAGAGGACTCGCAGTGGCCAGAATTGATCTGAATCTTTTCAGTCTCTACTGTGGTTTCTGAAGTAACTATGTGCTAAGGGCCTGGTAATTCTTGGCTTTCTCTCACTCAGTCTGTGGGCTTAATTACTGAAGGGCAATGAACAGACAGATTTGAAACAAGCAAGCAAGCAAAACAAGCTTCCTCAAATTCACATATGCAGCAAAAATCCAGAATGCCAGCTGATCCTAAATAAGCTCAAGTTTAACCCTTAGTGCTTGTTTCCCTGCTCCAACTTCTCTCATAAGTTTGAATATAGCGACAGAGGTTTGAGGAAAGCTCCAAATCATGTTGCTTCTAGATATCATGAAGCAAGACAAAATCTGCTTCTAGATACTGTGAAGCAGACTTGGGAAGAGTAAGGGGCTTGCATTCCTTCTCCACCATCCTTAGTTCTAAGTGAAGGTTAAAATTTAAATAATAGCAGACAAATTTCTCAGCATATTCAGGAACCTTTCCAAAAAGAATTTGTAAACTCACTAAAACTGAATCCGAGAGCTGAGAACACAAAATTCTTCTAAACAGAATTGGTAAGCCATTTCAACAAACCCTTCCTGGGTTGAATTGTTTGGGAATGGTGATACCATGTCATTGTGTAATCATTATTTAAACAGCTTTCCTTTCTATATCATTAAAAATTACACCTTGATAACATTTGGAAAACAGTTGAGGTAGCATCCAAGGGGACATGAGTTGTCCTATAACCTAGGCTGTACCTCTGATATATATCACCTAAATACAGGATCCTAAAAGAATTACCATTCAGATACTTCATAGAGTCATGAAAATTCTTGGATGTCAGAAAGACCTTGATACATATGGCCACAATAGAGAAAGTAAGAAGTTTTGGGTTTCTTTGTTTTTTGTTTTTCCAGTGAGAAACTAAGTGCTTCCAAGGACATTATTAAAAATATAAGTTGTCCCTGATGAAAGCTGTAAATAAATGAAGTCTAAATACAGAGACCAAAGCTGTGAAAGTCTTGCTATATTTGATCCAGGCGCATCGCCAACCATGCTGAAGAGTAATTGTGGTAGCATTCTCTGGAAATCTCCAGGGAGGTGTAGAGAGGTCTGAATATTTTGATATATCATACAGAATAAGGAAGCGACATAAGCAAAAAATGCATGTCAAAAAATAAATAATCATTTTGAAAAAGTCTCTAGAGAAATTCATAAGGTGACACTTTGCCCAAATTATCCTTTCTCCAACAAAGAATATGGATTATAGATGAGGATAATTAATGTATCCATGGATTAAGTTAACATTCAAGCCAATTGTTAGGAATTGGCAAAGTCCAAGCCACTTTGCTTTTTATGAACACTAATCATTCCAATTCAGCTCTCCCATGTGCCCAGTATTACTCTAGAAAGGAGAAAGTTTCCAAAATTATTTATGTTTTGGCACAGAGTCTGGTGTATATTTGGACCCCATGCCAAAAGCTAAAGAAAAATATATCAGGATTCGCCATTTGGTACACCTCCTCTTTAATCTTATGCAAATGATGGGCTTTATGGAATTACAAAGTATTATTACTTTGCTGTGGAAAAGTTGTCCATCAAATGAAATGTGACATTATTGCCACAGAGGTTGGATAGCATCATCATTGTCATTTATTTACTTATATGAGATTTATATCTCAACTTTCCTCCAGGAGCCAAAGGCAGCATATTTAGGATTCTTTCTTGGATTCCCCACCCCCCAACAATAGGGTGAGAGAGAATGACTGTCCCAAAATCACCCAGTAAGCTTTGATGGCTGACAGTGGTTTTGAAATTAGGTTACCCTGCTCCTAGCCCAACAACTTAACCAGTAAAATATAGTGGCTCTTTTTCTATCTTTTTTCTATAGATAAAGTAAGTAATCTCTTGAAAGGAAAGATGACAATATAGAAACAGTTTAATTCTGGGTCCCTCAGAACATGCCACAGTCACAATATCAAAGAGAATAGTCCAGAATCTCATTTAAAAAAAAAAAAAATCACTTATCTATTCCATCAACTTTTCAGAAAGATTGCAAAAATTGTTCAGATCATAATGACTACCACGAATACAAGCATTAATGGTCATTTCAGCTTCATTTTATTTCTTCATATGTTTTACCATACCAACATTTTTAGAAGATGATTCTGGCAATTGAATGAATGATTATGAATTTATAGGTTATGAATATGCAGTGAAAGCATGTTGTCTCATATTAATTTATAATGTGTACCTCTGTAAATATTTATTACAGCCTTAACCTGTCACAAGTAGGTAATATAAAATTGAATGCTTTTCGAGACTTTTCCCCCTCAGTTTTCCATTTCCCTTTATCATAAACCTTTCTCCATTTTATAGAAAAGCTGGAAATGCTATATTTCTCCTTAAGTTCTTGAATTCAACATTACATTTAAAATTCTCCATTATATTATTTTTATCCTGCATTTTGTCCTGTTCGCTTGCATCTATATTTTTCATCAGCTTTCATTTCTGTAAATCCATTTCTTTTTCCTGTTTCCACTCTTCGTATTTAAAGTAAGCACTTCTGCATTGATTTAAAAATGACAAGTTTTTTTTAAAAGCAGTCTGGTGTGATTGTACATGTGATCGCATAAAGATTTTTTTTCTTGTAGTGTTTTGCTTATTTACAAGTGGATTATAGTGTGTCAGACAGGTTACACAATTCTTCAGACCTCTGAAAGCCTGTAGTTAAATTGGGATGCTTTGTGTACTGTTTTATTGATATCCTGGAACATAGTTTACAGTTCACTAAGCTCCATATTAAAAAAAAAAAAGAATAATTTTTAGTACAAATCAAAATTACTTTTTTTCCCTTTTTCTTAGTGCAAATTCTGGACTGGTACATTATGTGTGGATATGTGTATATGCAATTGGCTAGGCGACTGCCTCATTTAGCAACCATTCACAGTTGTGAAGGTGATGAAAAAGTAACTTTGCAACAAATCCTCACATTTACGACCTTCGCAGCTCTGTAAAGCAAAGGAAAGCTGAAGTAAGATCATAACCACAGTTGCAGTTTCACTTAACGGCCATTTCACTTAATGACCAAGTTGCTGATCCCAATTGTGGTCACTAAACGAGGTCTATCTGTACTGGCAGTTCTCCTCAGAACAGTGAAAGCCATTTGTTTTCTAAAGAGGAATTATTTTCCCCAAAGCAACTGAAGTACATTTTTAAAAAATGTTACAGTAGCTGCTTGATCAGAATCTGCAGTTCAAAATACATACAAGGCCATACTGGCATAATCAAACTATTTCTTTACATGTTATATTTACACCTTTAAAAAAAAAATGCTTCAAAATGCCTTACCTCTTCTTGGGTTTTTATGTTATATTTTTATATTATATTTATACAGATTTTCTTTATTTGAACCTTTATTCCCAAACAGCACATACATGCCCTCCTAATTTGTCTACTTTATATTGGGATCATTTAAAATTATAAACACTATTTACAGGAACTTAGTTTGTTAAGTACATTATAGTTATTATCTTTGTTAAAAAGGAAAAAGAAAACAACTAAGGTTGAATCCAGACTTTGACATATTTAGAGTACATCCACTGAAATAATTGAATTTTACTTAATCATGACTAAACTCACATTCTATGGATTTCACAGCTTCCAGCTCCAAGTCTGGCTTGAAGTTGGCCATTGGTGCGCCTTATGCCAGGGGAATAAGAATCATGCTGTCCAATCACCACTTTGAAATTCATCCAGGGGAAATTTGGACAGCTTGCTAGTGGTGTGTGTGTGTGTATGTGTGTGTGTGTATCAGGAAATGAAGGAGAAGCCCCAATGAACAAGATAAGGCTTCTTTAGAAAACATTAGAGTTTGCCCAAAGCTGGGATCAAATCTTGATCTAATATTAATAAATTAACATGAATGAGATCAAGTGGCATATAATACATTTTAAAGCATATTCAATGCTCAGACATTTGTCAACCAAGGAAAGATTACAGGCAAAGCAAAGACCAGAAGTAAGAAGGTGCGTTCTAAATGCACTGATAATCAACATCATTTCCCCCCTATTTATTAATGTTCCTTGTAAAGAGCCTGTACAAAGATAATTCGTACTTTCTTTCATGCAAATAGTTTTATTAATGGAACAATGATAATGAAATATTAAAAGATGCACGCTGAAGAATAGATGGGCAGAAAAGATATTTCTGAAAAGTACATTCAAAGCAAATAAAAAATGAATATGCCATTAAATATTACTATTTCTATTAGACAGCTCAACAATCCATATAGGTACTTAAGGGATTTATATATAGGTATAAAATCTGAATGTAGTGATATGGTCCATATAGCGTTTTGTGGTAATTACTTTGATGCAATAGAAAAAAAAAATGTTTGAGTACAACAGAACCATGGGAAGGTAAAAGTGAATATTAACTCAAGTTCAGCTCAACTCAGGAAGGCTATGTGGACCCAGGGGTATAAGTTTCTTGGTGGCAATATTTGCCACAGCTGCCTTCTGAGATTGTTTCTGGACTTCCCAGTCAAGTCTCCAGTCCTGTGTGTCATGGTGGTCTCCCACTCAAATACTCTGTGGGACTGACTCTGCTTCAGGTTTTAAGATCGGGACAGACTAGTTCCTACAAGACCAGTCCGGGACCATGACTTTATACCACAATACAAGAGAGTGTTAACTCGTATGTTAAACCCCTCGTTCCTGCTCAGTTAAAATGGCTGATGTGAAGAGGATAAATTAGTCCCAAACAGTTCTAGGCATCTTTAATTAAGTGCTACCTGGATTATGTTGTAATATGACACATTAATAGGCCCGTGTCCCAGTTAAGCATGTTGCAAACACAGCCAAAACCATTCAAAGTGTAGGAGATTATTTTGTGTCTAATTCTGAGCCAAATGACTTGCATTTCCCTTTTGGTGACCTTAGGCAAATAATGGTTCCTTCCCGATTATTTTCCATCATCTGCCAAATGAGGAAATTAAAAGACACATCTTAAATGTTGTCAGAGCATATGGGTTATATTCTAAGCCTCTGAAATACTGAAAGCTACTATACATTGTATTTTTGCTCTTTATTTCTAGTGCAAATCACAAGACAGTTCCAATAAAATCATATAAAATACAACTAATCTGGAAATACAGCTACACTTTGGAACCAAAACTCTCAGCCTACAATGCTATCCAATGCATTGTAATTATAATTCTCATGAAACTATAACGGTTGTGATCACTTGTCACATCAATGTACCTTGTGTGCTCAGTGTACAGCTTAATTACAGAAAAATATTACACCCGAGCCAGCCTGAACATGTGAAATAGAATGAGAGAAAAGATTAATCAGAACTGTGATTCTTATATGCCTCTCACAAGCATGTACTGGTCCAGGTTGGGCACATACATCCTGATTTAATAAGCCAAGGTAACACAACCTCTAGACAACTTGCGTGCAGCTCACTGGCTGCCTTTTCCATCCTTCCTTTGCGTGACCAAAGAAGCCATGAAGTTGCAGTTGTCTATAGTTTTCCATGATAGGTAAACAGGAATAATTGCTAATAGCTTCTAAACAAGCCAGCATCTTTGTGCCTCAGTCACTCCACCAATATCCATTTGCCCTTTTCATACCTTAGGATGACACAGTGACGAGTGCATTGTTTAAAGCATCCAATTAATCCCAGATGGATGAGCCATTTTAATATCCTTTCACACCTCTCTCTATATGCCTATTGTACACATCCAGAGCAGCAACATAGATTAATGGAGTTCATTTAAACACGTTGACATGCCCTACCCAATTGCTTTTATCAATTAAGGAGACAGTAAATTGGCAAGAGCAATCCCCCCCAATCTGCCCATCTACATGTTACATAACTGTGTCCCTTTTGTCATACTCAGTATAGCTTTAATTAAGAAATTGTGATCACAATAGGTTCAAAAGTCTCCTAACTAGGCCAGCTGCTGTCCCTCAGTTCAACCTACCTCATAGAGTTGTGGGGGATGGGGTGGGGTGGGGTGGGAGAAGGAGGAGGAGGGAGGACTTTGGATTTCATTTTGAGCTCCTTTGCGAACGGTGGAATATAATCTAACCACCAAATAATCTACAGATCAACACACTTCATTTTTTAAAATCTTACCTACAGTATATTATACAAGGACTGGTAACAAATTCGGAGAGAGAGGGAGAGAGCAAATGCCTTCATTTATGCATAGGACATAGTGCCTGTGCAACAGCTTTGCAATTATGGAAGTCACTGAACAAGTTAAATATGCTGCCATTGATTGTTCTTGCTTGCTCAGAGGTATTCCTACTCACAAAAGCCATAATCTTAAATTGGCAAGTTTTTCCTCTGAGAGCAGTGTTGTTATATAGGGGGGAAAACTAGCAAGACTACAAAATCAACCTAATTGCAAATATATACCTTCTTGTACTAATGCCTGTTTTGCAAAGTATTTACAGCCTCTAGTAATTTAAGGACTTCCTTTCACCCTCTCTGAATTGATAAGAAAAGTCTCCAAGAATTCAAAGAGCACTAGGTTGAGTATAGCGTTGCTGTTTTGTGCCACAATTGTTCAGCTGGCTTGTTTACCTCTTCTGTGTCTTCTACACAGTCTGAATTTGAAAAATGTATTAAATCAGTTTGCCATGGTAACAAGCCATCCTGAGATGACTCCTGCTTTAAGCAATCATACTTTATGTGATAGTAATGGGACAAAGGAAAGAATGGAGTTGAGCTGGTCTACACCATTACATCTTACACGTTGGAGACAAGAAGATTAGGTGCTTGATTGCCCAGAATTGTGAATTGTGAAGGAAGGTTTCACTATTTCAAATACCCATCCATGACATGTGGACAATGGGGGATAAGGGTTAAGAGGGGGCAGAATGCCAAGAATGAAGCCAGGGACATGGAAAATTGACAAGCATCTCCAGTTGCACATGGCTGTGTCAAATGTTTGGAAATGAAAAAGGAATGGAGCAGTGGGCAATTCATTCCTAAAATCTCAACTGCACATTGGAAACAAGACCAGGTAATTCTTAACTCCAAAATCTGAATAAAAATGTACATCGGGGCTATTTCAGGAGGAACTTTCATTTCAGGATACCACTGGTCAGTAGGCTTGGGTACCTAGAGTATAATCAAACACAGAAGAAGCACTGTATATGGCAAATCCAAAAAATATAAGAAAATAAATCAGACCTAAGTAGGATGGAACGTCTGTGAGGGGGGAAGGTAAAAAAAAAAAAAGATGGTGGCCTTGATATTACCATACAATTGACATTCTGTCACTTTTTTATATGTGTCACACATATGATGAATGTAAAAAAAGGGATGGGGCTTCAATCGCACATTTGTAGCCACCATCTTGACTTTTTGACACTCCCACAGTGCATGCCACTGAAGGAGGACAAGAGTCTTCAAAGAGGCCACTGTGCAACTCACTGGGCTTTTTAAAAGTATCTTTGTAGAAGTTAAATACTTTAAATACTGGAAATCAGTCAAATAAGTTTCTGAACACATTTTAGTGAGGGGTTAGGATGGCAGCAACTTGTGAAGCAACACACTACATTTACAGTCTGTTAATTGCTTAGTTCTTCCATCTATGAGGGATATGCTTCAGAGCTTCTTGATTTTCCTATATATGGGTTAATTAGTTGCTTTTAAGGTTATCCTTTTCCATCTCTGTGAGTTACTTATATGCTTTTAAATGCTGTCTTCTTTACCGTGTGTTAATTACAACTGGGATTCAGCACTCTGTTTCCTAAATTGTCAGTCAATTTATCAAACAAGTTTCCTAATATAACTTCCATATATCCTTTCCCTATTCCCCCTCCAGCATGGATGTGTGTGCTAACTTGCTAACTTAGGTCAAGCCACTCATACTTTTGTGGGCGAGAAAGGTTAATGTATTGAAGGAGGAAGAGGGTTGTATAGCTATCACATAAGTAGGGAAATACATTTTTCTATTCATTTGCTTAGTTTCTCATTTACAACAGTTGCTACATCCATCAGGGAAAAAAAAAATCATTTTAGTGTGCATTTCTTCTAATATGCAGCTTTTCCTTCATGTGCTCCCTTTAAAGCCATTTTCTCCTGATGTAATCTGTTTTGTATGTACTTGTCCTTATATATTAAAATGCTTCCTATTTTTCTGAGCTATGAATTATTTACAATAGTCAATAATCAAAGAATATGTTTTCTGCTTCTTCTAACAATTCAGGAGATGCAAATATATGTGTACTTAAAAAAAATGAATGGAATGAGTATCTCAATAATCCATATGAACATTTAAGATAATTCAAGTTGTTGACTGAAATCTGAATGAAGAGTTATGAACAAAAGTAGCAGACCACTTCAAAGGCAGAACTGAAAATGTGGTTTCTCATAACTCATTTACCTGACTGGTTGGAAGTTCTGGAAGCTACCTGAAATGTTATATGGTAATTTCTCTGCTCTGATGTGTCTTTGATAAAGAAAGGATATCTAATCTAAATAGTTGGATGCATGAAACATTTGAAGTCTGTATGCTGATAGAAACTATGGAGGTGTAATTTTTGGCCCAGGTCTATAACCTTGAACTCTTGAGCTGTACTGTTGATGTCCTTTCTGCAGCTGCAGACAGCTATAGGAGAAAATCTACACATCAAGACTTCAACATTATTTGAGACTAACTTCATTCACAATGGGACATTTCCACTTGCTGTACTTTCTGAATGCGGCCCAGATTGGAACATTCCGTTTGTCATTCTGGGGTGGGGGGTGGGGAATGGAGGAACTAGACATATCTGTTTCTTTGGGACTTCACATGTTCTGGATTCCATATGGAACTTTTATACATAATCCATAACTAGTAAGTGATTGCTGGAGCTCCATCTTGACAGGACTCCATTCTCTACAGGTTTTTCTGTTTCAAGCTATTGCATTCTCTATCTGCTCAGAGACACTGCATTTAATCTCACTTCTATACTTCTAGGATTGATCCCCAACACTAATTTTATTTTCCCACAGTTATCTCCATACTGCATTGGAGGTTGGCAACAAAATATCGGCTGGCGGGGCCCAGGAGGAGAGCCTGCTCTGCTGTTGCCCCTGCCCTTTGGAATATTCTCCCCCTAGGGGTGCAGCAGGCCCCTACCCACCCCCCCAGTTTTCCGAAAAGGTTTAAAGGCCTGGCTCTGCCAGTGTGCCTGGGGCAATATGGCTCTACCCATCCTTGGGGGTGATTAGCACCCTGACGATGCTCCCTTGAATTATTCGCCAACTCTCCATCTTTCTTGGAAGCTATTTATTTATTATTAGGACTGTTTTATGTTGTATTCTAATGAATTTTATCTCTGCTGTAAACTGTCCAGAGTCATTTCAGTGAGATGGTTGGTGACAAATTTGATAAATAAAATAAAAATAAAAACCCTGCAGACTGCATACAACCCACATTATCCATATCATACATCCACCAAATTCAAGGACAATACTCCACTGTTTGGAGTGCAATCTTCTGGGGAGGTAGGTATTTTTTGGGGGGGGGTCCATATTCCATTTCAGCCCTTGGCTTCAAAAAAATGGCTGACAGATATACTACATCATGGCAATGGCCACTTTTTACATCAGAACAGTATAATTCTGGGCTAAGAGCCCCTTTGTCTTTGTCTCAGGTGGGTAGCTCATAACAGAAAGTGATGAGGTCAAGACAAGCATGCATTTTAAAAGTTAAATACCTTGAATCAATTATATGCATTAAAACAATGTGTAATATGTTCACCCTTTTCTTTTCCTCTAGTTTAAATTAATGAGGAAACAAATTTGTTTCCGATCATTTACATTTTAAAAAGGCACTCAAAGGCATTCAGAGAAACTCTTGGTTTGGAGAAGGATGATTTAAAAGTAAGCAATTAAAGGCTGATCCTGCACAATGCTCAGAGTTTATTGCAATTTTGCTGTTTTGTAGGGCAATTTTTACTGAGAAATGTGTTTTTTCAAGACCTTTGCAGAAGCAGCTTTGGAAATTAGCTGGTCTTTTCCCAACTGACAAATTTCTAGAGGAAAATTAGATGTTATGCTTGCATTTGGAACATCCCAATCCTGCACTTGCTGACTTAATAGTAAGATGGAAGGGAAAGTGAAAAAGATTGATAGCCAGGTAAAAATGGTGCTTATTCTTTCCCTCCTCGGTGGTGTTCCCATCCATCTGCTTCCATTAGTTTATCAATCAATCAGTCAGAGAAGAAAGGTGGCAACCTAGACTGGCAAGAGGAGAAGGATTCGTCTTCTCTCATATTTATTTTTATTCTTGCCTTGCTTCACAGGGATTCTTCTTTGCTCTGTGATCAGATTTGAACGATTAAATTGTGGCTTTCAGCTTGCATTGTAGCTGTAGTGGCAAGAAGGGGAGAAGATACAGTCTATCATACATTCCAGTGGGGTGGATCAGATGCCTGCCATCAAAGGACATTAAGCAGGCACCTTTAAGTATAAAACCCTGGAAAGAAGGTCATCTCTTCACGTTGGATGACAGAAAGTTATGTCCTATCACAGCATTATTGAACTTCTATTTCATTGGCCCCCTGAGACATAACTGCTTCTACAACTTTCTGCTAGGAAGGTTAAAGCTGGGATGACAGTTTCAAACTGACTTTCTTTCCAAATGAAACAATGGGGTAAGAGGCAGCCAAAGTGAAAAAGAGAACATCAGCACAGTGACCTCATTTGTCCTAGGTAGAAAGTATTTACCCCTTGATGCATGTAATTTTCTTCTCTTTGTAAGTGGACATATTTTATCTTCCATTTCCTGGTTGTGAAAGCATCATCAGATTGAAGAATGGCACCCCATTCATAAATAATATACTGCACATGAATTAAACAAGTGGGTGTAATGATGGAATGCAAACCAAGAGACACTGCCCCTGATAGATGCATTATGTCCTGCAAAGAATTTAAAAATAATGATTTTAAAGATGTTTTATACCTCCCCACACTTATTAAAATACTTGCCTTATCATAAGGCTACCTATAACATGCAGCCTTCCTTTCTTTCTTTCTTTCTTTCTTTCTTTCTTTCTTTCTTTCTTTCTTTCTTTCTTTCTTTCTTTCTTTCTTTCTTTCTTTCTTTCTTTCTCTTTTCAATCAATCAATCACATTTTTTCCCCATCATGGCGCCAAGGTAGATGCCTGTTTGGTAGGCTCACTTTGCTGGGAATTTTGAGGATGATGTGGATGGTGTGTGGAGGTGTTTGGTGGTCCTGGTCACTTCAGTGGGTGGCTAGCAATGTTAGTATCAGTTAACTGGGCCAGCTAGAGGAATGGGAAGAGCAGTAGCAGTGGAGACAGTGGGGGAGGGGAGCCAGATAGGGAGAGAGGGGTGATGGTAGGGGAGGGAACAGCATTGCAGGGGTGATGGCATGGGAAGGTACAGCAGGAGACACGGGCAGGATGCTTTTGAGAAAGGTGGCCCCAGTGTTTAATACCAGTAACACGTTCAGGCCCCCTGGGCTCAGCCCCAGGATTTCCAGAGCTTCGGTGGCTTTGGTCTCTGGCTGCTGCTGTTTAATGCCAGATCAACCTGCAATAAGGTTTACCTCATCCACGATCTGATTGTGGATGGGAGAGCTGACCTGGCTTGTGTCATCGAGATTTGGTTGGGTACTGAAGAAGGGTTCCCCTCTCTAAAATGTGCTCTCCTGGATTTCGAGTGTGGCATCAGCCACAACTCCAGGGCTGGGTGTGGGTGTGGTGGTTGTTATTCATGACTCTCTGGTGGCCTCCAGGGGCCCTGCTCCAGACATCATCAGATGTGAGACCCTCTTTGTGAGACCGGGCCATAGGGATCAGTGGGGATTGCTCCTCAATTACCTTCCTCCCTGCACTGAGGCTGCATCCCTGTCTGTGCTCCTGGACTCTGTCTGAACTGGCAGTGGAGTTCCCCAGGCAGCCATGGACCTTTTTCAACTTATTCATGGCCCGACTCACATGGGGGGCCACACACTGGATCTGGTGTTTGCCTCGGGGCAGTGGCATCATGATCTGGATTTGGGGGGTATTCTTGCCATAGACAGACCACTCCCTGTTGGCCCTAGAGTTCTCAGCAGCTGCCCCTCACCACAGGGAGGTAGGGCCTATTACATTGGCCTGCCCCAGGCATTTGATGGACCCAGTGTGGTTTCAGAGGGAAGTTGGGGGTTTTCCTGAAGCTCTGGCACACAGTTCAGCTGATGCCCTTGTTGCTGTTTGGAATGAGAAGGTGACAGGAGTGCTGGACCAAATTGCACCTTGCGGACTCTCTATGCACATGGATCTCATAGAGTGCTGTGGTTTACTGAGCAGCTCCAAGAGATGAAGCGATACAAGAGATGCCTAGAGCACCACTGGAGGAAGACAGAGTGAAGCCAACTGAGCACAGTAAGACCCTATATTAGGACTTACCTTATGGTGATTAGGACAGCAAAGCATACTTACTTCTCCACCCTTATTGTCTCTGCAAATAGCCGTCCAGCAGCCCTGCTTCATGTGACCAGATCCTTTCTGGGCAAGGAGAAGCTGGGGGAGCTCCTGTAGAGCCGCTGTGAGGAATATTCTTGGCATCTGTCAGATAAAAGTCTCAGTATTGGGTGATCATAGGTTCGGCCATGCTATACCCCTATTGCACAAGTTGCACTGGTTCCCAGTTTCCTTCCAGGTACAATTCAAGATGCTGGTTATCACTTTTAAAGTGCTACGTGGCATGGGACCTGGTTATTTGTGGCACCGCCACTCTCTAAGAGTATTTGCCCATCCCACTAGATCTGATAAAGTAGGGATGCTCCAGATTCCTTCCCTGAAAACCTGCCACCTAGTAGGACCTTGGAAGCGTGCCTTTTCCGTGGCTGGCTCTACCTTATGGAACACCCTCCCCCTGGTGATTTGGCAGGCCCCCACCCTTTCAGCCTTTCAGAAGGTCATCAAGACCTGGCTTTTTACTGGGATAACCTGATTGAACTCTACCAGCCTCACTCTTGAGTAAGCCTCCTTAGACTGGCAAAGACAGACACAAACAACAGACATAAACATTTTATTTTATGAATAAAATTTGTGGCAAAAGGGAAAACCCTAAAATGCAGATACTAGGTAACCCAAATTCAGGTTTTAAAAAGTGGCTTCCCTTGGAACAGCTTTACACCTATCCCACTGAATTCAGGCTGTTTCTTCATCACTGTTTCTAAATGTGATGTGGAGAAGTATCCCAGCATCACCTCTTGAAAAAAAAAAAAGAAAGGAAAAAAAGAAGTGGTAGCCTTCTCCTCCTTGGTTTGTCCGTGAATAGCTCCACTGGAAGCTCCAGGCAAACATTAGCATACAAAAGAACTCTAATAAATAATATGTCCTGGTGAAGTCATTCCTTTTAAGTGAGTCAGATGTAATGAACAAATGGCCGTACAGAACGAAGACTTTCAAAATGAAGACAAAAATATAATGATGAATTGCTTCAGGTTTCATTTCTGCCAATAAACTGCAACTTATGCATTACAATGGCTTAGGGAGTTGTGTAGGAAAGTTGCTTTGCACAGACAGATATTTTTTGTAAAAAAAATGAGAGAAGAAATTATCGTGTTGCTCTGTTCTTTAAGGAAAGGGCCATTCTGGATCATTTTTTTTTTAAAAAGTAAAATTACATTATTTACAAATTACAGTAGGGTTACCCTACTGGTTTGGAAGCTCAAAATGGGCTCCTCTGACCATTCTGCAATTGCTTCAAGCTCAGGATAGACTCTTTTGAACTCAACAGTACAGTTTTGATCAAGAGAGAGCTTTTTCAAGCTAGAGATACCTCTGGGGTAGGCAGAACCACCTGTGTTGAACACACAACCACTATTTTGAATTTGAAGGAGTAGAGGGATTTGAGCTTCAGACATATCAAATTCAAATCAGTTTCCATATCCTTTGTTTGTTTTTCACCTTTTCCTGACAAAATGTACTATGCACTAATAAAAATGCGACATTGTTTATTTGAACAGTGTGCAGTTTCATAGAACAATTCAAAAAAGTAGCTTTAGCAGATGCTCTGACTTAAGCTATTTTTTCTAGTACAATCATTGTATCTAGGAAGCAAAAGTAGTATGTGGTAAGAAACATGGTCATGGAGTGTGATGGACTGAGAAGGTCCACCAATCTCTATTTTCTACAGTATATCATTTTATAATTTCCTAACATGGCATGGAGCCCTCATCATTCTTAGACCAGATGTGGTGAATCATCCAAGGGTTCCCTCCTAGATGCTTACCTTTACCTTTGATGGCTATAGTCTAACACAGATATTGTCCCATTGTCCCCTAAACCTGATCCCACAACTTTTTGTCCTCTGCAAATCTGTACAGCGCATACATGGGAGAGACTGAGCTGTATGATCAGAGTTCTGTAATTGAATGTATAGCTTCAAACATGTAGAACAGCATATGGTATAACCCTTCTTAGACCACACCACTGAGTCTAACATATTCAACTTATGTTACATTTGTAACATTAAAAAAAGTTATTTGACATGTATAGGGGTGCATGTAGCAACTGTATGATATGTATAGCACTCTCTTGCAATTATTCTACTTCTGATTAAGCACACTGATTGTTTATATATCTTGCCTCTCAATTAGCAAAAGTTTGAAAGACAATACCAGTTCATCTATCTTATCCTCTCTGCACAGGTGGTTGGCCTTGGAGTTAAAAGAAAATAAGTGCTTTTAAGCTAGGCTGCACAAGGAAATAGTTAATTATAGACAGCAATTGGAAGTGGGTGAGGGGGAACTGCAAAGGCTTGCTTTTAAAAACTTAAAACCTTGCCAAACTATGCTATGCTCAAGAATACAAGAGAGAAGCCATTTTATATAAGCAAGCATGGAAGAAAATGGTGGACATCATCCAGACCTCCTTGCCATTACAATCATCTTCATCAGCACTACATCAGATTGCATTATGCTTCAGTCACATTTCTGGGATCAGTAACCCATCAATGAACTATCTCTTTGGAGACTTATCACTCTACAAACCAAGGGCAGACAAGCCACAACATGATTTTTATTTTTTTCAGAGAGAAATGAACCTTCTCTAAAGTACTGAGTTAAGACTCTGGGAATTGCACCTTTCTTCAGAAGCCTTACACATGTCCTGAGAGCATTCAAGAGCATACCTTGGGAACAGCAGTTTTAAGAATTCAATGGGCTACTAACAAATGGTTAACTATGTTGCTCCTTATCATTGGAAAACACTCTCCCTCCTTCACAGCTGCTTGATTTTCAGAGCCACTTCCTCTCAGTGCCTCTTAATGGTTTTCCTTGGCTCCCTGAAGAAAGAAAGCAGCTTAATATAAGGTAAGTTTCAATGTTTTACTTCAAAGACAAAACAAAGGAAGCATTTAAAAAACAAGGGAAAAATAAATTTTAGTTCTCCTAGTACAGACGTTGATCTTATCTTTTTGAAAATAAAAATTGTATCCAGTGTTAGAGGCTCCAAGTAGATGGCCAGTCTAACTAGGCCCCAAAGATTGCCAGACAAAGAGCAGATTGTGGTAAGAGGGCACACTTGAGTTCAACAGCAGTATGGTCAAATTCCTCTAAATATTCACTGTGCCACAGGTAGCCTTTTTATATTTTTTGGGCTCTAGGCTACACTACCTATCCAAGGGCTGATTGGTTGGTCAGCTGAGTGACATAAAATACTATCCAAAATCATGCTTTGCTGATTGGTCAGTTTTCTTCAACCCACCTGGATCCTTGTAGAACTTCATGGCCTGATAAAATCTCCAAGGAGATCCAAATGCTACTCTTGGAAACTTGCAGGTCTAGTTCTAGTTCTTCTTTGCTGACCTATTTGCTGGATTCAGTTGTACATGTTGTTTCAATATCCCTTATTTAGATAATTTCTTCAGAGCCATTAAATTGCAGACAAAAAACAGACTTTCTTTTATCTGTGCTTAGTCATTCTCCATTCAGCCCTAAACCATGTTCATAATCAGCTGCATTTTCCTCTAAAGCCATGATGAATAGAAAATGCTCACTAGTATTCCCAAGAAATAGGTTACAAATGCAGGCTATATTATACATAGCAGTATGGCTGCCTTTAAAATAAGTTCAGAGTTTAAAAAGCTACTGAACAAAGGACAACTATAGCTTTGTATTTCAGCCTTCCATCAGGAAGCATTTTAACATATATATTCCCAGATGCTGCCCAGATACATACCAAAATTCTGTTTTTGCATATTGTCTTTCTGTACACTTGATCCATTGCTTACAATGCTTTGAATTACATTCTCTACATCTTCAATAAGATTTATTAAGGATTGTGCTACCAATCAGCCTATTTTTTAACTTATTTTTCCCTATAATCAGTTATAAGTATGTTCCAACAAAAACACAAAGTTATTCTGCGTTTGAATTGCTCAGTTAAAATAAATGGCCAGGAATTTTACTTACTTTCTCATTATGAAAAGGCACATTAAAGTGTATAATTTGGACAACAAAAGATAATTTTAATCCAACACATTTCCTGAACATATTATCAGCAGAAATATTGAAAACTGCTGTCCTCTATTATTTGAAATGTTGTTAATTGCAAGGTAACTTGTGTGTAAAATGGAAAAAAAAAATTGTAAAGCCTTAGTTCAATTGTTATTCAACAGATTGATCACACATTACAAGGGGAAAAATTGCTAAGCAAAACATATTGAACATCTGTCTCAAAAATGTTTAAATCAATTGAAAAAAGCAAAGTTTATTTGACTTGTAGTTACAATCTAATTCCATTCAGACATTTTCCACAGGCTAAGTAATTACAATTAACCACTGATTAATGCTTTAAGTGATAACAAATTAAGACATTCTTCAATTTTCTATGAGAGTGCAATACAGTATAATTTAACTAAGCAGATATATTTTCTTCCTTATTTGACACTTACATAGAAAGTCATCATTTCAGGATGCATTTCAAGACATGTTTAGAGACATCTACTAACAGTTAATGAATGATTGCCTTGACTTCTTTTTGACTTCTCCATGGGCCTTGTTTAAAGAATTTATTTTAAATTCAGAGTTAGTAGGCTTTAGCTAATAAATTGGAAATACTTGGAACAAATTATTGCTTTGATCTCAGATCAAAGGTTAATGGGCAAAGGGATAATTTCATTGTTTGTTGCCTAGGATGACCTCCTGACACATCTAAAGGACACTCCATTTGCCTTCCTTCCATGGGATGTCTGAAGGATTTCTTTTTCATCAGGAACTGAGAAAGAAAGGCTTAAAATGATAGAACTTATACTGGCCCCTAAATTTAGCCAGATCCGTCATGTTGAATCCTCATTCAGGCACAGACACCAATATGGTATTTGGATGGATTTTCTCACATGCATGAATGCTGATAGTGCAGTTTCTGCTCATGTATGCATGTTATATAAGTGTCCATCTAGTTTAGCACAATGTCAAAGGTTGCAATGTTGAGTATGGTGCATATTGCTACAGCTCACATGTTGATTTTACTTAGTTAAATAATATCAAAGGGATCAATGGATAGGGCCACCTATTTTTATATTCTTTAAGGGAAATGATCAGCAAACGTGGGAAAACAGATTTCTATTCAATGACATATCTAATTTAGGCATAGGATATTTGACAAAAGAGTGATTAAGGAAGCCTATCTTTGCCGCTTTACCTGTCTTAGCTAGGACTGCTGTTCATCCACCTAGGACAAGAGGGGAAATCCTACAGCTGTTGTGCCACTTGCTTCTCTTGACCTCTGTAGTCGTTATCCTAATTTCAAAAACCCTCTGGAAGTCACAGATATGAACTCCTGGCAAGAGTCATTTAATCAATTTCTGCAACTTTGTATTTTAAAGGGGTTGGGAGAAGAAGAGATCTGAAAATGTGAAAAAGAAATATAAGTAACAAGGGGCAAAAGAGTAAAAAAAGAAAAAAAAACACAAAAATGGATGACTCTACCTTCCACTTGTTTCCAATATTGGCATCTAGCCTTCCAAATAGCATAAAAGAGGAAATTGCATCAGGTAACCCAATTGCCTCAACTTAGAAAGATAAAAACATCAGTTGTAGTTGTAGTGGTTAGGGGGCTAGATTAAGACTTGGAAGACCCAAATTCAGCTCAACTAGGTAGCACAGTGGATAACGTTTGATGAGTCACTATTTCTCATTTCAACCTACATGAAAAGAAACCATGAGGATAAAATGAGAGATGACTTACTGTGTCTTCTGCCTTTAGCTTCCGGAGAAAAGGTAATATATATAAAAAGTAACTAAAACAAATTATATCCCCTAACCGAATACAAAATATTAGAAAATGTTATCGTTGCAAAACCCAGTGGAATAAGTGTAAACAATTCATCCTTTTAATTATATAAAGTCTCGTTATGTAGAATCTAAATTTTTGAAATTAATACATACAGAGTTTTCTTAGCCAATGTAGAGATAAACAGTCACTGATTTACTGATTGGCATGAATGTGTCAAGTGGTTTTCCAAGGAGAAACTGTAATGAACACTATTTCACTAGAGCTTATGACATTTCATAGGTAGAGATGCCAAGTTCTATATACTTCATTGCTCTGAGGCTCAGATCTGTTATGCTTCTTGTCCTATTAAACTGACTCTCTAACTTACCCTTCTTTCCAATTTACTATAGAATCCTACTGATTCTAGTAAGTAGAAAAATGCAATGACAAAGGGCTGACTGCAAGGCAAGGAACATTTAACAATTTATATGCTTGTGTATAGTATATAGTCTTAATTAGTCTAATGCACTTTATGTAGAGTTATCCTTGAGAGCTATTCAAGTCTAGCTACTCCAGGATTTAGCTACAGCCTAGTTTTTATTCCAATGGTGGGTATTTTTAAATTGAGGGAGTTTAAGAGGTGAAATACTCAAACACCCCAACTACCCCCAAAAGGCGCCAACAATTTTGCCTCTGCCAGCATTGGAGGTGCTATTGGAGCTGCAAAAGGCATATGAAGACCACAGGTTGCCTATCCCTGTCCCCCCCCCCCCCCACATGGAACACATTAAATCATGATAAGGAAATTCATTAGCTATGTTAATTTATGTTCTGTATTTGTGCTATTAAAAACTCAAAAAATTTTCTAGCCAATCAACCATACAAAACAATTAAAAGCAAAGTTATAGTGATACCATCAGTTGGCATATCTTGATAAGAGGTAATGTTTTATTTATTTATCTACCCATCTATCGATCTGAATGCTGTCTGAATCGCAAAGTGATTCATTCTCTTAAATAGAGCTTAATTTCTGATGATCACATGGACACTCTCTCTCAATTTTGAAATAACAATGAGGATTTTGCTTTCTTCTAGAGTATTTTTTTTTTTTTTTACTTCCTAGGGTTTAAAAAAAAAAATGGAAACCTGGATTTTCTTTTCAAATACTGTTTTTCTTACTCTTGTAATAATTTTATCCTAATTCATACCTATTTGTATGCAACTTTCCTTGATATAAACATTTTAGCACACAATATAGACTGCCACACAAAATTCAGAGAAATTTGCAATTCAAGGGAAGACTTTCTTCTCATCCTTACAGTAATCCGGGAAGTGTGGACTAACTAGCTTTTGTTAAAAAGTAGATGCACTGACCTTCTCTCCCATTCACATGAGAAATAAGATTGACTAAAATGCCTATGCATATAATTTCTACCTAAATATATATGTTGGAGACTTCCTAACAAAAGACCATAAAAGCAATTGTTATCTGCCATGATTTAAGTGACAGAATTTATTATCTATTTAAATTCTTATGGTACTAATTTATTTATTTGTGGCTTCCTCCTCACAGAGGGCGAATTCTTCAGTGCAGAGAACTAAAGAATTCTACCTGGTGCAGTCAAGAATGCTTATATTATAATTCTTACTGTCCTTTGTCACAATCCATGCTGGCTAATATCTTGCCTCCCTACATTTACTCAGCTATTACCGGGCACTCTGCAATGACTTAATGATCTTCCACTCCAGGTTTTCCAGTAACTTGTAGCATGGAAGCTAGTCTGGGACCATAATCCTGTGGACTTCTGATTTCAGCAGGAGGTCTTGTTAGAGGATGTGCTCCTGAACATAAACAGAGCAACATTGTTGTGTTTGGTTTTATGTTGGAGTTTCATTTGATTGTTGTTACTGGGACTGGCTACCACCCTCAGTCACACATGCAGCATTCTCTGATAATACTAAGAATAGTGTGTCAGTTTTGGCATATTTCACAAGCACAGCCAAAGCCCAGTTTTTCAGCAAGCATGCTCATACTAATCTGTACAAACTCAGCGTTGTAATCTACAGATTTTATAATCCAACAGCCTGGGATTGTGGTCCTAACATATCATCTGAAAGTGCCAGAGGGCTAGTCGAGATAGTAGTGGGGTCAAATGGGTCTAAAATAGCTAGTGTCCTTCAGTGTAGATAATCTGTTCTGTGCTGCCCATTTCAACATAATGATGTTGTTTTTTTTTTATGGTATCATCATTCTGGCAATGAAAGTCTTCTGTAGAAGCCTTGACTTTATGAAAGATGGAAAGGGCATACAGTGACCTTTTCATCATTAAACTTTTTATAATTCCACATCAAACTTAGTGACATCATGTTGTACCTTCAGTTATGGTTAATATCCAGGACTAGTTACATCATTAGCTTCACATTTAAAGTTCTCGCTATAGGAAGACTTGGATGGTCTGTTCCTGATTGGAGACTTCCTAACAAAAGACCATAAAAGCAATCATTATCTGCCATGATTTAAGTGACAGAAAGCTAATAGGAGTATGAGCTCAAATTGTAAAGTAATTGTGCTACATAACTAGAAGTAGGGCAGTGTCTGGCAATGAAAAAAAATTCTGTTCAGGAGACTTTCAGCTCATCAGATTTGTCTTATCCATGTGTGATTTGTACAGGACTATCCACCTACAAAAACTTACTTGCTTTTATTGATGGTTTGCATCCTTAGATTATTCCTGTAGTGATTTACCCTCCTGGTCCCAAACACATTGCTACTTAGAAATTGGTATATATTGGTGTAAATTGAATCTATTTTACTGACTCTTTCATACAGCATTATTTATTTATTTATTTGTCCATATTTATAGGCCACCTGACTCTTTAATTACTTGAGGTAGCTTACAAATAAAAAAGAATAGCCTGTACAAATACAAGTGAAAAAAAAAGGGACCTTGGCCAACCTGAAGTGCACCTAGTCATTTGTCAGACATAGCAAATATAATGAAAGTGGATCCCCAACCATGCTATCCTAAGGCCTGGGAGAACAACCATGTTTTAAACAGTTTTTTAAATATCAAAAGGGTGGGAGCCACATGAATCTCTGGTGGGACGTCACTCTAGAGGGCAGGTGCTGCCACAGAGAAGTCTGCTCTCTGGGTTAGAGAGCAAAATGACACTGCTTAATTGATAGGACCTGGAGCACACCTACTCTGCCTTATTGTACTGGACAGATGTCATGAGTTGTGACAATAACCTTGGGAGATAGGAGTAGGAACCATACCCTAGACAATGGTCTGACAAGAGATAACTTTGACTACAGAAGGAATGGGGATGGGGAAAGTGTCTCAGAAGCTTTCAGTTCTCTGGAAAGTACAGGTAGTCCTCGTTTAGTGACTGCCTCATTTAGTGACTGTTCTCAGTTACAACAGTGATGAAAAAGTAACTTTATGATCAATCCTCGCATTTACAACAGAGGGTCTGTAAAGCAAAGGAAAGCTGAAGTAAAAGCAGAAGCACATTTGTGATTTTACTTAGCAACTGCTTCACTTAATGACCAAGTTGTCAGTCCGAATTGTGTCACTAAACGAGGACTACCTATTAAGGAAAAGGAGGGAAGTGCTCTCAGACTTGCAAGATTCTGTTACTGTAACCTTACAATCAAGTGAGTATTAGCACTCATGATTTTGGATTCTTGTCTGGACTACCTTGAAGGGCTGACATGGGGCAAAAGCATTTGGAGGGTAAGTGGTCCCTCAGATAGCCAGACCCTATGCCATGAAGGGCTTTAAGGTAATAACTAGCAGCTTGAATTGGTAAGAAGCCAACTGGTAACCAGTACGGCTTGAAAAGCAGTGGGGTCATATGAGCATAATGCCATGCTCCCAACATTGCCTATGCTATTGCATTCTGTACCAGCTGTAGCTTTGGGATGGTCTTCAAGGGCAGCCCCATTTAAGGCATATTACATAATCCAATTGTGAGGTGGCCAGGGCATGAGTGACAGCCTGAGAGGCATCTAGGTCCAGGAAAGGGCACAGTTGGCACACTACATGTACCTGTACAAAAGCCCTCTTGGCCACAGCTGCCACCTGCTCTGAGCAGGAGCTGGGAATCCAATACGACCCTCCAGATTGCATACCAATCTTGAATGGGGAAGTAACCCTTGAGAGTTAATTATGGAATATCCCTGGAACTGGAAGCACAAATAAGCACAGCCACTTGGTCTTGTCAGATATAGCCTAAGCCTGTCTCTCCTCATCTAGACCCGCACAGCCTCCAGACGCTGGGCTAGGACTGACACATCGTTCAGCTTGCCTGGGGTGGAGATCTGAAACTGAGTACAAGCAGCATACTGACAATACCTGACCACAATATGAGAGATGAACTCACACAGTGATTTCATGTAGGTGTTAAGCAAAAGGGGACAGGGCGTCAGACCCTGCAACATCTTACAGGTAAGGGCTTCTGGTTGTTATCTCTCCCCACCTGTTCATACCAACTGAAACCAGTTACAGAGAAGGGAGGAGAACCACCATAAAACACTGTCTCCTGTCCCCAATCCAAAGTTGGTTCCAAAGGATACTGTAGTTGACAGTACTGAAAGCCATTGAGAGATCAAAGAGCACCAGGCTGGATTCACAACCCCTATCCTGGCTCTGTCACAGGTCATCAACATGCATGACCAATGCTATCTCCATACTAAACCCCAGCCTGAAACTTGACCAAAATGGGTCCAGATCCTCCAAGCTCCTGTGGAGTTGAAGCCTGATCACCTTCTCTACCACCTTCCCTAAGAAAGGAAGGCTGGAGACTGGATTGTAATTGTCCATGACACTTGGGTCCAGCAATGGTTTCTTGAAGAGAGGGTGTACACCAGCTTCCTTCAAGGCCAAAGGGACCACCCCCTCATTCAAGGAAGCCAACACCGTTGTATGGACCTGACTATAGACCACTTCCTGTGCAGTTTTACCCATCCAGGAAGGATTTTTGCTGCCTCTGTGTTTTTTAATCCAGATTAAAAAAAAACAAAAACGGGGAGAGGGGACTGCTGATTTAGCAGAGAAAAGAGGCTAGAGATGCTTTTGAAAATATGTGATTTGTCTTACATTCTTTGTTTTTTCTTCCTTTTAACAGGAAAAATGTCCTATGGGCTCACCCATAGAGGATGTGTCTTGGAATGATCTGATAAACACTTCTTTCACATGATCATTTCTAAATATCTGTTTGATTTGCTCAGTGTATATGTACTAAGACACAAATAGTCCAATGCTATAGATTTTTTCTCAGAAATTTTTAGGGGATTTGCTATCCAGGAAGCAAAGACTGCAGCCCATTTTTCTGTTGGTACATTACAACTATTGAAGTTGGTTTTCTAAGAGTGAAAGGCCTTTGTTTCTTCTGCTATATATTACCTGTAGCTTGTTCAAAATCCTAATGAACAGACAAGCCTAATTATGTTAAAGTTTGGAGAAATAAGAATTTTTTTTTATATTTAATTATCTATGTTGGTAAAAGGCAAGTGTTTAAGTCTTTTTTATTTTTAATACAACTTCAGATCTGGACAACCAATGATAAAGACATGGTTTTCTCTAACGTGCCCACCGTGACATACTATGTAAGTCAAGTGGAACAAGCTGATTTTGCAACCATGCCTGTCACTTACAATTATAGTCAGTTTTTCTGCTACTGCTCCCTTGCTGCTAGACAGAAAACATCTACAGGCTTAAATGGCCTTCATGTTCTAACAGACAGCTCATTCGTAAAGACATCAAGCAGAAACCAAGGGTCTAAGAAAGAAACAGTCCAAGCAATGCTTCCAAGTCTTTTATTTTTGTAACAATAATTTTAGAGTACAATGTCTTAAAGCAGAAAACCAGTGTGCTCCACAAGAAGCACAGCTCCTTGTCCTTGGTTTATTTCTCATTCTGTTTTTTTTAAATTATGTTATTTTGATTTAATAAAAAGGGGGAAAAATAAAGAAATCCTACCTTTAGCATCACATGCATGCGTGACCTACTTCACAAAGTACAGTATCTAAGATGGTTTCCAGTATCATCTTAAAAATGAATACACAATAAATGATAATAACACTAACAAGTACAATTAGTAGTAGTGGTAACAATATCAAGCCTATAAACATTAAAGAATAAGAAAAGGTAATCAGATGGTTTTAATCAGATGGTTTTCATGTCAGTCAATCACTGCCATGGTGTTCCTGATCCGCACCACGCCTGAAACAGAAGAGGGTTAGGGTTAGGGTTAGGGTTAAGCAACAAGGACCACACTCAATCTAGAGAATGTATTCTATAGCACTGCCACCTTAATCTGAATGAAGCTAAATGAGGGGAGTCTGTTTGCTTGCCACAAGCTATAGGACCGTCTTGAAACTCATGTGGCATTACTTTGAGCAAACCATGTGAGACAATATTAAACCACAGCTTTCTAAATGAAAAGAAATTAGTACTCCAAATTAGGGGCTCGCAAACTGAAACCTAAAAAGGCTTTTTTTGAAAGATCTGTACTATTCAGTCTATTACTAATAGATTCAAATGACACAAGATTTTAGAAACCCTTAAGAGCCTCTATACTTTCTTCCCATTTTGTAGATTTTATCCGCTTCTTCAACAAATGCATTTTTATCTTTTAAGCTTGCAAATTGCTTTATTCACCTGTGCATTTAAACAATGGATTCCACAGGAAAGTTTCCAGGTAAATCTCTCTCCCCTACAATGGACCCATCTCCTGCTTCTGCGAAGCAGCTTGAAATGCAGATGATAAAAAAGCAGCTTTAATTGCTAAAACACTTAAAATAAGTTGATGGAGCCTATATTTCACTTTGAAATTATATGAACTGCATATTAGGCAATTATCTGTACAGTTTAAACTTGCCGAGAATAGAGGTAAAAAAGAAAAATGTGTAAAAGCAACTCATTGGTAATATTCACTAAAAGACACTTTTCCATCTAAGGTTGTCAGCTGGGCTTTAGAATGATGACACCCACAAGTAATCACATCAGCTGCCAAAAATATTTTTTTCCCAAGTTTTATTCCAAAGAGGCCTGATTAAGTAAAATATTGTGCTTATTACTTTTGAATGAGTGCTCTGGCTTGATCTGACTGGGAAGAGAATTACTTCCACCATTGCGGTTTCAATCATCCGTACAGTAACATCTACCTAAACTGCAGAAAATCATTATGTCCCCAGACTAGCAAGTGAACTAGTCAAATGTGTTTGTCCTTGAAACCCAAATTTCAAAAAGGGAATTGTGTAAAGAATTCCACACTATTTTATTAAGAAGAATTCTGGGTCTTATGGTGGGAAAAAAGTATATAAATTATTGTAAATCCAGAGACAAAACATCTACGGCTATCTGCCGTTGATATTTTTTCTTACAAGAAAGCTGTCCCTTATAGGAATGCAGAACAATTTGGCCCAACTTCAGCTCCCGGTGGACTTTGCAGCTGGGTGAACACTGCCATCAAATAAAAATCGGCTGGCATCTATCTTTCCCCAGTCAAATTTCAAAGGGGGAAGAAATGCCATCTCTGAAAAACAAAGTTCATTTTGCTTGTTTTAACAGTGCTTCAGTCCTCTGGCAACAGGTCTAGATAGATATAAATAGTCTGAGATGGTTTTAGATTTCTCAGTCTAGTTTACAATCTTGTGATTTCCTAGTGGTCTCTCATCCAAGGACTAACTATCTTAACTTGACTCTACTTAACTTTTTGAGATCACCCAAGGTTGGTTGGGTGCTGTCACCTAACTGCCATAGATGATAAAGATACAGCTACAGTTTGTTATAGATTTAGATGTAGCCAATAGTATAGCAGTGTTAAAAATACTGTAACATGAAACCCCTTCTTCAAACTGCACCACCACAGTATGGTGATTTAGTTTTCTCTCAGCTTTTGGCAAGAATATGATGTTTATCCTGATTGTAATGCACTAGAATATTTTTTCAAAAAAAAATTCTTTACTTTTAAATAACTTTTCAGTTTTCCCAGCCCCATTTATTTTTACATTATTTCACCTGTATTCACACAAAATGTTTCACCCTATTTTTTAAATAATTTTTATTAATTAAATATTAATTTTTATTAAAGAAGTTTTCAACAGAATAAAAACAATACAGATTTTGAATTGAAGGAAAGATGAATAGGGAAAATGAATAAGAAAGTGAAAAAGAAATAATGAAAAAAACAGAAAAGAAAGAAAAAGGAAAAAAGAAATAAAGAAATGGCTTCCGATCTTCTTAACATCAGTTATAAGTATATTTTACCCTCTCTCTCTAAGGTTGCATCATAATTTCTTTATTTCCATAATCTACCCTTTCTAATCATCAAATCCATAAATCACCAGTTCATTTTTTTTTTTCATTTTTCTGCAAAAAGTCCGTAAGTGTTTTCCAGTCACTAATAAATGTAGTTGTTGATCTTTCTCTAAGCCAGTGTTGTCCAAACTTGGCCACTTTAAGATGAGTGGACTTCAACTCCCAGAAGTTTGGACAACACTGCTCTAAGCAAACAAGTTAATTTTGCCATCTCTGCCAGTTCTGTCATCTTCACCAACCATTCTTCCATTGTGGGTATTTCAGAGTCTTTCTATTTTTGTGCATATAGTAGTCTCACAGTGGTGATAATACATAGAAATAATCTTCCATGTCTCTTTTCTAATTGTCTGTCCATTGGTCCCAAAATGGACAAAAAAACAAAAGTTCTGGCTTTTCCCCCCAATACTTTTGTTAAGAATTATATTAAACAGGTAAAACGAATATAATAACTTAATACAAAAATACATTAAAAAAAAAGAAAAAGTATTAAAGAAGTGCAGAAAAAAATCCTCCCCTCCAAAAAAAAAGAAAGAAAAAAAGACAGAAGGAATAAAAACAAGAAACTTCACCCTTCATCCCCAAGTATTTTCAAAATTAACAATTTATCACTGTCTCTTAAAATACAACCAAATATATCTTCATTCCATACCTCAGCCCATTTTCTATAAATTCATCTCTAAATCTTCAACTGTTCTTATTAATCAACAAAGGTCCAGTAAAAATTAACAGAAATACCTAACAACATATGTATGTAGTCCTCCTTTCCATTTAATCAAAATCCCCCTAATCCCTCTCTTTAGTAATCAAAATCTAATCCCAATTAACAATTAAACATTACAAAAATTAAAGACTATTAAACATTACCAGAAAAAGTAACCCCTTATTTATATATCAAAAATAATAACATAGATATTGCAAAATCACTCATTATACCCAGTTAAACATTTCCAAAAATAACTATCCAGTCAAGATAACCATTAAGCATCACCAGAGATAGCAACTCATTATTTAACCATAATCAAATAAACCAATTTTGTATTTTTTTTCCCTTCTTCCTCCCAGCAATCCTTAAGTCCCTTAAATAAAGTTCTAATTTCTGCTTTCTTCTGTGATCCTTGTCTTTTCTCTCGGAGTTCTTGTCATTTTTATCCAATTCTATTTGTAATTTCCATGTAGTAACTCTAGTAGATCTCTTATCTTCCAATTTAAGAGAGTAATCCACGTAGCTCTTTTGATACATTAGTTGTATGTCTTTTTAATTTTTTAAATGATCATCCAATTCCATTTGTAAATCCAATATTTCCATCTCGTTCTTATAGATTATAACTGAACCTTAATCCCTCTGCAGCCAGTTGCTTTCTTGGTTTCATCTTATATTCTTCATGCTCTTGTTCGAGAACTCTCAGTAGGTTAACCATTTCTCTTTAATGGCTGCTTCTTTCCTATAAAATGCTTCTTGTGCCGAGACGCATAAAGGCATTTTCTGGCACCGTCTGGGTTTATAGCTATTCCATCTTCTCAATATGGCACTTCTAATATAGTGATTTTAAAAATCTATATTAACCTTAGCTTTATCATACCATAAAAAACCTCGAATATGTTTAACCTTATTGTTGAATGAATCTGCTTTCTGGGTTTACACACAATATCAAAGCAAATTTGCAAAGGCTGGATTCACACGACATTCAGATATTAAAACAAAACCTGGTAATACTAACCAACTTGAGCATGTGATATGTAGTTGCTTACTTATTTATGGGATGTACAACTGTGGGACACAATATAACTTCAAGACAATATAACAGAAAAAAAGTATATAAGCAGTATCTGTGATGGAAGACTTGAGTGAGGAAGTCCAAGGTCATTGGGAGTCAGAGAGGAATCTCAAGCATTTCCTCAGCCCGCAGCCTGAGCATGTGAAAACTAAGAGGAAGAGACTGGCACCACCCTAAGGAATGCAGAGTGTTTAGTTGCGGTTGTTGGGAGTTAGAGTTAGTCTGGCGAGATTCTGTCTAGTAGGTGTAAGCTAATAAAGTAACTGAACTGTTCCTGAATTGTCCTGCTAAGTTTCTTGGGCTGAACCTGACAGTATCAAAGTAAAAAAAAAAAAAAAGAGCAAACATCTGAAAAATAACACAACTTCCAATTAACCAGTTGAATGCAGCTGTTAGCACTTTCTTTGTCATGCAAATTCAGTCTGTATGTTGTTTTTGCACTAGGACTCATCCCAGCAACTGAAGCTGGTCCAATGGCCTTGCAGGACAATGGGAAGATATGTTACCAAGGCAATAATCAGATGAGCACAGTCAAACTCCATTCAAGAAACGAATTTGAAACAGGCCCCTCCCTAATTCACAGAAAGATAAAGTGAGAGAGGAGGCAAGAACATTCAGACTTGCAAGATTCTGTTCCTATAGTTGTTCCAGTCAAAATAGTTTTAGACCTATATGGCATTGCTTTCTTAGTCTGGTCTACCCTAAAGGGCTGACACTGGCGGAAAAGGAAAAGGCAAGTGTAGCTGTAGTGATATGTGGGAAAGACCTGGACAAAGAGATGCTGCCAAGGGGATGGTTCCACATCAGGCATGGAAGGAGCAGCCCACTTTATCCAAGTTCGCACAGACCATAAGAATTTAGAGGTTCTGCAGAATGCTCAGTCTGTCACCCTTCAGCAAATGAGATGGGCACAATTTTTCTCCCGTTTTGATTCCAGGCTCCCAAAACAAACTTCAGACACCCTCTCATGTAAGCTGGAATATGATGTGCCCCAGTCACCCCCCGCCCCCCACTACCTGCAATGACACTCCAGCCATGCAACTTTGTCACACAGTAAATCAGACCAACATGAAACGCTGGGAGCAGAAAAACAGACTGTTGATCTATTAGATCGGAGTAGGGCACAGCAACAGCAGAATGCATACTCCAGAGCCCATATGGATGACCTCCAAGGAGAACAGCAAGGTAATTTTGTACCTTTCACAGTAGAAGGAGGGCAGCTGTGGCATAATGGAGATTTATATGTTCCTTGTCCCCTAAGGGAGGAGATACTACAGCTGTGTCATGACAACAAAACAGCAGGACACAGGCAAATATTTAAAACCCAAGATAGAATTTTCAGAGAGTTTTGGTGGCCTCATGTCTATGCAGATATTAAGGATTATGTTTCCTCTTGTCATGTCCAATAGTAGAGCAAAACCAATCCCTGGTAACCCAGCTAGGTTATTGCAGATGCCAGAGACCCCGTCACAGCCCTGGGACACTGTTTCGTTAGATTTTATCACTGATCTTTCCCAAGTGTGGGGATATACAAGCATATTGGTAGTAGTGGACTAATGTACCAAACTGGCTCATTTTATTCCTTGAAAGGGCCTCCCAACAGTCCAGAAAACAGCTCAGCTCTTTTGGACCATGTCTTTAGATATGGAGAATTGGTCAATCGTGATCTCAGACGAAGGAAGTGAGTTCACTTCCAAATTTTGGAAGGCCCTTTTGCACTTATTAAATATTAAAATTCTTTTGTCTTCCTCACATCATCTGGAGTCCAAGAGAGAATCTGAGAAGGTTAACCAACTGTTACAGCAATATTTAAGATGCTATATTTCATACCAGCAAGAGAACTGGACTGATCTCATACTTCTTGCTGAATTTGCTTACAACAATGCAGCACTCCTCTATTGGTATGCCCCTGTTCTAGGCAACTTACAGATTAGAATTGCAGAAAGGGATTTGGTGTGGCTTTCTACAAACTTTCTGACTTCTGCAAGACCCTCTAAGAAATTAGCCTCAAAATTTATTGGTCCTTAATCCCAGTGATTAAGCAAATAAACCCAGTAGCATTCTGGTTGCAATTGCCAGCATCAATGAAGGTTCACCCTGTATTCCATTGGTCTTTGCTAATGAAAGAGGCACCCACCTGCACTCTGCATTCACAGGTAGCCCCCCCTCCCATACTGATAAATGGGAAGGAAGAGTACGAGGTGGAAGCGGTGCTAGATTCTAGATGCAGAGGGAAGCGAGTTGAATACTTGATACACTGGAAAGGCTACCACAGAGAGGTCATGAGGGGCAGCAATGGACATGCACGCACCACAATTGGTGCACCATTTTCACAACCAATACTCTAACAAACCCCATCTTTGACAACTACCGGCCTTGCAGGAGTTTGGTGCTGACCAAAATGAACAGGAGGGGTTATTCTATGGGGTGGAGGGTGCCTCAGGGATAGCAAGAGACCAAGTAGAGGACATGGGAAATGACCCAGTTCCTTCCATATCAGGCATACAGGATGGGGGGTGGGGGGACCAAATGATTCCTGAAGGAGGGGTGGAAATCACCACTACAGCCACAGTTGAATTACAGGGCGCCTTGTGTGATCTCGGGGAGTTACTGGCAGAAGAAGGGAGCGACACAGCTGCATTTCATTCTCCCAGCCCACAATCAGTTTCTCCAGTGAACTCAGGGAGGGGGGAGGGGATGAGTCTGAAGGGGAGGGTGATGTAATGGAATGTTGGAAAGACCTTGGGAGACGGGGCAAAGAGATACTACCAAGGGAACAGTCAGATAAGAGACAGCATAGCCCGTAGCTGGATAGTGGGCAGCACAAGAAGCTCAGAAGAGACCCTCCCTAGTTTCTTAGGCTGCAAAGGACACAGGCCTGAAGATTGTACTTTCAGACCTGCAAGATTCTGTCAATGTAGCTTTACAATAAAGTAGAATTAGTTCATCTGGTTGCGATTCCTATCTGGTTTACGCTGAGAGACCAATAGTAGCCTTCAAGGAGTAGAAGCTTGCCCATCCACTGCCTCCAACTCTTCTCAGGCATTTTGAGAAGATTTGTCGACAAGAGGATCTTCTGAGGGGCAAAGAGTTCCTTGAGAAACAACCATCTTTGGTGCATTTAAACTCTGAACGAAACAATAAATAAGAGAAATGTTTGGTTTTTCCCCCCCCTAGAATCTGAGGGGACAAGCTGTGCCAAGCGAGCAATGCCTTCAGAGACAAAGGAAGGGGTCACCTTTCAACTTCCCTTCACAACTTCAGCCATGTGACCTCCTGCACTTTAGGTCACTCTGAGTCTTTATTCGGGGCTCATACATAAACTGAAAGAAGTTTAAACCCAGCCAAAATGAACCAACTCTAATGAGGGGAATGCCTGCAGCATGATATAGCTGCTGGTTTGTGGAATGACAGACAACAGATAACACCTTGCTGCTGTTGCACATTTTCTCTACACAAATTAGTCATCTCGTCTCCTGGGATAAACAGGTGTGCCTGGCCTATTTTTGGGCACAGTGTAGAGCACCTCAGGCCAGATTGTCAGAAGGTGCAAATCAACATGGCATGATAAAGCTGTGCATCCTGAAAAAACAGCTGACAGCCTGGCCTTCTCTCTTTAAATGAGACTGTCCTTTGGAAACAGGTGTTAGGCAAATGCAGGTGAATGCAGCTGGTCCTGTGGGCCAAACTGAAAGAAAATCCCAGAAAGGAAAGAGTCTATTAGCCAGAGAAGAGCGGCATGCTGCTTGTCTGCAGCTCATTTATAAGTGCCTTTGAAGGTGAGCGTTTTTATTTCCAATTGGGTGTAAGAGGGAAAGAGAGAAAAATTTGCTCTACGACAAGGTTTGAATGCCAGAAGAGAGGCGAAAAACCTCTAAAGCCTCTCCTTGCCATTTTCCATTCCATAAGCATGATGAATAATACCTTTCAAATCAGTTTGACATTATCTTTATCAGTTGTAAATCCATGAACATGCTCTCATCATTATTTCTTTGCTCCTAGGGCAAAAATACCTAGAAGAAATGCTGTTAAGACTACTGGTTCTACACAAGATGTAACAATAAACTTCTTGCTGATATGCAAGAGTCCATGGCTGTTGTTTATTTATATATTTATTTTTAAAATCATGCTCTGGCAGCTTAGAGACATGCCAGCAAATGTTGAATTTGTGGCTGGTGCTCTGTGGAATCTTAACCCATTGCAACAGTTTCTTTAAAAAATCCATTTTTTTCTCCTGTTTTGTTTTTCCCTTTCCCTTTCTCAGTTTGCCTTTTCCATGTAATGGATTCTAGGATCATACAAAATTTTGAAGACTGTCCTGATTTAAGAAAGATTTATCAGCCTACCCCATCAAAACAGACCCATAAACAGAAACAGGATTCATTTTGAGGTAGCAAATCTAATCAGGTGGCTGTGAAGCACTTCACAACCCTCACAAGGCACTTCACAATGTGGCAAAGCACTTTGCAGATTTGATGGCTTTTCTGATGCTTCTGGGATTGTTACAGGCAATGTACAACATTCCAGTTTTACTTCCAACATTGAGTATGCCTAGGGGGGCACTGAGTGGTGTGATGGACTCTGTGACATTGACAGAAAGAGCTAGCATAATAGTTACCAGCTCAGTCAACTCTCAGCCTATCAGAGTTCTTTTGGAATACAAGGCTAACATTGCAACGGGCTGTCAGCGTTAATGTAGCCAGCCACAGGTCTTAACTCCACTCTCTCTAGAGCTAATGGAACCTGGCAAAGCTGGCCCTACTAATGCAACTTTCAGCATTGGCAGTATGGGGTCAAAGCAGATTGGTCCAGTGTGTGCCCTTGGTCCAACCAGACACGTACATTCTGCGTGAGTGAAGCAGGTTTAAGTCTCTCTGTTATAAATGAATGGATGCCAAGTATGAGCCCAAAGAAGCTGTTCACTTCTTTTCTTTGCAAGAATAGCAAGGTGGAAAGTAACAGGTGCTGCTATTACTTTTCTATGCCAGCCTCTTTCTCTGTCGCCTGCTGACCTCTGCGGCATTATATCCCTCTTTTCCAGCCTGCTTCTATTGTCTCTGCTAACTTAGGCAATTGCCAGCAACTCACAACCCTTCCTTGTCCTGACCAGAAGAGGCTAAGCTCTGCTAGTGAGCACTGGAACTGTGGAACAGTAATGGGTTCTTACTAGACAGGGCTCAGTCAGATTTGACTACTTCCCTCCTTCCTCCACCCAGCAACCAGAAGTAGTGAAACCACCAACCAACGAGGGGAAAGTTAATGGGCACTTTTCAATGACATGTCAATCTTAGTACTCCAGAACAGCATGTGGAAAAGAGCTTACTTTTTAAACAGCTTTGGAAAGCTTTTGAAAAATATCTAGGGGGTTTACCATTTTACTGTTTTGTTTTTCAGTCACCTGAGGTAGAAAGAGTTCACCCCCAGCTCCCAAATAGCACATAGATGAAGTCTGAATGTGGACTCACTATTGCATTTACTTATCCTTCGAAATTCACACCTCCATATTTCCTCAGGGGAAAAATGCATAAAGAATTGCATGTATTTAAGACTGAAAAGAGAGAAGCAGAACATGTAATGTGTTGCTAATGTGTCCTTGTAGCTGGTGTGAGAGGTGAGGAAGAAAGAGATCTGGAAAACTTCACTTACCCATTGGAGCATATCCAAGGGCCATTTGCCATTTGCCCTGCTCTGCCCTGCTACTTTTTCTAGTATATAGCTTCCCCAACACAGGGATATACATGCCAAAAAAATTGCTCTAGGATATGCCCTGCTCGATCCCTGATCTAGGAAGGTGCAGGCAGCTTCTGCCAGTTCATCTAATGCATGTCTTCCTTCACTGGGGCATGTACATAGTAGATACGTTGTTCCATTTGGTGCTTATAATTTATGGTGTACATCTGATGATTCCATATCCCCTCCTGCATAAGGAAATATATGATGTCCGGATGCAGGCCTTTCCTCCCTTGAGAACTACCACCTGATGTCACCCAGCCTGTTGAGGCAGATGGGAGCAAATCATCCCACAGAGCACATCCGGTCCCAACACAAGTTCAGTTCCCAAAAGTGATTGACATATGTCAATGCAGGCATTCATCCCAGTGTCAAACCACAGAAAAAGCAAGTGAAAGAATTGCATCCATTTGCTTTCTTGATTCCAGATGACTTCTGCCTTAATCTGATTACCCTTCCTCAGTGTGATGCCTTCTAAATGAGTTAGGACCAGCTCCCTGAATTTCCAGCCAAAATGACCAACTGCTGGCTGAGAATTCTGAGAGTTACAGTTCCAATGCATCTGAAGGGCACCATGCTGCATTAGGTTGACCCTTATTGGCTCTTTATTTTCTCACTCTGTAGAACCAACCAAAAATGATGCCATCTTCTTTTTTATCGAACATAAACTAAGATTCTATGTCTGTTTTATTTGAATTATTTTACATGCTGTCGTGTGTGTGTGTATATATATTGTAAGATCTTTGGTTGTCAATACTGCCCTTGAAAAAAAGTTTATTATTTTTTTTTATATATATATATATATATAACATTACCCTGAAAAGCATGTTTGTTTCCTTATGCATGTTGGCTCTCTTTAGTCTGTGTATTTACTGCATTTACTCACTGATTATGTTGGAACTGTCACTCAGGGCTGTCACTGTTTTGATAGCTTCATTGGATTTATACTCATTATTTTCAATCTGCGATATGTCTGACCTAGATTTGATTGTCTCCTGGTGACTCATTATTTAAATTAACTAGTAGATCCCCATCAGGCATTACAGCCTTTTTCCTTTGAATCAAGCAGCCCACAAATTTCTCCACTCCAATTAACTGTCTGCAACAAAACTCTCAGTTTTTTATGTATTTAACCATTGTAAATTGTATCTGGTTTAGATTTTTTAAACCAGATTCTAGTTCCTGTAAAATCATGGCTTAATTTATAGAGGTTGTAATACTGCAAACATTTTTGACACATCTATTTTGGATGAGATTGTATACACTGTGTTCCAAAAAGGCATTGAGAAGTAAAAAGTCAACACAAAGTAATATTATGAATACCCACCATGAACTTGGAAATCCTCAATTTAAAATTTACTTCATCTAATATTGATAGAGACTGCATTCCTGTGCACAATTACCTATGAGTATGTCCCACTGGATTTAATGAGATTTATTCAGGGGAGGGAGTAGAAATTATCTTTAGACAAATGGCTGGACCTTCAGTTTTGGCTCTTCTATATGTAGATAGCTGGTGATAGTGTATCAAGGCAGATGAAGACAATGGGGAGGAGAAGAAGCCAATTATCCTGGCAACTGAGGACAAGACATTGGTGAGCTGTTCAGAGAAAGGGCTGTTCTGAAGGATTAAAGAACTACTTGTAGAGTTGAAAAAGCCTTCACACAAGAGATAACAGTGAGAAAGACAAATAAATGCCAGGCTTTAGAAGCTATTATTGTCCATGGAAGGAGGGGACAATTCAGTGAAGTAAAGTTAGGTTGACTGAAGTTGAAGCCATGATTTGGGATTTGGGTATTCTGGATTTCCTCCAGAGTTGGAATGGAAAGTAGCATGTACTATATAGTGTGTATATCAGAGAAATATCTGTTGTTTTAAGTGGTACACATTTAAAATGGTTATTACCTTTTACTTATAAATGGTGGTGTCCACAGATGTTATCACCAAAAACAGCATTACATCTATGCAGCATTCCAAATAATAATAATGAATACATGTTATTTTCCTTCTATCAAGCCAATATATTTGCTTCCTGTATATACAGAAAGAGATGCCTCTGAACTATTGCAATCATCAGCTCTGGAGAAAAAAAAAATATGAAGGGGCAAAGAATGGCAGAGAGCAGAACATATATACATATTTAGTTTAAAATATTTTTATCCAGCTTTTCTATTTAAAAAGCACTCAGTGCAGCTATAATTGCATATGTCTGCAATCTGAAAGGAGGTGAGAAAATGGGTCTAGGTTTAATTTCACTCCAAATCTCTTTTAGTTCTCAGAATCATGGCAAGTTCAACATAAACATTTCCTTATTCATAGTAAGAGCTCAATTAATATTGTGGCATAAGCTTGCAGCCTACACTAAGAGGTCATCCTATTATATGCATGATGAAGTCTGCACTAGAGCATCAATAGAGAGGGATATTGGGCAGTTCAAGCCCAAGAATGCTGTTGTATGATTATTTACCTTTTATGACACCTTTATTGTTAAACATGTGAAGCACAGCCAGAGTCACATGTGAACAAGGTTTCTTGTAAAGTTAAATAATTTGAAATGTTAATTCCCTATTTATTTGCATTGTTCCCTCTAAACTGTGCACATGTGCGGCTGCACAGATGCAATGGCTGACCTGCAGAGGAGACTCAGTCTCCTATTCACTGTCAAAGATGAAACACCCAAATGAAGTGTGTTTTTGCAAAGCAGTAAGCAAAGGAAGAAGGAGAGAGAGAGAGAGGGGAGGGGAGAAGAGTTCCCTTATCATCTGGGAACTAGGCCAATACTGGGGACCTTCTGTCAGGCTCCAGACCAAAGGATGAATGGAGCAGTGGGAAAGAAAAAGCAAGCAGGACAGCTAAGGAGAGAAAAAGGGAGGGGACACTATTCAGGTATTCCTATTTAAGTGACTTTTTAACATTGTTTTTATATGCATACATAAATTTTATGTACACTAATACTTTCAGCTGAATAAAAATATTAACTTAATTTTTTAATCATTTGGAGATCTTACAAATGTAAAATTATGCACTTCTTTCAAAAATCACTGCCGCTTGGCTCACAGTTGCCTAGGACAACCCAACTGTTCTTCAGAGGACAGTACGACTAGTGCATCTGCTTCCCTGGCTTAGAGACAAGGTGGCTTATTTGTTCAGTCATTTATCCAATCTTTCATACTTACATCACTACTTTTTTGGGTAGTCAGCCCAAACTGAATGGGTGATGGGGTAGAGAAGATATGCCCACAAGTCATTCCAAAGCTGCAGGCTAATGACTGCCTTGCTATCTCCTAGAACTTTCTCAAACACTATGTAAGGTCCATGCTGTATTCACGCAGGCCCACCTACTTCTGATTGGTTCCCTTTGCTTAAACACAAACTGGTCAGCAGATTTCCAGCAATCTGGTTTTGATTCAGTAGCTCTGAGCAACACCTCAGTAGTCTTAGTCATCTTGATCTTATTTTCTTTGTACTATGGAAACTCTGTCACTCTTTCTCACAGCATTCTGAGATAGGGTTTTGTTGCTATTCCATTCATACACTTTCCCAGCATTCTCTCCATCCTTCAGCTACTGTAAATGTCCTTGTGATTATCATTGGTTAGATTTATAACTAATCTAACTCACGAGCTCCAAGAGCTCAAAATGGTTTAATGGATACCTCCTTTCTCTATAGCAACTCTGTGAGGTAGGTTGGTCTGAGAGAGAATAGCTGGCCCAAAGTCACCCAATGAGTTGCCACAGCTGGAAGTGGACTTGAACCTGGGTCTCTCTGGTCCTAATCCAACATTTAATCCTATACCACAATGGATTATATCAGTATCTAGAGACTCAGCCTTGTTCTTGTGAATTATTATTATCATCCCAGCCTCACATCACCCCTTAAAAAATCCATTCATTCTCTGCTCACACATTAAAATATCTGCATTTAAATCAATGCCCTTTACTGTATCTAGTGACAAGAAATATAAATCAGCATGAACAGTTATAGAAATGATAAAAGTTGTTGAACTGTTTCCCAAATTACTATATTCACTAGAGTTCTGTTATCTCTCTGGAAATAAAATAATGACCTCGTCTGAAGAAACCAAAGGAAAGTATAATGAATATCCTTTGGCCTAAGGAACAGCTTTTAGAGTTTAATTTAAAGATTATTGTCAGTCCAACATTTCTGGAGGGCATCAGTTGGAAAGATATATTATGCCTTTCTGTGACAATATGCTTCCAACAATAATCATTATTAGAACATTCTATACGCTGCAGTGACTTACAAAGAAGTGGCATTTTTGTTTTGTGAAACAGTTCCACTTCAAGAAAGCAGGTTGTGAGTAAAAGGAAACACAACTAGAGTCCTGCAAAGCTCAAAATGACAGTGTCAGTATATGAAGCATTAAGCATGTTTTCATCAAATGCTCCCTCCATTCCAGTCTAATCAGGGAATAACTCCTTAAAAATAGTGGCTCAGAACTGCCAAAATAGCAGTTTCACCAGCATTTCACTATCTAAGAGGGAAATTAGATGGGTGAAAAATATGGTATATGTTGTAAAACTGGTGAAAATTGGTCTATTAAGAATAATTAATGTAAAGAAAGCGACTGGTTCATTTGCTCTTCTTTTTAATCACTTATGAGAAGAGATCATATACTTTGCATGCACAAAGTTCCAAGTTCAGGGGCTGGTATCACCATTTAAGAATTATTGAAATAGTGAGATAGAGAACAGGATCAAGTTGGACATAAAAAAATTCTAACCTAAACTCTTGAGACAATTGCCACAGAAAGTAATACAGAGCTGTTAATTCAAACAGGAATAGGAAAGAAACCAATTTCCATTATATACTTTGAGAAAAAAAAAAACATTTTCAAGCTATGTTGAAGCTGTTGGGTACCATATACTCTTGTTTTAGTGGAGTGGACTTAATAAATATTCTGCTGATATATAAGGGGGATTTTGAGCACAGCTGTGGATTTAACCCAACATGATTTAATACAGCTGAAAATGATAATGGATTTTCTCTACTTAATTATTCCAGCTCATTTTTCCTAGCAATGAATTCTTTCACCCACCAGTATGAACTATCAATATATGTTAGTTTTATTCAGAATTGGCTCAAAGAAGAGAACATTGTGGAAGAAAATTATTGGAGAAATTCTCCCTGATTTTTGTTAATTTTTTTTTTTTAGACCTGACCCTTGGGTTGACTTCAGGGATAAAAAGAGGCAAAATTTGTTTATTTATTTATTAAGCAGTTTTATATAGCCAGAGGAACCCTACCCAGTAAATAGAAATAAAAACATGAACCAAAATTTGTAATTCCATTAAAGAAACTTAGATCAAGGGCCCTAGAAATCTCATTACTAGCATATCAACACGGTCACACCCACGCCACAGTTCCACCCAAATGGTGGTCATGCCTGTGGGACTAAAACCCTACACCTTTTTTATCAAGCTGGTGCAACTGTTACCTTGACTTCTTTACACCACCACAGACTCCTCTGCCTGACCCCACTGTTGAAGAATTCTGTCCACCCATCAAGAATATTCAGCAAATCTTTCTCTCATGCATACACATGCACACACAAAGGGATACACACTACTTATAAGCTGGAAAATACATTATAAGCTGTATGATTATAAAGAATTATTTTTTATATTTCTCCCAGCCACCTTATAAACAATTGCTGCTCTGGATTAGGTGATCTGGGCAGAATGAAAGCTACATCGTTTATTCTTTATAGACACTTAGGTATTTTTGATGTTAGATTTGATTATTTGCCACCTTTGCAGATTTTATTTTCACCTTGGCATTAAGATGATACTTCATATCAGACACCTGGAGTTCATGGTGTTCCATGCCTTTTTCAACAATTACACTGCAACCAGAGAGGGAACTAGAGCTGAACAGCATAGCTAAGGCATTAAAAAAATAAGTCTATGCATAGCTGCAAAATTAAACATTAATTCTATCTTCTTATGCTGAACACTGTGACTCCAGACCATGTGCACATTAGGAGTACTGACAGTTGACAAATTTCTCAGGGACAAAATGTTTTAAAAATTAAGCTCGACCATCAATAAAGCAGCCTGGGTTTAATATTTAAAAATAACAATAAAGCAAATGATTTGTTGCTGTCTTGTATTTAATAAAATATGGATATAAGAATAACGGCTTTACAAAACCACTCTCTAAAGTAGACAACATATTTTTTATACCATTGATTATTTTTATGCCATAAATTGTGATTAATGAAGTGTAAATCCATTGCATGGTTTGAATAACATTAAATGCTGTACTGGTACTTATAAGGAGTATAATTCTTGAATATAATTTAGGTCTTTAAACATCTTCAGAACCCTCTAATGAAGTAATGAACTCTCATGCATCTTTTTGAGAACAATACTACCAAAGATGATGGTAAAACTGAGAGGAAAGACAGTGAGGAGAGATTCTATAAAATGTTAGAAATGGGAAAGAAAGGGTTGCTACCTTCCATTTTTACTTTCCACTCAAGGGACAAAACTTTCTTTTTCTTAGGAATGTATCATCTTTTAATATAACTGAAGCTTTGAAAAGCCTGGATTTCTCAATCATAAAATAAGGTACTGATCAGTCAGTCTCACCTGTATGTTACACGTCTGAAAGAAATGACAGCTATGTTCCTTAAACATCAGCAGGAGCACTGACCTTAGCTTCAATGAGATGCAGGCGGCAACTTACCTGTGTAATTGAATTCTGGCACAGGATAAGCATTTTGACCCAGATTTCAGAAGAGCCCTGTGACCAAAGGCCCTTGGTCACATGCTTTGAGAACACTCAACGTCCTAACAGAGTGGAGCCTGTCATGGTTATTCTAAGACCTGGTTCTCACAAAGGATACTATCTCTTATGCTACTATGCATGGCAGGAGGATCTTCAGGAGAAAGCTGCTCCCACATAATAAATTCTTGATCTAGATCAAGCCCTTGTTTTACTTCATATAGAGACAAAACAAATCATATGCAGAGCTGCACATCGCAGTATTAACATAAGGACTTGAATTGTACATTATTATAAGTCAGGATAGGTGAGCTCGGACCCTTCAGATATTGCTGAACTACAGCTCTCAGCACCCCTAGGAAATATGAGCAGTGGTAAAGGATGCTGGGAGTTGTAGTTTTGCAACACTGCACTAAGCTATAATATGACTGCTTAAGTTTTGACTTTAGCCTGTGGTGTGAACCTACCATTGTGATTTGTGATATGTAACTTATCAACCCTTTCCCCATTTTCAGGCACTCCAGAGCTCTGTTCAGTCATAAATGCATGATTTCCTATCATTTGAAGTAAGATACATAAAACTATAGCACAAAGCCAAAAACAATCTTCATACAGAAATGTCTAGTGAAAGTCTTGATGATGCCACGTGTCATCACATACATCACAAGTTATGATGCAAATGACAAACTGTACATATTTCATTTCATTTGTGTGATGATATCATGATGCAGGTGACATCAGTTGCTGTACCACCACTGCAGAGTCCATGTGAATGTAATTTAAAAATACAAGAAAAACAACTAATCCTGGACTCACTTAGGTATATAATTGATTGATTATGTGTCATCAAGTCATTGTCCACTCTTAGTGACTGCATAGATAGATTTTCTCCATGATAGGTATATAACATGTCCTAATGATTTATATAATTGATTACCCACTACAACCCTTGTTCATTCACTTGCTTCCCCCCCCCCCCCAAAAAAAAAAATTAAATGCATTCTCCAGCCTTAAAAGATTTCTCACCCTGGCTTAATGGTGAACCAATCATTTGTTATTTCTTCAGTAAAACATGGCTACGCAAAATATGGCTGAGTATGATGCAGAGCCTAGGCAATGTAAGATTTGATTCATGTAGGCAGGAAGATCTTGCCCCCGAAGTGTAGCATTCCAGGGTTTTAAAACTCAGTCTAAAATCTTTTCAGAGTTCTTCCAAGACTGTTTTGCATTGGCCCATCAGTTGAGAGGTTCCTCTTAGTATTGACCCTGCAATTATGCATAGCTTCAGATGTTTTCATTCAGCTCAACACTGGCCTGATTGTCCATTCAAAATTTGCCTATTGTTTACTATAAAGTAGTGGGCTATTCAGAAATACAGAAAAAGAAAGGATGATACTTTGCCTCATCTGGAATAATGTTGCTAGCATTCACTGAAATCTGGGTCCATCATAAAGTATATTTAGCTTTCATGCAAAAAGTGAATTTCATATTCAGGACTGAAACTATTGGTGTCCTTCATCCTCTCTCTTTTATGAAGAGAAAAATAAGTGAAGGAAATGGAAAAACTATTTTTTCAGATAACAACATAATTCCTTTTTAACTCCTTGATAAAGGATCAACTCAAGGTCAAATTGTTGTTCTTAACAACAGTACAACATGAATGTGCCACCCATCACAGTTAAAACATGCAAAATTGTCATATCAACCTGGTGATCCACAAATCCGGTGGCCAAATTTAGCAATGTAATTACTGATGTTATCTGATTATTGCTCTCGCTAAGCCAATTATCATTCTGATTATTCAAAAGTCAATGTTTTATTCCCAACTGCAAGTATTGGGTCTAAAACGTATGTGCAGAAAACAGGAGATAAGCAGAGTGTTCCATGATTTAAACAAACATATTTTGTACATCCTGCATTGTCTTCCATAGGCAGCAGGGTTTTCCCAAGTTTTCAGAACTCAAAACATAATCTAAATGCCAGGAGTGGAAGGGACTTTTCAGTAGAGGATATCTCAGGGTTTCTTTATATATGAAGAATGTGTATAAGCAGACATTCACCATTCATTTTTTTGGCTAAAGACTGCAATGGGTCTTTGAGTTATATACAAAAGGATTCACACTGAAAGTGGTAGATGGGGTTTGGAAAAAATTAAATTTGATTTCATTTGTTCTAGAATGAAACATAGGTAATATGATTACTAACCAGTCATCTATGTAATGATTTTCCCTTTCAATATCAGATGAAACAATTTGTGACTAATTTTGGGGAAGGCTTTGGAAACTACATCCAAGGTTTTTGGGAGGTATATGCAATTCTGGGGCCTCAAGTTGTTCTGCTTTATGGAGCTCTAACATGTTTCTAAGACTGAATTCAGGTTTCCTTTGCTTATAAATAAAATCAGACTTCAGCAGCTTCACAACAATCATCTGATTCCTGGACATTCTAGTAATGCTGAATTGCATTCTCTCATTTAATCGCATTAAATCTGGGTGCAAGGACAGAGTATCAGGTAGTCAAGTCTTTTCTCCAAACCCTTTCCCAGCAATACATTCCCCTGGTGCAAAAATTACAAGCATCTTTTCCATGGAATCCCTGAGGACCAAAGCACTAATCATACTTCACATATAGATATATATCTGATATTTTACGCTGAAAAACACTTATGCATACCCTGGGGGTAAGCCTTACAGCAACAGAAATTTGGATTGAATGTTAATGTATTGGCCTTTATCCAATCCTTTATTGTGCTCTGGCACTGATTCAGAGCACCTTCTGCCTCCGAAGAATGAGATGAAAAGGAGAGGTAAAACTGAATGTCACCTGCATACTGAGGATCATGTGTCTCTGGAATCATCCTAGTAGAATCATGTAGATGTTAAATTACCTGAGGGATAAAACTGAATCTGAAGAATACTGCAGCGTAATTGCCAATGAACTGAATGATAAGGCACCAGGGTTACCTTCAGAAAATAACAGCCAAGGAAGAATAGAGCTTCAACTGTCAATCCAGCTGGTTCAGAAGGATAATTGTGGTCAGTGGAACTGAGTGATGCTAAAATAGTAATAGTAATTACTATTTCCTTGCAAAAAAAAAAAAAATTGGAATAGTAGTTGACTGCAAACTGAAAATGAGCCAGCAGTGTGAGGTAGCTGCAGAGAAGACAAATGCACTTTTAGGCTCCATCAAGAGAAATCTGATATCCAAATCAGGGGATATAATTGTTCCACTCTATTCTGTTTTAGTCTGTTTCAAGTAATTGTGTCCAGTTCTGAGTGTTACATTGTAAGAAGGATCCACAAAAACGAAGGGCAGCAAGGATGATTAGAGGACTAAAAACAATGTCCCAAGAAGAGAGACTGAAGGAGTTAGGAATGTTTTTAAGATTGAGAAGATACAATTCAGGAAATACAATATCACATTTCAAATCCTTGAAAGAATGTCACACAGAAGAAGGACCTGTTCTTTTTCATTCCAAAGTGCAGGACATGAAATAAAGGATTTAAGTTACAGGATGGAAGACTCTGAATTAATGTTAGAAATAACATCCTAACAGTAAGAGCAATTTGACAGTGAAACCAATTACCCAGAGAGGCACTGGGCTTTCTAGGCACTGGATATGTACAAGTGGAGGCTAGAAAGCCATCTGTCTGAAATATTTTAATTTGGATTCCTGCACTGGGTTCAACAAGATGGCCCAAATGGCCCTTGTGGAGGTTTAATTCATATGTTCATGTTGTGCCTTAGAAATCGATCCTATGATTTGTTAGTTTAAGTATTAAAAAGCATGTAGCTCAGTGCTGTGATCCTGGAATGGAGACAGAAAACAGAAACCAGACGGCTGTCCTTCCTTCTGAGTGTGGATGGACTGATGTGAAAGGATGTTGATCCAATAAACAATGTTGTATATTGTATATGTTGATATTAGGATTCTAATAGTGTGAAAAGAAACAGGGAGGTCATTCCAATAGTTCATCTATCAAAAGCTTTCTGGTGTAAGGGTCATATCATAATTGTAATATTCCTTTTCTCTTTCTTCTTTTTTTTATATATAATTTTTATTGAAGAAGAATTTTGTACAGAATTAAAAACTCCAGAAACATAAAGAGGAAATTAGAAAAGAGAAAAAGGTATGAAAAGTTAGAAGAAAAAGTGAAAAACAGTAAGTCAAAGAAAAAGGAAAAAAAAAGAAAGAAAAAGAAAAATATTTAAAGAAGTGACTTCCGATTTTCTTTGCGGCAGTTACAAACATGGTTAATTCTGTTTACGCCCTCCCAAAGTACATAACATAGTTCCCTTCTTCCCATAAACAGCCCTTTTTAATTAGCAAATCCCGAAATCACCAATTCATTTGTCCATTTTCAGCAAAAAGTCCATAAAGGGTTTCCAGTCTTTTATAAAAGTAGTTATTGCTCCTTCCCTAATCAACAAGTCAATTTAGCCATTTCTGCAAGTTCTGCCATCTTTACTCTTCCACTGTAGGTATTTCTGGTTTTTTTCCATCTTTGTGCATATCATAGCCTCACTGCAGTTGCCATATATAAAACCAATTGTCCACGAGCCTTTTCTAGTTGGCTATCCATAAGTCCTAGTAAAAAAATCTCTGATTTCAACTGAATGTTATGTTTTAAAATTCTCCACATTGTATATATTTATACCCAGTTTTTTTTTCCTTTTTTACAAGTCCTACTTTTATCTTTCTTTCTGTAGTGTAACCAACAAAAATATATATAATCTATAGAATTGTTTCATTTAGGGCTCTTTCTCCCACAGTCCCATTGATGAGGAGCCCAGTGATCACTGTAGTGCATTCAAATAAAAGTGTAGTTTCTTGCATCTATCTCCCATTGTTTTGGTTTCTTATTCAAAGTGAGCATTTTTCCCACAACGTGCCTTACAACACTATGATTTTATTGTTCTTCAGAACTGTCCTGCTTACTGGCTGTTTCAAGGAGTCAGGTACCAGTCTGTTTCTCAAGGAGGAAGTAATACATTTTCTATGAGTCACAGCTCAGTTGCTGATCTATCTCAGAGACAACAATTCCTCCTGCTACCTGCAAACTCTTCCCTTTGGGGGAGATGAAGAAGATTTCACTTCTTTCCTTTTCAAGAAATGAACACAGAACTTCCTCATGTAGAGCGTTGTACATATATTGAAGCACTGAAAGGTTGTGTATTAGGGGAATGAGAACTATCTTATACAACAATCAAACTCAAAGTGAGTTCAAAACACAGGATAGAGGTGACTTTTTCTGACAATATGCATTCGATCTGCTGCCTCACATTTACAGACAGGCTGTTAGAGTTGTATATTGGAGTTGGCTTGTCACTTGACAGCGAAAGAAAATTATTTTCAGCATGACCTCATGCTGGCCTTTACGGGTCACCTTTCAGGCCTGCTCATTACAAGTTGAATGAAATTTTATATTAAATTGGAACTGAACTTTTCAAGAATGTTGACATTTTGAATTTGAAAATTTTCTGTGCTCAATCAAGCTGGGTCACTCAGTTGAAATACTACATGTGGCAATTATTAGGGACTCACGTTAGGGACTCATGATGTGTTTCTGATGGCAGACAAGCCCATTCAAACAGGCACTCTTAGAGGATTCTTTGTACATAACAATTGTGAAGTTTGCTTTATTAAAACATTTAATCAGCAGTTTGAGCAGGAATTCAGATGTCACAGTGTCATTTTATTCTACAAAAAATATTTTTTTCCTATATTCACACAGAGTCCAGGTTCATATTAAAAATTGGCAATATTGAACAGTAACTTCTCACAATTGTAGTGTATGCATACAACCCGACACATCTGGGCATTGCTTGCAAAATTCCAAGGCACGCACAGTGTGTGATCCTAAGTTGAAGAGTGGTCCACAAAGGGGCCTTAGAAGAAGCTAAAATTGTACATATAGAGCTACAGCAACCGGCAGGACTCCTCCAATACACCAAAAAAAAAAAAAAAAAGAATTCCCACCAGTAGGATTGTTCTGCTGTTGAACATAGAGCACAATCTGAGGTGGGGAGGAGGTCTGGACAGGTCATGCTGTCAAACAATTTTTTTTTAAGCTCAGTCACACCCACATCAATCGTGTTAATAAGTATATTATCCTTTATTTGCATTTAGCCAAAGGCCACTGCAGTAAGTATATATGAAACAAAGCAATAATTAAAAATTGAACAGCTAGCACTTTGAAAATGTGTTTTAAAAACCCAGCTGAAACATTTTCTTGTGGCTTGGGCAGACGATTCACCCGTAGAAGTTATATATGGACAAACAGCATTTAAAAGTTCCACAGTTATAGCTCTGGATGATTTATCACAATGCTGCCTTAAAATAACAAACCAAACGTTCTCCCTTGGGTCCCTGTACAACAGGCAATGTAAGAGATAAAGGACATTGTCTTCTACACACTTGCAACTAAACACATGGAAGCATCCTTCCAGAGGAACATTAAAATGCCACCCTGTGCAGCTCTTTCATTCACACATGGGAAAAGCGCACAGAAAAGGGCATCCTGCCCAAGGAAACACAGGAGAAATAATGTTACAAACAGCAATGAATTTGTGACTCCCATGTTTCTCTCCCTTATGTCTGTCTTACCATTGCTGATAATTGCTATTTTGTCGCCCCTGTGTCTTTCCAACAGGTACAGTTGATGAAACCAAGGAAACACGACATGTGTTGTAGATATGGAGGGCAACCCATCCCCATCTCAGCACTGAGAAGCACTAGACAGCTTCCAATAGAAGAGAATATCTGTAGCTCAGGGTTGAACTGTGGAAGCTCTCTAGTGGAGTTCTTGGTGCTCTCTGAGCTTGGTTGTTTGCTTGCGGATGTTTCATTACCCAACTAATTAACATCATCAGTGCACTGATGATGTTATCTAGTTGGGTGATAAAACGTCTGCAAGCAAACAACCAAGCTCAGAGAGCACCAAGAACTCCACTAGAAAGCTTCCTGCACCCTGGCACTCTCTATGAAAGACAAAGATGCATCAAGTAAAGTGGCTTCCATGTGCAAAAAGCATGGACACTTCATGGAACACAAGCCACCAACCTTAGCAACTGCTGTCTTCACCTCATTCTGGGTGCCATACAGTCAAAAACTATCCGTCTCATTACTAAACCTGCCGGGAGGTGGCAGACTGGTAAGAATCCCTCCCCATGCTCATCCCTCCCCATGTGAGCAATCCCCAAGCAAAGAGCAGAAATAAGAATCATGGTCACGTCTCCCCAGATGAAGGACAAGTATCAACTACTTCTTGCAGGGTTGACACTGGCCAATGTACAGGAGGAAAAGGGAGTTGAAAGAGAAACACATGAATGGACAGGGCAGCATCTGATCATACCATGGAAGGGAACACATCAACTGGCATCTAGTCAACTTTGGCAGGAGAATCTGTACTTTCTCTTCATCAAAAGCCCCTCCCACATCCAGGAAGCCACATATGCTTGTTTTCATGACCTGGAGATGGGAGAAATGCTTCTTGTCTGAGAGAGAGAAAGATCCCTCCACTAGGGCAAGCTGCCCTGCACCAGCAAGTGCTGCTATAACTACTACTGAAGTATTCACAGGACAGCAGAATGCCTAGATCTCCTACTTGATTAATGGAGCCAGGCAATGAAGGAAAGAGTGAAAGATAAGAGAAGACCAGTAAACAGGCTGAGTAATGCTGGAGGCATATGGAAGTGGCCTCATCCCACAGTTCAGTTGAGGCTGCATTGCTATGAGATCAGTGGCAGTCCTGTCTTTTATCTGAATGTGGCACTGCTTATTGTCATCTTTTCCTCTTCAATCCTGCATTGTTGAAGATCTACTGTAATGGCAATACAAGTGGAAGGTAGAGAAAATAGTACCTATCTCACCACAGCTGGCCTTTCTAGTTCTCCCTGAAAGGATATTTCCTCAGAAGAAGGTAGACCATTCCAACTCAGAATTTCCTACGATCTACAATTTGACCATAGTAAGTTTGTCCTTTCAGACATTTTGGACTATTACTCCCATCAGCCTCAAGCAACAAGACCAGTACTTAGGAATAACGAAAAAGCTTAATCTTGGAGCCCTAAAATCAGTATTTAATTTATGTAATGAATATGGCACTCAGAGAACACAACCTTTTCCTTTCTTCTTTTGGATCTTGGTAAAGGTTATTCTCTCTTCTTCAGAGGCTGCTGTGAATAAGTGATGAGCTTTCCTTCATACAATGCATCTCCCTGTACATTTTAGTCCCATTACTAAACTCAAATAATGAGAGCAACCAGTTGTTTGTATTTTTCAATCAGCAATTACTTAGATGTGATTAACCTGGGTAGATGCTGTGGATTTACAGAACACTTTCTAGAAAAGCCACTGGATTTTCCCTTTTCATATTTCTTGAAAAGATGACAGAATTATCCAGCTAAGACTAAGGAAAACCCATCAGTGATTTGGGGACAGATTTAGATTAAGGATTCTATTGCTGTTGTTTTTACTTCGGTAGAAAGCATTTTCAGTCTCTTGTTCCTGATGTTTGTTGTATTCAGCTAAGCGAATCTGCTACTATCTACAGGCAAGCTGTAGCTGGGAGTCAGATGATTTATCTTTCATGCCTTCCCCTTGACTGTGTCCCTACACATTAAGAATGTTTCTCAGGCTGCACAAATATGTGTGAAATCTCTTGATTGCATTTGTCCCCATGTGTATACATTGTCCTTGACTAGCTATTATTGTGCCTTCTTAGCGAAGCTGAAAACATTCCCAGAATGAAACTTCATATTCTCTTATAAACATACTTTACAAAAGATGTGGTTAATGCTGGACACATTGTTCACCAAACACACACACACACACACACACACACAAAACACAAAAACAAAAACCCACCAGTCCTATGTACAAGCAACTTTTGATCCTCATGCAGAAATCAGTGCTAATCAAATCTTGTACTTTCTTCAAACTTTCAAAGACTTTTTCCTCTTTTGCATATAAAGAGGAGGGCCCCAATGCAGAAATACTTCACAACAGTCTAATCTCTACAAAACTAGCTCCATTATTGTAGTGGCTACAAGGTGAATGATGTCCAACTCTGTGCACTGATTTCTTCTTCCTCAACAACAAGAATAGAACTCCGTAGGATGTTTCAGTTAAAACTGTAGATTTTCTACAGGGTTTGTGTCATAATAGCTATGAGCTTCCTCAAAAAAATCTGTGTGGGAGGATGAGAGACTATTGTATTATTATTCCTTTTCTTGGTCCTGCTGTGTAATACTTACTACAAAAAGCTCATTAGCATAAATAAAGTACAAAGAATGTTTGTTGCTGCAAAGGTAAGTTTTATCATTGAAAGAAATCTGGAAGGGAGATCTAGAGGTTTCAAAGCCTGTTAATAACATAATTTGTATAATTAATAGCTCATGGAGAATTGGGTTTTAAAATAAGTATTAAATCCTTGCATCAAATTATCAGACACAGAATAACTTTGGACTTCATCTTTGCCAAGTCATTAACAGCAAAGTAATCCTTTGATAGTAGTCTTAATTTCCAATGGAGGCTGGCTGAAGGAGGTTAAAAAGGGCATGGAAATGCTCTTCTGATGCTAGCAGAGCTCTGCCAGTGGAGTAGCACATATGTTCCAGAGGAGAGCAGTGGCCGAAATCTATCAAAATGTGAAGAAAACATACTGAGGATATTCCATCAGAGGAATGAGAATGGCCTTGGATCTATCAGAACCAAAGACCCCTTGTTACAGCCTCAAATCTGAACTGAAATGATAGAAGCCTCAAATGTGCTAATAGTAATTCCCCCTCACATTGAGTTCACTAAGAGACATTTTTTAGAAGTTGGGAATAAAAGAAAAATATCCATCCCAACTTCCCATCATGTCCAGAGTGAGCTGGCAAGACTTTAGAAATGGTGGATCACCACCATAAAACCATCTCTGTCTTGGGATTGGTGACTAGACTAGAAGTTGATGCACGCTTATCCAAAAATAAATCCCAATAGAACATTATGAAAAGTTCTTACAAGTAACCATAGAATACTGAAAATGTTTAGCAGATGAAATACAACAGCAGCACCACAATGGCCCAAAAATGTTTTTCTTCATAATAATTTGAAATATGCAACTATAGATATCCATGCTTAATCACAATATGAAAATGATGAAATGTGTGATGTTATGATGCAAGCTCCATCCTTCTGTACTTGTGTTGCAACATCAGATGCAAGTATCAGGATTTTCTCATGGGAAGAAGGTCATCCCGTTCCCTATACAAAAACAGGTGTCGAGATTATTCTATGAAGCTAATGTAAACAAAGAATCTTGTGATTCTGTTATGCTTTTTATTGCCACCTACTGTAATGTGTATGTTAGTTATTCAGTGGGGGGGGGGGGGTGACATGCTGGCAATATAACGGGAGGGCTAAATGCCCAGCCTGTTCAGTTAGTTTGTCTTGTATAGTTAACCATGTAGATTTTTATAGGTTATGTAGTCTTAACTAGTAACCAAGTAGTGTACCTCTTCTCTGAGAGTGTTTTTTTAGCTAGAGACTTTGTTGTGGTTAAGTCTTGGAAGCTAAGAAGAGAAGAAGTCTTTGTTATATCCTATATTTTGTATGCAACTTGTATTTTATGAAGTTTTGCATTTTTATCAATAAAGACCAGTTAGTTATATTTTCTGACTGGATTTTCTTTGGAAAAGCAAACTATTGATATTGCATTTTGCAAGCTCTCATGCTGATGTGTAATTTTCCTGAGAGCAGGTTTTTTGGGACCTTTTGTTGCACTCTGCACAACAGGTTATGGGCCCAGGGCTCAGGGCTAAGTTTCCGAGTCCAGAGGGGACCCAGGATGCAGAATCAGGACCATGTGCCCAGGACTGAGGACTGAGATCAGTGGTTCCGGAACAGGATTCCAGGCGTGAGGTTCCAGGAATGGTGTCCAAGGCGTGAATCCAGGAGTGCTAGAAGCAAGGACTGAAATTCCTGAGTAACGGGTGATTTATGGATTTATTACCCTGCCTGTGACTGTTTCGTTTGAGGTTTGGATTTTTTCTCTGTGGTTGAGTGCTTGTTTTAAGTGAAATATGGCAGCAGCTCCACCTGCAGCAGTGAGCCTTCTGTTTGAAAGGTTGAATTCAAAGAATTACCAAACATGGAATATAAAGATAAAATCTTTATCTTTATCTGATGTGTAATTTTCCTGAAAGCAGGTTTTTTGGGACCTTTTGCTGCACTCTGCACAACAGCAAGTACATAAAAGAAGGAGTTTGCGCTGCATGCCAAGGATGGAGACAAGTGATCTATCTTAAAGGAGATGAAAATAATTTCCCAGAAATGTTCCTGTGGCATATAAAAGACTGAACCAAATCTTCATAAGCAAACTTTTGGATCTGAACATTTGGGGGAACATAAAATATATTTCAAAACTCCTTTAAAAGAAGAAATTGAATATACCAGACATTACAAAAAGAGGAGGAGAGGCTGGCTAAACAGCCTTATGCATCTTCTCTAACTGAGGCCTACCAGCAAGATAAAGCTTACCCTGCTGAAATCTGTACAGTTTGTAATTCATTTTTGTACGCCTTTAAAATGGCTTTGGATCAGATTGTTTCTTTTTGAGAGGTTATACTTTGTAATTTTCATTGGTTTCTGTAAGTTATATTAAAGTGTATATAAAGTGGGTCAGTAGCATAACCTGCATGTGAGTATACCAAAGGTCCACCTTATTCCTTGTGATACGCCTTCACTTTCAAAAGTCTCTACACAACAGCTTGATGCAATACTCTGAAGTAGATTCTTTTTTTTTTTTTTAATCAGAAATATTAGGAGTTAACTACTGCTTACATCAAAAACCACACAGGTCCCACCCCAACTTTCTAAGTTTTCAGTTCTTCATGTAGAAGCTCATGCACTCAGTAAAACAGCATGACTCCTATTTTTGATCATTATCCCACCCGTAGAAAGAAGAAAAGTAGAGCTAACCCTGCAAGGGTAGGAAACTTTGCATCCAGGAAGTCTAGTGGTTTCAGGCCTGATAGCTAGATCACAAAGTCAATCTTTGAGCTAAAGGAAAGTAATTAAAATATGAAAGGTTGTGATGCTTAATTCACAGGAGGAGTTGAACTATTATTTTTTCCTTCTTTTTTTCATCTAAACCAGCACTTCTCGCCTGTATAGCCTTCTTTCTCTTGACAAGAAAGTTTGAACTATGAACTATGTTTGATGCAACAATCTGAGCCATAAAATCTTTAAAAAAAAATATTTTTAAGTAAAAATAAAAAAAAGTTCCAGGATGTCACAGGTTTTTCATAGAACTTTTATATTCTTCACCATCTCCACCTTCAAATCCTTTGTATGTTCAAGAAAAATTAAAGCCTATTTATTACCTAGACAACTGCAGGTAAGAATGATTACCAACAGTTCAGACATTTCATGTCCTCCAGGTAGTAGCAGACCCTATTCTTTGAAATATTCACTATTTTCAGAAGTGTGTTGCATGTTCTAATGTAATAAGATGCCAAATAATAATAAGATGACAAACTGGAAATCCAAATATATATAGTGACCCATCCTGCATTTTGTTTTGCAAGTTTCTTCTGTTTGTTAATTAAAGTGAAAACCAATTTTTATTTTTATTTTTTGCAAATCATGCCCTTTTGACATCTTAGTTTTGTACTTTTACTAATTTAATGAGTTATTCCTTTTCTCCAGAATTAGTTGCACTATTGCTATTTGTCATGTGATATCTCAAGGATGCTACAATACGGACAAGACTTCTAACTTATGAGCTACTTCAGTGAGAGAGCCACTCTATTGATCCATAATGGGACAGATATATGGCACACTGCAGTATAAAACCTAGCTGTAGAAGTCACTTTACTACGGTTGAAAAGACAATTTTCCAGTGCACTTTCTTGTAAATGTAACTTCATGAATTGAATACTTCTCCACCTTTCAAAGGTTGTTAAATGGATAAAGTTTCTGTTCTGATCTTTCATATTGAGCCTGGTGGATGTGTTCTTTTTCATATTTTAAATTACAAACACCAGATGGTTACTGTAGATTTCAATTGTTTGTTACTTAAGGAGTGGGGGGGGGGAGGGGAGAGAAGGGAGAATTTCAGCAGTTGTTTTCTGAAGTGTTGGCTAATGATCTGATGGCATAACCAGAGGCTTAATGTAAAATGTTTCTGAAGTGCATACAGGTACATATACATACAATCTTGACTTATGACCACAACTGAGACCAGAACATCTGTCACTAAGCGATGTGGTCATTAAGTGAGTCACATCTGATTTTACAATATTTTTTGCTGCAGTTAAGCGAATCACTGCGGCCATTAAGCAAATCACATGGTTGTTAAGCAAATCCAGCTTCCCCCATTGACTTTGCTTGTCAGAAGCCCCCTGGGAATATCTCAAATGGTGATCATGTGACCCTGGGACACTGCAATTGTTGTAAATACATACCAGTTGCCAAGTGCCCAAACTTTGTTCATGTGGGGACTCTGCGATGGCTGTAAGCATCAGGATTGGTTGTAAGTCACTTTTTTTCAGCACTGTTGTAACTTTGAATCGTAATTAAATGAATGATTGTAAGTCAAGGACGACCTGTAAGAAATGGATGGGGAGAATTGGCTTGATAGATTACAAGAAGGATCTGGATCATGAGTGAATGGTTGTTTGTATCACAGGAAAAATCTGACAACAGATCAAAGCCCTCTTTGTTGCCCACACTGCAAATATATCAATTGTTTGAATCAATAATTAACAATTGTTTCAATATATATGACTTGCTCTTGAAACACAATAGTTTCTATAATTCATTTATTATGAGTTTAGTTTATTGAAGATACTTATCAGAAAATCTTGGTTCATGTGAACTTGCCTAATTGGTTTCAGTACTGATGCAAACATGCCACATGAGGGCTAGGATTTTTAAGATCTGCCAAAACAAACTCATATGGCACAAATATCAGCACTGAATGGAGTCTAGTAGCACACACCCTTATCTGATTAAAAAAAAATGTACACAGTATATGTTGGAAGAGATAACAACTGCATGGTTCTCAAAGCTGCACACAAAAAGGAATAATTATTTATGAAAAGGAAAAAAAAAAACCCTAATATGTCATTAAACACACCCTCTCTGGGAAAATAAATGCAACAAAAAGCTACAGCAAAATATATGGTATGCTAAAAAAGATTTCTCAGGGAACTTACAGCAAAAACAGTATACTATAGAGAAAGTAGCAAAACAAAAACAACAACCCTGTTTAAAAATTCATTTTAGAAAGCCAACAGATCTTTGATACTGCTACTTTGCTAATGCAGAAATAAAACAGAACTATATTGAGCTAAACATTCCTGGTCCAGATTAACTACACATAAAAATGTTTATATACAAAATCAGGGGTTGAGGGGACCAAGTGACCATTATATATGATAATGTGTCTTCACAATTTACACAGGCAAGAACTATAACATTTTATAAGCCATACATTCAAAAGAAACAGAACTCATCCTAGAAAATACTCTTTTGTTGACTACTCCCTCCTTTCTGTTGGTGAAGAACCAGAATGTGGAATTCATACATAGAGAATGTATCTCATTCTAGAACAGCTTGCAATTTAGCACATGTGTGTTCTTTGTAAGCAATTGTGATTTTGTGACTCTGTGTGTATTTATTCATGCCAGAGATAATAGCACACAGCAGCCAGAAGAACGAAGTACAAATTATAGTCCCTCAAGGCTATAGTCAATGAAATTAAAGGATAAAATTAGATGAGGTTGGTACTGAGGGATGAAATTACAAGTCTATGCTGTGTTAATGTAGCATAGAATCAACATGGACCATTCACCAATCTGAAAAGTCAGGCTTTATATTACTGGATGAATTTTACAAAGGGCAGGATAAATTAACATTCAAGTAATAATGTCTGCAACCATAAAACCAAGACAACCAAAACTATGACAAGGATGATCAAATATTATGAAAGGATAGTAGAAGCCATCTACGCAGACACACACGTCTGTTCTCCTCCTCCAAAAAATTAAATGCTTCTATAAGTTTTATTTTCCTGATATTGATTTGTTATTGCTGTTTCAGTAATGTGCAAACCTAAACATACCCTATGACTATGAGAAAAGGATGCAAAGCTTTGTTGGGTTTCCGGTAGTGAAATGGTCTGCTGAGCTCTCATAGATCCTGAGCATTCTTTTTTTCACAATGTATGCCAAGCCTCTCACTCTATTTACTGGAAACTAATGATACTAAAACTGTCCAATTAGTTTAAAAGGTTGCCATTTAGTGAGTAAAATGAATGGTTTTCTGTTCTCATCCCATTTAAATACTCTAATTTTGCTTTAATTATTGTGTGCTATTAGGTCCTTGACTCTTTAAAACCTTCACTTTATTCTTACCCCTTTTTTCCCTGCTGTTCCAGCTCTGCTGTTCCACTCTGTTTCTTTCATTATCCTCTATTGACATGAGTAACCCCACCTTTTCACCCATTTTTTGCACACGTTGCCTACTTCTTAATTTCAATCTACGATTAAAACAAAATATTTTGAACCGTGTTAGAATGTTTAGGGGGCTATCCTTACAGTTCTCACTGGGAAGAAAGATGACATTTTCAGGACTTCCATCCATACCATTCCTTCCAAATAACTCAGAATCCTATTCCAGCTGCTCTACTGGATTTTCATACAAGATTTAATACTGAAATCTCTTCTGAATAATTAGCTCATTCATTAATACATTTTTCCCAATAGCCACATTTAATAAGCAGTTCATGTTGAATATTTAAAACCTCACATATTAATACTATTTGCTAAGAAAAACTATTGCCTATCTTTGAAGGGCAAACTCAAGGATAATATATCAGCATCTATTTATTAGATGAAAAAATCCATGTTGGAAACCAGCGTCAAGTTTATACTTTCATGGACACAAACATGGCTTTGAATAATAACCAAAACTCAGCAGTGAAGGAGGACTCACCAAATCAATACCAAATCCCTGATGTTGAATCCAAAATTGGAGTTTTAGAGCCCGGATTTCCTAAATTCCTGAAAAAAATTTCTTGAGTCTGAGAACCTAAGAATTGTCATTCCCAAAAGCCACCTATCTGCATAGGGTGTATTCAGGCATCAGTGCACTCAACTTGGAGAGAGAGAGATACATAGAGAGAGAAAGACTAGACAGACAGACTGACTTTAATATATTGATCAACCAGATACCAGATCCATTTCTGGATTCCTGGCCTGCCCCTTTGAGATTTAGCACTCCTAAAGCAAGCAGTAGAACATGAATCTAACCATTTTGGGTGTGTCTTATAGATACTGAACTTCCATTTCTATATCAGTCTCAAATACAGCAAGAAAAACAAAGAGAGGGTGGGGAGGGAGTCAGAAAGTTAGAATTAAGATATCTGTATGAATATCTGTTTGTATTTTTATGCCCATTTTCTCAAACATATACTTTTTGGGTATGAGCTTTTCTTTAACACAACATCTGTATCTTAAATAAGTTTAAGTTACTTATTACATTATATCATTCTGAACAGTGGAGCAACATTTTTGGAGCACAGTTCAATTCTCATCTGCAAGTGGGATGAGGATGTACAAACTGGGAAGTCTGTCTGAAAAGATCATGCTGAATTAAATTCTTTACACACTTCAGCAGAGATTTGAAAAGCATCTGGAAAAATAAAAGGCATTGCACTCAGCCAGAACAAATAGCACTTCCAATATTATCCCACTGCAAGTCTGGTGTTGTAAGTATCATCTTTGTTCTCCAGGTCCTGGACCCTCCTTCATAATTTGCATGTGCTATCTGGGTAGGCCTGATTACAGCAAAGTGTCTGACTTGCTACTTTATTAGTTATAATTGGTAAACCCATCTATTGATCACCACTTGTGTCTACTTCCCCAAGCCAGGACATTGTCTTCATTAGGTTTGGGAATGATAATGTGTGCAGCAAAAGGGATTTTAGGCATCTTCAATTTGAGCACATTTATTCTGCCATGGTTTTCCAGGGCCAAATATGTTTGTGTGTGTGTGTGTGCACATACATATACACACACACACATGTGTATATGGATGGATGGTATAATGGATAGTGATAAATAATGGTGTGATGAATATATACACTGATAATAGTTAGTTGATTTATAGCTATTAACATTCTCAGGCAATACTCACTAGATGATATACGTGACCAATTTGCATGGTGATAATAGCCTAGCTTTGGTTCTTGCCGACACAAATTCAATTTCCCTTCCACACCATTACAGCTTTCTCATAGTACCACATTCATCTGGTAACTTGGGAACCAGACAACATTTTTACAAATACTGTAATAAATGCCCCAAGAAAGTCTTCATGCATGGCCTTCATGCAGTCTTCTTTGAAATAATTTTATTAAAAATTATAATTACAATAGTAAAAACTAATGAAAACTAAAAGAAAGAAAGAAGAGTAGAAAGAAAGAGTAAAAAGTGCAAAGGAAAAGGAAAAAAACAGAGGAAAGAAAGAAAAGAAGGCAGGCAGGCAGGCAGGAAGAGTTCTTCCAAGCTTCATCACAAGTATAAACAATTTTAGTAACTTTTCACCTCCTCTTAATTTACAATCAATGATCTCTTCATCTCATGTCCCATTTTTATCTATAAACAAATCCATAAAGCATCATCATTTCAGTCCTGGTGTCAGCAAAAGTTCATTAAATGTTGCCAAAAATAACAACATATCTATTTTAACCTTGATCAAATAAACCAACTTTATATTCCTTCCTTTTACTTCTAACAATCTTAATATTTAGTCCATTCAAGCAACTTGATTTCTTTTCATTTCTTTTTTGCCCCTCCTCACAAGATTCATCAAGCTTTAACAAATGTCTTTTGTAAGTCCAATATAAAAGAATTATCCAGGTCACTGTCTTGGTTTATTATTTGTAATTCCCTTTGATTTTTAAAGCATCAACTGATTTCTTTTGTATATTCACTGAGACATCTTTTTCCATGTCATTCTTGTAGCCTGTCATTTGTTGATCCACTTTCAGTGTCAACTCTGTCTCTGTCTTGTCAGATAAAACTTGTTCCTCTTCTGCCATTTTTTTTCCCATAACATATTTTGGACACAGTCTATTCATAGAAACAAACATTACTATTGACATTGTTGATACTAACTTCTGATTCCATTTTTCAAAAGTGTCCTTCAGTATTTCCAATCTTATAATATTTTGTGTCATTTTGTAGCTGTTAATCAGGTTTATGTATTCTTCTTTAATTAAAATCTTTAGTTTCCTCTAGTGTCCAATTTTTAAAATTGCTTATCTTTATTATGTCTTAGGAAAAATTCAAAACAAGTCCACTTTCCTGTGGGAAGGATTCTTTATAATTAATTCCAAAATCTTATTTTAAATTTATCTGGACCCTTTATCTGTTAATAACTTTCTAAAATCAAAGTCTTAATTAGTTTAATTTTTTGCTGCTTATTTCAAATTTTTCAGTTCTTAAGCTTGTAGTTAAAATTTTATTTTGTTAAGGATTGAAGACAGACTCAGTGTTTTCAGACTTGTTGATCCAAAGGTCTCTAAGTAACTGAAAAGTTGTTAACAAGCAATTTCTGAATATGTTTAGAAAAGGAAGTTTGTGAACTTAGTATCCTTTTGAGGCTATTCTCTCATCTCCCAGTGCTGAAAACCCACTGGAGACCACTGTCTTGCAGATTCCTTGTGAGGAGCAACTGTCTGGAGCACTTGTGGGTGATCTCTCTTCTCTCCTTGTCCAGAAAGATTCAAAGAGCCAGTCTACTCATCTGCTCTTCGTTCTTTGCCGCGGTTGTCAGCTCTATGAAAAGTGGAGCTGTCTTCAGTCTGCCATTTCTTCTGTTGGAAGCCCCCAGCTCTTGTTTTATTATTATTTATTTGCCATTTTTTTATTCTCCCCAAATTGAAGAAACACAAGGTACTACATCTACAGTAATCTGATTTTCTTACAGCAAGCCTATGGGAAAGAGGGAGTCTTCAAAATTATTCCGAGCAGTCTGGTTCTTGTGCCTTGCTTCTCATGTTCTTTGTGAGAGTGGCAAAGTAAACTCTGATCTTCAAGAGTGCTATCTAGACTGATTAGCTGATCCTTCATAGCCCAATCCCAGCATATCAGCCTCCCCTAAATTCTGGCCTCAGAACCAGTCTTTTTGCCTGAGCTACTGCTGCCGCCTTGAATTTTGAACTCTGCCTGACAGTGACCACAGTCTTGCCTCAGATAGAACATAAGCTGCATGTTTAGCCCCAGCATGTTTAAAAAAAAAAACCTGGAAGCCCGCTGTTAGCCAGTATGGAGAATACTGTAACAGATGAATCAACATAGGATAGCTTCCTGTGCTTCAGGTTATATTCAACTGCAGCACCTCTGATCCTTGTTTGCAATTCTGGATCTGACACCTACTTTGTACCATATACTTCATTCCAGATATGATGCATATGGTAGCTTCTGTATGAAAAGCAGAACAACAAAAGTCTAAACAAGAGAACATATCAAATGTGTATTGTGATATTCTATCTCCAGGTTTTACTTTAATGTCTTAAAACAGGCATTGTTTATTTACAGCATTTTTAAATCTGATTCTTCAGTTGCAGGGGCTTTCAGGGCATCAGCCATCCAATTCATGGAGGGAAACATGCCCAGTCCCTGAGAGCAGACTTATTATCAGAAAGGAATGATGCAGAAGAAAAGGAGAAGAGGAGAAAAAGCAAGTTTGGCTACTAATTTTAAAAATCAAATACTAGTCCTTAAGTAATGGTCAGTAGGATGCAATTGAGAAGAAAGAGGGACCTGACAAAGTTGGCCTTTTCAACAGGGCTAATGGACTACCCACAGAAGATTCTGAAGGAAAGTTATTATTTCCCATCTTCTTTCCCTCTGGGGTAGCCTGTTAAAATAAATTTACACTGCTGAAAGCACACAACCAATCTAAGTGCATTGACCACATTGAGTTCTTCCAAATAGAAGAGCTGGGAGAAAGAATGTGCTTTTTCCACACCTGCATCAGTGGTTCAAATCTGGACCACACCACTATATCCTTAGAGTCTTTGGTGTTTGAGGGACAGCTGAAGGGGAGTCAGAGTGGTGCAAAACAGTATGGTGATGCAAGATCTCCTCCTTTCTTACGTGCATTGTGACAGTGCAGCATGCCCATAATGAGTAGGACTTATGGAACAACACTGCAATGCTGCTTTCACCATTCTGCCGAAACCAGAGCCTGAGGCTGCTGCTGCTTGTAATGAATCATTCTAGTACGGTAACAAAGTATTAATTTGTATATCCTATGCTCCGTCCAGCAAGGATTTTAAAATTCTGTGCCGCCATATAATTGTGGGTCCTTTACAAATAGTCTCTGTAATAGTTGTGCTAGCATTGTTGTATTCTATTCATTAAGCTTGCCTTAAAATTAACCAACATGCCTCTTTATATGACTAGAAACTTTGGTCAACAGTCACAGGACTTCATAATGGAATTCCTTTCCCAACTAATCCCTAGACTATATAAATCTATTATTGCTTAACATATCACAATCATTTTTAAACATTCCATTGTCTTTAGGATTTTTTAAAAATAGTTTTCATTTTGTCTATTTTATTTCCATTTTTAAAAAAAAACAGTAATAAAAGTAAGATGGTCTTCCAATGAACTATGATTCCATTATAGGAGATTTTCTGGCCATCTGTTTATTGTTAAATTAATTGTTAAATAATTACATTTAATTGACACATTTGTTTCCAATTTCCAAAGATTAACAGGGTATTAAATGAGACAGGTCAATGACACCATTTAGAAGAGTGTAGAGTTTTGCTGTTAGACTTCAAAACAGCAGCTTTCATTAAACATCACTCTAGAATAATTTGTGTCATTAAATGTGGTAAATTTTATCCAATTACTGCAGCTGTTTTGGTTTTATTTGCTTGACTCACTCCTGATACAAAGATTTGAATAGGCAGGTTTTTGCTTGGGGGCTGTTGATAGGTTTTTATTAAAGTGAAATATAATTATATTATAGTCTTTAACAATCTTGCTCTTTTCTGCTTGTAAATGTAATTGCACAAATATGTTTCATGATTAGATACAGATCTTAGATACCTTAAAGGAAAAGATTGGAGGAAAATGTCCTCTGTTCTGCAGGATGGCTACCTAGGCTGTGATTATTCAAATGATAGCCCTTCATTTGGCTGGCAAATTGTGGCACAGCATATGTAACCTGTGGTTTATGGCTCTGCATGTTATGTGGACCAAGCTAATTGGAATTTATCCAATAAACCTTAGTGAAGCAAACAGTGGCTATCCACTATTTCAGATTCCAGCCCTTGGAATATAGATAGGGTGAAGTAGTACAATTTTGTAGTTAATAAGGAAATCTGGTCTGGGACCGCACCAGACCTACTTATATGGAAGAAATTATGAGCTGTGTTGAAACTTGTTCCCTCCAATTCTTTTAGCTAAGAAGTGTATTGGGACTACAGTATCCAGAATTCCTAATTAGCATGAGGACTCAGATCTCTTGTTAAGAAGAAGAGAATGATAACCAGGACAAGAACATGTGCACAAGAGTTATTCTGGATCTCAGTTCAGTAATTTGAAAACAGCCCAACACTTCTTGTCTTAGATGTTTTAAAGTTGGTGGGTGTGTATGATATGATGATGATGATGATGATGATGATGATCCTGAATCGATCATTACAGGAAGAAAGTGTAATCTACCGCTCTGGTCCAGCGTGGTTGGTAAATAGGTGTATTTTGACTTCCCAAACTAGGGTTGAGAGAAGTGACCCTGACCCTAACCCTAACCAAAGTGGCCCAGCTGACTTCTGTGTCTAAGGGAGGACTAGAACCCAGATCTCCCCATTGCTAGTCCAGCACCCTAACTACTAAATACTGACTCTCATATTCATATATACATATGTATGTTACATACACACACACTTTTTTGTTTTAGGGTAGAAACAAATATATTTGCAAGGATAGAAAAGATAGCACCTAGGAATGTGTTACCAACACCCTGACTAGGAATCTCTGCATCCAAGAAACTTTCTTATGATAAGCCACTCTTTTTGACATTACTATCTCACGAAGAAATGGGTTTCTTAATTCATTCTTAATCAACACTTTGACTAAAGAGAGACAGATGCTAAAACACTCCAATAATTACTGCAGTCCCTGTATGGGTGGAGTTTATGTTGACAGATCTCGTATCTACTTCCACTGAAATCTGTACCCAAACCATCCTAATTGGTTTCTGTTTTGCATGTAGAAATGCAAACTGCAGAAAGCCAACCGTCCTTAGAAATTACCTTTCTGCACAGCAGGGTCCAATGTTCTGGAAGGCCTTAAAGACTGTCAGATATATTTGACATAAGTTGCATATGTTTTGGGGTTGGTCATCCAGTTTTTCTATCTTGTTTATTTCTTTTATTATATTTTTATTTAGCTGATTGTATTTCTATCATATTTTCTTTGCACTGTGGGCTGTCCAGACATGTTTTGGAGTCAGGCAGTGCTGAAATAGAAGAATAAAATAAAATAAAATAAATTAAATTAAAATAAAATAAATTTTATGCTGAGATCATGACAGTCACAACTTCATTTGAATGACTGGTGGGTAGAAGATATTCTAATCCTTTGTTCCCTCTCGGGAATTCTTTTGTGGGCACGTTCCAGAATATTCTTCCTGTTGAGAAGTAGTTGTTCTCTTTTTTCTGCTGGTTTCTCATGGCACATTATACTATGCTACCATACTCTCCAGCAACCAATGTTAAAATCTCCCTTCTCCTTCTATTTCTTCTCAACAACCATTGGTGGTTTAATCTGTGAACCATCCATTTGGCCACCACTGATACCACCTTCTGGCCAACATTCTCTTTGTTATATTAACTGGTTCTTCAGTAGCCTGCCTTGCACTGGTTCAGCAGAGCCAAAATATCAGCCAGTAAATCTGGACCGCCTGCAGAAAAACAGGCCAAAGGATCAATGATTTTGTAATTTGTACCAACTGACTGCATCCTGGGATTTTCAAAAACCTTCACTTTCATTCGGTAGAAATGCTACTGAAGACAGTTACAATGTCACTCTGACACAGCAATTCTGTGGAGAGAAGGTAGATGTGTATTTTAGCTTAGCAATTCACAGTTTCACTGGGCTCTTAGTTTCTCTCTCCCTGAAAGGAGCAGTTTGGGACAATAGCAGTATTATTCTAAGCTAGACTTAAATGCTGCTTTACAAACAGGTAATATGCCAACTGGTATCTTAGAGGAGTGAGGTCATATTCCCATATACCAAGCAGCTAATGATAACAAAGGCAATGCATAACTATGACAAGGTGAGTAACACAACTGGGAAAAACAGAACCTGGGGTTTGGGCAAAATCAACATAAAAGAGGAGTTGGGACAGTCTCAGACTCACCCTTACCCCCCTTCACATAGCTATGGAAGTCTTCATGCATACAATGGCAAGTGAAAAGGCTCTTTGCATACAGATATTGGCACTGTAAAAGGTACAACTATATCATCTGCACCATCTTGGAAAGCAGAGCTGTTTGATACAACTTTAACAACTTTGGTTGCACTGCATCTTTCCCCTTTGCTCAAGTAGGGAGGGGTTATAGGGCAACGGTATCTGGATTTATGGTTGTTTCATTTAAAGGAAAAAACATTGGAAATTCAGAGGCCTTTATAATGTGTTTTATTTATAAAACTGCAAGCATAGCATAAAGAGGCAAATGGATACACCTATAGGCCTATAGATCATTTTCCAACACAAATCTCTAGAAAGAGGTCCCATCACATTTCTAAATGCTACATCTCTTTCCCTCTCTCCTTATTTGAAATGCAAAACTGCTGTTTTTCTCATGCGATTTATCAAGTACTCCTCCTAGATCCTTTTCCACAAATGAATAGGTCACTCAGAAACCAGACATGGCTATTACATAGTATTAAATTCTTTTGTATCAAATTCCTGACTGCCTTAGGCCAAACCATACTGATAAAGTTGTGCACGGTAATGAAAGAGAAAGAGAAACAGCATTAATGTATGATTTACTATTCAGTCATATTTAAAACAGAAGTTGGCAGTTCATAGCTCATCAACCACATACAGCTTTGGATCTCTTCTTTGCATCTCCCCCAATTCTGGGAAAAAAATCATAGATCTGACCTGTAAAAAGGATACCCACCCATCTTAAAAACATAAATCACAAAACAAATCATATGACAACTTCTGTTGTCTGTATGTCTGTGGCAGGTAATCAATATATCCACTCCAAAATTTAGGGTCAACAGCATATCCAGAACCAGTATTCCCATGCTTTGTAGAATCCTGAATGAGAATTGTATGCATGCACAGAAGATGTTTCCATTGCAGAAAAGCAGCCAAAATGTTTCTTTCACTTGGTAAGTTGCTGCACTTTGTGGGGTCAAATGGGAAGCTTGAGTAGTGGTCATGGTGATGTATTGCATACCAGGAAAGGCTGGCGCAGTTCTATGAGCAAGTAGTGCAGTGTTGTCCAAACTTGGCCACTTTAAGATGAGTGGACTTCAACTCCCAGAATTCCCCGGCCAGCATCGCTGGCTGGGGAATTCTGGGAGTTGAAGTCCACTCATCTTAAAGTGGCCAAGTTTGGACAACACTGAAGTAGTGCTTCAGCAACAGAGCTGGAACAGGTTGTGAGAGGCTGGCAGTAAACCTGCAGACTGCTGGTGGGGCACTGGTCTTCTGCAAAACAAACTTTAAGAACCACTGGCTTAGAATATAAACCAAAGGCCCTGGTGGGATGGGATCCTGTCTACACTGCTGGCTCTATTCCATTCCTGTACACATTTCCTAATTGAATCTCTGAATATACAGCTATGGGTGCGTAAGGAATGGGAAAGCAGTAGGGACTTGGTCCCACTTTCCACTTAACAAATGTCATGTCCAAAGTTGTTTTTTTCCCCCCAAATAATTTTATTAAGAATTATAAATGAAAAAAATAAAAGTCAATCGAAACTACAAAAAATATGACAGAAAAATACAAAAGGGGGGGGGAGGGAGTGTAGAAAAGAAAAAAGGAAAAAGAGAAAGAAAAAAAGAAAAAGTAACTTTTCCCTTCATCTCAGCAGGTAAAAACAATTTTAATAGCTTAACACTGTGTCTAAATAAAACATAATCACTCTTCTCCCCATAACTCATCTGTTAGGTAAACAAAAAACAAAATCCAAATATTTCATCTATCATTCTTTGTCAGCAAAAGTCCAGTAAGGGCAACTGGATATAACTACTTTCCTCTTTTAGCCCTGATCAAACAAGTTAACCTTATAAACCTTCCTTCCCTGAAATTTTAAAATTATTCTTTAACCCCTTCAAAAAAAGTCCCAGATGTAGTTTGCTGGTGTATCCAAGCAAAAATCCTTCAGAACTTTAACAGATTTCTTTTGCATGTCCATTTGATAAAGTTTATCCTTTCGTTTGTCACTTCTAAAAATATCTTTCCAAACCTTAGCAGAGCTCTTCTGTATATCCAGAAGAAAAGAATTATCCAAATCAATTTCCTGGTTTAATATCTATTCATTTCCTTTAGGGGATAAGTCATCCATCAAATCCATTTGTATTACATTTAAATCCTCCTTCAAATTAATTTCATAGACATCCATTGCAACTTGTTCTTGTTTTACAACTTCATTAAACCATTTTCTGTCCAGTTTCTCAAACAATTGATCCATTCTATCCAGTAACTTGGGTGTGAAGTATTCAAAAGTTTGCACTAAGCATTTCTGCTCCGTTTTCTTTGTCCTCTGGCTCCCTGTAATGACCAATCTTCAAGGTCTCCTTATCATAAAGAAACCAAAGCAATCACCATTTTCCCATGGGAATATATCTTCTAATTAATTCAAAAATATAATTCCAGATCCCTCTGGCCCCTTAATCTGTTATTAACTTTCCAAAATCCATATACCAAGCACCCTTTTGCTGCGTAGTCCAAAAAATCATATATTTTCAAAACGTTTAAGATCAGATCTGCATCATTATCTTTTAAGGAGGCAGAGACTCACCAGATGAATACAGTAAAACCTTGCCAGTCTGAAGGGTCTTAATCTCTCTAATGTACTACTACTACTACTACTACTACTACTACTACTAATAATAATAATAATAATAATAATCTGAAAAGGTGATTAAAGTATAAGGCTCGGTTGAGTTTAATGTCCATAAGGCTGCTTTGCAAGTGTGAGCTTGATGTAATCCCGACTCCCAGCCACTCCAGTCATAAGCTGACTGTAAAACAACAGTTTCCACAGTGTACTCATGAGTAGCGGCTGTCCAGAGTCACATGGATGATCTCAACGATCTCTCCTTTGTTCTGGAGTGATTACGCCGGCCCGGATCCAGCATCTAGCTGCAATTTCTCTTCCAAAAGCTGTCTTACTAGCCAGTAAGTCAGTAAAACATCAGCTCGCCATGGCATTCACAGGAAGACCCTAATGTCCAAAATGGTAATCTCAGCAAGTTGCATTGATATTCACCCAAACTTACTTTCCTGGTCTATTTGCACATTTACTCTAAAGCAACAAGGGAAATAGGGAAAACCAACCTCACAAGCCAATTTCTCTCCATTTTATATCTATGGAAAACTTCAAAAAGATATTCTTCCTCCCTGATTCTGGAATTTGCCAACACTGCCAGGAGTTTTAGCTCTTTCTTGTGTGGTTTTTATAGTTTCTGTTGCAACCCTCCCCAAAGGCTCCTTATTAGGTTTCTTTGAACAAAACAGCATACAGGATAGAACACCATAGCAAGCAGTAGTTTTTGGCCAACCCAGTCCAAATACCACTACAGGCCAGTTTTTTCTCTGGTTTAGTAAAAGTGTTGCCTGCCAAGTAATGCTTTTCCAGGTCAATTGTACAATTCACTTGGCTTTTTGTCAGTAAAATAAAAGGTACCTTTGCCTGTTAGTCATTGCTTTTATTCTTTTGGATGGGTTGTTCTTACCGCATTGACTGTTGCACTCAGGTTCCATATTGCTACAAATTAGTTGCCGGACAAAAAGATTTACCATAGCCTTTAGCAAGGATCCCCTTGCTTTTCTTTTCAAGTGAGTTGCCTGGATTTCACAAACCCGCTGCCATTTCTGATCCCTACCGCAGATAGATTTGGTTGTTTTATGATATAAAATAGCAGCAGCAGGAGAAAAGCTGCTTCTAGGCTGAATCATTTGGGGCTGCAGGTGGGAGGATGTGACATCAACTTTTCCTGTGACAAATTATCCCTGTGCAAGAATACCAGTGTGTCAGGGAAAGGCTAATGCCGCTGCAGCTGTTATTTCTAAGAAATGAGCAATGGAGTTTATGCAATATTTATTAAGAAGGTATCTACATTGATTTAAATAAATCTGTATGAGCTGGTGGCACAGTTAGAATTTTAAGAGCATTTTATGAGCACCCACATTAAATGGTTCCATCACAGGCCTGCTGTTCACAAAGAGAAGGGAAAACATTTCCCAGGATCCAGTTCCCCACTGTACCTCAGCTTCTTCTGTTCTCTTCCTGGGCAGGTGGACACATTCTCATGCAGACCACTGAGTGGCAAGCCCCATTTTTTAAACATTATTTTCTAAGAAGGCTTCCAGGGTTGAAGCAAGATCCAGAAGCATTCTGGGGGATAGGGAGGGGAAGATTATGCTTGAAGTTAGTATATTGCTTCAAATGTTTGAATTGCCAATTTTTCCATTCCAAAAACAGGTAAAAGAATATAATAAATACATAAACCAACCAACCAGTATAACCAGCACTGGGCAGGAGATTGAATTAGATCAGAGGTCTCCAAACTCTTTAGCTGACTGACCCCTTCGTGAAGTTTCAGATTATTCATCGACCCCCAAACATTTATTTTATGAAAATAATTTAATGAATACTAATTTAACTAATAGTACTACAAATAATAATAACAACAACAACAACAACAACAATGGAATTGCCTATATTTTCAGACTCTAGCTTAGTAATTCTTAGGTCCTTGGTTAGGACTTCAATTATTAAGTCTTCACCAGCCTTAGACTGTGAATCTAAATGCAGATTACTACTACTACTACTAGCAACATTGACCCCTTGGATAATCCCATTGACCCTTGGGGGTCAATATTGACTGCTTGTTCTCCAAACTAGACTAGATGATCTCTAAGATCCCTTCCAACCCCTCCATTCTGTGATTCTATAATGAGGTGGGGCATTAAACCTGGCAGGCATCATAGGAAGGTCTTGCTGTCAAACAGATACTAGGTAACAGCAGTTCCCCAGCACAGTTCTATGCATGAGAAGTAACTTCTACTTGCTAAGCCTGTGGCACACATCTGAAGGGGCCCAAAGTGCATCCTCCTGGAAGCATGGAGATGGTTGCACCTTCAGGAAGATTTGCCATGGCTGCTTTGAGGCCTTTTCCAGGCTACCTGTGTACATGCAGGCACACCCAGATGGCACTTCTGCTGGGGCTTCTGGGGAAGCACCAAAGCTGCACTCATGGATGCCTGCAGAGACAGTCTGGGAAAGCCTTTGAAGTAGCTGGACCAAGACTTTGGAAGAGCTCAGTCTTCTGGAGGGATTGGCTGCTTAGGGCTTCAAGGAGGGCAGTTCTGCTCAGGCTGACATCCTTTGTGAGATATTTCTTTAAACACTTATATCAACCAAATATGTAGCTAATATCCAGCCACCACCATAAAACTGGTATCACTGACCTTGGGCTTGGGGCAAGGGATCCCCAGAATCTGGAAGAAGATTCAGTCTGAGAGGAGTGTCAGCTACCAACTAAATTCCCCAATTATCACAGAATTTCAGTCCACTTACCCCTTACTAAGATAATAATGGGGAACAATATACATGTGCAGAGGAAAGGAGCTTCAGGGTATCAAAATATGTAGTAAAACCTGAGGACATAAAGTGTCTAAGATTTATTAAGGTAAGGGAATGGAGACCAAGGAAGATTGAACAAGGTCACAGAACATAGTGTTGGAATATTTTCCTTATATGTTTACAATAAGTTTAAATTAAGGATCATTGAAAGATTGTATAGACAGTAGTAATGCCATTTTATAAAAAGAAAAGGCTGGCTCCTGCCATTATAAACAAATGAACAGATCTTTTAGCAAAACGTATGTAAAGGAAGACATATCTTATGTATAGAAAAACATATGTATAGGAAAGATAAAATGCCCATTTAAGGACACATCTGTTTTAACTCTAGATAAAGAGACATCAGTTTTAACTATAAATAAGGTGGCATCTGTTTTATCTCTAGATAAGGAAACTTTTGTTTGTAATAAACTAACACATTCCATTCTATTGAGAATGACTGGCTAAATTTTTAAACCAAAAAAGCTATAAAAAGGGAGGAGGAGGAGCAGTCCATCGTGGCTGCCACCCAATGTTACTTGACAACCCTGGCTTGAATAAACATATTTTCTTTGCCCTCCACTGATCATTTGGTGTGTTTTATTGGATTCCTGGCTTGGGCACGAACCATGGGAGAAGATGTCTGATCCTTCTGACATTAAAGAGTTCTAGAGTGACATACTAAAGTTACAGAAAGATTTTATGGCCTTATTTTACCTCCATACAATTGATAGTGAAAACTGAGAAGGAAAGGGGAACCTTGCACTGGAGGAAGGATAAAGTGCATTTGAAGACACATTTGCAATTAGTGCCTGTCAAGGTGAACAAAGGAAGCCATGTGGCAGGTTCATTTAGCTCTTTAGAAGGGGAGAGAATAACTTGCCCACAAAATATCTTTGAAGCAAAGCATTTTTTTGAAGCTTTGCACAGCCCTTGTTTGTAATTCTGTGGAGAAATGCAAATTTTTAAAAATCCATATTCGGTATTTCTACTGAAAGGGGTATTTCTGTAAAAGATAATGAATTCTTGATAGGATGAGAATTTTAAAACAAAGCTTTCTTCAAACCTGCTCTATAGAAAAGCCATCATATTACAAGCATAAATAACTTGCATGCAGGAAGAAAAGGGGAGATAGATGCACCTATGAAGCATTGCATGAACCAGCTTTTAGAACTAATCATGTTTTTTAGTGAACTTCTGCTTCTCTGGATGATAAAAATTGATATCCATGTTGTCTTAGTGCTTGAGTGAACAGCTGAGGGAAGAATGGATTAATGGAATTAATTAAGGAGAGAAGATTAATACAGGAGCAAATGATTTGTGGAATCTTCCTCAGCTGCTAGAGAACAAAAATACCTGTGGGTACAGATTATGAGGGAAGCAGACGCTTGGCAAAATTAGAGGTGATTCTGTTGTCCCATAAATTGCAAGTGTAACCCAGAAGGTTACAGAGGAATTGAGAAATAGTGCAAACTGAGATAGGTGAGAAGTGAGGAAATGAGAAGTCACAAAAGATAAATAGATCATGGGAGGAGACGGGGGGCTGTTGGCAGACAGCATGGAGACTGCAAGGAAATCAGAATTGGGGACCTCTGAAAGAGAGGGGGCAGTTGTGCCAAAGAGTTGAGTAGGCAGAAAGAAAACTCAAGAGTTTGAGAAAGGTATAAAAAGTAGTGTGAAGGATACCTGACCCAGGCAGACACACACACAGGGGGAAAAGAGACATTAGATTCAGCCTGAAGGCAGAGGTAAGGAAAAAAGGAGAAAAAGAGGGAAATAGTTAATCTGTAGTAAAAGGCAGCTTCAGGAGATAAAGGGAATGAAAGTCAACACTTGCTATGAAGACAGACAAGACTGCAGAAGCTTTAGACCTGGAAGTCCTGTCTAAAGTCCTTTCCACAGCTACAAGGACAATGGCCTGTGTGTGATACAAAAGGATTGAGATCACTGACACATTTGGCCAAGGTGGATAATTCACAAGTTTCGCCAGCAAGTATTGCACAGTATAGGTAGTCCTCAGCTTATGACCAAATTGGGACTGGAATTTCCATCGCTAAGTGATGCAATCATAAAGGAAGATGTCATGTGACCACATTGCTTAGCAACTACAATCCTGGCAATCCCTGTTGCTGTTGCTAAGTGAATGTTACTGGTCGTTAGCCATGTACCCACCCCAATCCAAGCCATTCCGAGCTTAGTCCCTCCCAGTCCCAAGCCTCAGTAAGATAAGGGACTCCCCCCACTCCCCCCACATGCCTACCCCCCCACACATCTGTGCCCTTTGGGCTGCCCTGAACCCTGCCTTGCAGGTCAGCAAGCAGCCCCAGAACCACATGGCTCTGGGGCTGCTTGCAGTCCCTGAGCCACGGCACAGCATGAAGCTGCAGCTGCCCCAGCCCAGGTGCACAAAGCTGCCCCAGGAAGCATTTGTTCACCCAGCTGCCTTCTCTCCCAGTTCCCCGCACAGAGCTTTTGCCTTTTGCACCAAGCCCCCGTGGCTGAAGCAGAAGTGCCTCACTGCCTTCGCTGTTTCCTTTTCAGACCCAGTTTCTCTGGTGAACTTTTCCTACATGTTAAGTAAGGGAGGGAGAGAATGGAATGCCTGAAATTCTGAATATTGGGTTGTTTCTAACATTGTTTTAAACTACTAACCACTTAGAGCAGTACGTGGAATTTATTTTACCTTTTCTTCAGCACTATTAGAAAAGGCAGCACAGGCAATAAGGCAAAGATCAGAATGTGGTTTTCAGAACAGAACACACATCATTCCTACAAGGTTGCTGACTATTAGTATTTTATAGTATTTTTCCTCCCTTTTTAATGAACTGGTTCAATATTGTTTATATTTTAATACAGCTCACTTTTGACACATGTAGTGTGACACACACACTACATGTGTCAACTCTGAGATCTGAAGGTGACAAGATTACATTCAAATCTGAGATCAAAGGGAACAATATTCTATTTGAAGCGATTCAGTATCTGATTCAATCAAAAGTTCAAGATAGGCAAAGCATAGAAATGCCTGCAGCTGCCTCTTCTTTTGGCAGAATGGAATGAAAATAGCAGGGATGGTTGATCTATTAAACAATATTAAGCTGACAGGGTTCAGCTGGATAGCTTCAAGGGCTTCAGCATAATACATTTTTGAAATATTCTCCCATTGTTTTTTTTAATGCAGGGAAAAGGAAACAACAGCACAGCACTCTCTAAATTGTTCCGAAAAGAATCTCTGGCTTAGCCGTGCTGAACCAGTGCAAACAGTCTCTCAGTCAAACTCAGAAATAAATATTTTCCGAAACATTTTAAAAGTAGATCAAAACATCCACCAATCAGTGACCTCTTACTTTTCTGGCATGACAAATTTGTTTGCATGCTTCATTAGAAATGTATCCTTTGAGGGAAATCTATCTATCTATCTATCTATCTATCTATCTATCTATCTATCTATCTATCAAAATTTCAAAAGTATCTCTCTGTGTGGGTTATCGCTACAGGTAGTCCTCGGGTTATGATGGCAATTGGGACCAGAATTTCTATCTCTAAGTGATGTGGTTGTAAAGCAACCTGAGCGTTGCTGGCAATCCTGAGAGTTGCACTGCTGTTGTTAAGCGAGGATTGCAGGTTGTTAAATGAGTCCCAGCAGATTGCAAGCAGGCAGCTAAGGCATGACATGTGGCGCAGCAGGGCCGGGACTGGCTGCTGCCAGGCAGGGAGGGTGCATGAGGGGGCCACGAGGCATGATGCGAGCATGGTGGGGCCAGGGGTGGCTGCTGCCAGGCAGGGGAGGGTGCAAGCGACTTAGTGGAGTGACTTGTGACCCTTCCCTGCCAGCTCCCCCATTGACTTTGCTTGTGGGAAGCCGGCAGGGAAGGTGGCAAATGGCAATAATGTGATTGCAGGACACTACAACCATCGTAAGTGTGAGCCGGTTGCCAAGCACCCAGATCATGATCCTATGACCGTGGGGGTGCTGTGATGGCTGGAACTTCAAGGACCAGTCGTAAGTCTCCTTTTTCAGCACCGTCATAACTTCAAACAGTCCCTGAACAAATGGTTGGTAAGTGAGGACTACCTGTATTTAAAATCAATGTAATGAAAAAGGTAACATTCATTAATGCTTATTTATTTAAAATGTATATCCCTTCTACTTCTAGAGGCTGTTGGCAGGGGAGGAAATGTAATGTTATTGCTGACTGAAGCCTTATCCCAATAGTTGTGCTTCACTTTTCCTATGTGTGTGTGCGCGTGTGTATGTGCGTGTATGCCTTCAAGTCAGTTTTTGACTCCTGGCGACTGCCAAGACTAGTCCCTGCAGTTTTCTTGGCAAGGCTTTTCAAAAGTGGTTTGCCATTGCCTCCTTCCTAGGGCTGAGAAACAGTGACTGGCCCAAGGTCATCCATCTGGCCTTGTGAGTAAGGCGGGACTAGAACTCATGGTCTCCTGGTTTCTAGCCTGGTGCCTTAACCAGTACACCAAATTGTCTGTCCATCACTTTTCCTAGCTATGGCTTTATCTCATGGCAATGGGGACAGCTTGGGCTAGCGCAATGCGCCATCAAGGAGTAACTCCCAATGTTATAGAAGCTGACCTGCTTGCAGATATGGTGGGACTGCAGAAAATAGAAAGGGAGGAAGAAGATATATTAATTCTGCTGATGGATTTCATTTTATAATGGATGGATGATATTACAGTCCAACCCAGCATTTCCTGAGATATGCAGCAAATCAATTTATTCACAGGTTCTGAATCACGGTTTCTCAACTGGGGTTCCATGGAACCCTAGGGTTCTGCAAGGTCACTAGGGTTCCCTGGAGAAATCATGTTTTATTTTTAAAAAAGCAGAAACCAAAGAAAAACCCTCCAACTTCTGTTGGCCCAACAGAACGCGCTTGGACTCTGGGCGGGGGCGAGGATTGCAAGCGCGTGTGCAAGTGGGGAGCTGAGGAATGAGCTGAGCTGAGCTGAGGAGTGAGCCAGTGAGTCAAGGAGAGACGTGAGGAGGAGAGGAGAGAGGAGCAGCAGGTGGTGAGAGAGTGCGAGAGAGAGTCACCACCAAGGCCTCCATGCCAGGGCTCTCCTTGCTGGCGTGTGTCTGCCTTTCTGCAGACATACTTTCTGCCTTTCTGCAGGCACCCACCTGTCTTTCTTCAGGTGCAGCGGCCTGGGGGGGGGTCTATCTCAGGGTGGGTGCAGGAGTTCCGGGCTAGGCTGGTCCTGGCACCAGCGGCAGCAGGAGCCACCCACAAAATTGGGAAGGGGAGGAGGCGGGGGAAAGGAAAAGGTGGTGGTGGTGGTGAAGTCTTTGGCATCAGGGTGCCAAGATTTCAGGATAGTTGAGGAGTCCAAATATTAAGGGGAGAGTGTTGGAGGTTGCAAGGCATCAACACCCCTCTAGTTTTGCAAGGGGGTCCTTGGGAGAGGAGGTGGAAAGGGGGGGTGAGAAAGGAAAAACTGGATTTGGGGAACGAGGTGCTGGTGGTGCATGGAGAGTGGAGGAGGCCTGCCGACCCAACTCAGCGTGCCAGTGTCAACTGTATCCCTCTGATGCATTTTGCAGTTATCATTCATGATAGTTTGATATATTGCTCAAAAACTGTACACACCTTTAAAAGTAGCCCAAAATAGCAACCCACAAAGGCCAAAAATTTCCCACAATTGATCTCCAAAATTCAAGTTTGGCCCAGAATTGAGTATTTGTGCAGCAAAAAAACAAGCACAAGTTTCACATTAAAGAGGTAAGTTTTATTCTTTATTTTTAGTTTAAGGATTTATTTAATGCATACATACAGGCCTACACGTGAAATGAATATAATAATTTTGTAACTTCCGGTCTATATTTGAGCCGCCTAAATGTGCGGGGATTCCCCAAGGCCTGACAAATATTTCAAGGGTTTCTCCAGGGTCAAAAGGTTGAGAAAGGCTGGTCTGAATTATCACTTGATTGGATGACTGGGAAGAATAGTTCCCCCAAGTCTTGGTTTCCTCCCACTCCTGACGCATCTCTTATGTGCCCTCCAAACCTGGAAAACATCCTATATTACTCTTCACCTGTTTTTCGTTTTGCAACACAGCTTGACCTCTTGTCTTTTCCATTTCATGTTTCTAATAGATATCTACTGCATTATAAACAGAAGTAGAAGAAATTGTACAAGAAGCTGTATACTAACAAAAAGACACTTGCCCAAATTATCTGCATTTTGTTATCTAATTATCCAATTTACTTACATTCATATCGTTTCATCCTGGTGCCTGTTCGGAATGAATTACCTGGGTCAGATTTAGAGGCAGATGTTCCAGGAAAATGCCTGCAGCATAGCTGAGAAAGAGCAAAGATGATTATCTAGTCAATTGCCTATTGAACAGTGGAAACAGCACAGTTCTTTCACTTTAAAGTCGGGCACATTGGCTTCTAGGTCAGCATTATGCTTACGTTATTTTCCCCCTTTCCCTCCTTAATCCATAATCTTCTTTCCCATTCAAGAAATGGTGAGCATGTTAATGACCAATCTGATCCATGCACACATGTAAAATGCCTCTGCATTTTACAAAAACACAACATATAAAATGTTCAAGTAAAAATATTAAGTTTTATTGCTTGTTTTATTTTAATTCTCCTTAGTTCTCTCAGAGATGGACTACAAAGAGAAAAGTAATGTTTTCCTGAAATTTTCACCATCAGAATAGCACTTTTTGTAGTGGTTATTGAAATTCTATACAAACATACATTCATTTGATGTATTTATACCCTATCTTTTTTCCATCAAATAACTCCTTTGACTTACTGATTGGCTTCAAATATCCATCTGACCTATAATGGTGCTTTCCTTGGTTTTGGCCAGGTTTTGTGAAAACTCAGCATTGTGGTTTGCAGCCTTAATTAATGGTTTATCACAGTGAACCAGTCAATTATAGCTCAGTCAACAAATTTGTGTGAGCAGAGAGACAGCTTGCTGGAATGGTTCAGGTCCAGCTGTTCTCTTACTGTTACTCACAAGTTTTATATTACACATTTATTTTGGCATAAGCTTATCTGGCGATTAGACTCTGTTTCCTCAAATAACATTATCATTATTATGGTTTACGCGGTTCATTTTCCCATGTGACCTTGTACATTGCACCGCTGAGAGGGACTGAATCCAGACAAGAATATAGTAAAATACATCCCTTCGTAAGAACATTATGTCTTAATGGCTACGTAGTGTGCCACAAATCACATTGATGGGCTTCATAGTAAATACTTGGCCTAAGAGTATTCACTCTCTGCCAGAAGTAAGATGGATCTCTGACAGAATACCTACATTTTAACAAAAAACTAATATTGCAGCTTTCCATCCCTATGTGTGCCATGGAGAAATTCTGAATTGTGTACTCCTATGTGAGCTACCAAGAGTTGTTATCTAAAGCTGTATTACACTTTCCTTAAAACATCTGGTTTTATGGGTATTTTAAAGGAAACCATACAATTTATAATGGATAGCAATGCCACGTCTCATCATTCAGCTTAAAAGCATACAATGGATTTTCCTAGTCTCTTCCTCCATAAGTTAATTGCTATGTTATCGATGGCATTCTACTTTTTAAAAGAAATTTGCCATCAGCTAGTGAAATTATTACACCAACGAAGTGAAGACTGCATCCGTGGAATAATACCTACATACATGGAAATGGTCAGGGATGACTGGATTCTTTTCTGTTTCATTCTTGTATCTCCATTCTGCTATCTGCCATGGAGAATTTATAAAACTTGTTTTAGAAGGAGTTTGCAGTTGCTGCAATATTCTGGTTGTGTCTTACACTCACCTAATATGCTCCATGATGAACAAACACTGATTAAACTATGGAGTGAAACAGGAGTCTTAAAGTGATCTCCTTTCTTTTTTGTATTGAGATTGAGTCAATGGTCATGTAAGTGCACTGGCAATGAATAAACCAAGATACAAAATGGAATCTTGGTCAACTAATTCTTGTATCTTCCAGAATTCATTAACTTCTTTAAATTTAATGTTAATGTTAAAGTTAATTCCTGAACTTCATTAAATGACACAAAAAGGAATCCTGATGTGATTATGCTGAGACTTTCCCTTGCTTTGTGATTTAATTAAAACACAATTGTGTTAAGCACATCAGAAATCTGAAAATACTCTTAAATTGTATGAATGCACATGTTCTATTTTGCATTGTTTATTGTTTATTCATTTATTTAAAAATACATTGACCATCTTGGTCGCAAGGAACTTGAGTTGGTGTTCTGCTTGTGTTAGGCTTGAAAGATGTCAGGAAAGATGCCAACAGATTCAAACCACCAAATTGTAAATTTTCCACAATCCCATTATATGTGAATTATAATGCATATGGGCATAACAAGCAGAATAAAGCAATGATAAACTATAAACAGACTCCACAAGTAGGTTTACAAATGGGTTTTCCAAATGTAGGTAGGAAAAAGCTCTTCCTGTTCATAATAAAATACCCTCTTCATTTAAACTCAAGAGAGGTGGAACATCTAGCTCTAGATGTAAAAAGATTATTAGCTGCTGTGATAGAATGAAATTTACCCACTGGCTTCCTCCAAACCATCCTGTTCCCTTTTCAGGCCTTCTAACACTGAGATTTCCTAATATCGTAACTGTCCATCACAGAGACTAGCAAGAAAGTTGGATTTCCTTCTTTGAAGGTAAGACCCTGAATCATCAACCGAAACCAAAAATATTCTTGCTAGATCAAGAAAGCATTATTAATTCATCATCCTCTACTGCAGAAGCTCCAATAACCTTGGCTGATCTTAAAAAACTGAGTAGGACCAGACCCAATTAATACTTGGATGGGAGATTACCAGGAGCTTCCATGGCTGAGGGCTAGATTTGAGAATGTTATAAAACGCACCACCATCTGGAAGTGGGCAATGCTAAACCACTTCTTCACATTGTCAAGAAAACTACATGAATGTATCCATGAAGTCACCAGATGTCAGGCTGGTCTTGAAGGAGATTTATTTTTACCTCTGCTATACAACTTGCCATCTTGCTGCATCATGTCACAATTCCCAGAACAATAACTATATTCCTCTGCGTCCAACTACAGGCAGAGCCTTAGCTATATACAGTCTTCAGAGACTTAAGCTTTTCTTTCCCCCTCTCCTTAGTGAGTTCAGTAACAGCTCAGTCACAGATATCAACTAACTCGTGTTCTTGTTGTGAGATATATAGCAATATGTACATAGGAAGGCACTAAGACTATGACTATTCTTTCTGCTGGGCCTGCATATCTTTGTACCACTGCATTTTTTTAACCCTATGACTCTTTGCAGCATTCCTTTTGCTTAAAGGAATGCTGAGAATTCCCTATATTTTCTGCTTGGCAATCATAACAATACAGGAAGAACCTTAAAGAACCAAGTAGTCATAGAAATATATGAATCAACTCTACATTTCCAAAGATATGCACTGTCTCCAGGAACACTACAGCCAACTAGATGGCACCAACTTGTTGTTGTTACTTTCATATAGATCTTACAAAGCTTTCTGATGCTGCTACCTGTTTCATGGTGATATAATCTGTTGAGCATCCAGTATTTTCCATATGATACTATCAGTGAAACATATAAATAAGCAGCCACTCTCTTCTTCCTTCTGGGAATGAACTGAAAAGTTTAAGCAAACTATGGAAAATATAAAAAGGGTTTCTCCCCTCAAGCATAATGGGAAAAATGGGCAGAGATGACTAAAAAATTGACCTTAACTACAATAAACTGCTCACAGCATGACTAGCAATCCATCAATTTGCTCCATTTTTGGCAGAATGCCACACTGGAAAGCTGTAATAATACTCTAAATGTCATAAACCAGAATGAAATAATTACTGAACTACTGAGGTGACCCGAAAGACAGCTTGCTACTTTGTAAGAATGACAAGATAGGTTTAAACAACTTGTCTTCAGGTTGTAATCTTACCACATTTTCTTGGTAATAAGTTCCACTGACTCAGTAGGACTTATTTCTGAACCAAAATGCACCAGCATTGACTTAGGGTGCCTTTATAAATGGATATGGGAATCTCCTTCATTCTTCACTTACTTCTGCCTGATAAAAGTGTCCTAGTTTGGTATCATGTGATTTGACTATCCATATTCCCTAAGTGCAATCACTAGTAAGGTAGAAAAAATGCTCATCTTACATGATCTTCTGAGCATGGGAAAAAAAAAAAAATCCTTTCCGATCCTCAGTAAAACTAGTTACATTCTTAGGATAAGCCTGACTTCAACAGGCTGAGTGGGTAGGTAGGTCACCCTGCTAGCCCAGGCTAAAATGGAAACAGGCAACCTATTTAGGAATTTATAATGCAAGTATGTAAGTTGCAACATTTCTGTGGTGATAGCATCATGCACATCTTGCCATCCTCCCCACCCCTGGCTCTTTATGGACACCCATAGATATGGCCTGGAATACTGGAGGCCAGATTCAGCCCCTGGGCTGGATTGTGCTTCAAGAAAAAAGCTATATGGTAAGACAAAGGGGGAAAAAAAAACCCTCTTTTACTCAATTCAAATCTTTATTGGCATTACAAACATTAAAATACAAGGAATTAACATATCATAAGGATAACAGCAAAAAACAATACTCAAAGAAGAGTTTGGTTACATTTCCTTTTGAACACTTCCTCCAAGAACTTAGCAACGACTTGGGTAATCTCAGATATAGCATCACAAAGCAAATACCGGCAAGATGTCACAGGATCCACAGCGTTCAGTGGGTATTTACCCTGCAAGGGTCTTAAGAGCAAATCATGCCGAAGAGACACAAATAAATGACAATCGAAAATGATATGATAGATTGTATCTGGGCTGCCACAAAGACAGAGCCTGTCATGGATGGGAATGCGTTTATACCTTCCAAAGAGCACCTTAGAAGGAAAAGCATTCACTCTAGTCAAGAAAAAGGTCCTTCACTGGGAAGGTAACACGAGATCGTTTAAATAACACACCATCTTGCCCAACTGATTTTCTATACCAAGCATAGCAGGGGAACATACGCGAGGTTGGGCTGGTCTGAGTTTGTGGTATTCCAAGTCCAAAAGTCTCTGTTTAATAATGCTAAATACAAAGCCTTCATCTGAGAGGTATAGGTCCTCAGTTGCAATCCCACTCTGCTTAAGCTTGGATGTAATATGTCACAACCACAGTGAGATGTAATTGTCTTTTTTGAGATATGATAGCAGACTTCGAGGAGCTGCTCTAAATACGATTCTAAGCCAATATTTAATTGTTAATATCCAGGCTTTAGTTTCAATTGAACTTTGACCTGTTTCTAGGCAGATTATGGGATAAGAGACGCAATTAGGAGCCCCTAAGAGCTGCTTCAGAAAGGAAGCCTGTATACCTTCCACTTTAGCGTTAAGAGCTCTCAACCAAAGAGGGATACCATAAAGTATTTGAGAGAGAGATTTGGCTTTAAATATCCTAATTGCTGCCGGTACAAATTGATTACCTGTTGTAAAATAAAACTGTTTGATCTGGGCGGTGGAACGATTGGCTAAGTGGATTGACTTATTATGATGAGTTACCCAAGAAAGATTATAGCTAAAAGTAATGCCAAGGTATTTAAAAGTTTTGACTTGTTCGATTTCTGTACTGCCCATAGACCATCTCGCCAGATGCCATCTTTTAGCAAATGTTATTACCTTTGATTTGGAAAAATTAATAGTGAGTTACTTTGACAATAATTGTAAAATGCCTCCAAATATCTTTGTAAGCCCACCCTTGACTGGGGGGGGGGGGTGAACATTAACTGAACTAAGGGAGTGGGCCAAGTCATTCAAGAAAAGGTTAAAGAGGTGAGAAGCAAGGACACCGCCCTGCTTAACTCCCTTCTGTGTAGGTATTCTTTCCGTTAAGTGACCCTTGGTCGAATATTTAACTTTACAAGAGGTGTTTGCATGCAGTTTCTTTAGTAGGAACAGTAGCCTCAGGTCTATTCCTTGTTTCTTCAATTTAGTCCATACTACATCCCTCGGAATAGAGTCAAAAGCACTTTTAAGATCTATAAATGCTACAAAAAGCTTTTTCCTTCCTAAATTCAGGTATTTTTCAATTAGGAAGTTCAGTGTAAGGCAGTGGTCAATCGCAGAATTTCCTTTGCAGAAACCTATCTGTTCAGGCCCAATTACATCATTTGTGTACATCCAATCTAGTAAACGGCATTCAAGATGTTTAGCGTATAGCTTGCCTAAAATAGATAAAAGGCTGACTGGACGAAAATTACTGGGCTGATCAAACCCACCTTTCTTGTAGACTGGAATTATTATAGAATTGAGCCAGGTATTTGGAATTTTGCCGTAATAATCAATAAGCGTAAATAAGGAAGCCAACGGCTGGGCCCACTAATCAACATATTTTTTAAGTAGTTCAGCTGGGAACCTGTCCGGGCCAGGTGATTTCCCCATTTTTAGATCAGCAATTAATTCGATGATTTCGTCTGTGCTCACCGGAGGCCATGCTGATACATCTAAGGCAATGGGATCATCCTCCTCATTGTAGGGAGCTACAGGGGCATCATACAAAGTTGAGAAATGTGCCACCCATTGCTGAGGTGTAATAGCCGGGGTGGCAAAAGAGGAGTTATCACTGGGATTGCTCGAGGTGAGTTTCCAAAAAGATTTGCTATCCTTGCATTTGATAGCCCTATACAATTGGTCCCATTTACCCTGAAAAAATATTTTTTCCCCCTAATGATAAAATCTTGGAAGCTTGCCTTATGTTTTAAAAATTCATTATATTTGCTAGAATCCCCAACCTGGCATAGTTCTTTAAACATGCATCTCAATTTCTTTTTCCGGATATGACATTCCAGGTCGAACCAAGTGGAAGATTTTAAGACAGCTACCTCAGCAGGTTTAGCTTTTAGACTACATTTGCTAATTATTCAGGAAAAGATGGAAAGAACATCTTCAACCGAAGCTGAGTTAGTTAAACCCACTCGCAAGCTGATCATTGGTTCAGATCCAAATAAAGTATGAAAATCCTTTTCTAAAGCTGCAGACCGTCTGATTCTTTTAAAAATATTATCGGAGGCATGACTATCATAAAGCGATTTGTGCTCAAAGTTTGATAAATTACATTTTAAAACTATAGTCAAAGGCAAATGGTCACTTTCAATGCGAGATTCAATGGTAAAATAGGAAATATCGGACAATAAGCTATACGAGCAGAGCATATAATCTATTATACTTTGACCCCTTGCGGAGCTAAAAGTGCACCCCTTTGAGTCGAGGAAGCAGCTTAAAATGTTCAAGATTATCAGATTGTGCATTATACAAAGGTCTAACATCTTCCTCCCTGCGGTATTAAAAGCTGCATCACTAGATGAGCGGGGTAAGCACAAAATCGGCGGTAAAAACCCTTCATCATCAAAGCCTAATTTTGAGAACCAATCATTAATACTATTTCCAATTCTAGCATTAAAATCACCAGCTATAAAAAGTTGATCTGCAGGAAACTTTTTAGTTAAGAATGAAATATAGTTAAAAAGCTTGTCCCAATTGGCAATATAGTCACCACCTTCTGTAGCCTGGGGTAAATAGACATTAACAATAATAAGATTCATCGAAGGTAGTACTAACCTAAGTGCTTGAGCTATAGGGGGACATGAATCTAGCAATAAAATCTGTGCATCAAAATTAACATTCACTAAAATTGCTAATCCAGCCCTGTGACGGCCCTTGCTAAAAAGTTTGTATGCTGGAAAAGTAAAATTTCTAAAACCATTTAAATTAAAAGGGTTTGCTGACCAAGTTTCCTGCAAAAGAATCAAAAGAAGTTAAAAAGTTTATAAAATCCATGTCATGCATTTTGTTTCTCCAACCCGCTATATTCCAAGAAACCAAACTCAAAGAACCAGAGGGGGTATAAGTACTTAGTCAGTCCAGCTCAATTATATGATTCAAAGAATTAGAAGGATCATCGAATATGCAACCATTTTGGGGAATGGACTTTGAGGCAAAATGTATGGCTTTCATGTTTGTAAAGCTTGAGTCGATCAGTAACTCCTGGGGTTTAGGAGTAGCTGGCCTGGTCTTTAGGCCTTTAGGGATCATTAGGGTAGGCTTCGCAAGGGGACTCAGTGAAGAAAGGATCATAGTCTCTTTGTTGTTCACTGCAGGGCAGGAAACCTCATCATCTCTTATGTTTTGTAGTCTGTTTTTTATTAATTCTAATCTTTCTAAAATCATTTGTTGATCCAGAGTGGGTAAGGTTCCAAAAGAACAAAGAAGATCTTCAATTGAGTTTTCCAAGAAGTTGTAGAGTGTGCTGTTCTGAGGTTGAGTCCACTGTTCACCGATGGGTTCTGAAGGCTGTTGGAGTTCTTTTGCAGACCTATCTATCGGATCAGTCACTGCCAGCTGAGGGAGTGTTGACTCCCACTGCTCTAGTCGGAGTTCTTCGTTGGCTGGCTTAGTCGTTGGCCTCTTAGAGAATAGGGCTTTGACTGTTGTATTAACAAAAACGCGTGTTGAGAAAATCCCTTTTATCCAAAGGTGCTTTTGATATTTTTGGATTAGTAGGGGCAGTCTAGCAGACTGAAATACTAGCATAATTCTTTGTGCCCATGGAGTCTGATTAAGGAGTTCTACTGATTTCAAATCAATCAGCTGAGGTTTAATATGAAGAAGCGCATGAAGATGGGATTTAGCCTGAAATTTGTTTTTCCAATTTGGGATTTTCCCTTTATAAGTGCCCACTGTTAAACAAACTTTGGTTGGTTGTAGTACCAAAGATTGGGTATAGTCTTCACGTTCTGGCCAAGTCTCTAGTATGCTGTTAATTCTCCGAGATGTTTCACTCTCCTGGCAGTCAGGTGGAACTCGACATAACTGCTGAGCTCTTTGATTAAATGCTGGAGAAGAGACCTGGGGATTATGATGTAATTGAGCGATTTTAGTATGGAGCTTCTTCATTTCAGTCATAAGACTGGAAAGATAAGTTTTGATTTCTTTTATATTTACAAAAATACGCTTCACTGTTTGGGCAATTAAAGCAATGTGAGACTGCTCAAAGGTGAGCACATCGGACTCTTCCTTTTCTTCTGATTCTTTCCTGCTTCCTTTTCCAGTTTTCTCTGACTCCAAAGCCCTGTTAGGGAAAAACGTATGCTGTTTCTTTAATTGCCCTTCCCCAGGACTGGCTTCCGTGTCTTCTTGCTTCTCTAGCACCAACCCTGATACTTCTCCACCCTCCAACTCCACGAACTCAGCAATCAGCCTCACCAACAGCAACAAAGTCCTCAACTCCCTCATTAGAGGTAAAAAAATCTTCTATCTTAGTTTGTTTGCCAGCTGATAACAGACTTGGCTCCTCAGAGCTCCTTGGACACTTGCCAAGAGTCATAGTCCTTCCTCCACTTTTGTTTTTACACTTGGTTTTTCCAAGTCCTCAAATCAAATCCCTGTTGCTGTTAACTTAGAAAATTTTCCAGAAAGATATATTCTGACCAATTGCGGTGTTATAGTTGAAACTAGATTGTAATCCACGTTAAGATTTACTCTTGCCTATCTAGTAATAGTAGCAGGATTTTTTTCCTTGGGTTGAAAAAGCAATCTACCTTAACCACACAAGAGATTAGGGAACTTCTCCAGGCAGCTCCCCGTCTTCGTCTCTCAGCTTGGTATACTCCTAATATACCTCTTTTACTATATTAATTAATGTATTGCCCAAGTGTTAGGTTCAGCTAATATTTAGAATTAGTCAGTTAAAAAAAACCCCCAAAGCTGCAAAGGCCTCCTATCAGTGGAATCCTCCCCGCCCTGCCATTTTGTTATTTTATATATATTGTGTGGAACTAATCTAGGTTATATAAAAGATCTTGCTACTCCACACAGCTAATTTTTTGCATTTAGGAAAGATTTTAATATACTTAAAAATAGATTGTACCATAATGTAAGTAAAATGAGAAGAGTAATAACAGTATGTTCAGTAATAGGTTGAGTGACATTTAGAAAATTCTCTTGAGTGTTTAGACTTGCTGGAGGGAAATACACTTTATAAAGATCACAGGCACTCCCTATGGAGACCTATAACCCCCCTTGAAGCTTCTCACCAGCGACCAATAGTTTTGTTCTCTGTGCAAGAGAGACAATTGCAATTGGCTTAAATATATGCTAGCACAGCCTCAGGGAATACTGATAAAGGGCCTTTAAAAGATTATTCAAGTATAGTTCAAAAAGGGAAGATATCAAAGCACTGTTAGCTATGTGTATAAAATCAAATGCCAAAAACTGTTAATCTAAGTTAGTCCCATACGTTTTACTGTAATATTGTTTCTTTTTTCCTCCTCCTCTAGAAATTCTGGTTAAAGCATATGTGCATTTACAAACAATTTAATTTTCACTACTGTTATTGGTGGGGAATTTTCCACAGGAAAAAGAAAAAGTATCTGAATATTAATATTGATAAAATTAATTAGCATCAGAATGAGTGAGGCAGTTGTGAACTCTGAAAGTGTAGTGTGCTTTCTGTGTTATGCAAAAGATCACAATTAGAAAAGGAAGAACTATCAATGGGTTGGAGAAAACACAAATCAGAAAGTCTAAAATGCTAAATTTGGTTTGAAATTGTGTTAAAATTCAGAACTGGCCATCTGGATACTTCGGACAAGTGTCCAGAAATATGAAGAACAACAAATGTAAAGCAACTAAGGCACAATACAACGATTAGTCTCTGTCTAAATGTTTTTCTACCCATATGTTGGACTAAAACTCTCCTGATTTCTACCGATCAGGTGGACTAGCAATTCTGAGGGTTCTCTGTCCATCACATCTCAAAGGCACTCACGATGTGGAGAAAGGCTGGTGTAATACATTGCACAGGCAACCAGAACAGTACTAACATTATGTTTTAAAATGAAGAAAATGAAAATGTGCAGCTTAGTCATATACTGGACAGCCTATATTTGAATTTGAAAGAAAATCATGTTTCTGTGTATGGACACCATTCTCCTTTTAAGGCAACTGTAAACTAGCAGTGCACAAGACTAAACTATTTATGAGGTCTCTGTAGTTACTAATCTTCATGCTCCCCTTATGCATTTTAGAAATGTCTTCTTTCTGTCGATAGCCCATCTTTTCTTTCACGGCACAAAGTGATGGACAGAGTGGTTCCCTTCCAACTTAATTTCACAACAACCCTGTGAGGCAGATTTATGTAGAGGTAGAAATTGGGGCAAAGCGATTTTGATTTGAACTGAGTTTCCATGGTCCCTTCCAAGAATCTTTTCATTATATTCCACTGGTTTCCAAGAAATCAAAGCTAACAGAACAGTTGTTTTAAAACCCCATAGCAACTTTAATCTAAATTGTAATAACTCAGATCTTTAACCTAGTTTCTGTCATCGCAGCTCAGACATGCAACTGTACAGATTCAGTACTATTTACCAGCTTTCCTTCTGCTATTACTTATTTACTCTGTTACGCACGTGATAGACCAGAACGTCCTCCGGTGGCAAAATAGCCTGTACTACTTCAGAAGGTATATAGGGGTCCGCTTTCCCGATTGCTTCTCTAAATAAAATTTTATTTACAAGTAGGAAGGCAGAAAAGCCGGGGGAGGGGGACAGTTTGTGTCCGAGCCCTTGGCTTCTTCTCGTGCTGGTTTCCTAAAGAGTTTTTAATGTGGAGAAGAAGTAAATGACACAACTTCGCTGCAGTTTGAAGTGGTACAGCCCATTCCATGACCTCAGAGCTCGCTCGCTCTCTCTTTCCCTTTTTCTTGTCACGTCACCGAATTGCATTTTTAAACCTGTCATTTTTTAACGAGCCTTGTTGTTTCTCTCGTTTTTGCGAGCTTGATTTTTTTTTCTTATTTATTCCTTGACACTTACCCTCTTTCTTCTTGCTATGAAGGACTAACTTTTCCTCCTTTTAGGTTGCGGTGTAGTTGCGGGGACTGTTGAGAGTTGAATTCACAAGTTTTGCATTCAAAGCCTCCTTTCTCTGGCTTAATCTCTCCAGACTATATTCCCAGCCCCTTACTGCAACCAAGTGTAAGTACAATGAACTATAATTCATACTTTTTTAAATTTCAGTTATACCAGAAACTCAAAATAGTGTACACTATTCTTCCCTTCCAATTTTAATACCAAAATAACGAAATGGTATGAGATACGCTACCTGATAGTGGCTGGGTTACTATAACATGCTAAAGTATTACAGTTCATGTTTTGTAAACTATAGGTTATGGCCTTACATGTCATGTGATACCACTGACTTAGTTTCCACACCATGCAAAACCATAGATTTAATCATGTTTATTAAGCACATCACAGTGGCTGAATTCACACCGCACACTAAACCAAAACCAACCAAACTACTTTATTGCAGAGTTCAGTTTGTGAAGCTACCTAATGTAGAAATATATGAATGTATTTGTGTAAATGCGTGACATTCTTGAATATGTGCTAGGGAATGCATGTATGCATGTTTCTGGGTGTGTAAGAATGAGTGGAAGTTGGGTGTACGTCAGGGGAGTTGGCTCTGTGTGTGTGAAGTGAGATTAGTTGTCTACTTGTGTGAGAAGATTGTGGGTGTGCATATGCACTAACTAGCAGGCCCACCTCCAAAATCCAGATGTAGTAGCAGCTGCATCCTTATTCTGAAAAGCTTGTTTATTCCTATTCTAGTCAGCAGAGAGGGTCATGGTGTTGCTATTATTTTAAGACAAATGGAAATTAGAAATTCTTGCTAATCTACTTCAGATCATCCATATCCCAGTCTGTTGGCACTGTACAACCTTTGTTAAATTGATATCCTCCTTATGAAGTCTTTGTGTATGTTTATATAACACCATTTACAAAAAATCAATAGAAGTGAAAAAATTGAATTGAATTTCAACAGGATTGTTTGAATTGGATTTCACATTATCCCGCTTCTAGATGGAGAATTGTCAGGGCTGCCAATCATTGCTCTTTTACTGACAACAAAAAGTCTACCACACTACCATTTGCTGTAATTTAGAATTACATGAGCAAAACTGGGAATGGTTCTTCATACTATGGATTCCCATGGGTACTTGGATGAAACTACTTTTATTTCCTCTTAGGGATCTTCCTCATGGCCTCATTCATGAACTTTCTTCCCATCCTGCCCAGTTGGCAGAAAAGTATACTACATAAACTGTGCTGCCCCACATCCTGCCTTTACCATGCCTTAGCACTGAGACCAGGCAATGTTGCTTCACTGAAACCATTTCTGTGGGGTAGCTTTATGGCAGAAATTGGTGGAATCTCTGCTGTCCTTTCCCATCCCACCCCACCCAGTGTCACCTCTTGGCAGGAAAGCCAATCACCAGTTGCACTTCTGAATATATGATGGGGTCAGAGGTTCAAGCTTTAATTTTTATTATTTATTTAGCCTTAATTTTCACTGTTTTCTGCATGCTTGTGCATGATAGGACTGTTGATCTTCCAAGACAATTAAAAGATCAATAAACCTATATCAAACAACCCACAGCTGCAAAGTCTGCCTGAGAGATTGGAGGACCTGATTTGAAATACAAAGCAAAGAAAACCGAACAAGAAATATCTCAGTATTTTTGTACCTCTGGATCTTGCTCTCCTGAAACTGGTTTCCTACCTGAATTGTTTTTGGTCAAGCAAAAAGCTTCTCTCTCCTATTCCCAATTTCACATATGTGTGTGTGCAGGTGTGTCTACTTATGCATTTTGCCTACTTTACAGTCCCCCTAGCATTCAAACACATAAAACATACATATGCTCCAAACAGAAGGGTTTCTGGCTGATAAATATATTGGTCTCCTGGGAGTTCAGTATTCCAGGGTAAAGACAGTATGACCCAAGAATCTGATCTCTATCGTAGTCAAAGCCAAAATGCCCACAGACATTCAGTTCCCAGTGACTGGATGAGGAGGGGTGTTGCAGATTGTTATTCCTGACTGCAGTGTTCCCAAGGTACTCTAAGTCACCAACTTTGGAAATTTTATATTGGGAGAAGAAGGAAAACACCACTTCAGTGGAACAGCTAAAGGCAATTCTAGGCTGTCTCAGCAGCACGGTGTGGATTTATTTTTTAATTTATTTACTGAATTTAGATAGACATCCATCTCACACAATTAAAAAGAAACCAGAAAAAATCAAAACAAAACCATTAAAAACAATTAGAACAATTAAAAAATATAAATATAAAACAACACAGGAGAGTGCATTCAAAATCTTAGATACAGTACAAAGTTTAAATGGAGATGACATCATGAGTATGACTGATCATTTTAGATGAGTTGAAGTTTCTCTGATTTTAGCTTGTTTCTTGGGGAGAGTGGAAGCTGAAACAGAACAGACTAAGGGCAGGGGGAAGTAACTTTCTCTCTTTTCTTTTTGATCCAGTTCTGTGTTACATATATGGGTTTGTCATCCTCATCATCCATTCCATCTTATTTATAGCCCAAGAATGGCAGAAATAGTTCTAATCAAACCCCTTGTCTTTCCAGTCACATGCTTGTCTGGAATATTTAATTTTATGTATAAAGTTAGTGTACAATATTCTTGCAAATAAGAATAAGGGAGAAGACTCAGCCCACACATTGATAGCAGTTGGATGAAGCCAGTCGCTTGTCCTCAGTGAGTTTTAATTGCAAACCTAATTTCAACTAAATATATTGATTTACTACTGTTATCAGAAATCTGAGTTCTCCTCTGCTCTTGTGTCTCCAACCTTTTGTCTAGAGTAACTTATTTTAGTTTATAAAACAAATTGAGATGGGATAGTTATGTGCACTGAATATGCCTTTAATGCTATATTTTAATAATAGGTCAGTTAGGGTGCAGAAATTATTCTAAGTAACACATCTGTTTCTCACTCCAGTGGGCCACAGCCTGTTCCAGATGCAGGAACTATATTGCAGTTATATAGTTCCAGATGCAGGAACTATATTGCAAAATCCATTTACTTGCACAACTGACTGCTTGCTGATTAGTTAATGTTGCAATCAATAACCATGTCCTAAGAATTACTATAAACAATACTCCTGGGTTATCTGATCATGCTATGCATCTGTTTGGGAAAAAACTCTGTTGGAGGGCAGTCAGGATAGGAGCAGATACAGACCTACATATAGCCAGTACTTAAACCAATGAGGGATTTTATTCTGCACACTAAGATATTTATGCTAATATAGTAGTGTGATCTAATAATATATACAAATGAAATTATTATTTATAAAACCCAGTATGTACAGCATAGTATACATAGGCATATAATATAAGAAATAATCTACAGTACTTATTTATTTATTTATTATTAAACTTGTATGCCGCCCATCTCCCCCAACGGGTGACTGGGCGGCTCACAATAACAAAAAAGAAAAAACACACCAATCCCTTCAACAGTGGCTAAAATCCATAAATAATTAAAATACAAACATACAGTAAAAATGTCCTAAAACCCCCCTGTATATTTTAGCACTAACACCTTCAAGATGCTGGGGGGGGGGGGGGAGCCAGAACCCATCACTCCACCAGCCATCTCCACAGATGCGAGCCCCTTTTTCCCTCCCTCTCCAGTCTCTTTCCCTCACTTTCCACTTGTTCTTTATTACAGCTTCTTCTTCTTCCTTCCTTATCTCAATTACTGATGCTGGAATGTCTGTGAGTTTTCTCCTGGCTGTCTTCCTGCCCAACAAAGCCTTTAACTCACAAAGTTCCACTGTCCAGTATCTGAATCTCCTTACCCAACACAACCCATTCTCCCAGACTTTCCACATTTTCACAAGTGCTCCAGGATTTTCCTCCTGACCTTCCTCCCTGTCCCAGGACCAGAATCTCTGGACTCGACAGGCCTCACTCCACTCCATGTTAACCAGGTGACGTCCTCTCCAGTAGGACGTCTTGCAGCATCTGCAATACAAGCCTCCCTCTGCTTTTCCTGCCTCTTTTTATATTCTTTACAGGTGCATTCTAACATTTTCCCTTTTCTGCCCGCTTGCTCTTGTCTGTCTTTCTGCCTGCTTGCTGAGTCATTGCCTCCCCCCCCCCCCAAAAAATCCATGACCTTGGCACAGACCCAGCCACTTTCCTTCAGCCAGGCACTCCATCCTGTCACAAACTCACAGAGGTTATTTTAATGTATAGCTAGGAAATGTTAGTCCTGTCCAGATTAGCATCTTACTTCTGAACAAGTATGCATAAGAAGCATTCTTCCTTCTTTTCTTAAATATCAGAAAGCACAGCTCTGTGTTTTAAGACAATGGCTTTCATGAATATGCAGTTCTCACCTGTCTTGGCTCCAGATATTTATTGTAGAACCCATCAAGCCTTTTTTAATATATAAGTTCATTCTCAAGTGTGATATATGTCATCATCTATTAACCATACTTAAGTAGATACAAATGTCATGTCATTACCACTTAATTATTTCATGTTTCTAAAATAGCATTTATATATAGAATGACAGATACTTTGAGAGGACCTTTGCCCTTAAAGGAGGATTTTTGTCCTTAAAGGCAGCTTAGAAACATTTAAACATAAATCCTCTCCTCTTTCTCACACACATTTATAGAATACATAAAATATTTTGTTTCTTGGCTTGTTTAATTTAGACTGCATCTGTTGTGTCAAAAATGGAGACTGCTGTAAAAGTAATATGGAAAGCAAAAGCAAGAAATTGGCAAAAAAAAAATAGTATGACATTAAAAACACACACACACATAAGACGACACAGTAGAATGGGGTCAGTGAGTGGGTGAAAACATTAGCTTTTCCTCCCCAACCCCAAAAGTGAGAAAAAGGCAATTACTTTTGGAACCTTTGGAAATGTAGAGGAAGGAGGGAATGGCCTTGAGAGACAGGAGAAAGAGCCACTACCAAGGCAGTGGTCAGATAAAAAGGGTCCTGAGTCCAGGGCAACTCTGTAACATCTCAGACAAACCCTCCCTAGTTCACATGAAGATAAAAGTGTGTGTGTGGGGGGGGGGGTGTAGCACATTCAGACTTGCAAGATTCTGTTACCATTGCTTTAGAATAAAAGTAATACTGGCTTGCATGACATTGGTTTCCCAGTCTGATCTATCTTAAAGGGCTGACACAAAAATTAAGCAAGTGAGTAAATAAATAAGGTAATGAAAAGTTGGGGGTGGAAGACCAGAGTACAAACAGTGAAATAACAAACAGAAGAGGTCATAACAGGGGAAGGATAAACTGGACTTTGATAGTAAGGGGGTGAGAGGATGAATCAGAAACAGCAATTCTTGCAAGTTAAAGGTAAGGGGGAAAAAATCCTTTCTTCTTAGAAATAAGGCTGCAGGGTGAAGAGAAGCAAGACATAAAGTTGCAAATCAAAAATAATATAAAATGCTTCGTTTCCTTGTCCTCCCACAGGATTCTTACTTGAGCAATGTCAAACTTTCTGAGTCATGCTTATATGATTAGTGCACTGAAATCTTGGCTTCAGAGGGACACGTACACATAATAGTTTTCAATTAAATTAAGATTACTTGATGAATCAATATTTAGGAAAAAATGCTTTATATTTGATGTACCTCACAAGAAATTTGAATCAGTGTTGTTAGAGGGATTTGTGATGTTTGCATCTTGATTGGAGAATAGTAGGAAGGTATAAAACTCATTGGACACAGTTGGTAATTCTTTAAAATAAAGCTAACTTCTTGTAATATTTCATTGTTACCATTTGTTACCATAGTTAAGTATTTTAAAATACTACTGAAAGTAGACAACTATTTTGCTGAAATGAAAGAAGGATTTTAAAGTTCTTTAATACTCTATTTTTTCTTTTGGGAAAAAAAAAAAACTCTTAAAATGTATGTGTTAAAAAAATTGTATTGATCTTTACATTGGATATTTTACCTTATTTTGTAAGGGTAAATTTTATTCAATAGTTTGCATTTCAGCTCTCATAATTGCAAGATTTATGCTTTTAACACTGTATTTATCTCAAAAATGAATATAACTACATGTAATGAAATTCACTGTTCAGTTGTATAAAATGCAATAATGATAGCAAATGAAGTAAACAGTGAGGTTGCGGTTCTATACAATGACAGCTTGGGGAAAAAATCAGTATTCAATCATTTGGTTCTTTAAATGAGATTTGCAACAAATTGTTCCAGAGTTTTTACATATATACCCATCAGGCTATTCCCTTCTGAGATTAGTAGTGTTATGCAGGGTACAGACAAAATAAGAAACAGCAAGCCCAAGAAATCAAAGACATGAGATGAAGAAAAGGAGGCATGGCTAAAACAACTTGATACCAATACCATTCAGTACAGACAGTCCCCAGGTTAAGAACATCTGACTTACGGATAACTCATACTTACAAACAAGCTGTCTATTACTAAAAATGGTGGATGGCGTTCTCCTTCCTCGAGCTGACGAACCGCTGAAGCCGCGCAATGGTTTCATGAACCTCAGAAGCCACATGTTTTTAATGTACAGCCTGTTTTCAGTGGTTTTCAGCAGTTCATGAAACCATTGCATGGCTTCAGCGGTTCGTCAGCTTGAGGAAGGAGAACGCCATTTGCCATTTTTAGTAATAGGCAGCCCATTTGTAAGTACAAGTTCCAACTTATAAATTTGAGTTAGACGGACTTAGGAATGGATCTCGTTCTTAACCTGGAGACTGCCTGTATCTCTCCATATAATTTTTATTCTTGCAAACTATCTACACACCACTTTATACACTGCTTTTGGTTCTTTAAACTTCTCTTTCTGAGAATCTCATCAAATCCATCCAACCACAACTTTTTTGGTCTTCTCTTTCCTTTTGATCCACTCATTCTTTTGTTTTTGTTTTGTAATTTGTCCTTCATTCTTTCTATGTGATCAAACTACCTCAATGTATTGCTTTTTTGCTGGTCACTCATTTTTGTATACAAACCATTTTCACTGAGAATCCATTCATTCTTGACTCTATTTTTTCTCATTTTACCACACATGCTTCTTAAGTACCCCATTTGCACTTTATTCAACTAAGTGATGATTTATGATTATGTGCTTTCAATTTGCTGTCAACTCTTAGCAACCACATAGATAGATTTTCTCCAGGATGATCTGTTTTCAATCTGGTCCTTCAGGTCTTTCAACAGTGTACCCATTGCTGCTATAATTGAGTCCATCCACTTTGCTGCTGGTCGTCCTCTTTTTCTCTTTTCTTCCATCAGCATTATAGATCTCTTAAAAGAACTAGGACTTTATATAATGTGTCCAAAATACAATCATTTGAGCCTGGTCATTTGTATCTCTACTGAAAACTCTGGATTGATTTGTTCTATGATCCATTTGTTTGCTTTCTTGTCTATCCATGGTATTCTCAGGAATCTTCTCCAACGCCAACATTCAAAAACTTCAACATTCTTCCAATTTGCACTTCCATAGAGTTCACAGGGAAAACCATTCCCTGCATGATTCTGATCTTTGTAGGTACAGACACATCACAGCATCTGAATATCTTTTTCAGGCCCTTCACTGCTACTCTACCAAATGCTAATCTGCAGCATATTTCTTGACTGCCAGTTCCTGTACTGTTGATAATCAATACCACAAGAGAGAAGCTATCCATCATTTCAATATCTTCATTGTCAATTCTAAGGTTGCCGTGCCTGTTGTCATTATTTTGGGTTTTTTTAATATTTAATCTTAACCCCATATTTTCATGGTGCTCCTTGACCTTCCTTACTAGAGCTTGCAGATCATTTGCATTTTCAGCTATCAGAGTAGCGTCATCAGCATTCTGATGACACCTTGTCCTTTTTGACCAAAACTGATATGTTCAAAACTTGTTTTTCTATGGAAGATTTGTGTACCATTCCCAATAATCTGAGCCCCCCTCCTCTTGTTACTAAAGAAGTGGTAATTAAACTATTTTCAGAATCATTGTGTCCTTCAGATTCTTTCTATCCTGTCTTCTGTGCATCTGTTCTTCCTTTTCTGATGTTCTTGACTAGATTGATTAATTATCCTTTTATGACAGGTATTTTCCAGTTTTTCTGACACATGCTTATCTTCATACCCATCTAAAAAAGCAACCAAATAAACTTCTTTGATTACTTTGGTTTGTTCTAGTTATGACCTAGTATCTTTTGTTGTTGTTTGTTTCTGTATTTGTCAGCAAATAATTTTATTGACATATTTTGTATGGGTAATTTTATTGAGTTTACATTGACTCTGGTTGTCCATGTTTGTTTCTTTGTTTATTTATGCAAGTTTTTGGCTGCCCATCTATCTGAGAAACTCCAGGTAGCGAAGAACATGAAAAATGAGACGTTTATTAAAAGAAAAAAAATTAACTAAAACTACACTGGGGCTCAATAAAAACATGAAACCATTAGATAAACCATTCCAGAGCTCCCATGCTAACTTCCCATCCCCAATGCCTAGGGGAAAAGCCAAGTTTTCATGGCCTTGCACAATAGTTTTGCTTGTGGCTAAGACAAATACTGTAACTGCTGCTAAATTGGTCTATAGCATTTGACACTTGATCATAAAATTCAGTTTTTGTCTGAGTTCATTGGATATCAATGATAAAGTTTCTCATTGGTTTTAATCTGTATTTCTCATCACACATTTTCTGTCAAGTGGAAGAGTCTCTATTCTCAGCTCTTCTGGTTATTTGGTTGTTCAGAGTCTGATCTTGGATCCACTCTTCTTTACTTGTACACATTATTGTTGGGTTCTTTGATTTCTTTGATTTTCAGATCTACGTTGATATTCAGGCTTATTCTGCCTTGGTCTCAGATGATGCAGCATTCACTCTTTTAAATACCTAACTTACTTGGATGAATTCTCACCACTTTAAGTTAAGCCTGGAAAAGACTGAGCTTAGAGTTTTTTCATGCTTATTCTCTTTTTCTTTTTTACTTTCCTTTATTTCTTTGCTCTTCAGGGCTATCAGTTGTAGGTATTTTGTGTGGTCTGTAATTTTGGGGGTTTTGCTTATGAGAAACTTATTTTAAAACCTTTCATCAATAAATCTACAATAACTGGATTTTTTTTGCCTTTTAAATACTTAGAGAATTTGTTCATTTCTCAGTTTGGAAACAGCTAAGCAGTTAGTCCCCACCTTGGTGATGTCCCATCTAGATAGCTGCAGTAGTTTAGCAGGCTTTCCTAATTTTTCTTTCCTCTTCCTTCTCTGTGTCCAGAAGTTGCAGTTGGTATGGTTCTAGATCTCTCCTAATGTATCCCTAGGTCTTCTTTTTATCAGTCCCTACATTGGTTGGGACTTTGGGAGACTTAATCAGTTTAAATTGCTGGTAAATGGCTGACCTTCTAATTATACATATAGGAACACCCAGTTATTAGAATAACTTGATTACAGTTCATGTTCTTGTATACTCAGCTTGATAATGCAACCAAGATCTATTAGTTTTTCTAGAATCAACCCCCTCTCTGTGTCTGGAGACTCTTATAAAGCCTTTTGTAGGAATGTTCTGAACCCAGACAAATCTTTTCTCTCATTATTCACCACAGAAGTGTATTAAAATTGTGATAATATTAGGAAATGTTTCTATTGGTTGTTATATTGTATTAAGAAATTATCATCCTGATTTATTGTAGTATTGGTTTTTCTGGTATATATTTTTATTTACTGGTACCGCACAAGCACAGACTAAATTAAGCTTCATCTCTTCCTCTTCTTCTGACATTCCCAACTCTCACTTTCCGCAGATTTTCTCCTTGCTCTTTCCCAAGAGAGAAAGAATAATGGCTGAAGCATAGCTGTGGGCATGGATACTGAATATGATGGTGCCATTTGGTTGGAAACATTTTTCTCAGTGCACCATCAGGGTTAGAAGCCACTTAACTTGGTTAGTAAAACGTTGGTCCTATTATCCTTGGAGTTGGAGAGCTTTTAGCAATTAATATATGTAAGTCATAAGCTATCCTTGATGTAATTAATACTCAGTGGTTTGCAGGCTGAATGTAAACAAATGAATTATTTTTTAAAGTTTATGAGAAATGTCACTGGCCACTCAGCTACAGTCACAAATAAAACACTGCTTAGCTGCCTACTACTTCATTACTTGTATATAATTAACAAAAAATAGAACGCCATTATGCTGTCACTTTTCTCATTTATCAGGCATTTTGGCAAGATCTCAAATTTGATATCTATCATTGTTGCTATGGTTATAGTTAACAGTAGATTTTCAGATACATATGTAGATTTTGCTTGACTTTTCTTATGAGCAGAAAGCATGAGAACTAAGGTGCTGAATATGCCATGAAGGCATAATATTTTGCTCCATTTAAAATCCCCCAGTTGCTGGAATTTTGGTTGATTAAGGGCAAAGTGAATCAAAAGATTAGAGAGATGGAGAGGAAATGCAGGAAACCTTGTCGATGTCCCTGGCCTTGACAGAGTTTAAATGTTGAAACAGTAAATAAATTGCTGGAAGAACAATTCGTGATTGTAATATTTCACACCCAAGAAGTATTATTTATGTATTTGTTAGATTTATATTCTGGTTTTTTTTTCTTTTTTTTCCCCCCCAGGAGCTCAGTTCTTCATACCCGGGGATATCCTCCCTCGCTCCCTTCCCCCTCCCCCCATAACAGTCTTCGGAGAAAAGCTGAGCTGATTGTTTGGCCCAAAATCAGCGGCTGACTTTCTGTGGCTGAGGGTAGACTTCAATGTTGGGTTTTATAGTCCTTGTCCAACACCTTAAACATGATACTACCACTATTGTTTGCATTGGGCTGCTGCTTCCTGTCATAGATTAACAAGTATGGTAGTTGAGCAAATGTTAGCTTAATATAGGGCTTTGTACTGGCTTTGGACCACGCTGAATGTATTTTGGAAGACAAGCAGTGAAGTGAGTAGGGCAATGAGGCAAAGTGAATTGAGTCATAACGCTCAAATAGATGGATTCTTTTTCCTCTTGGTTTGGGAGGAATGTTTGTGTGTATCTGTGTATGTGTTTTTGCTTTTTTTTTTAATATGTTAAGCCTACTCAACAATTTTCAGATGTTTCTTGCCTCACAATGACATGAAACTATCTCAACAATTTTCAGCTATTGTTATCAGAGGCATATGGTGGGGGGAAGACAGGCAATTTTTATTAATGCTAAAGTTGATCCTAGTTGGTTCCATAGATGTCCTTTCCATTGTGGAGAAGAAATGTCATAAACCACTGCTTAGGTTTGCCATTCTCCTGTTTTGTGAAGGAGCATTGAGGTCTGCTGAGGCCTGCGATGCGCCGGATCTGAAAAGTGAAGCTTCTCTTAGAGTTGGTTGTGGAAGCCTGAGATTTCCCATTTCTAGTTATTCCTTCTAATCTATAAATTTCTATATTCTTAGTTAGTTTCTGTGAATTAAGATGCCAAGGAGCATAAAGAAGGCTGAGGCTTGAAAACGTCAGTTTAAATGTGGTGATACACCTGCTATTTTCAGGAGCACAGATTGTGGAAGCAATCATGCTGCCGGCAGCTTTCAGATCTGCGAGTGTGAATGACACTATAGAATTTGTTACTGCTGTTGAAGCAGTGGTAGAACAGAGAAGTTGCTGATATAGCTTTATGGGGAAAAGATTATATTTAAAACTAATAGCTTCAGGGCTACAGCAGTCTGCTGCCTTGAAAAATGCTGGAACTGAGAATTTCTCACTTTTCTCTCACACTGCCAAGCATTTCATTTTTAAAAGCTTGTAGTTTGCTGCTCATACATAACTATAATCTTCCCATCAGACACTAGCCCATATGCATGGCATAGTATCTAAATGGAGATTTTTTTTTTTTCCTCTCTCTCTCCCCTTTAGAATGAGAAATGAGTTCCTTGAAAATGGATCTGTCTTCTCATGGCTCACCAGCAAGCATTATAGAAACAATTGCTTTACAACTAGCATGCAGTCCAGTAGATAAGAAAGTTGCTCTTCGCTTAGATGAAGAAGATGAGCTAAAACACCTTCGTGAATGTTTCCACATTCCCAAAGTGACGGATCTGCCTCCAAGTAAGAACTGCAATTATACTAAGGTGGCTTTGCGTTTTCTTGCATGTGTCTATTGTAAATCTGCGGGAATCATTGCCACTTAACAGATAAATGGAGCGCTGGCAACCACCTCTCTGAACACAGCGTGTTTCCTGCATTGCTATATCAGTACCTCAAGTTGAATGCTTTATGCTCTCATTCCTGTCCTGAACAAAACAAAAGAATACAATACAGCACTTACATAGTGCTTATGCTGTCACTCAGCCTCCTCGAACAATATAGTGACTGACTGAAAATTATAAGCAAGAGTGTATCTTAATAGGTTTAAGCTGCTTGCCTTTAGGTACTTATTGCACCAAAAAATAAATAAAATAAAAGCCTCAAGCATACAGGTTTTGCTTTTTTTGTTGTTGTTGTTGTTAATTGTTAAAATCCATCAAGATCTTCTATATAAACAGTGTTTGGAATGAGGTCAATCTAACAGGAATAATTATGTTAGGATAGTTGGCTTTAATGGTTAATTAAATAATTGTACAGTTGGATCAATTAAAACAATGTTCTTGATTAATTTTATGAGACCTTGGCAGCACTTACGGTGTTAAAAGTATATATTATACCTGTCTGTATGAGAATAGGCCACTCTCTATAGATGGTATGCACACTATTTGTATTAACATAGATATTGTGCATATACTACACACACACACGTGTGTGTGTGTGTGTGTGTGTGTGTGTGTGTGTGTACCCCTTTCTATTGTACTGCTGAGAATGTTTCTCCTGATATGATGTGTACTGTAACTGGTACATATCATCTAAAATTCAGGAGTAATCGTATTAAAGTGCAGAGAAAGAGAAGAAGTTGATTAGTAAAATACTTGATTAAAAGGAATCCAACCAACTGAATAAGATTTCTTAAATCAGGTGACAGGCCTATTTGTTACTCTCTGGAATTAATCATTTCTAATGGCTTCCATTCTATTCATTAGGAAAATATCTGGTATCTGGGATGGGGGCTGGAAAGGGAGTAGGGGGTAGGGGAAGAGGATTCTCAAATAATTTCTCTAAACCAATCTGAGGCCTAGAAAATAAATTGCCTCTCAATCAATATTCAGTGTAATTGGAGCAATATCATTCCATTAGTTGAGAATGCAGGAACATGTCTGAATAGATTCTGAGTTGGGGTGTGAAGGTTAACATTAACTGGATTTATATTATACATTATATTTTACTTATATTAACGTGTTTTCATTCTATCAGTTTTCATGATTAATTCTTTTTTTAAGAAAAAAAAAACTTATGAAAAATCCATGTTTGCTACCATTCACAATTTTCCCTAATATGCAAAGTATTATGAACAACACTTCCTAAATTATACTTTAAAAATATGTACTACCTTAATATGCCCATTTTACAGGCAGTCTATATATAGACACAGACATATAGATAGCTAACTTTCCCACTTTTTTCGATACATCTTGCCCAAATATACCATATTTTGTGGTCAGTGGCAGTCATAGGTACCTTCTCTTCTTTGCAGCCTATGTCTCCATGGAGGCTGTTACAATAAGGTATATAATTTTGTTCCCATGGAAATCTGTGGTGGATCTCTTGTATGCCCCTAGTTTTGAGCAGGGGATATGCTTTTCCCCCAAGCTTTGTTTGTGTTGCTGTAGTCCCCAGGGATCAAATGAGATGACTCTAAAGCCACCTCGCAACAGAACACACAGACCTGAATGATCCCTCAGGAATCTCTGAGACCGAGTTGGGTGAGGCCTGGAAGTTCTTATGGAGAAGAAAACTTTCATGTGGTCCTGGAACACATTTGTGAATGAGGGACACAATCCATTCTTCTGTATATAATGTTATCTTTTCAGAAGGAATCAGGCTCACCTTTTTTTGAGGTAGGCTTTAACATTCTGATTTTCCAAGTCTTGGAGAGGAAATTACAAGAGTTTCTATTAAAATGTAATGAATTTTACAGTGGCAAAAGCATTTAAGATATCTGTTCTTCAGGGTAAAAGCTCAGTTTAGCCAATGAATTTGTCACTATCGCCCCTTCTCTGTTTTTATACAATTGTTTAGTTCTTCCATTTCTGAATTTTCAAATTAACATTTCCTTAGTTGTAATTCCAGGTAAAGATCTTAGTTTCATATTGGCTGTGAAAAATCTTTGACTAATTCTGATGAATGATTTTGGCAATTTGTCTGGTTGGGAATGGATAATGGTTACAAATGTAAATGCATCTATAATACGCAAAGTCACATGGTATTTCTCTGCTACCCTAATTCAAGGTTCATATTTAGTTTTATTTTTTTGTTCTAAAAAGCTCACAAATATACATCTATAATCCATTCCTTATAACTACTTTACCATATCGATTTCAAAATTAAGCAAGCAGCCTAGCTACCGTATTTTTCCGTCAATAAGACACCCCCATGTACAAGACGACCCCCACTTTTCCAACCCAAAATTAAGAAATCAATATTTTAAAGATGGTGCAGAACACATTTTTATTTAGTAATTAGTTAACATTTACCTGATACACTCGGTGGGAGGAGGTCCAAACCGTCTCTCTGCAGCTCTATTTCCATGCTCTTTTGCATAACTGATTACATTCAAGCACAAGTGAAACTACCGATAGCTTGTCTCTGCAAACAGCCTTCCTCTAATTGGTTTGTTCAGCATCAGCTGACGTCAGTTACATAAGGCTCGTGATTGGAGGAAGTCTGTTTGCAGACTCAAGCTATTTCACTCGTGATTAGAGGCTAGCAATAGGAGGAAGCCTATTGCTAGTATGGGCAGTTTTGCAACCGCATGGTTCTCTCCTCGGCTGACTTCCTTGAATAAGACGCCCTTCAATTTTTAGGGTAAGGATTTTAGAAAAAAGTATCGTCTTATAGTCGGAAAAATACAGTAAGTCAGAAGAGAGACTCTTTTTTTTTCTTGCCCCTCTCAGCAACTTCCATAGTATACTTTGCAAAGAGATAATTACTTATTAACAGAGATCATGATAGTAAATGTTGAAGAAGAGAAAGGCAAGAGCCAGTGTAGATGCTTCTGGATTGCATGTGCAGTCCTCCTCTCTGTTCAGCATACAAATACTGCTGTTAATGTGAAGGTTTCAGAGCAAAGGCAACTTTTCCCTATACAGTAATTCAGCATTGCCTTCGCAGATTTACTAATTGCACAGGCAAAGGAACATTGCAGAAATTGCTTGTATTTCCTTGCACAAACACAGTATATGTAACGTGGATATAGAACACCCTAACAATACTTCCATAGTAAGGGGAAAAAAAGTGAGAAAGATCTTTAAAATTTTTTTTAGAAATAATGACATAGTTCTTCCGTGGTTCTTAGATTGCTTATACTAGGGTCTCAGACAAACTAATCACAAATGCCATAAGCCTTGTTCATTAGCCTAAGGGCTACAATACTGAAGCTTTGCATTCATTGATACAAATGAGTTTAGTGAGTAAAAAATTAAGGGTATCATAGTATGCCGTTATGCATAATTGCACATAATGCTACCTGGCACACCTGCGTTACTTTCTTGTGCTCCACTGTATGTTGCTAGAGGGAAATGCTTTCTGCCTAGTTGGTTGACATGGATGACTTCTTCCAAACATGCCTGCTCCTATTGTCTGCTCTTCTCTCTTTTTCTGTGATTTGTCCTTCTGCTCTTTTCCTCTGCTGCTGCATTTTTTTAAAGTGGAATTGAGAAATGAGGACTTTATTGTTAAAAAGGAGTAGCTGTCAGGTTTAGCCCAGGAAACTCCAGGAGACAATACAGATTCAATCCAGCAAGGTTTAATTGGCTTCAATCCATTCACAGAATCTTCTCAGACTGAGAGCAGTTCCCAGGGTCACACTACAAATATCCTTAGCATTCCTCAGGGAGGGGCCAGTCTCATCCTCTTATCTCTTGCCCGCTCCTCTGGGGATGAGAGTCCATGTTTCACACCTCTGCTCCACACTCCCACAGTAGCACCATAGCTGACAATAATAGCTAAGCAGGACTTTTATTAGTATGAGAGATCACCAAGAAATCTCAAGGGATGTTAGCTAGGCTGAAAAATTAAAAAAAAAAAAAATCCCAAAAGAAGGCAATGCCAAGCCACTTCTATATTATTCTTATATCTTCAAAGTGGTTCAAATGAGACCATCATTTATAGAAACCAATTCTTTGGCAAGACTGTTGCTGTTAGTCTAACAGAAATTAAACAATTTGACTGACTGGACAACTTTTATGGTTTTGTATTGGTTTACTTTTTGGCATTTAACAAAATTGCAGTCTAAGGGTCCCAGTCATTTATTAGCTACATGAAGCTCAGACTAATATAGGAAAGGACAATATATATATGAAATATAATTAATGAAAGATAATAGATGCATATATGTATGGAACTAATTAATAAGGATTAGAAACTTAAAGGAATAGTAAATATATTTCAGATGGGAAGAAAATGGTGAAGATTTCAGGGATGACAGCAAGTTGGAACTTTATATACTCTCCATAGTGTAAATTGGTTACCTAATGTGACTATTAACATTTGCAAAACAATTTACCTTCTAATTCTCTTACAAGATTCCATGCCATGAAAAATAGTTTGGAATTTAGATTGACTCAACATACTTCTGTTATTCATTCTACAAATTCTTTTCCATATATACCAAGTATACATTTCTTTCTTTCTCTGGTCCCCTCCCGTCCATGGAATTTGTGTGTAGTATAAGAAGGGCTTAAGGTAGAGAGTAATCCCACCTGCTCCAACCTCAGGTTTTGGCAAGTAGTAGCCACATCCAGTTAAATCTTTGGGGAAATAAATTCCACAAACGTCTTTCTTTTTATCTGAAAATAATGATACAGTCCTCCCACAGATTAATTGCCTAAGGAGATTGCTTTATTTTGGTTAATGGCTGGGTAAGGCTGACATAGAGAAGTAGGAGGCTTAAGGATTGCCTACCAATGAAGCATGTTTTTGTAAAGTGGGTTGGGAAAGAGGTTGAAACCACTAGTCCCAATTGCCATTTCCAAAGCTTGCAAAACTCTACACTATATAGCAGTTGGCTTGCATTGGTGGCCTTTGTTATTCACAAGAGTTCAACTGCAAGATAAAACCATGGATATTCTCACTGCACCAGCTGCAAAAGATTTTGCATGTTAGTTTGGAAGATACTAGAGAGTGAAGTCAAGTGGGCCTTAGGAAGCATTGCTAACAACAAAGCTAGTGGAGATGACAGTATTCCAGCTGAGTTATTTAAAATACTAAAAGACGATGCTGTTAAAGTGCTGCACTCAATATGCCAGCAAGTTTGGAAAACGCAACAGTGGCCACGGGATTGGAAAAGGTCAGTTTACATTCCAATTCCAAAGAAGGGGAATGCCAAAGAATGCTCAAACTATCGCACAATTGCACTCATTTCACATGCTAGCAAGGTTATGCTCAAAATCCTACAAGCTAGGCTTCAGCAGTACGTGAACCGAGAACTACCGGATGTACAAGCTGGGTTTCGAAGAGGCAGAGGAACTAGAGATCAAATTGCCAACATTTGCTGGATCATGGAGAAAGCACGAGAGTTCCAGAAAAGCATCTACTTCTGCTTCATTGACTATGCAAAAGCCTTTGATTGTGTGGATCACAACAAACTGGCAAATTCTTAAAGAGATGGGGATACCAGACCACCTTACCTGTCTCCTGAGAAATCTGTATGCGGGCCAAGAAGCAACAGTTAGAACCGGTCATGGAACAACCGATTGGTTCAAAATAGGGAAAGGAGTACGACAAGGCTGTATCCTGTCACCCTGCTTATTTAACCTATATGCAGAATACATCATGAGAAATGCCAGGCTGGAAGAATCACAAGCCGGAATTAAGATTGCAGGGAGAAACATCAATAACCTCAGATATGCAGACGATACCACCCTAATGGCAGAAAGTGAAGAAGAACTAAAGAGCCTCTTGATGAGGGTGAAAGAGGAGAGTGCGAAAGCTGGCTTGAAACTCAACATTAAAAAAACTAAGATCATGGCATCTGGACCCATCAATCCCTGGCAAATAGAAGGGGTAGAAATGGAAGCAGTAACAGACTTCATTTCTTTGGGCTCCAAGATCACTGCAGACGGAGACTGCAGCCATGAAATTAAAAGACACTTGCTCCTTGGGAGGAAAGCTATGGCAAACCTAGATAGCATATTAAAAAGCAGAGACGTCACCTTGCCGACAAAGATCCGCATAGTCAAAGCTATGGTTTTTCCAGTAGTAATGTATGGCTGTGAGAGCTGGACCATAAAGAAGGCTGAACGCCGAAGAATTGATGCCTTTGAACTGTGGTGCTGGAGAAGACTCTTAAGAGTCCCCTGGACTGCTAGGAGGTCAAACCAGTCAATCTTAAAGGAAATCAACTCTGATTGCTCATTGGAAGGATTGATAATGAAGCTCAAGCTCAGATGCTTTGGTCACCTAATGCGAAGAGAGGACTCTTTGGAAAAGACCCTGATGCTGGGAAAGATGGAAGGCAAAAGGAGAAGAGGACGGCAGAGGATGAGATGGCTAGATAGCATCACTGAAGCAATGAGCATGAAATTGAGCAAACTCAAGGAGGCAGTGAAAGATAGGAAGGCCTGGCGCAATATGGTTCATAGGGTCACAAAGAGTCACACACGACTTAACAACAACAAAATTGGAAGATACAGAATGAAATTTCAAAGGAATTTGTTTAACTGCCCTATCCATGACCAGGAATAGATTAAACTCACTTATAAGCTCTTCTTTGTACTCTGCCTGTGAACATTTGAAAGTGGTGGAAACATTATGAACACCTGAAAGGATATTACCCAAAATAAGGTCAAGGTATGTTCTCTATCATTCCAGAGTAATGAACACAGAATAATGGTTTTAAGTTATAAGAAGGCAGGTCCAATACTATATTTGGGGGGGGGGGGGGGGACAACTTCACAACAGTAAGAACAGTTTGATAGTGGGACCAGGTATTCAGGCAGGTGGTGGTTCCTGCTTCAGTGGTCAGTAGCTAAACAGCTATCCATTGGAGATGTTTTAATGAAGATTCTCTCAGTGACCAGGGCAATGAACTCAGTGTCTGCTTCCTACAGTACACAATGATTTTATGCTAATCAGAATTGAGTTTAAGCCCTGTCTTGATTAGGGATGATGCTGACAGCAGTAGATTCTTCCACAATTCTACAATGAAACATCTTGAATTGTACCTGGAAGCTCACTGGTAACCAGTACAGCTGATGGATCAGTGGTGCTATGTGGAGGAAATGGAAAGCACCCATAATTATTTGACAGCTGTATCCTGGACAGGCTGTAGCTTCCAAATGGTATTCAATGGTAGCCACATGTAGAGCACATTGGAGTTGTCCAAATGGGAGATGACTAGGACATGAATTATTATGAGAAGAGCATTCCAGTCCAGGTAGGAATGCAAGTAACTCACAAGATGGATTTGTGTGAAGACTGTCCTGGCCATTGGTGCCAAGTGCTCATTGAGCAGGAGCTGAGAGTCTGTGTATCAGTTGTACCTAGGGCAGTACCAGCCTGTTGAGAACTAAAGATGTACTGCAAATCACTGTGACCAAGGGGTCCTTGGAACCAAAGCCACTAAGACTTCCTAGGATTGAGCCTAACCTGATCCTCCCTATCCAGACCCTCACAGCCTCCAGGCACCTGGATAGTATCTCTACAGAGTTGCTTTGTTCAGCCAGGGGTCAAGATACAGAACAACATCTTGTTAGATTGTAAAGCTAAATATACAAAGATGTTCTTTCAGTAGCCAGAAGTGGAATGCACAAACCAGTAGCTAGAGGTTGGTGCATGCACACACATCCCTTGTGCGCCACATATATGTAGGTGAATGCCTACAACTGAAGAAGACTGAGTAATTCTATCAATTTCTGCCAGATTTCTGTGTGACCCTACTGTCTGTTAATTTGTCAGAAAGATGTGTGCACATTTCAAACACCTCTCAGATACCTATATTTTGTAGATTCTATTTAAGATTTCCCTTAGGCAATGCAGTATTTTTAATTGAAGCATTTGTGGTTATATTCCTCCTTAAAATTGTGGGGGCAGGTTGGACATCAATTGCCTGAAAAAATGTTTGAAGTTTGGATTTTGATGTACATCTGCAGTACAGTTTCTTCTACCTATGAATTCTTTAAAAATACTTACAAAGCAAGGAGCTGGTTAATTTAAGTGTCTCATGGTCTGTGTCAGTGACTGATGCACCGTAATGTCTACTAAGCATCTTTCTTGCAGAGGTACAGAAGACACAAATTAATTGAAACTGGAATGGAATGGAAATGGACATAGATTGTGATGATTGTTCAGTAAAAAATATTCAAGTTTCTAAGAAAAGGGCAGTGAGTAATATTATATTGTTCCAAGTTGCGTCTGTCAATTATTTACTCAAGAGCATAAGAAAGGAAAAATGCATGTTAGCTATTTTATACTGTATATGTTTGAATAATCTCATGATATTTTATGCCCTGAGATGGAGCAAATGAGAATCAGTTTTTAACTCATTACCTGCTCTAATGCTTGACTGAGATTTACAGAGTCCTGATGGAATTTATTGTTTTGAGTCTCAAATAAAAGGTTTACTTCTTTTAATCTCCATAGACTTCATTATTATCCTCTAAAATAACAAAGGACTGTGGACATAACCAATTTAGAAGTGTGAATAGTATTTACCCCTCTATTATTTTTCATTTTTATAAATGAAATGTTTTTCTTTATTCTGATTAAAAAAAAACCAGAAAAAAACCCCTGGTATTATAGATTAGATTGAAATGGTTGTTGTGTTTTAAGTTTTTTAAGTCTTTAAAGCTTTAATTAAGAACTTAGTTGTCTCTTACTTGTGGCAAATGCATTAGCAGTTGAGTTAAAAGCAGTATCAGAAAACCTACTTTGAAAAGCTTTGCAATTATTTAATCTGTTTTCCCACAGCCCTAAAATGAAATTGCTTTAGTATTCTGTCGTATTTATATAATAAGGTTTTTATGTAAATTTTAATAGATTTGTTCAAGCTGTCTACTTCTACACATTCTGGTACAAGCTATCAGTGGCTGATACATGCAAAAACATGCACTTCTAATAAATGGAGCACTGTCCCTTATGAACCGTATATAGAAAATAGCAGGGTAAGGAATGAAATGAGATGAAACAGGCTAATCGCCTCTTCTCATGTTTAATTAAGGAACATGACGTTATGGCTCCAGCCATTCCTTCCCGTAGCAGAATGGACTCAGCTAGCACATTGCATTTCTCCTTCCTCACAGCCTCTCAACTAATCTATTCCTGAGGAACATTCTGGAAGAAATTTGAAATGTAGACCCTAAAAGGAAGAGAGAGTAAAAACTTGTATGAATAGAAATCTGCTTATCTAACATGGGATTCCAACCCATATTGTGTGGTCTCACTCTTTTTTCTCCTATTGAATTAAAATTCTTTACAACCTGTCACCTTATTCATATAATATCATGGCAAGATGAGGAAAGTATACAGAAATATATATCATTATAATATATTTTTGTGAGCAGAGTCCTAATATTTTCTAGTATCCGTCAAATAATTGTACAAAATGTATTAGTTATTTTTATGGGAGACTGAAAATATATTCTAGAGAGGAATCTTATCTGAGTATTTTTTAAATTTGCTTATTAAAAATATATATTATATTTATGTTTAATATATATATATAACTAAAATACATGGCTTCTCAGAGCTTCCTTCAAGAGTAGAGAGTGGGGCTGACATTTTATTGTTGGTAGGATAGCTGATTTAGATATCCATATTTTGAGGGGGGCAAGTTGATGGGAAGGCACTGCTGGCTGAACATGTAATATCATGTAACTTTTTTTTTCCATTTTTTCCTTTTATTGTGATTTTTTAAAGGTTATAAATCTTAAAACATTATTTATATATATATGAATATATATATATTCATTCATTCATTCATTCATTCATTCAATACAGTGATATTTGTATAGTATTAACTGAAGATTATTAACACTCTGATGTTCAGATAACAGACTGTTGAGGATAAAAAGAGCATCATGTAACTTATAAGTTCTCGATTCCTAAATGGTAGCATCGATTCCCTGCACATATGTATTCAAACATACTTACAATTGGGGAAGAAAAAATAAACTTTAATAAATAAAACTAACTGATCTAGAATTGCCTATCAGTAAACATACTTTCAAAACCAGTTGGGATGCTAGAGGCTCATGTCATGAATAAAATATATAAAATAATATGAACATAAATTCTGTGTTAATAAATATGTTGTTTCAGCTTGATATCCACAACATCTGACCCTATTGGCCTTCAGGGAATCTCTTAAAACATGGTTCTTCCAGCAGGCTTGGGGATCCCATGGAAATAGGGAGCCCGCAAGATGGTGACATTGTGTGAACCAGGACCAGCATGCTGGTCCATTCTCCCATGGTCTTATTTATATTTGTGTTTAATTGTTTTTAATTCATGTTTTAGACTTTAAAACAAAGCAAAACAAAAAACTGTTTTATTGTATGCTGCCAAGAGCCATGTTTGTGAGATAAGTGGCTATATAAATTTGAGGAAAAAAAATTTTTTTGGATATTTGAGTCACATTCGACTCTATCTGAACCCACTTCTGCCACAATCGTTTAGTAGATGAACCACTATGAGGATGTTTCTCTATGTGTCCATATAGCATAAGAGATATCAGTCACTGATTATATGCAAAAATTATTTTCTTCTACAGATACAGAGACCAGGACAGAAATAAATTCTCTGACCAATAATTTCCTCTATTCTTTACAAAAGCACCTCTAAAATTTATTAACCCTTGAGCAGGTTAGCCACATTAATATAGGTGCTTAACATTCTCAGAAGGGCAGTAGCAACTGATGCGTTCTAATGGTACTTAAGTAATGTCTATACATCAGTTTAAAAGTGGATTCTTTGAACGGAACTAGTATATTTATTTTTCATTTATTTTAGGATTGTTTTTATGTTGTATTTTAATGAATTTTTATCTTGTTGTAAGCCGCCCAGAGTCGTTTCATGAGATGGGCAGTGGCAGATTTTAGATAGATAGATAGATCTTATAACACAGACTACCCCCTTGAGAATCTGAAATCAGTATAAAAGAAGTCAAATTCCAAAACAAATTTTGAAGGTAAAATTTACTAAATTGGGCATCTAATAATCAATCATAGATAACTAATACAAGGTCATACATGGGCAGCTTATAGGCACACCATATTCCTAATCACCTTATAGCTTTTTTTTGGGGGGGGGGGGTCACTAACCATGAATTAGTAATGAGATATTTTACCTACCAAAATATCTATCCTGCTGTCTAAATTACAGCACATCTGAGATTATCGTATTTAATCAGATCTCAAACCCTAAAAAGATTTCTGTCTTTCTATAGTCTGTGGTGTTTATGTTTCATAGGTGCTGAAAATTCATGCTGGTTTGGAAGGGGAGTCAGGAAGAAAAGAGGGATGTTATAATCATTTTCCAAGAAAATATTATTATAAATAGCATGATGTTTATCCAGAACTCTTGGCATTTCCCTATGAACCTCTAAAATATAAGTATTCTTTCTGAAAATATATAGGATGTTTTGTATACTTTTATATTCAAATTTAGGGACCTTATCTTCTATGTTATTCACATTTTGAAAATATTTTGGAAGAAAAAGAGACACTGTTTTCATTATTCAATTCATTATAGCAGCAGAATTTTTTTCAAGCCTGAAAAAATGTAAACATACTTAAATGAATATTGGACTGGAGTTGTTCATCTGCAGTCTCCAAAGCACTTTATATAAATGATTTTTAAAGCAGGCACAACACTCTAATGTATATACCTAGTACACTTTTGATGCAGATGAAAATTCTTGGATAATGATTACTATTATTAGCAACAGAAGGAATCTGTTTCACAAATGGAAGTCCTTCATGGAATCATAGAGTTGGAAAGGACCTCAGAAGTCATTCAGTTCAATATCCTACTCAGTGTAGAATCTGTTAATAAAGGGGAATATGACACTTCATGATGAAATCTAGATCTGTATCAAGAAATTTTAATATCTATTTTGACTTCTGATGGGAGCAATTGCGGATTGAACATTTCCCTTCAGGCTCTCCTGAAGAGAAATGCCAGCGTCGGGCAGGAACCCTTGAGCTTGAAGAATTCTCCAGACCCAAGGAGAATCCATGAAATTGACCCATATATCCTCCAGACAGCTGTTCCTGGTGATGAGATCATGAAACGAAGGTTTTTGCGGTTGCCTGGTGAGTGAGTAGCTGGGCGGCAGAGTTTTCATCCAGTTCCAAGCTGCGCTGAAGCCCAGAAAATGGACACTAAATTTGACCATCCCATTTCTTCATTGCATTTAGATTGCTATTTTTTAGTTAAAGAGAGGCTTTCTTTGGATACAGAGGATTATTTCCTTTTGGCAATTGGAGGTATTTCATGAGACTATTGATTTTCAATTAATTGGATATTGGATTTTGCTAAAAATGTAAAGAGTAATGGAGTTTGAATTACTGTGGAATTTTAAAGATACAATGGAGTTTTTTCTTTCTTTTATTGGCTTTTTTTTGTGAATCTGCTTTTGTTGTACTATATTTGGGTCTATGCATCTCCGTGAGAAAGTTGTCCTTTTTTTGATCTACTTTGCACTGGTTGGGACAGACTTGTAAACAAGGTAATGGGAGATTTACGGAATTTATCATGAACTTTTTTCCTCTCTTCTTCTTTAAAGTGTAATTTGCTTTTCGACCACTAGAGTGTGTTATTGCCTAACTGACTTGCTGAAAGATTTTTCTGGTTGACTTTTTTGCTGGCTGATTTTTTCTGGTTATTATATTTGAAAATGGCATCTAAGAGATTGTACAGGTGTGGATCCAGGGACTTTGACTTCTTGAAACAGATGTTTGATGACTGTTCTATTAAAGTCATACAGGCTATAGAGGCTAAATTTGAAACAATAGAAAAAAAAGGGATAAAAAATGGAACAGATGTCTGCTGATGTAAAACAAATTACTGACAAAGTAGAGGTATTGGAAAATAGAATGGTTACTAAAGACACAGAAATGGAAAGAGGGCTGGATAATTTTGCCTTACTTGAATTTAGAGAAAATGACTTTTGTCTACATTAAGAGCTATTCCAGAAAATCCTCAGGAGAATATTAGACATCTGGTTGTGACTGCCTTGTCCAATTTATTAAGCTGGGAAGAAGAGAGGAGGGAACAGGAAGTTGACAAGGTATATTGTATAAATTCACACTTTGCAATTGTTAGAAAACTTCCTAGAGATGTCATGGTTTATTTTTTGAAAAGAAGAACAAGAGAACAAGTACTACAAAGTCATTTTGATTCAAGATTAATATACAACTGAAACCAGAGAACCTTTTTTTTAGGTATGATGGACAAACAAATAGAAAATTTGGAAATTTGTTTCTTTATATGATAACAGCAGCAAGACTTTTATATGCACAAAATGGAAGAATCTACAAATACCCTGAAGAATGGATATTGAAATTAATGGAATTGGCAGAGATGGCAAAACTCACTACTTTGATCAAAGAAAGGACATTGTCTAGTTTTGTTTCTATTTGGAAACCACTCTTGGACTTTTTACTTGATACACCGAAACAAAACAAAAATTGATTTTGAGATTTGATGACTGATTTATTCTATAACTACAGAAATATCTTGTATTACTCTTTTTATATGTCTTGTTGATATAGACTTATTTGTAAACCTTTTAAATGTAAGAGCAAAGGATAGTTCTTTTTATGTGAATTTTTAGATATTAGAGTAAGAAGTTAATGTATTTTATACCTATGCCTGTATCAAAGAAAGTCAGAAGTTAATTTTCTTTTTCTGTATTTTTCTTTCTTTTGTTTTTTTTTCTTTTCTTTTTGATTTTTCTGTATTTTACTTTTTTCTGAATATATGAATGAAATTCTAATTTCTGTCTTGAATCTACTTCCCCATATATTAGCTCACTGATTCTGGTCTTACCTTGTGGGGCAACAGGGAACAAGTCTGCTCCCTCTTCTATATGAAATCACTTTAGATATTAGGAGACTGTTATCATATCCCTCCTCAGTCTTGTCTGTCAGATAAACATATCCTTGGTAACCCTCTGTCAGTAGTTATCAGCCTTTTTGATCAAATGCTACTTTCCCTGTAGTCATATCCTCCAAAGAACTGGAACTACAGCTCTGACATTCTCATCAATCTTTCTTATGGAGTGTTACAGTCCAACACATCTAGAATGAAGCCAAGGTTATAAATAGCTGACCTAATCATATATGCAAATTACCTTCTTTTGTGTTGAAAGAGAAGTGGATTAACATGTTTTTGCTATAGTTAGATACAAGTAACATGGTTTTTAATATTGTGCAGCATGATATTGTATCAGAGTTAATTTTAACACATATTTGTTTAGTAAACATATACCACAGAACTGATTCCATGGTGGACATCTTTGTGTTTTTTAACAGAGGATTTAGTCAATTTCACAAATGCTTTCTGCTCTGTGTACCAAAGGCCCACAACAGGAGAATAATCTTTTGGTAGACACATGTTAATGTCTTTAGTTATAAATGAATCTGTCATTTGCCATGTTTGTTTCTAGCAGATAAGAATAGTGGCAGTCTTTTAATGGCTTTTTTGGATTGTTTCCCCTTCAGCCAATCCAGCTTTAGTGAAGGAGAATAAAAACTGCATCTACTTTGCTGGGCACTCTCTTGGTCTTCAGCCAAAGAAAATTAAAACTTACTTGGATGAAGAACTTGACAAGTGGGCTAAACTGTGAGTAGTTCTCTGTGGTATGATAAATGAAGTATGTCTTTTTGAGAGCAATATATTGAAGATCAATAGGAGAATATTCTATTAAAAACCCCTTTCCTAGGAAGAGTCATACTACCACAGTGATGTTCCAGTAGAATACTACCTTAAAAGATCTGAGTTGCAATACAGGAAAATGAAATAGCTGCAGTAATTTTTGGCTAGCTTCCATTTGCGTAGATAATCTGAGGAGCACAATCATTTTAGTGTTTGCTATTTAAATAATGCAGCCTTATGTATGCCCATCCACCAGTACTTCCCACTGCATTCAATAGGAGTTACTTTTATGTAAGTGAGTATAGGACTGCAGTATAACTACTGTATCCTTATTCAGTTTTAGCACTGTTTTGTTATAGAAGTTAGGACTGTGTTGTTGGGGCTGTTATCCTGGATGTGTGATTCAAATCCCCATTTATGTATTTTAGTCTCCAATCTTTATCATAGGTTTTCTTAAAATACAGTTTTCTCCTTTAAAGAACAATCCATATAAATTGTATGCTGTTTGTTTCTGGACTGTGTGTCTTGGCATTTGCTTTCTTAATCCTAGAGCAATAACAGTGGGACAAGATCTTTGCAGCTGGAGGCTTTTGGAGAGGCATGTAACTTTCTGATTCTGAAATTTTAAAATGCAAGTTTTACAACATGAACCAGCCTAGAGCTGAAGCTCTTTACTCGTTCAGAATTTAGTAAAATATCAGCATTTGAAATTGTGAATCTTAATATCTGAAATGTTGCTATGACTGGTAAGATCTTTTTTCTGTCTCTTATTGACAAACTCCATTTGCTTATCCTATTCTTTTTAATACAACTTTATTAAGATTTTAATAAAGATAAAAAGTAACAGAAACTAATATTTAGAAAAAAAAGAGAAAGAGAAAGCTAAAAGTGTAGAAAAAGAAAGAAAATATAAAGAAGTAGCATTTATTTATTTGTTTGTTTGTTTGTTTGTCAAATTTACATAGCTTTCGATTTTCTTTACAACAGTTATAAGTATAAATTTACCTCTTGCTCTATGGTTACAGCATAACTTTCATTTTTTCTATCATTATTTTTTTTCCTAAACATCAAAACCATATATCATAAGTTCATTTTTTTCTGATTCACATATAAAGTCTATAAAGGGTTTCCAGTCAGCAATAAACTTTGATAATGTCTTATCTCTGATCAAAGATATCAATTTGGCCATCTTTACAAGTTCCATTCTTTACCATCCATTCCTCCATTATGGGTAATGTTGAATATTTCCATCTTTGTGGATATAATAGTATTGTTGCAGTTATCATGTATAAAAACAAAGTTCCATGACTTTTTTCCAACTGTTTATCCATTTGTCCCAAAAGGAAAGCCTCTGTTTTCACTTATATATTAGTCATTAAAATCTTTTCAATTAGTATATGTATTTGAGTCCAAGATTTTCTAGCTTCTTTGCACATCCACCAAACATGATGAAATGTCCCCTCTTATTGTTCACATTTCCAATATAAATTTGAAGTACCTTTATACATTCTAGACTGTTTCTCTGGTGACACATACCAATGATACATCATTTTATAAAAATTCTCTTTAAGGTTATAACATAGTGTAAATTTCAGTCCTTTCAGCCACATATTCTCCCACTGTTCCATTTGTATATTGTAGCCAAAGTTCTTAGCCCACTTTATGATATATTCTTTCACTTGTTCTTCTATTTCAAATTTTAGTAGAAGTTTATACATTTTAGCAATAATGTGTTCATCATTTGTACACAGTTCTATTTCAAACTCAGTCTTACACTGCTCAAAACCAAAAGTTCTTTTGTCTGCTTATCCTATGCTTAAGAAACATCCAAAAAACTAATTATTTTGTTATATCATTAAATGCTTTATATCATTACGTTTTTCATTGTGCTAAAAGTTACTTTTCTTAGCTGTTTAAATTGTAGGAATGTTTTCACATGACAATAAAATTACCAGAACATTAAAATGTCTGTAACATTAAAATAAAAATATGCTCAAGTTGAAGATAGAAATTTAAAAATCATATATGTGTTGCTCCTCAAGAATGTAAGTTTATAAAGGTGTTATATAAAAGTGTAGTAGTTGAGAATCAAACTTGGACAAAAAAAGAGATAAGGGTTATTTTTGTTTGGTTTGTTTTTATGAAATTCACACACCTGGAATTATTCTATGAAAATATTCTTCTGCTGTTACACATTTCTAAATTTGAGAATGGAGTTCTCTGTTAAAAATGCATATAAAATCTATACATTATGGAAATGGGAAAGAAAAGGCAATTTTAGGGAAAAGCTCTTGAAAAAGTGAATATATTCAGAAAAAAGTCAAAAGAAATGAGCGCACATTATTATGCATGTCAAAAAACATAATTTCTGTCCATATTAAAAAGAAACAAGAAATTATGCTCATACCAGATAGAGCAAAATTAGGGCTGAAAAACACAATGTTAGAACAACAACAAAAAAAGAGTATTCTAGGGCATATTACTGAGCTAAGTCGGGATTATGAGTTTCTTCCTGGAACTTCCTTCCACATCCACTCCATTCTATACCTCTTCCTCATGGAAAACTATGTAAAAATTACAGTTTATATTTCTGGACTATGGCCATCCATCACCATCATTAGATTAGATGTTCAGGTAGTTCAGTTTCTGTCATTCCTTGTTCCATATCCATTTCTTCAATCATCACAATTCTAGAGTCCTTATGTCTGTCTTTTGTTTGCTTTGAATATAGCAACATCACTGGGTTGTTTGCTGTTGTCAGACAAATTGTCCCTTCAAAATGGAGGAGAGTAGGAAAAATAAATAATTTTTCTTCAGAAATATGAAGATCATGGACTTCCAGGGGAGTAATGGCAGATTGAAGATGGCTCCGTTTTTGAGGAGCTGATGGCTACAGTGGACAAGAGGAGGCAGCGAAGGAGCCAGCTCTTCGTAACTATCTCCGAACAAAGGAGATGACTGGATCGCCCACAAGTACTCCTTACAGAGGCTCCCTGTGAAGAGATTGCAAATTAGCAATCTTCAGTAGGTTGAGTGCTCTGGGAATTAAAGGAAACATTGATCTTAAGGCATGGTTTGGAGTCTTCAAAAGGATACTAGATTCACATAAACTTCCTCCTTTAATTAACAAAGGAAACTACTTATTATCAATTTTTATTTATTTATTTATTTATTTTCAAACTTGTATGCCGCCCATCTCCCCCAACGGGTGACTCTGGGCGGCTCACAATAATAAAAAAGAAGAAAAAACACAGGTCCCTCCAAACATGGATAAAATCTATAAATAATTAAAAACATATATTAAAAATGCCCTAAAAACCTCCTATGATTTTAGCCCTAAAAAACCTGTAAGATGCTGTGGGGGGGGGACAACTCATCACCCCACCAGCCATCTCCACAGATGTGGGCCCCCCTCTGGCCCCCAGGCCTTCTGGCAGAGCCAGGATTTGATCCCTTTCCTGAAGGCCATGAGGGAGGGGGCACACCGTACCTCAGGAGGCAGGATGTTCCATAGGGTGGGCACTGCAGCAGAAAAGGCTCTCTGCCTAGAACCCACCGATCGAAATTCCTTGACTGGTGGGGTCTGCAACCTGCCCCTTCTCCTGGACCGAGTGGGCCAGGTTCCTCAGATAACCTGGTCCCGTGCCATGAAGGGCTTTAAAGGTGATGACCAACACTTTGAATTGGACCCGGAAACAAACTGGTAACCAATGCAGCTCACGCAACAGTGGTGTTATACGTGCCCTCCTAGGGGCATTAAGAACTATCCGCGCCACCACATTCTGCACCAGCTGTAGCTTCCGGATACTCTTTAAGGGTAGCCCCATGTAGAGCGCATTACAGTAGTCCAACCTGGAGGTGACCACGGCATGAGTGACCATGCGGAGGTCCTGCTGATCCAGGAAGGGGCATAACTGCCGCACCACACGAAGTCGTGCAAAGGCCCTCCTAGCCACGACTGCCACCTGCTCTTTGAGCAGGAGTCGTGAGTCCAGGAGAACCCCCAGATTACGCACTGGGTCTGTCTGGGGTAGTGCAATCCCGTCAAGAACCAAAGATGACAAGCTCCTAGATCTTGAGGCTCCCCATATCCACAGCCACTCCGTCTTACCAGGATTCAGCTGAAGCCTGTTGTCCCCCATCCAGGCCCCCACAGCCTCCAGGCACCATGAGAGGGCGGTCACAGCGTCACTTAAGGCACCTGGGATGGAGATGTATAGTTGGGTATCATCAGCATACTGATGATACCTCACCCCATGGTGCCGGATGATCTCACCCAGTGGTTTCATGTAGATATTAAATAGGAGCAGTGAAAGCACTGACCCCTGTGGCACCCCACAAAGTAGGGGCCAGGGGCTGGACCTCTCGCTCTCTATCAACACCGATTGGGTTCAGCCTTGGAGAAAGGAGCTGAACCAGCACAACATTGTGCCACCCAGCCCCAACTCCTGCAGCCGGCCCAAAAGGATACCATGGTCGATGGTATCGAAAGCAGCCGAGAGGTCAAGAAGAGCAAGGATGGATGCACTCCCCCCATCCCGCTCTCGCCAGAGATCATCTAAAAGTGCGTCCAGTGCTGTTTCTGTCCCATACCCGGGCCTGAATCCTGACTGATAGGGGTCCAGATAATCCGTTTCCTCCAGGATCCTCTGAAGCTGCCGCATGACCACCTTTTCTACCACCTTCCCTAAAAAGGGGAGGTGGGAGACTGGACGAAAATTGTCCAGGAGGGTGGGGTCTAGCAACAGTTTCTTGAGGAGTGGGCGGACCAAAGCCTCTTTGAAAGGCTTCAGAAACACCCCCTCCTGCAAGGATGAATTAACCACCGCCAGAACCCACCCTAAAGTCACCTCCTTGGTAGCTTTAACTAACCAGGAGGGACAAGGATCTAAACCACAGGTGGTCGCACTGACAGCCCCGAGGACCCTGTCCACTTCCTCAGGGGCAACAGGATCAAACCGTTCCCAGATAACTGGGCAAGAACTCTCCCTGGGCAACTCCCCTGGACCTACTCCATTCTTGGCTTCCAACTGAGAACGGATCTGAGCGATTTTATCCATCAGGTGTTCAGCAAATACCCCTGCACGACCCTGCAAGTAGTCCACCCCCCCCTTTTCCCAGGAGGGCCCGGGTGACCCTAAGGGCTACAAGGTGACACTCTGAGGATACAATAAGAGCGGAGAAATGTTGGCGTTTCGCCGCCCTTACCGCCACTAGGTGGGCCTTAATAGCAGCTCTAACCCGTGTTCGGTCTCATTCGTCCCCAGTTTTCTGCCAGTGGCGCTCTAGACGTCTCTTAGCCCTTTTCAGCTCCCTCAACTCCTCTGTGAACCACGAGGAGCACCGGGGGTGATGGGCCAAGAGAGGACGCACAGGCGCGATCCTGTCCAAGGCCCCAGCGCCTCCTTGTTCCAGGCTGCGGCCAGAGCCTCTGCTGGGCCGTGCAGCAAGGCCTCAGGAACAACCCCCAGCTCTTTTTGGAACCCGTGCGGGTCCATCAGTCGCCGGGGGCAGACCGAATAGGTCCCACCTCCCTGCGGAGGGGGGCAGCATAGGAGAATCCTGCCACCACCAGGGAGTGATGTGACCATGACAGGGGGATAATATAAAATCCCCCACCAGATCATGCTGCCACTGCTCCGAGAAGAAAACCATGTCTGGGGTGTGACCACTGTCCCGGGTCAGGCCATCGATAACCTGGGATAGGCCCATGGCTGCCATGGTAGCCATGAACTCCCGAGCCGCCTCCGAGGCCAACCCCAGGGACGGCAGATTAAAATCCCCCAAGACCATAAGTCTGGGGAACTCCACTGCCAACCCCGAGATGGCCTCCAGCAGCTCAGGCAAGGAGGCTGCTATGCAGCAGGGAGGCTGGTACACTAGCAGCACTCCCAACTGATCCCATGTGCCCAACCTCAGGAACAGGGTCTCACATCCAGCAACTTGTGGAGCAGGGCCCCTGAAGGCCAATAGGGATTCCCTGATGACTACTGCCACTCCCCCTCCCCTGCCCTGGGGTCTCGGCTGGTGCCACACCCTAAACCCGGCTGGACATAATTCTGAGAGGGCTACTCCCCCCTCTGGTGCCAGCCAGGTCTCGGTGATGCACGCCAGGTCAGCCTGCTCTTCCCCAATAAGTTCATGAATAAGGGGGGGGGGCCTTATTATTGAGTGACCTGGCGTTCAGCAGCAACAGTCGAAAGCCCGGGCCTCTGTAGGCCTGCTGACCAGGGTCTGGGCTTGAGCTCTGAGGGCTAGAACACGTCACCGGTATAACGCATCGGGGGTGTCTTCCCCTGAAACAGCCTGCCCTCTGGCTCCTGCCATACCGCCCCATGCCCATCACCACCTGAATGCCCACCCTAAACCGCCCGAGGTCCTCCTCCACCCCCAGGCCTCCAACTTAAGGGGCCCGCCATACCACCCACCACACAAGGGAGAGGAGACAAAAAAGGAATGGGGTAGCGCACCCCTGTGGTACTTTAGCTGGCTGCTCTCAGGTCCAACAGGGGCTCAACACCGCCAATTCCCTACCAAACGCCCTCTCTCCACCGACTTCTCTCACTGGCCGGGGAGAGAAGGGCCCCACTCACTCCTACCCTCTGCCCGTCTCCCACCCAGGCAGAGAGCAACACATTCACCTCCCCCAACCACACGGTCCACTCTCACACGCCCACCCGCTCGAGTCCCCCCGCGTCTTCTCTAGGGGAGGGGGCGCCCCTTGCCACATAGGGGCTCATCTCCCAACCCCCAAGGTCTGAAAGTCACTGGGCCACCGGGCTCTGGCCTTCAATCCACTTCAGCCTCACCGCCGCCGTCCCGCCATCAGTGCCGGTGCTCTCACTGCAGGCGCTCCCACCGCCGAGGCGAGCCGGGCCTGGGCCACTGCCCCACTGGCACTCCCGGCCCCACAGGGCCCACCGTTGACTCCTGCGTCACTCCCCTCGAGCCCGGGCCCTGCTCTCGACTCAGCCGGCGTCGCCACAGCGGCCACCGCTTTCCCACCACCGCCTCCGTCGGCCCTCTGGGACCGAGCACCGCCCGCTGCCACGCCTGCCCATGTCCTCTCCTCTTCGTCCTTGCTCCAGCCGCCGCCGCCGCAACTCCTCTCCCCACGGCTACGGCCCGCCTCGGACGGAGGTAACACCGGGGGTTCTCATTCACCCCCCATTCATACGAATATCCCACGCCTCCAGCTCTCCTCAACCCCATATTGGTTATGGTAAAGGCTAAAGGGAGGTTATGGCTGGGAGCTCTGCACTAGGCGTCCGCTCCCTGCCATCTTATTTAGAAATTAAGAGCCTTCTGAAGGGCAAGTTGCTGCACACCAGGAGAATTTTCTTCTACCCTTGAAGAAGGAAGATTCAAGTAAGTTTAAAAAGGAAAGAAAAAAAATTAATTTTTGAAACAGCAAAAGGGAGTTTAGGACAGTTAAGGGGCCAGATGGAACTGAAAGGATAGTTTTTATGGACTGTTTTAAATTTTATAAAAATACAGCTGATGATTTTGGAATTAACTGTAAGAAACCTTAATGTGGGAAAGTTTTGACTCTGAAAAGAAACAAAATATAAGAGTTGAAGGTTAACTAGAGGGAACCAGAGAGCAATTAAAGGAGAATATACTAATGTAATGGAAGAATATTATTTTACTATAGAAAAAATTAAGTTGGCTTGGGAACAATGTGTTCAGGACTTATTTTTAAAACTTTCTGATACTTTCAAAGTGGAGCTAACAGTGATTCTAGAAGAACAAAATATTCTATTGGATAAAACAGAGGTTGAGGATGATTTGAATGGGGATCTTAAAATGGACTTTAAAAAATTGCCAGACTATAAAAGGGATATGGAAGACATGGAAAATGAAGTTGTGGATTTGAAAAGACTTAAAAATGTTTGACTGTAGGAGTGACATAGAGAAAGAAACTGAATGGGCCTACAAATTATGCTGGTTGATGTTTTAACAATTAAAGGGGATATCCAGATTATAGATCAGAAGAGTGACTCTGATCATTTTTTTTTTTTCCATAGAAGGGAAGTATTAAATTTCTTAAATTGTTCCTGAAAACAGGGAGAAAACAAAAAATTATCATGTGGGACTTTATTTGAAGAAGTGACTAAAGATCAGGCCTTTTAAAAAGAAAAAGGAATTCAAAGTGGACTTATTTGATCAGGATTAAATTGTATAAGTTGTGATTTTGGGTTGTTATTGTTGGAACCTTTTTTTTAAAAAAACCAGGACTGTAAGATTTAAAGATTTTTTCATATGGGGTATTTTTTTATACCTGTGGGGATAAATCCTTTATGTTTTACTTATTAGAGAGAGCTGTATATCAAAATGTATAATGGATTTATTTGTCGAAGGTTAAAATATATAGGTTATTATTACTGGTACACTTAATGCCTTAGCTGAGTAAGATTGATTGATGATTTTTTAAATATAATTTGGCTATTGTTAAAGGATGAGAAATGGGAAGAAGAGGGTCCCCCCCCCCCCCATAATACTATAGAAGGTGTTTAGTTACTGCAAATGTTTATACTTGTTTGGAGGGAGGGGGGAGTTGCTTTTTATATGTCTTTCTTTCCTTTTCTTTCTTTTTCTCTCTTTTTCTTTCTTTTCTTTTTTTTTGTTTGTATATCTTTTTTAGTTCTGTATTCGCTTTTATCTGTGTAAAATTTAATTAAAATATTATTTTAAAAAATATGAAGAACATTAACACAAACAGGTAAACATTCTTCTACACTTGAAAAATGAGACCTGCACAACGTATGGCCCACAGGCTGTATGCAGCCTGCCAAGCAGCCTTGTGTGGCCCATCAGTGTTTTTTAAAAAGAAGTAAATTTACAGCCAGTGCTACTATCACCATTGCCCCAAAAGACATGCTGCCAAGCCTTGTTATCTGCCCTAGCACTTCTGCTGTTCTGCCAGCAGCAGAACAGCTGATCAGTGCTCCAGATATTTCCTTGTGGCCCATTTTGTTGTTGTTCAGTCGTTAAGTCGTGTCCGACTCTTCGTGACCCCGTGAACCATATCGCTCCAGGCCTTCCTGTCTTTCACTGCCTCCCTGAGTTTGCTCAGTTTCATGCTCACTTGTGGCCCATGAGGATGTTTAATTTATAAATGTGGCCCTTTTCCCTGACAGGTTGGGCAGGCCTGCTCTATATGTTTTTCCAGTTATCTGCAAAAAACATACATGGAAAACGCTGTCCTTTTTAAATCACGAACTGGAAGTACAAATAATTTTCTCAGATACATCTCCTGTCCTCCAGGTTTTATCTTATTCTTTCAGGAAATGTAAGAACGTAAAAGTTATTTGCCATAGCCAGAATTATTGGCAGTTGATTTCTCTTTAAGAAAATATTGCACACTTGATTATAAAAACATGTGCATCTGTTTGTCCAAAAATTGGTACTACTTTTTACTGAGAAAAATGGATCCAATAGAAAAGTAGCCATTTGTTCATTTCCAGTTACAGTCTGAGGGAGATAGAAGATTCAGAGTCCAGCTATGCCACCAAATCATTTGAAGGTGATGGACTGTTTTCTGAGTGGCTGAATCAACTCCAAAGTCTGTACAAATCCCTAATTTGTACCCATAGATACTATAACAGATAAACATTAATTAAGATCATGCCCAGAGTCACTGTGTATGAGATGGGCGGCCATATAAATACAATAAATAAATAAATAATAAGCAAGCAAACAAACAAAACTTAGTTTCAAATAGATCTCGCCAAAAATATTAATTCAGATACAGAACCTTGTGTGAAAATACCAGGAGTGTGCCAGTTAGTATTATTGTAGAGAGGCTAAAGAAAAGTAAATGTCAAAATCAGGCCAAACCAAAAGAGGACATTTAGAGAAGAGCAAGTTATATTTAGAAATGTCAGCACACAAATCCAGCACAAATCCAAGAAGTAGAAGCCTAAAGGCTTGAGAAAAATGTATTGGGAATATTTTGCTTCTGAGTTAAGAAACAGTAAGAGAAATATGAGAATGGCCATTCTCATCTACTTTTGGACGAATTATGGTTTGTCATGTTACAGTTTGAAGGCAGAAAGATTGGTGTTGTGCAGATAAGCAGCAGAAGCAAATGAAAGTTGATCACATTTTGGATATCTTCATAAATCTAGCTTTAATGAATGTTTTATGACATTGTTTATTTCATTTAGTTCAATATTTTTAATGCTGGGTATGTTATGACAGAGAATTGGAATTCTATAAATAGAATAATAGAATTGGAAGGAACCTTAGAGATCAATTCAGGATCCACTAAAGTATCTCTGATGGATGACCATCCAGCCTCTGTCTGAACACCTTTAACAAAAGAGAATTCACCACTTCATGTGGTAGCCTGTTCCACTGGCTGTCAGCTTGTGTAGTCAGGAAATTCCTCATGATGTCTAGCCTGAACTTAGTTCCTTGTAATTTTAATCCACTGGCTCTGGTCATGCCCACTGGGTAATGGAGAATAGCACTCCCTTTGCTAAGTGATAACCCTTTGGATATTTGAAGTTTGGTAGCGTATCTCCCCTCAGTTGTTATTGCTCTAGGTTAAATATAGTCAAATCTTTTAACCTTTCCTCACAGGACTTAGCTTCTAGACCTTTCAACTTCTTAGAAGCTCTCCTCTTAGTATGCTCCAGTTTGATAATCTGACTGAAGACTTTGCCCAGTATAGACATCAAGCAGATAGATTGGTATTTTCTTGGGATCTTCTGCTTCCCCTTTTTGAAGATGGGGACATTTGCTGTCCTCCCATCTTCTGAGATCTTGCCAGTCCTCCAGAATGTCTCAGAGCTTACCAAGAGTAATCCTTCAATTATGTCCACTAGTTCCTTCAATGCCCTGACTTGTATGACCCTGGAGACTTGAATACCTTTAAATTAGCTGAATTTGCTCTTAGTGTTTCTTTATTTATCCTAAGCTGCAGGTCTCATTCCCAGCTGGGGCTCCACTTCTCCTTTGAGAGAAGACAGACTGATTTGTCACACTAGACCTACACTCTCTTTGGCTTTCCTTTCATTTAAAATGCATTCTCCAAATCTTTATTGTTGTTTTTGGCATCTCTTGCAAGATTCTGAATGTAGCCTAGCTTTCAGCTATATTAGGGGAGCATTGGGTGGGTGGGGACTAACCCTAACCAATACATGTGATGCTGGCATAGACTGGATTTAAATTTTATTTATTTATTTATTTGATGAATTTATGTAGTCGCTCATCTTACATACACAACTCTAGGCAGTGTACAAAATAAAAATACAAAAACAATACAACAAAATAACATTGCCATGAACAACAAAAAAACAGCAGAATTCATTAAAAACATTAAAAACAACAAAAATATGTATTTTTACATAAAACATTTTAAATGTAAGAGGATCCATTCTACTGTGTGATAAGGAGCAAAGGGAATTTTTTTTTATAATGTGTCTTATAAAATTAAAGAACAAACTGGCATTCTTTCTTGCCCTTCTATATGGGAACAAGTAATATTGCCAAGTGCAGCTACAACCCCATCCCCTTGGATTTTATTCATCAAGTGAATGACTAGCTATTGAAATGATATCCAGAAGAGAAATTTGGTGTCTGGGATCTCAGGGATGGATGGATGGATGGATGGCACAAGCTAGACTACAGCTTACAAAGACTAGGTTTTCTGGCTGAAACATGCCATCTTGACCAGAAGGGCTTTAAACTGAATCCTGTTGGGAATATATAATTTTTTTATTAAGAATTTTGATTATAATAGTAAAATCTAATACAAAATAAACTTAGAGAAAAGAGTATAGACAGAAAGAGTAAAAAATACAAGAAAAAAGAAAGAAAAATAGAGAAAAGTGGGAATATAATAAAGAAAGAGAAAAGAAATATATAAAGAAGTGATTTCCAACCTTTATCACAAGAAGTATAAGCAAATTTAGTAACTCTTCACCCTCTTAAAGTTACAAACCTTTATCTCTTCATCCCATGTCCCTTCTCTTATCTACAAACAAATCCATAAAACATAATCTTTTCATGCTGGTGTCAGCAGAAAGTCCATAAAGAGTAGCCAGAAGTAACAACATATCTTATTTTAACCTTGATCAAATAAACCAACTTTATACTTCTTCCTTTTACTTCTAACAGTTTTACTCTTTAGATGGTTCAAACATTGTTGTAGGATTTGATTTCTCTTCTTTCTTCTTTATCCCATCATACACTTCAAGGCTTCAACAAGCCTCTTTTGTAAATCCAGTAGGAAAAAAATATATATATCCAGGTCACTCTCTTTAAATTTAAAAGGGAAATATAAATGAAATTTTAAAACCTCAGCCAGTTTCAGTTGTAGATATAATGAAACCTCATTTTCTAAATCATTCTCTTGGCCTGTCAGTTATAAATCCACTTTTGATACCATCTCTATCCTGTCAGAGAACATTTGTTCTACATCTGACATTTCTTCAGTAACATCTTTTAGATATAGTCTATCCATAGAAGCAGATGCCATTGCTGACGTCGTTGATATTGTGGCTACTATTTTTTGATTCCATTCTGCAAAAGTCTCCTTCAGTATTTTTATCATCATAATGTTCTGCACCATCTTACAGGCCTGTATATTTTTCCTCTACCTAAAATCTTTAGTAACCTCTAGTGTCCAGTTTTTGAAATCATGGAATTCTTTATCTATCTTGTAAAAACCAAAACAGGATCTATTTTGCACGAGAAGCTGTTTGTACTTTATAATTAATTCCAAAATCTTACTGTAAAAGTTTCAGTAATCCAATTTTATCTGGACCCTTAGTCCATCTGTAACTTTCTAAAATCAACATCTTATTTAGCTTTTTGCTGTTTATTTCAGTTCTTTACATTCTTAAGCTTATGATTAAAATATTGTTTTGTTCAGGATTGAAGGCAGACTCACCAAGCATTTTCAAACTTGTCGTTCTGAAGGTCTCTAATAGCTTAGAAATAGTTAATGAGCAATTTCTGAAAGTGATTAGAAAGTGAGGTATATGAACTTAGTGTCCTTTAAAAATCTCTTGCCTCTGAGCAAGATGGCTAATCCTGTCGTCTCCTGGTGCTCAAACCTGCGGAAAACCACTATCTTGCAGTAGCCTCGCAGGGAGCAGCCATCTGGAGCACATGTGGGTGATCTCCCATCCTCTCCTTATCTGGAGAGGTTTCAAGGAACTGGTCTCCTCACAGATTCCTTGGTTGCTGCAGTTGTCGGCTCTGCTTTTGCAAACCTGTCTTCAATTCACCATACCTCCCCAGAAAGCCTTAACTGAATCCTGTTGGGATTGAAGATGGAAACTGTGATGGAATGGAATTATGAAGGCCAAGCTCAGGGAGATAAGCATTTTCTTAGCTCACCAGAACCGCGTGGGAGGAACAAAAGGATGAGACTGGCACCTCCCTGAGGAATTCACACTGTTGTGGCTGGAGGACTTTGGGAACTGGGGTTTTAGTCTGGGAAGATTCTTGCTAGAGGTTGTAGCTAATAAACATAGCTGGACTGAATTTGCATGGTCTCTTGGAGTTCCTTGGGCTAGGCCTGACAGAAATCCAGCATAAAAATTCCAATAAAAATCATGTGAGAGTAATTATACTGGAAACTATTAAATCACTCACTGAAAAATATGGAAAACCATTGATACTTAAAGTTCATGGCTTCTATTGTCTAGAATATGATTGAGAATATGGCAATTAAAACTAATTAGTTAATCTTTGTTATGGAAAAGCAAATATGATTTAATAGATAGAATAGTCAGATGATTCTCAAAGTTTAGATGCAGTAACTGAAGGATGCAACTTGATCAAATGAACAGAAGCATTAGAAAGCAAGGAGGAGTAGCACAAATAAAAATATTCACCCCTTCTCAGTAATCAAAGTAAATGAACTTGGCAACAGTGGTAAAAGTACTTGTATTAAAATAAGAAGGAATTAAAGCAGCAGTGTAGTTGGTGTTCACTAGTGACCAACCAACAAATGAGAGGATGGGTTTGATACTTTCCAAAACAAATTGCAGATTTTTCAAAATGACATGGAATAGAAGAATTAAACTATATACCAGCTGTTTAGTGAAGAAAGCAACAGGGAAGAGATAGATTTACTCAACTCCTATTTTGGTTCAATCTTTTCCTAGAGGAGGATATGAGTTCTATCAGCCAAATATGATGAATTGGTTGTGAGAATCAGGATTTCAGCTTCAATACATAAAGAACACTAACTGACCCTGAATAAGTTTAAATCTCCTATTGTATCTTAGATATTGAAGGATTAAGGTGGATAATCTTTATAGATGGATTATTTCTTAGGTACTGTAAGAACTTGCTGATAGTCTGGCTGAACTTGTGTGTATTATCTTAGAGAAATCCTGGAGAACTGGTGAAATACAAAATGACTGGAAGAGATCAAATGTCCCCATCAAAAAAGAAGAAGAACTATAGACTAATTAGTCTGATAATAGTACCTGGGAAGATTCTACAATAGATCACAAAGCAATCCATTTGCCTTCATATATGAGCCAGTGTTCTTACCCAGCTGATGTTAATCAGAAAATCATGAAATACTTTCTCAAAGGCTATGAGCCCACCGCATCCCCATTATCTACTAAGGAAATTATCCAATATGAAAGAAAGAAGGAAAAGAAAGAAAGAAAGAAAGAAAGAGAGAGAGAGAGAGAGAGAGGGAGGGAGGGAGGGAGGGAGGGAGGGAGGGAAGAGTAGCTTGACAACACTAGGTCTTGACAATTCCAATCTGAATTAACTAGGTATGATGTTTATAAATTGGATCCACAGCTGACTTGAAAACTGTAAAAGCACTCCTCAGTGATTTCTCATTGAACTAGAGTAATGCATTAAATGGAATGTCACAGCATTCAGCCTGGGTTCTCTACTCTTCAACATTTTCTTTAATTACTGCTGGAAGAAATAATTACCAAATTTGCAGTTGATATAAAACATTTGGGATAGCTAATACTCTAGAAGACAGAAACAAAATTCAGAATGATTATTTTATAGTTTAGTGAAAGGGGCTGAATATAACAGAATTAAATTACCAGAAAGAAATGTAGAGTTCCTCATGTAGGGAAAAGAAACTAAATGCACAGTGGGGAATACCTGTCTGAGTAACAGTATGTGTGAGAAGTATATTGGGATTGTATTTGAGTCAGCAGTGTTATGTGGCTACTAGTAAGGTAATGCAATTTAGGCAGCATCAATAAAAATATAATTTCTAAGACTTGGGAAGTAATAGTTCCATTATATTCTGCATTGGTCAGTCCCTACCTAAAGATCTGCTTCAGTACTGAACACCATGTTTTAAAAAAAGATTCAGAGAAATTGAAATATGTGGAGAGAAGGACAGTGATGATGATCAGGGGACCAGAAACTAAGTTTTACAAGGGAAGATTGAGGTATGTCAGGGATAGTTGTGGTATGATAGCATTTTTTAAAAAAAATCTGAATGGTTATTATATAGAAAAAGGTCAATATATGTGCTTTACTGTCTCAGAATGGTCTGAAGTTACAGAAGGCTGATTCTCTTTCTTAAGAAGGAATTTGACAGTCAAACCTATTACCAAGAGAGGTTGGGAGTTCAGGCAAAGGCAGGACAGCTATGTATTGGGGATGCTTTAATTTGGATGGTTACACTGAGTAGGAGTTGGACTTAACAGTCTAAATGGATGTGTGGTTTTATGAAATTCCTGGAATCTTGATGAGGCCACAGAAGGCAGTATAGACAGAAAGTGTAATAATTAACAGGAGCAACTGATTCCTTCTGTTGAACTGGAATTGCAGTAGTGAAATGGGAAAGGCCTGGAGTGTACTCATATTTTTGTATTGAAGGACATGATCAGTTCTGAAACTCAAAACACATTCCTGGGTCCAGTAAGTCTAAGTGTGTGTTTTTTGCAATGGGCTTCGGCTGGTAGATTTCAAGACATAAAATAAATCTCACAGGTTTAAAGTCTGCTTACTTCAGAGCTAAGAGTATGGTTCTTAGGTTGTAAGCCTAATGAAGCGGCTCTAGCAATTTTCTAGCAATTGTGTGAACCAAAGAATGATCTAGCAGGCACCATCCTGAATAATATGCTTTTATGCTTTGTCTTCAAGGCTGGTCAGGTCTGAGGACTCAAACTGTTTTATTCCTTTTTTACAAAAATAATAAATCTAGCAAAGTAGATCCACTGGATTCATTTTGTTTATTCAGACATTTTGCTAACACGAATGAGAGTGTCTGTGTGGATTTTTGTCTAAATCTGACTTGTTAACTATGACTGAAGATGAAAAACCCAGTTAACACTGTGTTGTTTTTCCACTGAATTAATTGCCAGGTATTCTTATTAAAGTGACTTTTGTGTCCTTTCCTGTTTCTTGGATTGCTATCCCTGGTGTTGTTGTAGCATCTGTGCGAACATAGAAGAAAGCTAACAACCATGAAACCATTTATTTGAGGCAGAAGTGGCACAGCTTATTTCTATCGCAAGCCTCTAGCTGCATGACATATTGTTAGCTTTGCCCAGCCAGGAGAAGAAGAAATGACTGAATTAGCAAGCAAGAGGCAGGTGGGCAGAAATAATACTGATTCATGCTATGCTTGTCTGAGAACTGTGGTGGAGGAACTCTCACAGCTCTCTGTATCACATTTTTTATAGACTGTGTCTTCAGTCAAGCAGGAGCCAAGCATTAGAGGTGCTTTTTGGAGGACTGTGTCCCTGGGGTGTTGAGTATTAGGATGAGTTTCGTTTTCCTTAGCAGACTAAAGTATAATTGGAATATACCTTCCAAAAAATGGCAGAAATGCTATATTCCTATCTATCTATCTATCTATCTATCTATCTATCTATCTATCTATCAAAAACATAATTGTCCTTTTGTAGTGGCAGCCATCATGCTGGCTCAGTGCCCACTCAGCTTTTTTGCTAAATATCATGAGTGCCTTATAAAGGAAATTAAGAGCCTAAAGCAGTGGCAAATCAGCTTTTTGCTGCCAAGAAAAGATGTGCCATGTATCTACTAGGGCTCCAATTCAATTCCAGGAAGCCTTTATTTGCACTTTGCAGGTGAGAGAATGAGCATTAAAACTGGAAAGAGGTTAAATAGAAAGTGTGAGAGCAGTAACATTTCCCATATCGGGGCCAAATGAAGTAAAAAAGATGCCATGAGTTGAAGCCTGAAAGTTATGCCAGAAAATGAGGCTGCCTTGGTAATAAAGATACTTCTGAATAAATATGAATGCTATGAAATACGTCTGAGGCTTATCAGAGCCAGTGTTGAACTATGGGGCCTGTCAGATTCAGCCGGCATGGCATGGCATGGCAAAGTGCTGCTCAGCCGCGCCTAGTCAATTTCACCGCCCGGGCACTAGCTGAGGAAAAGGGGAAGTGAAAACCGCAAACTGATTATGGCCAGGTGGCGACGCTTAACTCAAAACCGCAAGCGGATACTTTGTATCAGCACGGTTTCCCCTTGGGCACTGCAAACAAAGGAAAGCGCAGAGGCTCAGAAGTGAATCAACAAACGATTGAGAACTCCCGGCTTTGCGCACAAACAGGCAAACCAAACAAAGGCAACAACAGCACAACCCATAGACTGCAATCAGAAAAGCAAAAGCACCAGACTGAATCTGCCATTTGGGCGAGGGGGGATTACTGCAGGTAATCTGTAACTAAGCAACAGGTAAAGCGCGGGAACAGGGAAGCTATAAAATACCATGTAAGCTATGCCAAGCCAACCCTGGCTTTGTCTGTACTTACTTACGTTACGCTTGAGTAAACTTCTTTGCTGAACACACGTGTCACGAGAGTTTCTCTGAGACGAATGGGGTAAACCTTACAGGGCCAATGTCATGACTCAATAAAAGTCATGTGGGTATGCTTTAAAAATATCAATGTGATGTGTGACCACAAATGCCTGATAACCTACAGTGGGGATAATGATGATGCTAAACATTCCCCAGCATCTCCAGCCAGCATGGCCAATGGAGTGGGATGCTGGGAGTTGTAGTTCAACAACAGCTGGAAGACCAGAAGTTCTTTACCCCTCACTAAAACAATTGTATTAACTCTATTTAATATACCTTGGTGCTACTGATACTAATTTAATGGTTCGCTCTTATAATTAAATCAGAATAATTGTAATAATCACATCAGAAGATTATATATTATTTTCTGAAATTTTAAGAGTAGAATGTCAAGAACAAAATTACCCTTAGAAATTATTACTACCAGTGCTTATTAGACTTAGGAGTAAGGTGACATAGTGTGTAGTGATATAAATTCTCTTATGCAAAAACTATGCTTTTCTAGTCTAAATGTAAAATGCATTGTGCTATCAGCAAAAGCCTTGGGCTGGCATGTGATTTCAATAAAAGATTCCAAGACTGTACCTTGAATACCATGTTAGTATTCTCTCTCTCTCTCTCTCTCTCTCTCTCTCACACACACACACACACACACAGACACACACAAATGAAAACTTGAGGTTGCATCATTTGAATATATATAAAGATAATTAATACTTTCTCTTCATTTTTGAAGACTCATATTTTGTTCTTTCAAAAATAAAATATTCTGCTGTCCTTGGTTCATATCGCATTTTCATGATAATTTGAAAAAAAAAATTGCTTTAAAATTGTGGAGTATAACTTCACGTGGGTGGAGGTGGATTTCACCAGCTAAATTCAAAGCAAATACAAAAAAGGAAGAAAAAAATGCAGAATAGCCTTTAGCTGCCATTTCATTTAACTATCTTTAACCCATAAATTCTCTTAGAATGTTTGAAGCGTTTGGTATAGAGAAATTCCTTAAATTTCTTTTCAGTTATCTGCATCTGCTTGAGGGATAATTAAACAAGCAAACAAGAAAACAAAGTTTTTAACATAAAAAAAGTTATTCTGAAGATTTAGTTCCCCCAGTCTTTTAAATTATTCTCACTGCAACGATGTCATGCTGGATGTAGAGCAGTGCTGGGAAATCTCTGGCCCCCGAGCCTTAATAGATCTCAATTTTAATAGATCCCTTTTTTGCAGCCTTCAAAGCCATATCTACCTGTGATTGCTAAACATTTCCAGCATACAGTTTCCTGCCACTGGATGTTGAAAACACATGTAAAGTCTGATTTCATGCATCCACAAAACGTTTATGTGGCCCTTGTCTGCCCAAAATCTGTCCACTCCTGATGGAGATGCTTTCCTTGATCTTCTTCCTGTGCCATGACCAGGAATTCCAGGTCTATGATTTAGCACCATTGGGTATAAAGAACCAATACAACTGTTTTGACCCCTGTGAATTTTTAGATGTTATAAGCAGTGATGTAAATTTGGTAGAAAATTACTGCAAAGCAACATGGAGAAATGTCTCCTGCAGTAGACTGAAGGGTCTGTCATTATAGCCAGTTTACTTTGTTCTTTTTTAAGTCTCCAGAGTACTGACTGAAATTCCATTGAACTAAATAACATTGATTTTTGCAGGCATAGATGGTATTTGAATCTGGGCTCTGAAAAGAACACAACAAAGCCAATGCTTTTACATGTTCTGGACACAAGTTGATAACTCAGACTTCCTTCCCTTTGATTACTCATCTTTAGATTGGTTTCTATTACAGTAAAGTTATAACTTTATACATGGGTTTGAAAAAGTGTTTTAAAATGACCTCCCTCCCCTCCCCACATTTCTATACAGGATGATCATCTAGAAAACAAATCAGGCAGTGCTAAGGATAAGTTCAGTGTTCCGAGGTGTTTTTTTTTTTAAGTTTGAAATTTGGGGAATGGTGTTAGAAAGGGCACTGAAACTAAGAAGGAGGGATTGTGTTGGGAAGACAAAATATCAGAAAAGTTTAATGGTGGGTGGAGAGTACTGTAGTGGAATTTTTTTTGAAGCAAAAGGGAGGACTACAATTAGCTAAAGGAACAATCACACACATATTAAGTGCTGCTTTCTGAGAATGTTGCTCTTTCTATAACATTTTATTTCTGCACTTAAAGTCTGGCTCAATTTAACTCTCAACTCACATCAACAACTTTTCTGTGCAAAGCAAATTGAGAAAATCATTCCAAGTGCTCTTTGAAGCACAGAAAAATTCCCTGTCTTCTTTTGGAGGAACATTTTCCCATGATTTTCTTTTTTTTCTTTTCTTTACTACTATGACTGGATTGGCCTGTGGGTTCTTAAAAGATCTGACAGAAATTCAGTGCAAGACACCACATCAGTTTTTTCCCCTTGTATTAAAAAGCATTAGAGTGAAAAGCTGGAATACTTCATGAATAACAAGTGAATGAATTACATTCCACTTCACTGTGGATTCCACCCTATGGGTATGCTTAGATGCAGCAAAGTAATTCATTGGATGCAGCAGCATATCATATGTTCAGCAAGGTCAGATGTGGGGTGGATTGTATGAGGCAATCGGGTAGAACTACAAAAATAGTTTTTATTGAGAGAACAAAGACAGTATTCTGTGAGTATGCTTTCTTTCTAGAAAATTACATTTAGGGATTTATCTTACATTGGCCTTGCTTACCAGAGCCTATGCTCGCCTCCTAGTACCTCCTCCCAGCTTTCTCAACATTCCTTGTCTTTCTAAATGTTTTATGACTGAGCTGTCCTAACCAATGCCATATTTTTCATATGGCAAAAGCATAGGCCATTTAGATTGCAAGTTGAGAGCACTTTTCTTCTTCACTCAGTGTATCAACTCTAGGCATATACATTTGTGGGTAATAATTTGAGCTTAATTTGTGTGTGCACAGTTCTATATCTAACCCTACTTACTTTCTAATTTTGAAATTAAAGAAGAACTAAAGGATGTTGGTGGCATCTTTTTTCTCAGTCGGGCTAGCACATCTTCTGTCTTCAGCTCTGCCAAGAGCCTTCCATATTGGTTGGACACATCCTTAAGGTGGCTTCTCCCCTTCTGTCTTCAGCATGTTTCTCTGGATCATGCCCAACAACACTCTTCAGCAAGCTTCTCTGTTATTGTCCTGCAACTGACATATCTTCAGCAGTGCAAACATTTCCCAAACCCACATTTACCAATCAGCATTGTTCCTTATTAAAACCATAGATTTTCAGCTATTTACTCCATTTTAGTTGCTAGTCATTTCTTCCATTTCAGGTCTCCTTCCATCCTCTTCCAAAAGTCTTCTCTAATGATATTTTTCCTAGGCCCTACCTTTAAAACCAACCATCTGCTGCCCCCACTTTCTCTGCTGTGAAAACTAAACTATCTCTACTCTCTGTTTGCCTTACCAACTCTACTGTGGGTCTATTCTCCTTACCAGCAAAGCCAGCACAAACTTGCATGAAGCTTTAGTTTGAGTCTCTGGATGGATGACTACATGAATACATGATAAGCCATCAAAAAGCCATGGAAATTGGAATTGTGCCACAACCACTATCTTAGCAGCAACAGTAGAAACCAGGCAGCAAACCCCTTTCTTTCTTTCTTGTGACTTATATAGCAATATTTTGTGGGAGCTCACTGAAAACCTCTCTTTTTTCAGAACTTAATTCTGGTCATTTCCTGGAAAAAATGGTAGCTAAAGTACTGCTCACCCTTGTTGACCATAATATTTTGGAATGAACCTATGCCCCGGATTTCCAAAAGGAGAAATGGGGACTATTAACAGATGGTTATGATATATTTGTTTCAACTACTTGCCCACTTTTGGGGGAAGAATTCTGAATTGATATTTCTCCAGATACAAACTTGTGAAATTATTTAGAATGCTGCTTATTTTGTTAGAAGTGTGAGAAGGCTGGGTTTTGCATATTCCTTTTTCTGGAAAATATTTCACATGTTCAAGAAAACAAAACAACCCAGAAAATAAAACTCCAGGACTTTTTGTCTGGTGGATGCTTTTCTTCCAGTTCTTCCTGGAACAATCATTTGGCCATGTATAGATTTATGGCGAAGCTTAGTATGACAATACTTCAGGGAAAACATAATTTCTAACAACTTCTTAACGGTATTAGCCAACCCCAATTAAACATTATTTAGACATTCAGGTTTGCATACATAGAGTTACATGTGTACATTTGCATCCTGTCCCCAATGTCTCTTGTAAATGGCACTTTGCAAAATTCTTGTTTTTATTCCAGAGGTTTGAAAGGCAGTTGTAAAGATGTCTGCACTCGCAGAAACCAGGATTCATCATCTTATCTTCTGAGCTCTTTATACTAAATCTCGAAAAATCTTTGTAACAAACTGTGCATGTAGGGAGATTATGCAGCATGTATGCCCATGTCTCCCAAAGTTATTTACTCCTTTCTTATACAGGCTTCAGTCTCCTGCTACATTAGCATTTTATTTTAAAGTTTCCCCACTTACATGCAGTAAGAAAACACCATTTCCCATTGTGGCCATTTATTTAGAATTCTATCATTTTTTATCTTCTGTTTTTTTTTTTTTTTCACAGTTTCTAGCCTTTTGTGTTCTCCCAACTGGCCAAGTTGTTTTCATGCTAGTTTCTCTTGATGGTCCTTCTATAGTTATCCTTTTGACCAGATACAGCCTGACATTTCAGACACCAAGGGTATTTCATAGTGTTCTGAAAGATGCTCTTCTAACTATTGATAATACTAATAACTGTTTAAGCCTATGCAGAGTTACACATGGCTGAACATATTGACTTCAGTGGATTTAGACATCTTAACAGAGGGATTGGACTCTTTCTGAAGTCTAGGTTGATTTAATTATGATGTTCTTCATGTGAAATAGCTGTAGCTAATTCTATTGCTGAACATAGCTTAAAATTGCATATTGTATTGTGTGATTTGGCTGTCAATCTCCTCCACTGATACTTCACAGAAAGTATGTCATCTGTGCATGTTTCTGGTATTGAGACCATCAGTTCTGATCAAGAAAAAAAATCAAGGTAAAAGGTGGAGAAATATGGCTGTCTGAGATTTCTAACTACCTGTTATTACTGTCTGTTTTAAAGACTGAATTCTTTAGGGCTCAGTGGATCTTAATAAAATATATCCTCTGTTTGTTCTTCCATCACTGTTGTCAGAAGGCTGCCTAAGGGAAAAAAAAATCCCAATTCCTCTGTGCTTTATAAATGATCTCTGGATTCTGCCAATAGAGATTGAGGCTTTGCAATGCTTTGTACAAAATCAGTGATCTGAATTCAAGGCTGTGGAACAGAGTGGCAAACCTGAGGCCCCACAGTTGCCTTGGGCATGGCCTCCACAGAACTCCAAAAGACTAAAGGATTCAAATATTATATACAAAAGTAGAAGGCAATGATGGTAACTATGTTTATTTGTAATTGAATTAAATGTAATGGAAATTAAATCATATTCAGGTTTGTCCTGCTGCATCACACTATTTTGTTTAATGCAGCTCACTTCTTGAAAACTAAATACTACTCAGACCAGAAAAAAGTGGTTCTAGAGTCTAGATTGTATATAGCACCATGCTAAAAGTGAAAGATCCATTAGATTGACTTCTGCCGTTTTTATTTGAATAAACATGGCCCTATTTGTGCTGTAAGTCTTCATTACATAAATCCCAATTTATATCCCCAGGTTCTAAAGTCCATACTACTAGGTATTATGGATTTCATTTTTTGAAAGCATTGACTATCTCTGATTCTGAGTATTTCTACAGGAGGCAAGGTTGTCCAGAGATCTTGCTTGCTATCTGATAAGCTTTTGACTACCCTGAATCACAATGGTCGAGAAAGTATGGCTTCTGGAATTCTTTCCAGCTGCCTTACCAGTAGTGATCCAAGGAAGCATCTGCATTTTCTTCTGTTTCATGAATAAATGTGTTGCATCTGTGCTGGTATACATTTATCTTGTCTGTGTGTGTTCGTATGTGTATTGGTGTGTGCTCTGTCAGTGCTTGCACATTGCCTCTGCATGTGTGAGAGAGAAAGAGTGTAATCAGATGGGTGAATATATGTTGTCACTCTGTGTGTGTGTGTTTCTGCTCTCCTCTCATGTTGCATCTGTATATGTTTGTGTGTCTGTGTGTCCTGGGAAGCATGGGCAATCAGCATGATTGGCAAGGAGGAGGGAGGGGGATTTAGAATGGAGCAGTTGGCAGCATTCTGAGTGGTGGTCCAAGTGGCTTTCCCATTGTGTCAGGGTTGTTGTTGTTGTTTTGCTAGCTTCTCCTGCCACACTAAAGTTAGTCTTTGTTTTGGGAGAGCTATCCTGCTGATAGACAGAGGCCCAAGCCCCTTTATATATTTCATTTCCAACATGACATTGGATTGGAGCGAATAAATGATGCTATTTTTATTATACCTTGTAGATATACTTTGTGCCCAGGAAACATAGGCAGCTGGTAATTTTGCAGACAAAACGTTGGCTTATTCTCTTCCATTCATGCCTTATGTGAGCCAGTGAGATTGAGACAAAGAGAGAAGTAAGAATGCCTGGAAAATAAGACGCAACTTCCCTTCCCTTCCTTTCCTTTTTCTATGGCTCAGTGGCTATTTCTGCTCCTACTTTTTCATTGCTGCGATTACTTTGACTCCTTTTGTAATACTGAAAGGTGACTGGTTATAAACAATCCACATACAATATAAAACTCCATTAGACAACAGATAAATTATTTGTCATCTTTGCATTTCGAACAATAGTAGCAGTAGTAGTAATAGTAGTTATCATCTTTCCATGTGTACAACATATGCTATATTCTCTTTGCTAACACTAGGCTTAAAGAATGTGGATATATTTTCATCTGTTCTTTTCTTTCAGAGGTGTCCATGGTCATTTCAGTGGTAAACGTCCTTGGGCTTTGGGAGATGAGTGCATTGTTGAGCTTATGGCTGAGATTGTGGGTAAGAAAAGACCATTTTTAACTCTGCTCTGATTGTTTCTCACTATGTATGTGAAGTAACACTGTATTTTAAAATGGTGAAGTGCAAAGATTTAATGCAGACAACACTATATGAGCAAATGTATGTCACTAAACTAATTGGAGTGTGGGTTCTGGGATCGCCATAAACTACTTGTTCTAAAGGAAACTTGGCACCTCTACAAATGCATTTTCATGTCACAGTGAATCAATTATCGTTCCTTTTGTTTACAAAGCAATGGTTGTCTGTTACATGATAATGTCTTTAATTGCTTCAAGAGAACAAAATGCTTACAAGGAATTAATAGGGCAGAAGATGATGAAAATTAGGGTTAATATGATCAATAAAATGATTCAGAGATCATTTAAAGGCAAAGAAAGGATCTGGGGAGTGTAAACTATTACCTGCAGAAGTCAATACTTCTGTAAGAGTGCACAACCAGTTTCTAAAGCTAGTCACAAAAGCAATGGATATACTCTCCAGGTGAAGGAATGGCACTGAACAGTTCCAGGCATAAATTATTGTACTGTGAGTGACATGAAAATGCATTATCCCTACCAAAGCATATTTTTATGAATGTAGATAATAGTTATATTGATTATAAAGTCTATCACTTTGTCAGTTAAATTCTGTATGAGAATTTTATTGGTCTTTCATATCTAAGTTTAGAGAAATGATGTACTTTCAAGATATGCTGGAATGTTTCTCAATACAACCTTGCTCTGTCTTATCCAGATATGTCTGTTTTTCTGAGTTAAGTGCTGAACTTCCAGAACTCACCTTCCTTCTGGGGTTTCCATAGGAAAGCCCTGGTTAAATGATGGATAGACTGAAGGGTGCATTGTTTTCCAGAATAAGAGCTGAATGTTTTTTCTATACTTTTCTATAAATATGTTTTTATACACATTATAAGATGGACATACCTGAACAAAGAGAAAAAGATATGGTTCTGTTTTGTTTTGTTTCAAGTCTGCCCAGTTAAACCGTAAGCAGTATCATCACTGTTGGTTTGGCTATAATTTACATGTTTGCCGTAAAATAGTAACTCACAGAATTGTTCAACAGTATTGGGAAAAATACTTAAAACAAAGAAAAGAGTGCCATGTTCTTTTCTTTGTTATAGTTTTTTTTAATTTTTTTCTTGGTAGTCATTTGGAAGTTACTGGCTGTCAGATATATCAATAATTTAGAGGCTTGGAAAAAACAGATGAAACTGTGTACTTCTAAATGCATCATGGATACATCCTTGATAGACTTTGGTTGCCTACCACACTCCTTCGGATCTGTGTTTTATATGCACATGTTATTGGTGGCCTTCCTGAAAGGAAGTATATTTGTGTGCTTAATATTTATCAATAGATTCATGCATATTATAATTGCTGTAGAATTCACTCATCCAGACCCTTTCCTAAAGAGCAAGGAATGTCTTTAGTGGGTGGATGTATTTATTTTGTATATTCATATATCACTATAATTTGCATGGGCTTTTGGCTGGCTACATAGAGAAACACACAAAAATATAGCAACAAAAATAAAATATTAAAACAAAAATAATAATTGCAACAACAACAACAATAACAACAAAAAGTACAGGTGGCAGCCAATTTTCAATCCCTGAATGCCCTCTGGAACAAAGTTGTTTACCAATTTCTGCAAAACCAGCCGCCCAGAGTCACCCATTGGGGGAGATGGGCGGCATACAAATGTAATAATAAATAAATAAATAAAAACAAACAAACAAATAAGTAAAACCATTAATGGGCATGCTAACTGAATTCAAGGAGGCTGTTCCAAAATATATAGGCTGCAACTGAGAAGCTTTGCTCGTCAGCCTCTGCTCCATTGACCTCATATAACTAGGGGACTACCAGAAAAGTTTGGTAGGTATCACATGCTGGGTGAATCAGATTGGTCACTTCTACATATAGAAGGCAGTCCTGTAAGTACAGTACCTAGGTACCAAGCCATATTGGGCTCTTTATGTTAAAATTAGCATTTTTAATTGCACCCAGAAATTTGTTAACACCATTGCAGATACCACAGAACAGTTGTTATATATCTGTGGCAATCCTCAGTCTCCATCACATGAACAATTACATTTTGCAGTTTCTGATTTGTCTTGAAAGACAGCCCCAGATAGAGCACACTGAAGTGATCCAAACATATGATGGTCAGTGCACAAGCAGAGTTGCTGAGGCCATCCTCTTCAGGTCCACCAGACAGATTTGGGCAAAGGTCCCCTTGGTCAAGGCCTTTACCTGCCTATCTAGTGGTAGCTGGACTATGCCTGCACCTAGAATGCCATTATCATCAGAGCTGTCAGAAAATCCTTCTGCACAAACAGCAACTCAATCTTACTGGAATTCAGCTTCAGCCTATTTTGTCTCAGAGACCTCAACAGTCTCCAAGAACTGGGTCAGGACTTTCACAGCCTCTCTGGCTCAGCCTATTGTAGAGATTTAAAATTGATCATATCTCACACTGAACCAATGAATAACCTCTCAGTTGTTTCATATAGATGTTAAGCAATCAAGGAGAAAGAAGTGAGCACACAACCAGCCTGATTTCCCTTCCCCTACTGCTACTAGATGGAACTGCCTGCTCAGGAAGGAGTGGAACCACAAGCACAGTGTCCCAATTCCCATCTGTTGCAGGAAGTACAAGAGGACACCATGGTCAATAGCGTCAAACCAATGGGATGTCTGTTGGGACCAGGTGGGATGTATTCCCCTGTGCAGGCAGCAGTGAAAATCCATGTGCTGATTATCCAATACCATATACATCCCATGCTCATGCCTGAGTCCTGACTGAAAGTGGTCCACAAAATTCATTTTGAGGCCACTCTATAGATGGGTTTCCACCACCTTCTCAACAACCTTTCCTAAAATGGCAATAGTTGTTCAGAACCATCAGGTCCAAGGAAGGCTTCTGGAGAACAGGTAGTATCATAGACTCCTTTAAACTCAGAAGCAATACTCTTCTCTCATAGAAGTGTTGACCATTTCCCATGCCCAGCCCATCACATTTCCCCTAGCAGCCCAAAGGCATCAAAAGAGTTATGAATCAAGCCTACAGGTGACAGAATTCATGCTGTAGTGCACCCTTTCCATTCCATTGGAGTCCACAACCTGAAAAGACATTGCTTCAAGCGCCTTATCAGATTCTGCCTATGAAATATGATGACACAAGTCACAGCAGCTCTTCCTGCCCATCCTTCTGTAATAGGGAATGAGAAACTTTAAGCAAAGTGTCTGGATGACAATCTGCTGGTGCAATAAGATTGGAAGAGTAGAAGCATTTTTCACCATGGTATAGGTCTGAACATGAGTTTGCATTCTGTGCGTAGTCAGATTTGCTTTTTGTCTTTCTATGCTGGCATTCCAGGCAGTGCTTCTCCTGGAGGTCCTGAGTTAACCAAGGATCTCCCCAGGACTGATAAAAAAAGAGATGTTACTTTGAATGCTGGTTGGTCCCTGAGCTATGAATCATGCCTTAGCATTGGGCATTTAAGACAAGAGGAAAGGTGCAGTGCACTTTGCAGCCATGTTAGTTTTTATTTTAGAAGATCTGGTTTGGCCTAAAGTAAATATCTAATCCCAGGAGAGATCAGGCTGGTTTCTATCCTTATTTTTACCTTATTGTTATTTCTTACTGTTATTTTTATCTTAGTTTAGCTGGCCTTTATGCTTTATGTTATTTTGTTTTAGTAAATTGTTTCCTGTATTTTAAGACTTCCTGTGGCTGTTTTAATATTTCTACAGTATATCGTGTAAGCCACTGAGAGTTGTTTGGATTGTGATGGAATAGAAAGCACTAAATAAATGGTCTGGGCATGGGGAAGGCAAATCCCTACATCCAATCCCATCATCATCATCATTGTCATCATCATCATCATCACCATCTTCCTCCTCCTCATCCCTTACACAATAATTGATACCCATGAGAATCTTCAGTCATTGTCTCTTATCTCACATCTTATGTAACCTAGTTTGTTCTTCACTTATGTCTGCTGTATTATGCAAAGCTGAATGTCTTCCTTTCCCAGCTCCTCTTCGGCTGCCTGCTCTGAGTTTTACCTAGAGGATCAGAGCTGCTCCATCTCTGTGGAAGTGTGTGCCTCACACAGTTCACTGCTGCAGAACGACCCATTCTGGTTTCAACAAGGTCTTCAGAAAGGTTTTGTTTCCACTATCCATTTTATAAATAAGGACAAATGGGGGGTCCAGAAAATAGCAGTGCTGCCTGGGAGGAAACCAGAGCACAGAGAGCAGCATAGCAACAAACAAAGCAATTACTGGCTGTGAATGTAACACAAGAAAATGTAATATAAAATCTGCTAGACGGCCAATAAATCTGTTTTTTACACATTGCTTGTTCCTTTGGTCAGGAAAAAAAGAATCTAGTTATTTATTTATTTATTTATTTATTTTTATCTGAGTTCTGCAACGAAACATAATGTCACTTCTCAAGCAAAAAAGAGTAAAAAAAGAAAGTTTCTTCACTCTATACTAGATATAGCTGTCATATATTTCTCCAGTGCACGCTTCTTTGAATAAATGGAATTTTATAATTTGGAGTGACATGTGTATTACTATTGTCATAATAGTTTATTGTTTTATTATTACCATCATCAGTGATAATTATATTATTTTTATTTATTGTGTTTGTTTCTTAAAGAGCACTTGAGATCGTTTTCTGCCTCAACACAGGCTGTGAATTGCATAGTGTCGTTTCTCCCATTTCTTTTTTTAGATTTTTTTATCCCACATTTCTTATTTTTATTAATAACTCAAGATGGCTCATATACCTAGTAGTCCTTCCTCCTTCTATTTTCCCCACAACAACAACCCTGTTACTGAGAGAGAGAGGGACTGGCCTGTTGCGCAGAGTGCAGCAAAAGGTCCCATAAATCCTGCTCTCAGGAAAAATACACATCAGCATGAGAGCTTGCAAGTAGCAATGTCCATATTTTGTTCTCCAAAGAAAATCCAGTCAGAAAATATAAACTAACTGGTCTTTATTGATAAAAATGCAAAACTTTATAAAATACAAGTTACATACAAAATATAGGATATAACAAAGACTTCTTCTCATCTTAGCTTTCAAGACTTAACCACAACAAAGTCTCTAGCTAAAAAAAACACTCTCAGAGAAGAGGTACACTACTTGGTTACTAGTTAAGACTACATAACCCATAAAAATCTACATGATTAACTTTTTACAAGACAAACACACTCTGAACTGAGCTGGGCATTTCACCCTCCCATTATATTGCCAGCATGTACACCCCCACTGAATAACGAACATACACATTACAGTAGGTGGCAGTAAAAATCATAAGAGAATCACAAGATACTATGTTTACGTTAATCTCGACACCTGTTTTTGTATAGCTAAAGGGATGACCTTCTTCCCATGAGAAAATCCTGATATGGCCCAAAGTCACCCAGCCAGCTTTCATGCCTAAGGCGGGACAAGAACTCACCATCTCCTGCTTTCTAGCCTGGTGCCTTAACCACGAGACCAAACTGGCTCTCAGGTTTTTTACAAGATTTTTAATCTCTTGATTTGAGAATCATATTTTAACTTACCGTTAAGTTTGGGGCTGTATTTCTTAACTCTTGCAGATATGAGACCATTACATTTGCTGATCTGTTGGTGCTACCATGATCTTTTCCCCTCTTGTACAGGTTGTTTTCCATCCCCCACCCCACCCATGCAATTAAATTCCAAAGACTGGCTTCGACATTCAGCTTCCAAGTCTTTTATTGTGGCAAATTTCACTTTACTGATTTTACAGCAGGTTAATAAACTATCGTTTTCTCCCATTTTCACAATGGGAACAAATTACCTTTTCAAGAATTCCGAATTGTGATGCCATTATATCAACCATCTCAACTGAATAATTACCAGATATTTTGCCTTTAGGTAAAAATAGAAAAATGCAAGTACAAGTTAAAACCTGATTAAAATATTCTCTACTTGGTATCATATTTTCAATAAATGTTCATTTTTCTCCAATAAGATGCAGCACATTTACATGAAAGGAAAGAAATACCGTATTTTTCCGACAATAAGACGCCCCCATGTACAAGACGACCCCCATTTTTCCAACCCCAAATTAAGAAATCAATATTTTAAAGATAGTGCAGAACACATTTTTATTTAGTAATTAGTTAACATTGACCTGATACACTCGGTGGGAGGAGGTCCAAACCGTCTCTCTGCAGCTCTATTTCTAGGCTCTTTTGCATAACTGATTACATTCAAGCACGAGTGAAACTGCCGATAGCTCGTCTCTGCAGACTTCCTCTAATTGGTTTGTTCAGCGTCAGCTGACATCAGTTACATCAGGCTCGTGATTGGAGGAAGTCTGTTTGGGAGACAAGCTATTTCACTCGTGATTGGAGGCTAGCAATAGGAGGAAACCTGCCTGCAGAAACAAAGTATGGGCAGTTTTGCAACCGCGCAATTTTCGGCTGACTTCCTTGAATAAGACGCCCTTCAATTTTTAGGGTAAGGATTTTAGAAAAAAGTATCGTCTTATAGTTGGAAAAATACGGTATATTTGGTTTATTTGATATGCTTGTCATATAAAAATAAATTAATTTAGGTAGTTTTGTTGTTAATGCTTAACATTCTACAAAGGAGGAGGAACTGCTGGTGCTGGTTCTGCAAAACAAAAAGTGAATATTGTCTCGTGGGATTTTTTTCAGAAATAGAATAAATAGCTTTTCTTTTTGCCATTTAAAGGTTTATGGCTCTACAGTATAATACCTTGCTTATTAAATAAGCATACATTTTCTTTTAAATGAAGGCTGCAATAGTAAACACATTGTGAAATACAAACTCAAGGTCATTGAAGACCTGGACCCTCTCAAGCCACTTTCCACCTTCAGTTAATATGCTGAGCAATGTAAGAAGAAAAAAGCATTTTTGTGTTTTTTTCTCTTTTTCTTTATGTATTTTATTAATATACTATAACCTTGGCAGTATTATCTTCTGATGTGAAATTATCCTGTTGCTCATTTTCTACAGTTATATGAAACCAATATAATGAATACTTTCCAAAGTTACAGTGAAAGTAATGACCAAAGCCTGGTTTGTGTGTGTCTGTGTGTGTGTATCTGTGTATGTTTTCCTTCACAAAGAAGATTTATAGGAAGGACATCTGGGTATTCATACTGTCCAGGATTTGTGGTACTGAATAATGATACTGAGGGAACAAACTTTATTTTGTCCACTGGACACTTGTCACTGAATATTTTAATAGCTTAATTGGATCACAGAAACATTATTTCCAAAATGTAGTGCAGACGGTAAAGCATAACAGTTTTCCTAGGGCATACATAAACTTTGTTTTGTTGTCACTGAAATCTGATAAAAAAAGCTTTTAATAAATATATCATTGAAAAGAGACCCACATGAAAAATGTGATGTCATATTCAATAAGGATATTGGCATACTTCTAAAGGTGAACTTCAGATTAACCATTTATTTCTGCACTGTGCTTTATACTGTAAGTGAAAGAAAAGTAGTTCTACTTACTTTTCAGATACACTTTGAAAGAAGATCAGTCAGATTATAAAAGGACCAGGGCTTGTATTTCACTACTTTATCCATACTGGGTTCATAAAGTTGTAGCAGAATATCTCAAGATTTTTGACTTTCATAGGCAAAATATACTTGCATAACCCTTGATGGAACAAGAAAATGCAGTAAAAAAGGAAAATAGCAGTAGATACCACATTGACTAGGGATATTACTTACTGCAAGGTTTGTTTTGCAGGTCTTGTGGAATGCTGTACCTTTTGGTGTACATCGCTACTAATTTTGTAAAAAGCCCTAAAGACTCGTTTATTTACTCATGATTTCCTTGGACTGAATTTCTTTGCTTTGGCTGGGCTCCATTTGGAACCCAGGCTAATTCTATTATTTTGAAGGTTCTTGAGGAAGTTTATGTAATCATTTTAACTTAGGTTCTTAAAATGTTTTGCTATGCTTTCTTGTGTGTGATTTTTATCATGTAAGCCACCTAAAGACATGATGATGATGATGATGATGATGATGATGATGATGATGATAAAGCAAGTATCTTGAAAATAGTTCTCTGCGTTCATTGAATTGGAATATGCCCTTCTAGAACACAAATGTTGAGAGACAATTAGTTGAGCTGTGTTAGGGGAACAACAAATATATTGCCAGAGCAAGCTGCTTTCTGGCCCGGAAACTAGCACATTTACCAACGGGAGTTCAACAGCTAAGTAATAGAGTGCCTTTGAAAAGTATTTCGGAAGGAACAAAAGGGAAATCAAAGGAGTTTTTCCCCCTCTAAGAGCTGTTTCATTGAGACAGTATACAGGTAGTTCTGAAACTCTACTAGGCTTCTTAAATTCAATTTGGTTTAATAAGGATGCTCAGGAGTGATGTGATGGTTGCTTTTGCTTTTGGAAATAGGAGGGAGAGATAATTGCCATGGGATCAGAAATGCACACATAGGGTCCCAGAGCAACAATAGGTATACAGTATATGTTGCATAATATCAATCATTCATTGTAATCTGACTGAAATACAGGTTTAGAGGTTTGCTTCAGACAGTAAAATGTCTGGGTCAGCTCTGCATAATGGTTTATCACATGCCTCATTAATGCAAAATAAAATGGTGCCATTCTTACCTCTGAACAAGGCGGCATTTGGGGGAGCTATGTGGAAACTCCACTGTTGGACAGCAGAGAAGTTGTAGTATTGTTTAAATTCTCCACTTTGCTCTTTTGCTTTAAAATTATCTGCTGTTTCTTCTCTTTCTACATCCCATCTTTATTATCAACCTACAATGTTTCCTATTTTCTCCCTTGAAAGACACTCCTCAAAAATGTGCTTAACAAGTCAGACTAAAATGAGATGTTTCTTAAAAAGCTTTTTTTGATTACCATGTATATTTTCATCTAGATTATGAGTGATAATTTTTCTTTGTCTGCATCCTTCCCATTTTAATATGAATTTACTTGTCTTTTCCTCTTACCATATCTACTAATACAGTCGAAATTGGAGTGGATGTTGTTGATAGTGTGTTGGAAAAATTCATTGATAATGGCTGTGATACCCATTAAACTATGCTTTTAATAACGTCAGAATTCTGGACTGATTCTAGTGGCTGAGGACCAGTTATAAATCAGTGTTATATTTGCTGTAATAAACTTTTGAGTAATTTTTAAGCCTTCATTTTTATTAGGGTGCATTTTGCAGTGGTCATTTTAATAAAAGATTATTGCCTCTAGCACAATTACAGGTAGTCCTCGACTTACAATGGCAATTTGGACCAGAATTTCCATTGCTAAGCAACGCAGTTGTAAAGTGTGACCACATCACTTAGTAACAGCAATCCCTGCCATCCCCAACCCATTGTTAACTAAATCCCACAGTTGTTAGGTGAGGCAACTTCCTGCCGGCTTCACACAACCATATAAATTGAATAAATAAACATAAAAACAAAATAAACCAAAGTCTGGGGAAGCCAGCAGGAAGTTGCAAGTCCCAGGCTGGCAGGCGGGTAAGTGGCTGCTGCCAGTTGGAGGAGGGAGTGTCGGGGTGCTCAGGGGTGTGCATGAGGGTGGGTCAGGGAGGGTGCAAGGGGTGCACCAGAGACATGGGTTGGGGAGGGTGTGCAAGAGGTGTGGTATGGGTCGGGGAGGGTGTGCAAGGATCCAAGGGGGTGCATGAGAGGCATGGTGCAGGTTGGGGAGGCTGGCCGAGAGGCTGCACAAGTGGCTGGCATGGCACAAATGCAGAGGGGCTCAGGGAGACTTACTCTGGTGACTTGCAACCTTCCCTGCCTCTTCCCCATTGACTTTCTGGGGAAGCTAGCAGGGAAGGTTGCAAATGGCAATCATCATAACTGGTTGTAAATGCAAACCGGTTGCCAAGCAGCCAGATCACGGTCACCTGACCGCAGGGGTGTTGGGATGGCTGGAATTCCAAGGACCAGTTGTAACTAGCATTCATTCAGCACCATTGTAACTTTGAACGGTCACTGAACAAATGGTCATAGGTTGAGGACTACCTGTAAATCTTTATATGGAAAAGATATTTTCTGACAAAAGCATATTCCTGCTGAATTTGAACAAGATGTTCATCGTGAAAGCTAATCAACAGATGGATTTCAAGAAAGGAAATGTTGCTGCCTCATTATCTACTTCATTTGCCACACTAGACTGGTAAAAAATAAATATTTTCCTGTTAAAGTAGTGTATTGAGCCAGTCAGGGAAACATTTCCATTTCATTGGTCTATTGTGACACATCAAACACATATTTACCTTTCAATCATTAGAGAGACATTGACAGCAAGCCAATATCATGGGGATTTGAACATCATTGGAACAGACCTTGCATAGGACAAAAGGAAAAAAGGAAACATCTGTGTAATTGCTTTTCAGGGGCTCATAAAGAAGAGGTAGCGTTAATGAATGGTTTGACAGTTAATCTACATCTCCTAATGGTAAGTCATAATAACCTACATAGTGTCTAGTTAGATCAAACTATGCAATATCTAGTCCAGAATTTGTTAGTGCATCTGTTGAGACACCAACACAACGTGGTACCTCCAGCTGGATTAAATTTGTCCCCTGGTATTTGGTTTAGCAATTCTGAGTAGTGTAGTAAAATAACTACCCTGGGTCTACAAACAAAACAATACAATACAAAACAAAACCAAAAAAAGGGTTTCGTAACTCTATGGTAAGGATTGACTTGAGTGATAATGGTGATGGAATGGAATGAAGTGACTCATTGCATGCTTTCAGATCACAGCAACAATATATCGGGCTAATGACAGTGTATTGAAATGGGGCCAATAAGCCCTTTGCTGGAAACTGTCCTAAAACAAGAGATGCAAGCATATTTATATTTATTTATTTATATTTCAAATTTGTTACCGCCTATCTCACTGTAGAGTGACTCTGGGCGGGTCTTATACTTAAAAATAAAAAAAAATAAAAAATAGTAGCTGCCCAACTCCTACATTTATCCTCCTCTTATTTGGTAAGTTTCTTATTACAGGACATCCAAACACTGTCTGAGGGTTTGATAGATATTGGCTATCACATAATAGAGGAGATTAGTAAAGTTCCTGCTCATGTAAGTCTATAATAGGACAAGCTTGATCTCTGCAGAAAGAGCAAGTATGCCTTAAATGTCATGTTACTCTGCCCAAAAATAAGTCTTACATATTTTAATTTTTGAAAACAGCCCAAATGCGCTGAACCTATTTCTCTGAGGCTCATGGCCCTCGGCAATTTTTTTCTGTTCTGTTACTTTCTGTTCTATAATTTAGCATGTCTGTTTCTCATATTAGTCAGAGAAGGAGGGGACGCTTTAGTTTCTAGGCCCATCTTCTGATTTTGGTTCAGAATACAATGGGCAGCCTTTGATATGATTGAAGTTAAATCTGGCTGTAGACCACAGCACCAAATTAGGACCAAATGGAAAGTTGTGGTTAGTGCATGTGTTTACTTTTAAAAAGTATAAAATAGAAAAGGTTGGTTAAAAATAACATCCACAGACTCTTGTCAGACACCGAAAGGCAGAGCTTAAAATCATGCACAGCTCTTGCTTCCACGTGCCTTTCCAAAATGACATTTTGATGGTTACCCTGACATTCCTCAGAAGCTATTACAATTCACAGGGACTTGTTTGCCAAGAAACTATGGAGTTATTTCTTTCAAATGTCCAGAAGTGAAAGGGACACAAAATCTTTTAGGGATAGATAGAGTAGAACTACTTTATTTGCACCTTCTGAGGAACACCATGCATGCCACTTTCTGTATAGAAATTGATCACAACAGAATATTATAGTGACATTTCTATCCAGCGCTTCATCTTTTCATAAAAGCTTTTTGAAAAAAATTATATATGCTATATTTATATAGAGCATATGATAGCTTGGAATAGCTAGTTCTAATCTATTCTCCAAATAACTCTTGTAATATAATAGATTTTATTCCATCCTATATGTTGTAAGAGTTTTTGTTTTGTTTTTTGTTTTTACAATTCTATTATTAGAGATAAATATGCAGGCAACATATAAGCAGATGTAGTTACACTACAATACCCATAAACCCTCTTCTTTGTTAATGCTAGTTAAAGTAGATGAGGGTTGGAATTCAGTAACATTTGGGAGGCCACCAATTACCTATTCCCATTTTAGGACAGAATTTACAAATTGACAACAGAGTAAGCAAATTGAGAGGAATGTTATTTTGCATTTGAATTCTTACAGCGTCTTAAAGTCATTTGATTTCCTACTGCGGTAAAAAAAAAAATCTATAGAGAAAGATGCTAATTAACTTCAATGCCTATATGAAAATATGTACAACATCTGGATATCTGATTGCCAGATTGTGTGACATAAAGAGAAGCTTCTATACATCAATTGTTTTGTCTTTTCAGTTGGTTAATAAATGTTTCCTTTTCGATAATATAACTCTACTATTTTATTTTTGCAGTTAACATTTTTTAAGCCTACCTCATATCGCCATAAAATCCTTTTGGAAGCAAAAGCATTTCCTTCTGATCATGTAAGCATTTAATATTTCATCATATTTATGCTATACAATTTTGTCTGTTTCAAAAAAATCTCAGTAATCTTGCCTGATTATTTATTAGAGGCTTTTATTTTAACAAATAAACATTAAAAACCCCAATTTGGTCACAATACTGTGGCACTGACATATTTTTACTGATTGGTCTTTTTTGTTGTTGTTGTTCAAATAAAAACCGTATGGAAGGAAAAGATTGAATTGCCACATTGATTGATTAGTCTTTTAAAGATACTGAGCAAGCTATTGGCCTAAATCAAGAACAGGTTGTAAATGTTTTATTAATTCTTGTTGCTGTTTTACTTTATGAAAGCAAGTCAATATGGAGCTCACACCATTAACAGTTTTATATCCCCAGACAGATAGAGCAATTCTTGTCAACGGTGCTTTAGATTACTAAGTCAAACATCATTTGTGTTCTACAAAGTAGGACAATAGTCTGTGCATCACGGATTTAAACACATTAATCTTCAGGTTTGTGACTCACCGCTACTTTCTCAAACTTAGCAAATGCTTAGAAATTGATGAGAAATTTATTCAATGAGACGTTATAACATTCCCTCCAGTAGAATTCTAATATGATATAATACAAACCAGTTGGGATTTTTTTTTTTTTAACAGCAACTACTTATTTCGCCATTCATAAGTTGCATAGAATACAACTTTCATTTTTCAAGGTAATATTATGTTTGGGGAAAATATTATCACATATACTTAGCATTCATACAGTGACAGGACCATTAAATTTACAATGCTGTGTGGAATGCAGTTGTAAAACGACAAAAAAAAAGTTGCTGATAATATGGGATGCCAACTACAAGTATCCAATCCTAATGCTTTCTTGTAACTCCATCTGCAAAAGGAAGTCATAAAAGTGCTAAAAATGATTATTTATTTATATACTGCTGTTCTTCCCAAAGTAGGAAGGAATCATAAGAAAACAAAACCCTTTCTATTCAGCCATAGCTAGTAGCTCTTGGGAATGAAGCAGACACATGGGCAAGGTAGATTACATCTCATGTAATTGGCCTTCCTTATCCCAATCATAACGAGAGGAAAGTTGGTGACCCAGGTGGTTGTGCAATGCTGTCCTTGACATGCTGTTCCTCATCAAAAGCATTTGCCATTTTTGACCTCTCCTAAACTTTACATATTGTCCACCACTCTGCTATGCTTGCAGCTATGATAAATTAGCAATTTTTCTCTTAAAACTATTCACCCCTCCATCACCACTGCCCAGTTTTGCAGACTTAATATTTTCTTTTTTATGTGCTGGAGCATCATTCTCCAGACTTTAAAAGGAAGATAATATAGCAGCATGTCTGCCCCTCCATTCATTACAGGTAGAATAGAATAGAATTTTTGTTATGGTCACAGACCAGAGTTACAAATAGAAGCACTTTAAAAGATAAAAATAAAGTAAACAAAACAGGATAAAAAATATTACAGTTGGTGGTTGGTTCATTGATTGGCAATCAAAGTCTGTCTAATTTTACTAGCTGTATTGGTAGTCCTCGCTTAACAACTCTAATTGGAACTGGAATTTCTATCACTAAACAAAGTGGTCATTAGGTGAAACATCCATCACATGGCCATACCACTTAGCAACATCAATTCCTGTTGTCATGGTTGCAGTCATTAGGTAAAGACTGTGCCGGCATTAGGCCAGGATCTCATGCTTCTCCTGCTCTGCTGCATTTGCCTCCATTTCACCTCCCTTCACCCATCTATCTCCCCCCGATCTCTGCCCTTTTGTCTACCCTGAACTCCGCCACCTACCCCTGCTGCCCTCTGCCAACCTTTGCCGTCTTCTTCCCACTCTTGATGAGCCAGTCTTGCGAAGGGCCAACAGCTGCCTCAGCTGGGCACGTCTCATCAGCAATGGGAGGAAGAAGACTGTGAAGGTCATCTGAGAGCAGTGGGAGGTGGCAGGGGTAAACAGCGGTGGCAAAGTGCAAGGTGGCCAAAAGGGTAGAAATGGGGGAAGATGGGTGGGGGGAGTTGAAGTACACACTGTGGTCATGACTATAGGTGGGTTGCCAAGTGCCCAAATTTTGATCACATGGCCGTGGGGGTGCTGCAATGGTCATAACTTTGAGAGTTACAGACAATCTGGACAACCCCTAGGTAGGCATACTCTTTGCTGCCCTCTAATGGTCAGTTGGACTTTTGAGCCCAGGTCTGGTATCCCTGAAGTATGTTGTTTTAAATAATGTTAGGTTACAGCATCATAACTTTCCACTATCCTTATCTTTAGAACCTAAGGAACTGGCTGATACCAGGATAGATTATTTACCTGTCTCACTCAGTGTTATCTACTCTGACTCACAATGACAGGGGTTTCACCCTGCGTACTATTTCATCCTTTTAACTGCAAATGCCAGTCATTTAATCTACTGTAAAACTCTTGCGTACAGACTTTTGCATAATCTGAGCCTAATTTATTCATTTTGTTGTTTATAACAGAATGATTTTTTTTCTGTTGTTTATATCTATACACTTTTTAAAAATCATATTTCTTCACAGTATGCTGTTGAGTCTCAGCTCCAGTTTCATGGGCTTGATATGGAGAAGAGTATGCTTATGATTCAACCACGAAAGGTTTGTGAAACATGATTTGCATCATGCTAGACAACTCATGGCCTGCAGGTTGCACACAGCTCCTGGCATCCAAAATGGTACCACTGAATTTTAGCAGCAAAGGGGCCAAATTTCACTAGGACAATTTTTCTTCAGTGAAAAGCCACTGTGATTCTCCTGAAATTCCTACTCAAAATGTCCCACAGTTGCCATTTTTCAGGCCAGTTGTGGCCCTTTTTGGTTTTTCTTGGGTTTTGATGAGAGATTGGAGCAGGAGGCCTGGGGAGAAAACTGTTTCCATCCTCACCCTTAAATCCATTGAAAACCCCAGGAAAACAACCCCTAAATGTCCTTTTTTCAGGAATTTACATGAATGTATATTATATAAATAAACTTTACATTGATTCCTTTCTCATTATAGAGATTAGTATGATGATGATTCCCAGCAGCTTGTTACCTGTAGCCTATATACTTTTGTAGCAATGATAACTAAACCTATTGTTAATTACTTTTTGAAAGAAAAGTTAATTTTAGAATGCTATTCTTCCAGTTTTCTCTGCATAAATTGCCTTTCTGAAGGGATGGCCTCAGGGTAGTTTCACTTGAGGCAGGAACCAGAAGGCAGGAACTCACATACTTTGGGCATGAGACGTGAACATGTGATGCACTAGGGGGAAAAAAACATGCTTGGCAAGGGTAAGGGAACAGAAGAAGGGGAAGACAATGGATAAGATTGATGGAAAGGATGAAAGAAATTCCTGGAATGTTTTGGGAAGAACTTTGAATTATTGCTGTAGACAGATCAAGATGAACTTTAGTCCATGCAGGCACAGGAAAATGTTGTCTGGCTTGGGGACTGATAGTTATTTTATGAATACATAGGAGAGCTTTATTTTTATATGTAAACATGTTTTAGTAAAGGTTGCATGTTCTATAGGTCAGAACAGACTACAACTCTAAACAATATAATAGTGAATAGACATCATCCTTACTTCCCTATCTCCATATATCCATATACTACAGTCCTTCACAAAAGCCTGGGAATATATAAAATATTATCTCCCAAAAAAGTGTTATGATTGAAACATAGTTATCCCATTATTGCAGTATTAACAGGAAAGTTTCTGGTTGGGAAAGAAGTGTTTTCCACATTTATAAAAGATTGTCTTTCAATTCTTTGACATGAAGAACTTTTTTTACTTTTCAGTAGAACTGCTGATGACCTTTTGATTTGAGAAAACAAAGTTTTTCAGAGAAGAAACTACTCTCAAGTTCTTGATAGATGTTCAAGATCATTTAAGATAATAAAAGTTACTTTCAAATCAGTAAATCTTACCCCAGCTTTTTGCAGTGATGTATTTAATTTAATTTGGAGTTTTCACTGCTTAATTGATCCCTAGGTGGTGATATGTTTTAGATCATCCACTGCAACGAGGAAGTGAGGGTAGGATGGAATGATCCTGGCTTTAAAGCATCAAAAGGTGTTGTTGTTTTCTTCATTGAATATTTTCCCTTAGTTAATGACTTCAGAATTTTTTCATCTTTAGATTATTTGAACCTCGTTGTTCTGAAATACAAGTACCATTGAATAAAACGTTTAATAGCTTTCTGTGGGATATGGACTATTTCTGAAAGTGTGAAGAGAAATGTATGAGTTAGCTTCAGTCTTGGGAGGAGCATGCCATTTTAATGAATATAACCTTTTAATCTTTTTGCCTGCATGCTGGATTTGCCAAAATGTTTTAATCCCTAAGGTTACTGAATAAAATCTTTGTGTGACTGAAAAATGTAAGATGTATTCATTAATTCCATTTTAAGTACTCCTCAGTTCTTTCATTAGCTGTTTCACTGTTTCTCCTTTTCAGGCCCCTAACAATAGTAGTTTTTCTACAGATTCCTGTCCCACCAATAATCACAATGATTTATAATTGTATCTTGGTAAAAGAATATTTTATATTTTTATAGCACTGTTTAAGTGCTCTAAGTGTTTTACATGAATTCTTGGAAGTCCTTACGAAAAGATTAAAGGTTAAATCAATATGCTTTGAGCAGACATAACTTTATTACTAGGATCCCCTTCTGAGCATCACACTTTAACAATTCAGAGAAACTGGAAAAAAATTAAGAGAAGTTTCAGAGGAGTGGAGAATAATCTTCATGAAGGAAGTTGAAGGAGCTGGACCTTGAGAAGAGAAAACTCAAGAGGGTTATGACAGAACACTTCAATGCCTGAAAGAATTTCACATAGAAGAATGTCACATAGAAGAGTGTTCTTTAACACTCCAAAGGGCAGGACATAGAAGAATGGATTTCAAGTACAGGAAGGCAGACTCCAATTGAATGTTACAAGAACCTCCCAACAAGTAAGAGCACTTTGTCAGTGGAACCTGTCCCTGAAGGGATGGTGGGATCTTCTTCATTGGATATGTTCAGACAGAGGTAAAACAGCCATCTGCCTGGGATGCTTTAATTTAGATTCCTGCACTGAGCAGTGGGTTGCACTTGACTGTTAGGCTTCTTCCCAGCAAGCTAAGTTGAAAACTAACTAAACAGGCACAAAGAAATCCAGGAACTCCTGTTAAGTAATTTATTAGAGAAAAGAGAAGCCTGCAAAATAATTCTAGCAGCTGCAGTATATCAGAAGCAAAACCTATATGTAAGGTTGAAAGGTATCAAAGTTTGTATATTTCTTCTCTTTATCCTATTCAAGCTGTGTAATGGGCCAGTCTGCCCTCTCTTTGGGGCAGGAAGCCTGGTTTCCATCTATCTCTTCTTTTGGCAATGTACAGATATGATATCAAGTTGACCCTGGGAGAACTTTCTCCCACATTAATAGCATATGTGGCCCCTTCCAATCCTAAGAGTGTATGGTTCTATGACTGCTGTTATACCCATAACTGCAGATTTGTGATACAGAGTTGGGTAAAATGATAGTACTCTGTGAAAAGTGAGTGGATGGATGGATGGATGGATGGATGGATGGATGGATGGATGGATAAATAGAGAGAGAGGGGGAGAGAGAGAGAGAGAGAGATTTTTTTTTTTTATCCGCACTCAATCGTGACCGATTCTGCGGCGACTGCCTGGACGAGTCCCTGCAGTTTTCATGGCAAGCTATTTTCGGAAGTGGTTTGCCATTGCCTCCTTCCTAGAGTGGAGCCCAGCTGGCGGGTACAGGAAGGTGGGGGTTCTGTTGCTTCACATCTTTTTCAGATGTACGTGACTTCCGCGTTACCAGCAACTGGTCCCGTCTCCTGTACAAGGTGCCGCCAGCATTTTTTCTCCCACCAGGGTGAGAGTACCCATTTATCTACTCACGGTTGCTTTCGAACTGCTGGGTTGGCAGAAGCTAGGGATGAGACAGGAGCTCAGTCTGCCACACGGAGCTGGGCTCGAACCACTGAAGGTGTTGACCATTTCTGGCTGACAACTTCCAGCGTCATTAAGCCACTGCTCCATAGATAGATAGATAGATAGATAGATAGATAGATAGATAGATAGATAGATAGATAGATTTTCTTTCCTTCATTGGAGCTTATTTTTTCAGATACTATGCTGCATTAGTTCTCAAACAATATTTCTTTAGACCCACACCCACACAAAGCCATAAGGGCATATATAACCTCAAAAAATAACTGTTCGATCAGAATAAAGGTCCATATAGTCCTGTAACTCTCAGTGGACTGCACTGAGCTCACAGTAGACACTTAAAGGTATAGTCCTCTTCTGCTAATATTCTTCTAGTGGTATATCTGACTGAATGCAGAAATTTCTTGTAATTCTAATGAATAATTCTCACTGATGAAACTCATTCTCCATGAAAAGTTTTAGGAGCTACAGTATAAGCTTGTCCACCTCTTTTCATTAGTTTTTTTTTTTTTTTTTAATCCAACCAATTAAGTCCATCTTGAAGTGTTCAGGAAAGCAAAGTCTATAAGAAAGCAAAGTGAACAATAATTTTTTAAAAAATTCAAAAGCTTAAAGCAATTATTATTTACCTATTTAAAAGTTACTCGAGGGCTCCTAGTTTTGTAGATCACTGCAATTTTAAGGATTTGTTTTTGATTGCTTCCTACAGTCAGCAAGTCACATCGTAAAAAGTACATTATGAAATAAAAATGACAGTTCCATTACTGCCAGGGCTGATATAAAATATGTTCTAACTTTATTTCAGGGAGAGGAAACCTTGAGAACAGAAGATATCCTTGATATAATTGAGAAGGAAGGAGACTCAGTTGCTGTAATTCTTTTCAGTGGGGTGCAGTACTACACGGGACAGCTGTTTGACATACCACGGATAACAAAGGCTGGTCAAGACAAGGTATAGTTGCTGCAGTGTTCCTTAGATCAGTCTTCCCAAACCTGACAACTTGTAGGTGAGTTAGAAGTGCCAGTCCTACAATTTGAATCAGCTTGGACTGGGAGTTCAAGTTCCAGCACTGCTAGATTCCAGTTTTCCCTGCTATGGTAGGCATCCCCACTACTGCTCCACCTACAACATTATTAATGATTTTTTTGTGAGTAGGAATTGAGGAAAAATGTCACTCGATATGGTGACAGTAGAAATCAAATAATGTATTGCTAATGTTGATTGGCCAGTCCTACTCACACTTCATATATATAAGACTGAATTTTCGAATATATTGAATGGTTTAACAATGCTGATATTTTTTGGAAAGCATTTTAAAATGCCACTTCTAAGGTCTGAAAATTCAAGATGTAGCAGTGAAAATAAAGTAGCAAGTTTGGTTAAATAAAAAATTCTACTGACGTTAAGCTAGAGAGTCAAACAATTACCATAAATAGGTTGTACAACAGAGTCTCAGACAAATCTGATCTGCAGGTTTTTGTTTGCTTAAAACTACTAACTCAATGGTGGATTAGCTGTGGTTTCTACTGTTTAGCTCTTTTAATGCAGAAACAATTTGTGTATTATATATTACATTATACTCGGAATGCCTGTTTTCATTTGTTATAAAGCTAAAATGCATTTATTCTATCTAGAAAAGGACTATAATATAAACTATAAGTTTACTGTAGCTACAATATTTTCATGTGAATAATGGAAATATTGCAAATAAACAATAAGAGTATTGGTATTCTTATATTGTACAGGTGCAGGAGAGAAGGTAGTACTGGAAAGTTCTTGCTCTCTATGTTACTCTTTTATTCTGTTCCAATTCTTATCTCTGGTCTTTCAGTAATTACTTCTAGAAGTGTTCAGTTACAAGCAGTAAAAGTGAGAGTATGTGTTACTGTGCACTCACATTTTATTTTATTTTTTTATATATATACTCTGTTATTTTGATCTACTATCTAAATTTTCAGTTTAAAATTTATGGATAAACCTTTTTCCCTATCCTCTGAAAAGAGTAAGTTACAAACAAACTCAAACTTTGCAATAGGAATAGAAAGGAATCGAGATGAGAAATGAAAGTGTCATGGAGCCTTAGGTAATGGCAGAGCATAGTTCCCTAATACGTCTTTTAATTCAGTTGTGTAGTTAATAGCTAAAAATTACTTACCTGATACAGGACCAGCTCTTACACTCTGAAGTGGTTATTATCCCAACTCCAACATAACATTTTAGAATCAGTTTTGGAAATAGACTGCATTTCTCTTAACTACTGAACCATGTCTAATTAGTGGTTTGTCCTGATCCTTTCGAATTACATAAGTGATCACATGCTCCAATATATATATATATATATATATATACACACACACATACACACACATACACACAGTATATATCTATGTTTTTGTGCACAATTACTCCTTCTGTGATGTCACACCATTGGCTAGTCTCAGGGCTGTCTCTACTGTGTGACACCAATTCTATGAAGTTCCAGGCAACAGTCTTTCACATCCCTTCCTGGAGGTACTAGGGAATGAACTTGAATGATATGAACTTATGCATATAAAAAGTACACCAAAGGTACAGTTTTATAGTTCCTAAGAGAACATGGTAGGGATGTCAAATAAATAAATAAATAAATAAGTAAGTAAGTAAATAAGTAAGTGGCAAAATATATATTCTTTTATATATACATATAGCAGCGGCTGGATAGTGTAATGGTTAGAACACTGCCTTTGATGCAGGAGACCGGGATTCAAATTCCAACTGGTACCTAACTTACCAGTAGGGGTCCTTGGGCAAAGACCCCCTAATGCTTCACCTGCCTACCTCAAATATGAGAGTGACATGAACTAAGAGAGTCATGCCGGCTCAGACGTTGCCCGGATTAACAAGGTCCGTGTCAGACATTGGGGAACCAGGACAATCTGATGATAAGTGAGCTACTGGAACAAATCCATACATGGATGAGACAAGAGAACTTGGAATTGATGGAATGCTACTACAACAGCAGACCTAATGAGAGGGGATATATGAAACGTATGGGGGAACTATGGATAGATAGAAGGCCTACATCCACACTAGCTGAGAAACAACTAGTTACCCAGCGCTTCAACATAGTGAAGAGGAAACTGCTCTACATCTTGAGATAGACCAACTCCACATTACAACCTGGACTCAAGCAGACCTGGAAGAACAAGCGGATGTGCAGCCAACACCTGAAGCTGGAATATCACTGCCACCCCCTCCATTACAGAGCATAGCAGCTGATATGAGGCATAAGATCATGGATAAACTAGCTACAGTCAACCCTCAAGTCCGATTACCAAGGCTCAGTGGAGAAGTGCCATCAGATAGTATGCTAGAAGATGCCAATAGAGCCCTCCAGATAATCCCTACTACCACCATAACTGAAACCAATGAATTGGTATATGCTACAGCCGCTGTAATCCTGGAAATGCTTGGCTACATGATCAAAAAGAACAGCAGTACATACCCACCCTGGAAAATGAGATTAGAGGCTAAGATCAAGGCAACTTGGAAAGAAGTCAGTCAGCTGGTGGAACTACAGAAGGGTGTGGAGATTTAGGATAACACTCAGCTACGGAAAAAAATATATGGGCCTGACTCCATTTGAAGCCCTAGAGACTGCTAAACAAAGGCTCACAGCACTGGCTGCCAAGCTAAGGAGATATGCTAGAGAAGCAGAGGCCAAGAAGATAAATGCCCTGTTCTCCAAAGAACCATCCAAAGTATACTCCGAACTGCAGTGCAACCACACAGTAACAGCAGAGCCACCAGCAGCGGGAACTGAACAGTACTGGAAGAACATATGGGAGAAAGAGAAGACACATAACACCAGTGCAAAGTGGCTGCACGACCTGAAAGCAGACTACAGCAATCTCCCAGAAAAGGAACCAGTCACCATCACAGTAGCAGACATCCAACAGCAGGTCAAGAACATAAAAACCTGGACAGCACCTGGCCCGGACATGATCCATACCTACTGGCTAAAGAAACTAACAGCAGTGCATGAATGCCTAGCAGCACAGATGAACCAGCTGCTAGCAGCAGGCTCCCACCCAGACTGGCTAACACAAGGAAGGACAGTGCTGATCATGAAAGGCCCTCACAAGGGAACAGCACCATCCAACTACCGGCCAATAACCAGCCTCCCCACAACATGGAAAGTTCTATCAGGCATCCTAGCCGCCAAGCTACAAGACCATATGGGCCAGTACATGAGCACAGCTCAGAAGGGTATTGGGAACAACACAGGAGGCCCAAAACACCAGTTACTCATAGATAGAGCAGTCGCCCGAGACTTAAGGTCTAGGCAGACCAATCTGAGCACAGCCTGGGTTGACTACAGGAAAGCCTATGACTCAATGCCACACACATGGATCTGTGAATGCCTGGTGCTATACAAAGTCAACAGGACACTAAGGACCTTCCTCAAGAACTCAGTGGGACTGTGGAAGACAACACTGGAAGTCAACTCAAGACAGCTCGCAGAAATGGCCATCAAGTGCAGCATATACCAAGGTGATACACTGTACCCACTGCTATTCTGCATAGGCTTAAACCCCCTCAGCCAGATAATCACAAGGACTGGATATGGGTACAAGTTCAAGAGTGGAATGACCATCAGCCACTCCTCTACATGGATGACATCAAGCTGTATGCTAAGAGTGAACGAGACATCGACTCACTGAACTCACTCTTAGCATACAGCTTGACTCACTGATCTACCTGACACGGATCTACAGTGAGGACATTGGGATGTCATTCGGACTGGAGAAGTGTGGCAGGATGATAATAAAGAGAGGGAAGGTAGTTAAGACTGATGGAGTGGAACTACCAGTGGGCCACATAGAGACCAGCTATAAATACCTTGGTGTCCCACAGTCACGTGGGAACCACGATGAGGCAAGGAAGACAGCAACATCCAAGTACCACCAAAGGATTAGACAGGTCCTGAAGAGCCAGCTCAATGGAAAGAACAAGATCCATGCCATCAACATGTATGCCCTGCCAGACATCAGATACCCTGCCGGTATAGTGAATTGGCCAAAGAAGGACATGGAGGCTGCTGATGTGAAGACCCGGAAGCTCCTCACAATGTACGGAGGTTTCCACCCCAAGTCCAACACCCAGAGATTGTACACCAGCCACAAAGAGGGCCGGCAGGGTCTGATGAGTGTCAAAGCCACTGACCTGGATGAAACCCAGAACATCCAGGAGTACATCAATAAGATGGCACCCAAAGATGAGCTGCTGAGAGAATGCCTGAGGCAGCAGCAGACATGGGAGGAAGTTCAAGTGGAGGAAATACCATGGCAAGACAAGCCCCTGCATGGGATGTACCATCGACAGCTGAGGTGGCTGACATTGGGAAATCCTATCAGTGGCTGGAAAGGGCCGGACTAAAAGACAGCACTGAGGCACTGATCATAGCAGCACAAGAACAGGCACTAAGCACCAGATCCATAGAAGCAGGGGTCTACCACACTAGACAGGACCCAAGGTGCAGATTGTGCAAAGAGGCCTCAGAGATAGTCCAACACAAAGTGGCAGGGTGTAAGATGCAGGCAGGAACCGCGTACACTGAATGGCACAACCAAGTAGCTGGCATTGTGTACAGGAACATCTGCACAGTGTATGGGTTAGACCCCCCCCCCCCAAGTCCAGACTGGAGATTCCACAGAAGGTCGTGGAGAATAACAGGGCTAAGATCCTGTGGGACTTCCAGATCCAGACGGACAGGCAGGTACTGGCCAATCAGCCAGGCATCATGGTAGTAGACAAAGGCCAGAAGACAGTGGTAGTGACAGATGTAGCAGTGCCAAGTGATAGCAGCATCAGGAAGAAGGAGCATGAGAAACTGGAGAAGTACAAGGGCCTGAAGGAGGAAATAGAGAGGATATGGAAGGTAAAGGCCAAAGTGGTCCCAGTGGTGGTAGGAGCCCTCAGGGCCGTGACTCCTAAGCTGGGAGAGTGGCTCCAACATATCCTAGGAACAACATCCGAGCTCTCTGTCCAGAAGAGTGCAGTGCTAGGAACAGCTAAGATACTGCGCAGAACCCTCAAACTCCCAGGCCTCTGACAGAGTACCCGAGATTGAGGAAGACAGGTACCACCCATAGGGGTGAGAGGCAGAAATATATCTAGGATCAGAGAAGGGAATCCAATAACATTTCTTCTGCCACCCCACTTCAACCTCAACCACCACTCCTACAAAAGGATAGATTCCTAGTACTCTGATTTATATACTTTAAATTTAATTTCTTCCAAAGAAGCTTTTTTTTACATTAATTTTTATGATTCTTGTTATTACTTACATAAATTCCTTTCCGTAAGGTCTTTGTATTTAAGTTTTCTGTGAAATTATTGGAAACATGTATTCCTTTTAAACTAATCTTTCAGGGTGAATGAGTTTTGTGAATTTTTCAGGAGGGCATACAGACACTAGCAATAACCATTAGTTTTTGGTGACCATGTCACGATTAATTTTTTTGCCATTGTTAACCACAGTATTTCACACGAAAACAAATCTGTCACTTTTTAAAAAATAGTCCTAGTGACCATGTATATACCAGACCAACCAGTGTACATACTAGCGCAAAACATCTTCAGTATGATCTAAACCACTGACGTTATACATTCATTTTAATACTTTAGAAATGGTCAACCATGTCTGCACTTTAACTGTGTCCCTGTAAGAAAAGACCCATGATATATTTCCTCAGCAAGTGACTCAGTGGCTGCTTTTTCCTCAGCTTAGTCACTTCTTCTGTTGCTGTATTTTTTCTTCAACCAGACTGCTATGCGAACTCCTGGTGATGCTGACACCATTTGTATTCAGTTCAGCAAATGAACAGGAAACAGGCAGATTACTGACTATATCACCTCCATGAGGTAACTCATTTTCAGTGACCCAGCCTTGGGGAATTCACTAAAAAGACAGGCTCTCCAGACATATTTCTGGGATTTGTTTTAACCTCAGGGATCAGAAAGAACAATAGTAAATTAAGTTTTCTTACAGAATTTCAGAAGGCATTGGATATACCTGTTTTATCTATCTAGATATGTTTTTTTTAAAAAAAAAATCAAGTGCAGAAAGGGAAGGATGCATTCTAAATACAATAATAAAGCTAAATATCATTGAGCATTGATTAGGAAAATTTGCACTTAGATGGTCGGTCCTTTTTATTAAAAAAAAAAAAAGCACTTTAAAAATTATATTAAATTTAATCTTATTTTAATAAGATTTTATTTTAACCTTAATGCATATCTTCCCCAGTCATTAAGCCTTTGATTTTCTCAAGGCACTGTGGTGAATTAATAACATGTTCATTCCCATCTATGAGATTTCCAAGTGTTTTGGTAAGTTCTTTGGCTATGTTGTATGGTGGAGTCACTGATAGCAACACAGTTGGACGGAGTGGTATGTCTAGTTTGTGTATTTTTGGGTGCCCATAAAAATGTGGGAAGATGAGTTTGCAGTTTTTCACACACCATTCTTCTTCTTTCATAATTTGTCCTCTTTTGCCTAGATCATTGAGGACTTTTATTTATTTATTTACTTGTCTAGTTTCTGTATTGGAATTGTGTTTAAGAAGATGTGTTTTATTTTATTTTATTTTATTTTATTTTATTTTATTTTATTTATTTGGGTCACTCAAGAGTTCTTTAGTTTTGTGAATGTATTGCGCTCTATCATTGATGACTGTTCTTCTGCCTTTCCTGCTGGAAGGATGATGCTGTTTTGTTCCTTCTGTAATGTTTTTAAGGCCATTTTTTTTTCTGCTTCAAGGTGGTTCTGTTTTTGCTTACCTAGTTTCTGTATCCTAAACACAAACCATTACAGTGCCTTGAGAAAATCAAAGATTTGGACTTCCAGGGAAGAAATGGTAGACTGAAGTCAGCTCCACAAAAAGCAGAGCCAACAACCGTGGTGGAATGAAGAGCCAGCAAGTAGACCGGCTCTTTGATAATTCCTCTCCAGACAAGGAGAGGACTTGTGATTGCCCAGAAGTGCTCCAGACAGCTGCTTCTTGCAAGGAGACTGCAAGACAGTGGTCTCTGATGGATTTAGACCTCTGGGAGATGAGGAAAAGCCATCTTGCTCAAGCCACAGTCAGCACCTTCGAAAGGACACTGGGTTCACATATTTCCTTTTCTAATCACTTTTGGAAATTGCTTTTCCACTATTAGGAACCTTTGGATCAACAAGTTTTAAGCACTGGGTGAATTTTCAGAACTTTTAACTACAAGTTTAAGAACTTTAAAAAAACCTCTTTTTTTGGAATAAACAGCAAAAGGGTGATTAAAACTTAATTTTAGAAAGTTACAAACTAAGGGTCCAGATAAATTTGAAAGAAGATTTTGGAATTAATTATAAAGAGTCCTTCCTATGGGAAAATGCTTTTGTTTTGAAACTTAATAAGATTTTAAAAATTTTAACATTGAACATATTGAAGGATATTTTTGAACAATGGACTCAGAAGCTAATTTTAAAAGTGTCTGTGTCTATAGACTGTGTCTAAAAGATGTTATGGAAAAGGAACAAGTTCTACTTGACAAGATCGAGACTGATCTGAAAGTGGATTTCTATAAGAATGACATGGGAAAAGATATTACACTGGACACACAAAAGAAACTGGTTGATTTCTTAATAATTAAAAGGGATATACAAACAACAAACCAAGAAAGTGACCTGCATAATTTTCCTATTTTGGATTTACAAAAGAGGCTTGTTAACATTTTGAAGAATTTTGTGAGAAGGAACAAAGAAAAAAATGAAAAGAAATCAAGTTCTAGGACATTATTTGAAGGGACTAAAGGTTAAGATTGTTAGAAGTAAAAGGAAGGAATATAAAGTTGGTTTATTTAGTCAAAGTTAAAATAGATAGTAACCCTTAATGGACTTTTGCTGGCATCATGACTGAAATGACAATGCTATATGGATTTACTTATAGATAAAGGATGGGATATGGGAAGAAAAAATCATTTGTTATATTTTAAAAGGTGATAAGTTACTAAATTATTTATACTGTATTTGCTGTGATGAAGATGGGAAGTAACTTCTTTATATATTTCTTTTCTTTTTCTGTACTATATTGTTATTTTTTCTTATCTATTTCTCTTTTTATTTTTTCCTTTTTTTCTTTCTTTTTTGCACCTTCTATTCTTCTATTTTCTTCAGTTTGTATTAGTTTTTACTGTTGTAATTATAATCTTTAATAAAATTACTATAAAAAAAGAGAAAATCAAAGATTTAATAATCAAGGAAGATGAAATCATGGCCTCATTTGATGTCACACACTCTTCACAACCTTAGATCCCAAACTGGCAAAGGAATCCATTGAAGCCTTATTATACCAGGCACCAAATATAGCCAAGAATACAAAAATTGAAATGTCTAGAATCATGAACCTTGTAGACTTTTGCCATACTACTTACTTTGAGTCTGATAGACAAACATACAAACAAATCAGATGAGCCCCTATGGAATTATCCATCTCAGGATTCATAACTTAGACCAGTGTTTTTAAAACTTTTTGCTCTCAGGACCCCGACCCCTTCCCAATTTTAAAAATTATGGAGGACCCCAAAAGAGGTGTTTTTTTTGTATGGTTTATATTTATCAATATTTACTGTATAAAAAATTAAAATGGACCCATTCGCAACTGCTACTGCTTCTCATGATTTTTTTGATGAGATTTTAATATTGTATTATTTTTTAACATAGGCTGGCAAATAATTTTGATTTTGTGGATCCCTGAGAGGGTCTTGGGGACCCCCAAGCGGTCCCAGGACCACACTTTAAGAAACACTAGCATAGGCAAACATTCAGCATCTGGAAGCAATTGCCTTTCCACACATTCAACCTAGAATATGGATCAGTTATGTGGACATTTTTGTCATAACCAAAAAAGGACAATTAGAGAATACACATAACACATTCAACAACATCCTTAAGAACATCGAATTCACAAAAGGAGGTAACAGTAATAGACTACCCTTCTTAGATATTCTCATCAGCAGAGAAAACAAGGGCAGACTTCAAACTCAGTTTTTTCAAAGAATAACGCATACAATCTAAGTGTTCCACTACCAAAGCAATAATCCAGTTGCCCACATGAACAAGCAAAAACACACTGCAGCAGCCCAGAGCTCCATAATGAAGAACAGATTACTTTTACAATATCCTTCAACACACAACTTCATTAAAAAGTGCCTTTCTGTGCAGCTGACTAGAAAACGATACTCACAACCTATGAAAGAATAATTCCTCCATACATCAAAAATGTCTCAGAAGCCACCAGCAGGGTACTTCAACTGCTAGACCTCACAGTAGTCCACCAACAGCAAAATCCCTCCAAAGCTTCTTAAGATCCAACAATTGAAGGTAGAACAGATATTATTTATCATATACTGATATATAAATTTAAAAAGCTACTATATAAGACAAACAGACAGAAGATTAGCAGAATGTATTAGCAGTTAGCAGTCAGAAGAGATGATGAAAATCCTTTAATTTCACAACACTTAGACATATTTAACTAGAAATTCAATTGGGAAACTGGAAGTATTTTAGATCAAGTCAAATCCAAGAATATGAGGAATTCCCTATAAGCCTGGCATTTTGATAAATTAACAAATTAAAGGTAAACCTGGTCTACACACTATTCAAAAAGCAAGCAGTGAATCAAGAAGGAAGCAAACAGCCTGGGGTACATTCTGTCTTATCACACATCCAGCACACAACACATAGATAAGGAAGAGCCAGCACAATAAGTGAGGAATAATGCCTATTATGATGAAGCAGAGATGAAACAAAGATAAAACAATACAGCCAACCAAGCCGGGTAGGCCAATCAAAAACACAAACTACTACAACCTTGTTCAAGACAGTTTGGATAAAGCTGCATAAAAAGCCAGAAAACCCCACTCCCGTGTGTCAATACACTGATAATGATACTTAGTTTGGAAATGAAAAGGAAAAACAAGCAGAGTGTAATAGATGGCATGAGCAGGGAGGATTCTGGAATGGAACTTCAAGGTTGTCAGGAGGGGAGAGACACATTCCAGGGCAAGCGCCTCCTCAGCCCGCAGCAAGAATGTGGGAAGACGAAGAGGATGAGGCTGGCCCCTCCCTAGGGTCTCACGGGTTATAGCCACTAGTTGCTTTAGCATAAGTGTAGTCTGGTGAGATTTCGTCTATTAGGTGTGAACTAATAAAGGAACTGAACTGTACTGGATTGCCTTGTTGCTGTTCTTGGGCTGAACCTTACACAGAGCAAACATCAAGATCCTCACACTTCAGCTCTGAGTTATACATGTGCTCCACTAGTTTAGAAACCCTTAACAATTTCATATTTTGTAACATAATATTAGCTAATAATATTATCATATTAAATAGGGTTCCCATACTATTTGAAGGGGTGAGAACCAAACCTAGCCTTCTGATTTTCTGCAAATTGCTTGATGGTAGAGGTTCCCCTCCTGAGAAGTTTGTCCCACTTGAGTTGATAGAAAATGAGGTGAGGTATGGAATGAAGATGTATTTGGTTGTATTTTAAGAGACAGTGATAAAGTTGTTAATGTTGAACATACTTGCTGGGGATGAAGGGGGAAGTTGTTCCCCCCCCTCCTCCTCCTCCTCTCCTCCTCCTCCTCCTCCTTTTTTGGGGGGAGGAAATGTTTCCTGCACTTTTTATTTATTTATTTATTGGTCAATGTATTTTTGTATTAGGTTTTTGTACTAGTTTTATCTGTTTAATATAATTCTTAATAAAAACTATTGGGGGAAAAAAAGGAAAAGTTTGTCCCCTGAGGCAATTGTGGTACTCTCATGGCTTTCTGAAAAATTTTCCCAAAGGCCTTTGGGAATTGATTATTGTAGAGACATTGGCATCAGAATGATTTCATCCTTATTAAATTGCATAATTATATATTAGTATTATCTTGTTTTATGTTTTTGGGAGCTGTGCAGCGCTTAGAGTCCTAGTCAGTTATACCATAAATGAATCCAATAAGTAAATCATAAATGACATCATAGGAAGGGTTAAGGCTGAGATGTTGGGGGTTTTTTCATATTTTTAGTGATTAACTAGTGGAAAAGGCAGCAGGAGGCCTCTGAAAGACATCACTTCTATACTTACCTTTAAAATGCTTCTCCAACATGAAAAAAAACCACTTGAAATCCAGAGGTGCCAAGAGAGGGCCAAGGGAAAACAAATGACAAAACCACATGCTGTTGTGACCTAAGCTCTGTCCTTTTCGTTCATGTGCTATTACATTGCATGTATGTATGAAAGGAGCGGAGTTCATGCTGCAAGACTCATTTCATCCTTTTGATTAAAGCATAGGCTTTTGCAGATATCTCCGCACAAATCATATCATATTCAGTGCCCAGGTGCTGAATTTCAGAAGTGTAATTCCGATAGCTTTCTGGGGATTGAGTTAAGATGGGAATGGAAACAGTTTGTTTCCCACAGCTCATCTACTTCCATACCCACTCCTAATTTTTCCAAAAATGCCATTGGAAATTGACCATTTTGTTGCTTTGTTGGCATCTCAGGAATTTTGGGTTTCTCACCCCTAATGTCATGGATTTAGTACAGAAAGCACAGTTCAGAAGGTGCCTAACTCTGTTCATTTCATTTGCGTCATGACATTAAGGGATGTATTCCAATTCCAGTGTCTGCTTGGAAAAGAAAAGAAAGATAATTCACCTGGAAGAGTGATTATATACTTTTAACATTTAAAACACTTAATATTATCAGAAGAAAATCCCCATTATATATAAAAGTAAATTTGAAATGAAAGCTGCATTTGGGAAGAAATCTAGACCACACTGTCCCATTAAAACTTATCTGTGGTTTATGTTCAGATACTGATGTCATACTTTTTTCATTGGCTTATGACATAAATATTAGGAGAGATTTTGTTTGTTTGGATGTTGCAATGGCTCTTCACTGCCATTCATTGATATAAACTAAAAAGAATGTTATAATATTTGAAACCTTTTCAGAAATGTCTAAGAATTGTACTTGTTTCAGTGCCTATTTATTGGGAAGAAAGGGTTACTCTTTTTATGGGCAAAATTTAGAAATCTTAGAAAAGCAGTCACGGGGGAGGAGAATGCTGACTATTATAAACTTATCAACAAAGACATATGATTATATGGTACAGAAGCTTCAGGAACTGCTGAATCTTACACTGAGGGATTTAAGGAATATCAGGAAAACTCATTGGCAGATATTTGCTAATTAAGTTACTTGTTTTCTTTTTATTTTTTTTCAGATCAATTTCTTGAGTTTCTTTCCAGTGCAGCAGAGCCTGCATGTAGACAGCTTCACTGTTAAATATTAAATGAACTGAATAAGCTTGAAAAATCATCTCAGACTATTTCTCCATCTTTACTGTGTAATTCAGAAGTATACACTTTCTGGTCAGATCTCATTCACTAGGCATAGCATGGCGTGAATTCACTATGCAGCTGCTTTACTTTCAAATCTAATATGTAAACACAACCCATCACCATCCAATTGTCCTGCTTTTGTCATGGGCTCTGTTTTCCCTGATGAGTAAGTTGTATAGGATTGCTTTTCAGGAAGGCATGCTACAGGTTCAGAAGTCAGGGCAGTTTTCTTCTTGTTGATTTATCCCATCTTATTATTCTTCATCACCATTTATCTCCCTCCCTCCCTCCCTCATATATCCCAGGAATATAAATTGTAAACAATTTATAGATATAGAGATGAACAACTAGTTTATTTACTTGTTCCAAATAGATTTATTAGCCGTAGAGTAAAAATTGTGATGTGTTCCTCTTTCCCGAAAATATTTAACAAATAGCCCTGCTCAATTTAATCCTGACATGGACTATATTAAGTTTATTATGGATTTCTTTTCCTAGTGATTGACGTATCTGTTCTGTATGAGCTATTACTCTTTTTTTTTTTTTTTTTGCCTCTTGTCTGTTGCCAAATATTATTAATCTTGAGGTTTCTCCCATTGTTAAACATTCTTATTATACATTCTAAATGCTTACATTTTAATGCAAGGTCAACCTTAGGAATTGTCTCTTTAATTAATAAGATAATAATGTCTCTAATTAATACCAAGCCAAATTTAAGGATAGAACCACACTGAAGTTCACCTGTGGCCACCAAAGCACCCCAAGATTGCACTGCTGAGCATTCAAGGACAAATTTCAGCAACAAGGTTAAAAAATGGAAAAATAAGGATGAGAATGGGAACATGAAGCATTTGGGACATTCAGCACTCAATGTTCCCTACCTTTAATATCCATAAAGCTCCCCCCCAAAAAAAAAAATTGTAAAAAGGGGCTGAAAATCAGTGGAAGACCTCTTTGCGACACCTCTGACCTGGAAGCAATTGCCATTCCATTGATGGCAAAGAATTCTGGCTAAAAATCCATTAGTAGCACAGCACTGTATTAATTTTGCCCACTTGTTTTTTTTTTTTTTTAATCTACCATTTTCAGCTTTATTTTGAAACTTACACAGTCTGCAAGTTTGTCCTTTCACCCTGAAAGGACTTTATATGCTGGCAGTCTCATTAGTGGCTTCATTAGAATTAGTATGTTGCACTTATAAATGCAATTATTTTTAGAGAGTTAGATATAGCCAAGTAGAGTTAATATATTGAAATACCGCTTTAATAATTTAGATGGAGAAAAAGACAGAAACCAAAGTTTCCTAAGTCTTTGTGTTCTTATTGGATAAAAGATTTGAGAATTTATGCCCTTGCTGTTCATCCTCCCACCATACTTATAAAGGCTTTTAAAATATGTAAAATATTCTTCAGTGTGCAGTCCATACAAAAAATGTACTATATTTTTCAGCACTTTATTTTTCTGCTATCATTTTTTATTTAAACATACTGCCATCAAGTGGTAATTTGTATATATCAACCATAGCTTGTGTCTTACATGGACTTTCAGTTTCGCAGATGAAATGTCTATAGAGCTCTGTGGGAAAAAAATATACTAATCTGAATTTTTTAGCACTTTTTTAAACACATCTCTTCATTTCCTTCCAATTTTGGAGGGAAATGTTTTCACAATATAGAAATAGTGGAAATATTTCAGAAATAAATGAGGAATACAGGTTCTTAGGATCCATTAAAATCAGGCACACAGAAAGACAGGTAACCTGTATCATTTTGCAAACAAACTGATTTTTATCTACAAAAATATTTCTTCTCAACAGCCCATAAAATTACATATATTTTGTTTGGATAAGCAAAATGTTTTACAAATTATTGAGGATTTCTAGTTTTAATTGGCCTAAAATCAGCATTTTTTAGCTTTTCTGTAAGTCATTTTATTCTTAATAAATACACAGTTGTGTCTTCTTGGAGTATCAAATGTCTTTCCCATAGCTGCTCTTTTTGTTTTGGAGAAAAACTGTGCCCTAGTGATGTGTATGGATTTTAAGGTACATGTTTGAATGGAACTCACCCGTTTGGAGGAAGACTCAGCATTCTTTGCTTGCATTTGGCTGTGAAAAGCAGAGAGGGATAAGGTGTAACTTTTAGCAGGTGACTTTATCTTGGTTATGTGGATAGATTGTCCTCATAAAGACTATGTCAAAATTTTCTGTTGATTGTGTTGCTAGGAAAAATGTAATTTTCTATTCATCTAATTGTTTTGTTGTAGCTGCATTATACAGCTGGGCAAGGATGATGAGCAACTATTAATGCCTGCAAACTCATTTCTAATACATCTGTACAAAGCAATTGAAAGAGGAGCTTCACAAACCCTGGCATGAGTGAAACATTCCCCCTCAGAGTGTTAAGTCACCAATGTTTTCTGGAAGGCTCATGTTGCTGCTTTGAAGGCTGTTCCTTGTTTTTGTATGCCTGCAGATGTACAGCCACTGGCCAGATGGTCCTGAGGGAGAGTGGTCTGTCCATAGACACACATGCTCAGACAACCAGGGATGCCTTCAAAGCAACTGCCTGAGCTTTCCAGAAGATGGAGCATCTTTAAAACTTCAAGGGGGGATGCTTCACTGATTCTAAAGTACTTTGTGGAGTGCCTCTTTCAAATGCTTTGCGCAACCCTCACTTTTAGTGACAAATGTAACTTCCTCCTCAGTGGTGGTGGTGGTGGTTGTTTTGGTGATTTTCCATGTATTTTCTTTACTATTTAAATTATTTCACTAAAGTGTAACAATCACTCCCAGTCAGACATAGAGATCTCCTCATCTTTATCTAAAGCAGGGGTCACCAAACTCTTCAGCTCATCAACCCCTTCATGAAATTTCAGATTGTTATATGAAAATAATTTAATAAAAAATAATTTAACAAATAGTACTATGAATAGTAATAATAAGAACAACAATAATGAATAGTCCCATGGACCCTTGGGGGTTGATACTGACCACTTTGAGGATCCCTGATCTACAGCAAAGACAGAGAGAGTTTCCTTATCAGCAAAAATCAGAGGCAATTTTAATGACCTGCAAAATTACCCCCTTGCCATATTATCCTATGACTCCAAAATTACCCTACTGCCTCTCTCTCCTCTTCTTACCCACAAAGAGCCTGCTTCTGCAGCAGAACTGGTACTTCTTTGCTTTAGTATTGCACTAAAGATAAACCCTGACTTCAAATTATTGTTTGAAAAGTTCTCACAACCTGACTCATTACCTCATCTGCTTCTAAGTTCAAGGCATCCAGGTTAATATGTCTGTTTTTTAATAGTTCTGTCCTTAACAGTTGTGTAGAAGTTGTCTAAGTATATTTACAAAAATATTCATTAAAAAAATGAAAAGAAACATGATACCACTTATTTATCCAAAAGGGTTGCTTTGTTGGATTTGACCTGGCCCATGCTGTTGGCAACGTAGAACTACATTTACATGAGTGGGGAGTTGACTTTGCTTGCTGGTGTTCTTACAAGGTGAGTGTATATTTATCACTCCAAAGAATTCGTAATAATTAATTTCAGTTGCTCTTGCACAGACTCAGAGCCAACATGGAACAGTTGGCTAAATGTCAAAAAGGACAGCCCATTATTTATTTCACACAACTCTCAGTGTTTTTTACATTTTAAGTAGGATTTAAAATGAATAGTGCACTTAGGTAAAATGATTATCATCTGTAAAATGGATAAGAAAAATAGCAGTAATATTCCAAAAAGAAAGTGGGAGAATTTTCTACAAATTACTATGAAACAAAAATTCTGATAATGCACAGCAGCAACTGAAGGAACCATTTTAAATGTAATGTAATGTAAGAAGAAGCTAGAAATTTAAGAGATGGTCCTGTTTCTAAGGGCCCTCTGTCTTACAGATTCATAGTTATTTGTGTTATATTTACATCATAGTCTGACTGTTCTCTTCAAAAGAGAAAAAAGGTTGCTTTGCTTTATCTGCATGATGAAATTGAGAGGATATTTAAATAAGGAATTCCATCTTACAGTACTTGAATTCTGGAGCCGGGGGTCTAGCTGGTGCTTATATTCATGAGAAACATTCCAAGTCTATGAAACCAGCGTAAGTATACTCTTAGACAATATATTTTAATATTAATGTTTGCTGAATTCATGCGGTCTCTACTTATGAAACTGTTGATAAATATAAATCACAGATTTGCAAGGGTTATGATTACAAATAAAACAAGGACTATTTTCCAGAAAACTGGTCCTCTGAAGGAGGCATGTTTTTCTGCCTCTTTCATGAAGAGTGGAGGAATTTCTTTAAAAATCGCAGTTGAAGGGATAAAAGAATTTGTGCTTCATGAAGTGCCAAGGTTTCTCTCTCTTTCACACAAAGCATATCTTGCACATGCTCACAGTAGTAAAAGACTGTCTTTCCACAAGTTTAAAACAGCAGCATTTCCTGAAATAGTCGAGTGATCGCAAAACTTTACACAATCACAATATTATTCTAAGAAGTTCCACAGAGAAAAAAGATAGGAGTGAAGATCTAGGCTTTCTCCCCTGCAAGATCATTCTGAAGGGAGTGTACCTTGAATGGTCTGGCAGGAAGGGAACTCTGACTGAAACCAGTTCTTCAGAAATAATCTCCCGTGTTGGTAGAACTTTTTGGAGTTTTGGAGAACTTTTTTCTACTGTGGACTATGTAATATTAAGTGATACTTGAGCATTCAGATAAGTTCTGATCACTTTTAAGTTGCAGGAAGATCATACCGTTTTAAACATGTGTGAACCATTTTAACGTAAAAAGAGAGAGACCAGTAACTCTGTGTGCTTAATATAAATTCAACTTCTTCTCCTCCTCTGCACATCTCTTTTACATCCCTTATTCTACATAAATAGCAGAAACAGAACTAGGACCAGGGAAATCCAGATTCAAGTCCCCCCTCTTTGAATTTTGTGAATTGCTCTCAGCCCAGCCTACTTCACAGGGAAATCAGCATCATCATCTTTGAATATAATTTATGTACAAAGCCCAACCCTATAAAAGTATGGAAATGTACAATAAGAGTGCAATTCCATATTTCTTTATAAAAGTCTATCTTAATTCAATACCGACTATCCCCATACTAGTGTGGCTTATCACTGAATAAATTTACAGAGAAAAGTTTATAAGCAAGCCGCTGTTGTTTGTATTAAATCATTGTATTAAGGCATCACTTGTTTTTGCATGGTGCTATATATACAATATATAAGAATGCCATCCTGCATATTTGTGTAAATTTTATGGGTACTTTGAAACAAACAAAAACAAAATAGTAAAGATCATATAACATCCTTACACAGTTGCATGTTTTCTGTGCTTATTTGGATTTCATTGTGCTTTCTTTCATGGAGGCAAATGTCATCTTATTCACATGCAAGTAAAATATAGAAGGTCCAGAAAATAAGAACAGTACAACAACCCTATATATTCCTCTGCATGTAGGGCTTTTCTCTATTATCAGTATGTTGGGAGATAGATTACAGGTAGGCCTCGGGTTACAACAGCAGTTGAGGCCAGGATTGCCATTGCTAAGTGATGCAATCATACAGTGTGACATCACATGACCACATCACTTAGCGAAGGGCGATCCAGGCAGTTCCTGTTGCCTTCATAACCCCCAGACGCTTGGGTCATTAAATAGGAAGCAGTGGGAGTCCCAGGTAAAGAGCGTGGGGGTGCTGCATGGGGGTGGGGGAGACCCTGGGAGGCCTGGAGCAGCTTGTGTGTGAGTTGGGGGAGGGGGGTGCTGCAGTGCAGCATGAGCACAGGAAGGCCAAGGGAAGGAGGGCACAGGTGGAATAGTAGGTAATATAGGTAATATAGCCTAACCCCAGTACTTACCTTCCACTATTCTTTAAATATTCCTTCTTGTTTTAATGGGACATGATTTGTTAACAGATTACAGCTCTGATCACAACAATGCAATGTAACAATAACTTTAGCTTTTCTTCCATCATGGTGGTGTTCCTGGAAGTCAGTGTTAGAAGCACAACTTTCCCAAATACATATGATAGAACTGTGATAACGTGTTTCAAATTACAGGGGTGAAATGGGTATGGGAAGAAAAGGCATTGAAAGTATAATTTGGGCAAAGCCACAGAAAGAATTCTTTGTTTTGTACAACACAAGGGGTAAAACCAGTCTGATGGCTTGAGGCTGTTGTGCTCTAGTGTGATGGAATTTAAGAAGTCACCCACCCGATATGGTGAATCTGCATGCAACCAGGCAATAATGGCTATAGTGAGAGATGCACTGGCATCTACTCTTCCTCTAAACCCTTGTTCAGGGATAACATACCCTATTATTGTCCTTCACTCCCAGTGTCTGTGTGAGTGTGAAGCATACAGAGAGTGAAAAGGGTAGCAGAGTCGCAGGGAGTGAGGCAGAGATAAGCATCGGAATGACATAAAGAGTGGGATTCTAGTTGCTTTTCAATCTGCCCCCAACTGCTATGGCTTAAAGAACCACCCATCAGTAGGCATAATTCTTGAATGACTTTTCCTGTAAGGCATCAGCTTGTCATAGATTCTCCATTCCAGTTGTTAAACATCTTGCTAGATGTATGTTCCAGTCCAGATAAGCAGAAATGTAGAAACTTCACAAATTTAAACATGGAAGAAGAAAAAGCCTGAATAGTGACAGAATGGTGAGATTCAGCTATGGAATAATTTTGCTGCTGTTTACTACGTTAAAGTCATACAGTGCAGAGGATAACAGAGACAACATTGTGCTCACAAAAGTGTTTAATCAGAAAATGTAAAATAAAAGTGAATGTTCATAAATATAGTGAGGAGATAGGGATGGGAATTTTCATGTCTTTTGTCAGAACAAATCCGGTATTAAGTTGTAAGACAAATTCTTCTATTCAGAAATCTCATGGATGTGCTATATTTGTAAAAATAAAGTTATAAAAATATATTTATAAATACATTTATAAAAATAAAATATTTTATTTTCACCTAAAGAAGAGAGTATAGAGCACTCTCTTCTGAAGATTAAACTTGAGGGAAGATAGGAAGATTTGTGTAACAATTAGGAATAGATGCACATTTCTTCAAGGCAAAGATTTTGAAGAAAGACCATCCCAGATTTTCAGCTTTGCTTAGAAGATTTCAGATTCTGTTGAACTTTGGGGATTCTGCTTTCTCCTATACACCTTTTTAAAATGTATACTTTTAAACAGCATCTCTAGATGTGTCTAGTAAGTGAACACATTCAAAGAGAACTCTTTGGCTAATTGCTCTTTAAAATTAGGATGTTTTCATTTCAATGATATCCAGGATCAGAGCTTGGAAACATCAAAGATCCATATCATTAAATAATTTATAAGCCATGAAAATGAAATGTGATTTGATGGGAGTTTGCTGCATAAAACTCCTTTTAGTACAATTACATACTTTAAGAGTCAATACGTGATTACATAATTAAAGTATGTTAATACATGTAAATATTTAATAGCAGTATATTAAGGAACTTCTAGCAGTCATGCTAATGTTATTGGAATAAAGATATCTAAGATGGTTTTGGGAGAAAATTGATATTATGATACAAGAAGTATTGTGTTAGATATAATTCCCTGGCTGGCTAGACAGATACTACTACTCACAATGGTCTAGACACTATTCTGATTTTGATTTTCCTTTTAATTCTTTTTTTTCCCTTTGCCAACTCATGTCACTTGGTTGCCATGATTATATCTGAGCTTACACACACACACACACACACACACACACACACACACATACTACATTATAGAATACACTGCTACTGTATTTCTGCAAAAATACAAAAATATCATTTTATTGCCCCATTAAATCCAACACTTGAATTAAAGAAATAATAATAATGGAAGAATGGGAGAAGTAACATAGGCAAACAATGGCTTCTTGTGGTATGTCAGTAATGTCAATTAAATGGCTATTGCCTTATAATATGCACAAAGTCACTTCTCTTCTTCAGCATTATGTCTAAATTGGTAATGTATATAAAAATACTCTGGCAGGGTATCATTTAAGATTTCTTTTGGAGGAAGAAGACAACAATCAGATTCAAAAAAGCATATTTTTCACACATGACTAATAGTAAAAATGCTGTCAATTTTTTGAGTATTTGATGTTCTTAGACTTTTTTAAATTGTTCTTATGAATTACATGAGGATATGAGCTTAGGAATTGTTGCTTTGATATGCATCCAGGGACAATGAAGAATAATTAAGTGTGCCCATTTCTGAATGCACTCTTCTTCCTGCTGGAGAGTAACAGATTGCACCCATGAGAATTATCTTATCCTGCTGATAAATCCTAGCAATAGGGTGGCTTTTCAGTATGCTGATGACAGGTGATCATGTTAGTGTTTGCAAGATCTCAGTAAAGGAGGTCTTATAAAATGCTGACAGTTATTGCCAACTGCACATTTCAGTAATGGATAAGTCTGCCATGCATTCCCTTTTTTCCAGAAATCTCTAAGCCGTATGAACTTAATTTCCCTCATCCAAATTTTTGCTCAGTTCCTAATGGCTCAGTATCAGCCTTCCACAATAATCAATCCTCTAAAGAGACAAGTATGAAAGAAAGGAAAGGAGCCTTTGCTCATTATGAATTCATACTGTCCATTTTGTAAAACTTGCATGTGTGATTTATCCATGTGTGGGTCTAAAGCACACACATAGAAATAATTCCTTTCATCATTTTGGCTGTGTATTAGCATTGTGGTTAACACTGTAATGTAAAGACCAAGAGGGTAGCACACCCTCCAGAAAAAGGGGGATATTCTGCTCCATCTTGGCCCTAGACAAGGTTCACCATGATAGATGGAGTGAAATGCGTAATCCAAGCCATGAGTTAGAGTGTTCAAGAATTAGTCAGTGATTTTCTTCAGTTTATTAGCCAGGATATGCTCATATCTGAAATGTAATCCCTTGATATCAAGAAAAACAGGAGAGAATTTCCTTTGCTCTTCTAATCTGTGATGTTGGATTGTAGTATTTTCATGGTAGTCTAAACATTCATGACATGAATCATACTGAAACATAATTTACAGGATAACCTCTGAAATTTGCACGTTCCGCCTCCCTATGAAATCTACAGATATGCTGTATTTTGCATGATGCATTCTTCTCATAGCCTTAATATCAGAGCAGCTACTGAGTCCTGCCGTTACGATACGTCCAATATTCCACGGATAATATGTTGTAAGAGGTAGCCCTTCTGATTGTATAATCCCAAGAAAATTTGGCAGAAGAAGTCAAAGTTTGTCACTATATACAGGAAGCTAGATTTCAGCTAGAGAAAAAAGGCATTTTTCTCATGTTTTCTAAAAGTACAATAATACCACTCAAAATTGTACATACTGCACGTGCAATCTTTAAAAAACAAGAACTGGGTCATACAAACATAAAACAAAACATAATGAAATACAAAGTGCTGAATCCAGACTTAATGCTCAGTGGAGTTCTGTGGGTGATAGAGAAAGAAGTGTGACAATCTTTTTTGCAGATTCCAACTTCCTTATGCTATTTAGTAGCAAGTCGAGGGAATGCTTTGGAACAGTGTGAAAAATTATCCTGGGATCTACAACATTAGCAAAAATCATTACTGCTCTATTCTTCCAGTGCAAGGCTTCTTCTCTTCTCTTCTCTTCTCTTCTCTTCTCTTCTCTTCTCTTCTCTTCTCTTCTCTTCTCTTCTCTTCTCTTCTCTGTTCTGGGTTTGTGAAGGGGAATAACCTTTTATTCATAGTTATGTCAGAATTCAACCCATAAAGTACCATTGTTCACTTAAAGAACAATGTTATAGTGCCATCAGTGTTATATATCCTGTGTTATACAGTCTCAATAAATCAGAGGGCTTACAGCAAAAAAAGTCAATGATAGGAAAAAAAAACACAGTTAAAATGGTTTATAGTTAGAAATGTATATATCGCATATGCAGTCTTCCATGTTAACCTGTTTAGTGTTTATTTAAGACTAGAAGATCAGTCTTCATATTAGTTCCTAGCAATCAGATCCTTGTTATCTGTTTCTTTTTGTTTTCCACCCACATCATCAGGTCACCCAGTAAGGCACTGAGAGAAAACTGAATTTGTCTGTGTCATAGTATTCCATTTTGTAGTTGATTTAAATGCAGAGTATTTTGCTCTCTGCCATACAATCAAATAGAGTAGAATTTAACTGCTATACAAGTTGCCAATGATATGCTGTGTCTGGAAAGTCTTTAATCGTCATTTGAATCAAGGATGACACCCAGTGGCCAGACAGGTTCATTCCAGTGTATAAACTGGGAACATGATTTCATTTCTTTTCCTTTTAGTGATCTCTTAAAGGAATAATTAAATTCCTATCCTCATGATCTCCCTATTGTCATTTAAATTATTTAATCGGTTGTTTTCACCCTGTGGCCAATACGAGGGTAACATTTCCCCTTGTCCTTATAGATTTTTTAGAAAATTCCTCTTTCATATTACTGATATTTAAGGAAAGTAATTATCTGAAATGTATTAAATTACAACATGTGCTATCAATGTATCAATATGAATCCTTATTCTTCTCACCAATAAAGGGTGCTAAAGCTTATTAAGTCTCATCAAGATAAATTGGGAAGCAATCTTAGTCTCTAATATCATTCGTCCCGCTTTTTAAAATAATCACATTAGCTTTACATCATTCCAAAGGTACAAGCCATAAATGTTCTCAGTATTTGTATATTTAAATCCTCGATTTTGTTTCACAACTCTTAGGATCTCTTGTGACAAAATGGGGGATACCACTAATAATTTTTACTTTAATCTTAAAATAGAACCTGGGGCTACATTTGAAGAAATCAGGCCTTTTCAGTCAACTATGAAATTCATTTGGGAAATTAAAGCTAATTCAAACCTCCTGAGATTATTGTTTGGTGAGTAATGTGGGGATGATAGAAAGCCATATATGCCAGTATTAATTTTCCAGGACAGTAAATTAAGAATAGTAATAAATTGCTTCTGATATGGAATGAATTACTCCAGAATGTTCCACCATATTCATCAATAGCTAGCTTTCTGTAGTAGAATAATAGGCTACAAAGAAAATCAACACCTATGGAATTATATTTATTTGATTTGTATCCTAGTTTTATTTAGAAGCTCAAGGCAGTGTAAATAGCATTCTCTCCTCCAAAATTTCCCCATGAGACAGGATCCCTGTGAGGAATATTGGGTTGAGAGAGAGTGACTGGCTCAAAGTCACCCAGGGAGCTTTCAGGGCTGAGGATGGATGTGAACTTGGTGTAGAACCAACCATAATCCAACACTGTAACTATTATACTATACTGGCTCTCCGATTCAGAAATGTTGATGTGGATGCACTTCTAAGTTCTAGATGCTAGATAGAAAACTGAAAATATTTCTTATTGGTATAGGAAGAAACAGTGAATCACATCTGCTGACATTAATTCTGAATCTGGAGGGTCCAGGGAAATGTAGTTATAGAAAGATTTTAGAAATGTGACAGAGTTTGGGACAAAGATGAGAAGGTGAGAATGAATTTCAGCTGAACTCAAATGAAACAAGGCTGATGGTAATTAAGGCTATATATGCAAATGCTCAAAGATTAAAGAAGACCAGAATCTCGAAATTTAATTTGACAGGAATGTTAATGATTCAATCATAATCCAACATTGCAGCAGCATCCAGAAACTATAACAATCCCACACATACAACCAAAAGTATGAATCTGGTATGTAGATAACACCTTTGTCATAATAAAAAGGAACAACTAAAAAAGACACATGAAACAACATCTTCAAAGGAATAAAATTCACAAGGGAAGAGGAAAACAACAACACACTACCCTTCCTGGAGACCCTCATGAATAGAGGAAACAAGAACAAATTAGAAACACAACTCTATCAAAAAAACAACCCACGCTAACCAAGTGCTCCATTACCAAAGTTACAACCCAACCTCCCACAAGAGGAGCTGTGTGAGAACATTATTCAGACAAGTACAAACACACTGCAGCAACTCAGAGCACCAGAAAAAGGAAACAGACCACTATACAACATCTTGCAACAAAATGGATACCCACGCAACTTCATCAAAAAGTGCCTGACCCCTCAACCCACTACAGCACAACCAACACAAGCTATGAAAAGGATAACACTACCGTACATCATGAACCTCTCAGAAACAACCAACAGATTATTATAATCACATGTTATCACCATAGCACACAAACCAACTAAAGCCTTCCAAAACATCTTAAGTAAACCAAAAGACCCAGTAGATGGAGAAGGCGGGGGGGAACAGGAGTCATCTACAAAATACAGAGTAAGGACTGTAACAGCCACTATGTAGGACAAACAGGCAGAAGACTAGCAGAGTGCATCCGTGAACACCAACTAACAAAAGACACAATGAACTTAATCTCACAACACATGGACAGACTCAACCATAGTTTCAACTTGGAAACTGAGCTTCCTAGACCAAGCTAAATCAAAAAACTCTAGGGAATTTCTGGAAGCTTGGCATTCAGACAAATCAGCCATCAGTAGACACAGAGATAAACCACATTTACACACTGTTCAAAAGAGACAATAAAAAAGCTAAGAAGGAAACAAAAAGACCAGAACACATCCTCTCCAGCAGCCAACACCCAGATAAGCATGGATTATCACCAGACAACAATCAAAATAATACCCTAATCAAGGAACTACTAAGGAGAAAACCATACCCCCACCACACTGGCAGAGCAAGCTACTGTATATAAAGAGGGAGAAAATCCCACACTCCCCAGCAGTGACAATGTTACTTAGTTGGGTAATGAAACGTCTGCAAGCAAACAACCAAGCTGAGAGAGCACTAAGGATTCCACAATGATTTAAATATATTTTCATCCTTGAAAAAACCATAAGCAGCATAAGGCCCATAGTGGCTACAATCCATACACAAAAATGAAGTGTATTTTCTTCATAGGAAGTAAGCAACTCTTTCAGCATAAACAAAATTATATGGCACACATGGCAAGACTTTAATTCGACTTCTAAAAAGGGGTGTCAGTTGGAAGGACCCATAAATGCTTTTCCTCCTTTCTCTTTTTTCTTTTCTGTTCACCTAGTACAGTACTAAAAGTTTGAAATCCTTTAAAGATAAGAATTCTGCCAGAACTAAATACTCTTTATTAAAGATACTGAGGTATGTATGCAGGTATGGATGGATTATATTTGTATATTGCTTATTCTTGAAAGCTCTGAGCAGCTAACAATATGAAACCATTTAAAAAAACCTCAATAAAATAATTTTTTTAAAATGATAATGAAAATCTCAATAGCATAAGGGATTTTTCTGTAAAAAAAAGTCACATGTTCACCAGTGATTCTCAACATTCAGAGCATCTCTTCATCCTGAGCTAGATGGAAAAGTCAGATCTAATTGCTCTTCTGAAACTCAGGAGGAAAGAGGTACATCAGATAGATCTCCATAGGAAGGGGGTTCTGAAACATGGTTGTAGTGATTGAAAATGCCCATTTCCTAGGTCCTGTCAGGTGGCATTCTTGGATAGGTGGGGCCTTGAGGAAGTTACCCTGTTCAGTCTGATCAGACGGGCAGATGAATATGGGAGAAGGCAGTTTTACAGATAATCAAGGTTGGAGAAATATAGCGGAAAGAATTGTCATATATTGAGAAGTTTACAAGAAAGTCTTTAGGATAAATCAACCAAACAGGAGTAAGCTGTTTAACAACAACCGTGGGTAACAAGTAGTAATGGGAGAGATTTCAATATCATGGTTCTCAACTGCTTCAATCTCTATTCAGCCAGTTGCTTGTTTCCATGCTCTGTGATTGATTTGATTTGATTTGATTTGATTTGATTTAATTTATATAGCTGCCCATCTCAACAGCAACTCTGGGTGGTGGACAATAATAAAATTAACAACAGATACCTGTACAAAAATTAAAATATATGGCAGCTGAGCAGATCTTTAGGGCCTTAAGAAAGGCAATGTCAGGTTTAGCCCAGGGAACTCCAGGAGACCATGCAGATTCAATCCAGCAAGGTTTATTAGCTGCAACCTCTATACAAAATCTTCCCAGACTGGAACCAGTTCCCAGGGTCAATCAGTAAACACTGCTTGCATTCCTCAGGGAGGTGCCAGTCTCATCCTCTTATCTCTCCCACGCGCCTCAGGAGACGAAAGAGGATTTTTCACTCCCCGACTCTGGCCTCTATCTTCCCATACCCCCACAGGCAAGCAGGGTTGGGGCCAACTAATCTCCGGAGGGAGAGTATTCTAGAGGGTGAGCACTACAGCAGAAAAGGCTCATCTTCTGGGCCCCATCAGCTGACATTCCAGTGGGACCCAGAGCATGCCTATCCTGCCGGACCAGATAAGATGGGTAGAAATAAATGGTGAGAGACAGTCCTTTAAGTAACCTGTCCTCAAGTCATGAAAGGCTTTAAAGGCGACTATCAGCACCTTGAATTGCACCTAGAAGAACACCGGCAGTCAATGCAGCTCACAAAGTAGTGGTGTTACATGTGCCAAATAACCAGTGCCATTAACTACTGTGCTGCTGCATTCTGCACTAGTTGAAGTTTTTGAATACTCTTCAAGGGCAGCCCCATATAGAGTGTGTTACAGTGCAGGTAGTCCTCATTTGGCAACCACAATTGGGACCAGCAACTTGGTTGTTAAGCAAAGTGGTCACTAAGTGAAACTGCAGCTGTGCTTATGATGTTACTTCAGCTTTCCTTTGCTTTACAGACCTGCAAAGGTCATAAATGCAAGGATTGGTTGTAAACAGTTACTTTTTCATCACCATCGTAACTGTGAACAGTTGCTAAACAAGGCAGTCACTAAGCAAGGACTACCTGTAGTCTAAAATTGCTCAAAATTCAAATTTAATATAGCATTGAAAAAGCTTAAAAAGTTATGTTTATAATATTGAACTACCAAAGTTCCTAAGCCTAATGTATTTATAGTGGTCTAAGCTCTAGTGTAGTAGTCTTCTTCATTAACAGTATGAACTTTGGTTGATAGGTGTAAATAGGATGGGACAAAACAAAGGCCATGAGATAGGAAATGTAGGAGATAGAGCAGTCTAGCAATATTGTTTTCACCATTGTATTGTAACACACCAGACACATTCTACATTCTACAGACTATTGAAATAATTGTGGTGTAAGCAGGGACTTACCAATGTTTTCAAGCTCCTGATCACCATCGTGCAATCTTAAACAAAGCCTGGATGGCAAAGCACATCCATCCAAAACACACACACACACACATTCATAAACATACTTGTGTAAATTCTTGGGAGTTTTCAACAATGTTATGATTCTTTGACTTTGTCCTCTGGGGGTTGCCTCTGTTTAGGTGACTGACAGACTGGCATGAACTTTTATAGACTACAGTCCATAGAATCGGGTATATGGAATATTATATGTATACTCATGGTTGGAGAAGGAAATGAGGGCAGAATAATGAAAATACGGGTCAGAGGGAAATCATGTCTGGGAGTTTTAGAGAAAGCATCAGACTTACGACAACAGATTGCAACCCAATGGCAAGATTCTTAAAGAGGTTTCTTCATCTACATTGTTGAAAGAAAAAAGTAGCATAATGTTTTATAAACCCCCACAACTAAATATGGTCACTTTTAGGACTTTGTTTATTCTCTGAGTTCTCTAAGGTAGAGCTTTTTTCTTGGTAATCATCCTTTGATGATCAGGAGAGGTAGCTAATCATTTACCATGATCTGAGTTTGGAATATTTTTGAATGTTCCCTTCTCTTTCCCAAGCTCAGAGAAAACCATTACAGAGATTTTGCTATACATCACTGTCTTTCAGGAGTCAAACCCTGTCAGAGCACCTGGAACAAAATGTCAAATTATAAGGATTGCTTATGCATGGTGTATCATGTGTAGAAACTAGAAGCATGTAATTACATGTAGTGGGTAGTTATCATGATGTATCAAAGCTAAATTCAGTCCATCATAGGACATGGCTAGCTCAAAAGAGGATGAAAGTCAACATAGGGAAGACATCTCCCTGTAGCTACCATGTGCTGTATTGGTTCAGATAATGAGCAATCATATGGTAAATGTAAATTACACCAGAAAACAAAGTTGATCTCATAATAGAGTCTACAAGTGGCCTGGAATACATATGAGATGACTTGAAATGTGAAGAGTATGATTATTCACATGTGAATGCTTTATAGTTGGATTAATGTTTCTGAATCTAACATACTAAAATCTAGGAATGGCTGGTTTATACAGTACTGTTCTACATCTCTTAAGAATATGATGGCTATCTATGACAGGGTATTCTACAGCAGGCTTCCCCAACCTGGTGTCCTCCAGATGAGTCAGACAACAGCTCTCATAGTTTTTCAATCAACATATTTTTTGGATGCTGGGAATATGGAGCTTTAGTCCATCTGCCTCTTTCCCCATCCCCCTTTTTTAATCAGCTGAGCTAAAAGGAAGTAAGTTTCCCTAAGCTGAATTCTTTCGAAGAGCAATAAGAATTATTATTATTATTATTATTATTATTATTATTATTATTATTATTATATATTAAATTTATATGCTGCCCGACTCTCAGCAACTCTGGGCAGTTTACACTTGTTAAAACATTTTAAAAATAAAGAACAATGCAGAAAACAAAAACTGCACAAGACAAAGGGACAACGATGGCAGAGGGGAACAGAAAGGAAGAAAGGGGCATCAATCGTCCTCTCCAAAGGCCTGGACAAAGAGCCAGGTCTTTAAGGCTCTTCAAAATCCCAGTAGGGTGGGAGCCTTTCGAATTTTGGGAGGAACCTCATTCCAAAGGGCAGGCGCTGCTACAGAGAAGGCACCCTTCTGGGGTCCCAAGTACAATTTTCAACAATGAAGGGGTTATAAATATATGTAAAACCACCAAAAAAATAACAGAACTGTTTTGGTAGAGGATTAAAACAAAATAATACTCATCCTAGAATTTAACATGACATGTTTTATTACAGAATCTTAGCACTGGCTTACCAAGAAGGGGCGTACATGAGACAAAGTTTGTATAATATTGTGTAGGGTGGTTCTAAATAAGAGGCCTCTGCAAATCAATCCTGATTTGCTTTGAGTTTGAAATTCAAGACCAACCTGATTTAATTCAAGCTACTTCAAGATAGGAGTTTCAGTCAAAAAAGAAAACAAAACATAGGCTATAATGTGAAAGCATCAAGAGGCCTGCAACTGCTTCATTTTTGGCAGAGTGGGATGAAAACAGCAGAGTTAGTAAACTCTTTTAGAGAACATTAACCCTGCTAAGTTTCAGCTGGTTAATTCTCACTGCAGTACATCTTTTAAAATATTCCCGCTGTACCTCTCTTAAGGCAGAGATGAGGAAACAATAGCATAGATGTGCTAAACTAGGTGTTCTACTCAGAAATAAACATTTCACAAACAGTTTTGAAAGTAAGTCCTAAGTTTTCTACTTGCCCTTCTGAGAGCCAGGCTTGTCATGACAATGAAGAATGATTGTTCACTTACCCTTGGGGACATGTAGCTTTGTTGTTTTGGATCACTTGATTTAGTAGGGTGTCAAGAGCACTGGAAAAGCTGTTTGGCATATTTGGCCTTCCCAAGAAAGATCATCCATTCCTCCCTTGAATAGGATGCCAGGCCAGGCAGAGCACATTGGTAAAGCTTGGCTGCCTCAGGGCAGACTTGGAGGAGTACCATTGACTTTCCCTTGAGGGAAAGTGTAGTTCTGCTGCATCTGAATCACTTGTGGGGTTTTGGGAGGATTGGCAAGCTTGGGCTTTTCTGGAAACGAGCTCTTTGTAACCAACTTTGGTAGAGTGTCAATCTAGGCAGAGCATATCAGTAAAGTTTAGCTCTCCTGGGCAATGATTTGTTGTGTTAGCGGGGTGGCTTGCTAGCAATTGACTGCATTAGTTAGCAGAAGCAGGCTGATACAATGGGATGCAATGCCACAGAGATAAGCTGATGGAGAAAGAAGGTGGTGTAGAGAAAGTGGCATTTGTACCTTTGCCACCCAACTATTGTTAAAATTAGAAAGCCTAACCCCAATTTGCCTGTTTGTCAAAAGGCTTCAACTTGTCATAATCATGCAGAGTTCAAAAGTAAGCTTTGACCCAAGATTGCATACTGGATTGGTCACTCTTGTGTCCATATTTGGTGTGCTGAGAGCAGAACTCCCAGTTGTGTGGGCACCACCCACCCATTTCCTTTGGATAAGAGGGAGGTCAAAAGGCTTGGGGTTGGCCACATTGAAGAAGTTAACTGTGGGAAAGTGAATGAAGCCTAAAGCACTGTTAGCCATGACATCCCAGAAGAGCTCTGATAAGCAGGGAATTTAATGAGCTGATAAAACTCCAGTAGTTTTACAAGTTGTTGATTACCTTTTGAGGCCCAGGTGTCTTCATTATTTGTTGGGCTGGCTATCTAATTTTAGATCACTTGTCCTCAATTAAGTACATACAATGTAAAGAAAACAAAAACAAAATCAAATACCTGGGCTGCTTTGAACATTTGAAAACTGGATAATAGCTGATAGGGATAAAACAAATACTTTTAGAAAAAAGTAGAAAGCTTGTATGGACTTTTTGCTGAAAATGGAAAAAAAATGAATTGGCGATTGATGTATTTGCTGATTTAAAAGGGTTGAATATGGGAAGAAGGGAACTATGTAATGTTAAAGAGGGGGGAGGGATAATAAATTTGTAACTGCTATAAAGAAGATCGGAAGTCACTTCTTTGTGTATCTTTATCTGTACTATTTCCTGTATTTTTTTTCTTTTTTCTATTTCCTAATTTTTCTTTATATTTTTTCATGTTTATCTGTTACCTGTGTTAAAATTTCTAATAAATATTATATATTGGACAATAGCATCGAGAATATAGGCTTTTGACAGCCATCTGTTGACACTTCTGTATCCCTTGAATTTTTTCCCACGTGAATGAAACAACTATTATTACCTCCACCATCCTGTGTTCACAGCGGTTTTCCATTTGCTGTTGGCACCTGGAGGGAGCTGGAAAAGAGGAAAATGGGAAGAAGATCCCATTCCTCAGTATGGTGGATGGGAAAGCAAGCTGTGTACATAATTATGCATACATAAAGTATGTATCTGCTTCAGTCCAACACTCAGTATAGCATGTGGTTCTTGGGGCTGGAGATGGTGATTTTAAGAAGATGCCAGCATCAGAACATTTGAAATATTTTTCTCAACCCCAGTTCTACTTTGAGTATATGATTTTTCTATTCAGAGAATCCAGTCTCACATATCTAGCATTTCCCTTCCCTTTCCTCCCCCCCCCCCTTTTTTTTAACGTTCACGGATATATCTTTAAAATCTGCCAGATTTCCATAAATATTTGGTGAGAAACTGTAATGGAGCTCCTTTATCAGAGCAGTTGCAGATGTTCTCTCCTTGCTAAATCCAAGTCCAGTACAATCGTCCTTTTCCATGTAGCCAGTTGTGGTTAAGGTATAGGATTGGACCCCAGAGATCCAGGAAACTTACTATATGAGGGTTGTTTTCTCTCAGCCCAGCTCACCACACAGGGTTCTTGTTATAGGGGTAAATGGGAGAGAGATCCCACTGAAGCCTCCTTAATTTCCCAAAGTAAAGGCAGGATATGCATCAAATAAATCTATAGCAGCCCCTTGCATATAGATGGGCCATGAAATAAAGTTTGTGTCTGCCCTGTTTGTTCATGTAAAGGGACTAAGCCACAGAAGAGTTCACGAACACAATAGTGAATTACTTACAGTATTTTCCTCCACATACTCATGACAAAACCACTGAAGTGCATCATTGCAACCCAGTAAGGAAAATTTAAGTAGGATTTGATTCAGGATAAATGAGCTGACTTTTATATGGATTAGGAAGCACATCCCTAAAACTGTTTTTCGTATAAACAGTAATTTCTCTGTCTTGCATACACATAAAGATATGCCAGAACTGAAATGCCTGGCTTCTCTTTCATAATAGTAACAAAAAGTTTTGCATGTAACATCCATGAAGTATAGAAAATGAGATGAAAAGTTTTGTTACAGAGTGTATAACAACGTTAACTTTCTCAGATTTCTTCTTATCGTTACTAAACAGGAATTATTTCTAAAAAAAAGGGTAGATATAAAACAAGCAAAGAGACAACTGAATTCTAACCACATTTGCAAACTCAGCTAACAAAAGGCAGCTCATTTAAATGGTTCAGAGTGCAGCTATAGTAAGACTTGGCATAAAGAAAGCAAATTTGTCTGCCGATCAGCTATCCATTCCTTATGCATTGTGGTAAAATAATGCTCAATTTTTTTTCCACATTTTTTACTCCAGCTTCTTAAAGCACCCTTGACTACACTCCAGAATAAGCTATTTTTTGCTGCCAGATAAAGAAGGGAAAACATTTTAAGTGCCTCTAGCTCATTTGAAAACCAAAAGTTAAAACTTCCCTTGAGAAGAGGCAGTTTAGGAATAAACCCTTTGGCTAATTAGGTTTAATGGGACGTTGTCTTGGGAGATGTGATTTATTAGGCCAGTCTAGGCACACAATAGGCCTGCAGGGTTCAGTTTGTGGATTCTCTAACTGAATGGCAAATATCCAAGCAGTTTTGAAAATATATCATTAAGGATCATTAAGAGAATGAAGGGCAAACTACATGTTACACTCCGATTTCTGTAAAAGTTTGTAGATAAAAAGCAGCCTCAAGAGACTGAAATACTGAGTGAAGACATGGGGAGAAATGAATACCATAAATACCTTTTGTTCTACTAAAAACATGAGCATGCTAGTTCTGTGCCCCAAACGATCAAGTCTTCATCGTTATATTCCTTTGCATATAACGTGTACTTTCTTTATGTAGCTGACCCTCTTCCTTTTTTTAGATGCTCCCCTGTATTTTGGCTAACCAGAATTCTAGACATCTGTCATACTAATAAGGAGGTGAGATATAGTGGAGCCTTATATTTCATACTTGCCACATCAAAAACTGTTTATAAAGATAAAAAGTTAGCACATGGGATGTATACAACTTTGGGACTTTTTTTCCGAGAGATTTAAATAGTTCTCTTACAGAAAAGAGGTCTAACATATAAAGTGGACTCAGAATATTGGTATATTCTCCTCATCTCAACTTCATATGGAAAGGAAATATGTCAGGACATTGATTCCTCACTGAGATCTTTTTCCTCATTATCATCTTCTGTTTCTGCTTTCCTTGGGGAAAGATAAGAAAGCACACACAGAGATGCCTTTAAGTAGTTTAGAGTTTTGATTGTTGGTTTACTTGTCAAAGTGGGCTTACTACATAGTTGAAGAAGGCATGTGGGCCCTTTCTTAATTACCTATCTGCTTTCCTCTAAGGTTAACACGGGATGTTTAATCATGCAATGAGTCATCAGACAAATTGTTTTCATGCTGGAGACAATTAGCTACTAACAGAAGCAAATAAACCTCTTTATGTTCTCAACATATAAACTTTCCATTAGCTTCTACTCTAGATATCCACTGAGCAACAGCTTCTCTTTTTATTAAATGCATAGGCAATAACTCTGCTAGTGCATAACCATTCTGAGAGCTGATTGTGAAGATGTTACAGAATATGTAAGAATGTATGACAGGGAACGTGTTTAAAGGAAGAAGCAAATTATCAAGAGAATTGAATGGGTTAGTGCAGTGTTTCTCAGACTTAGCAACTTTAAGAAGTCTGGACTTCAATTCCTGGAATTGCCCATCCAGCATGGCTGGCTGGGGAATTCTGGGAGTTGAAGTCCAGACCTCTTAAAGTTGTCAAAGCTGAGAAACACTGGGTTAGTGTAACGCTCTAAAGCACATTAAAGCAGGAAGACAATATCATTTTAAAACATCTGTTTTTAAAATGGTGTGGTCTTTTTCATGATAGTTTACAAAAGTATGGCTCATTTACAAAAGTATATATTTTTCTCTATATCAAAGAGAAAATGAGGGTAAATTTGCACATTTAGCACACAATGGTTGTAACATCCAAACTGTTAATAAGCAATTAGTGGCTTACTGCTGCATCACTGTGCACAAATTCTGACTAATAGAAGCGAATATGCGTAGCTCAGGGTTGAACTGTGGAGTCCTTGGGGTTCTCTGAGTTTGGTTGTTTCCTTGCAAATGTTTCATTACCCGGCTATGTAACATCTTCAGTGCCAGAATGGGATGAGGTTTGCTCTCTGCTTATACATTGTGGCATGCCCTGCCAGTGTTGGTGGGGCTGGGGGTTTGGTTTTGTTCCTCTGGTAGTTCCTTGATTAGGGTATTGTTCACTGCTTGATTGTGTGCCTGGTGGTAACCTCTGCTTATCTGGGTGATGATTGCTGGTGAGGAGATGTTCTGGTCTTTTGTCTTCCTTTCTTTTGTCTCTTTTGAATAGCGTGTAGATGCTGTTTAGCTCTGTGTGCCTGTTGATGGCTGCCTTGTTCAACCAAGCTCAGAGAACCCCCAGGACTCCACAAATTCTGACTCTTGCATACCGAAAGTTAGTCTTTCCTCCTTGTACAATCTTAGAGCCTTTTTCAGTTGCATCTAACAGTGGCACAAACATGCCCTGGCATTTTTTTTTTTTCTGTTGTGTCCAATGACACTGCAGTTATCAGGCTTCAATTATCCTCCATTAAAGCTGTATTAAAGTCATATTTCCTCCTCATTCCAATGCCATCCAAGGATAGTATATAAAATCTATTAAGCTTGTCACCCGTTACCTTGGAGGAAATCAGGTGACTGGTAGTGATTGGAAATAGAGGCAAGAGATTTTCATGTTCAAGTTTCACATTTGACTCAAAGATGGATGGAAATCATAATTCAGCTATGTGGAAAGGCTCTTAGATTTGTTCTTATTTGACTTGTAAATGGTGTGATGTGAATAATTTCTTAAACTTGTAAGTTTCATGTACTTTGTAAAACAAGTACAGTAAGCCTGAGATCAAGTGATGTCTATAGCCCAAAGCATAATTTTCAGAGTAGTTTGTAATAAAGAAATAAATTGCCCCATATATCATTCTTAGAGGTCAGAACTAATATCTCTTCTAACCATAAACCACTTGGGTTAGTCCCAACAGACTGTGCTTTTCTTAATAAAGAATAACATTTATTCTTAATTTCAGAATAAACAGTATTCTGAAGTTTCCAGAAAAGTGACCAAGTTTTGTGCTGTAACAGTATTGTACAATTAGGAGTTGTTGGATCTGCACAAAACTCAGTTATGCTTAGTTTCATTTATGAAAGGGGATTTTTATGTTGGATGTTTTGTATTTCATTTGTGAGCAGTGTGTATAGGTATGTATGCATGTATGTATTTATTGTCTCGCCATACAGACATAACTGAATAATAATGGCTTCCACCATAAATAATTATATTTTGAGTTAGAGTACTTTCAGTACTTCCAGATTGAGAGGAAACCTTCAAATGACATTAGAAACCATTTTAATAGCACTGTGAGCCCTTTGCATTCAAAGAAAAAAAGGTGCTTTGGAGCATATGAGTTTGGAACATAGTACCTGCATCTTTTCTTTTCCTTGGTTTATGCTCCTGCCACTTATGAACTTGCAGCTACATTTACAACCCATGTGCTCCAAAACACCTCTTTGCCTTCCCAACAGAAATGCTGTACAGTTCTAAATTTTTATTTGATACATACATTGGTTGTTTGCATGTGTATTTATTCATGTAAAGCAGTTCTATGTAGCCAAAAAAAAAAAGTGTAGGACAATGTACAAATATTATTAGTAAGATACTCATAGAAAACGAAACTGAGGGAGAAAAACAAGTACAGACACCTATTCCAATCTTAGCTTATTTCTTATAATAATCAGGTAGGGCAAATAAACTCTGCTTGCTTTCTCTTCCTCCTCATCTAATGGAAAAGCTGCCACTATGTAAATTGATGGAGGGCCAGAAACAGTTGGTCTTGCTTATGGAAGTAATATTGCAGTATTTTCCACCTGACATACAGTACTTTTTTAGCAATGGAAAATAGTTTGAATACTCAATATGATCTGGAACCTTTTTTTTGTAGCTTCTTGTTATGTGTGTATAGATGTTTTTCCAAGAGTTACTCAGCTGTAAATTCAGAGATGATACTTGTAAGAAAGTAAACCAGTCAGTCTTGTTCTTTGAAATTTCTATTTATTTTAACTGATACCTGATAGAAAGATGTATTGGTTTCTACATTCAGCAATGGAAAGTTATTTAGCATTATTCATTCACCAGGTCTCTTCCAAAAGACATACTCATTCAAGGCTCATTCAACAAATGAAGGAAGATAAACTGATGACGTGTTAAGATCTGCTTAAAGGCAGAAACTGTATCCTAGAAAAGGCTTTAAGAATACATACCTTGCCTTTAATCCATTTGAACACTTTTCAAAGTTTAATCATATTTTTGTTGTTTCCCCTCCCCCAGTGGTGACATTGTGTTACTATTTTTCACTATGATGGCCTCTTCAAATATGTTTGGAATAGTAAGTGTGAATGTTATTACTCAAACATGCATACATTGGCTCCCAGTTGGAGGTTAAATTTCTCAAAGAAAACAGAAAGATGGGAGTGTTACTTACTACAAAGTATTTTTGGCTGTATTCTTCTTTCCTCCCTGCTCTAATAGAACTGAATCTCATAGATTCAGCTGATAAAAATAATGTATGGGTTCTCTGCAATGACAGACAGTCATAAGTTGATTTAACAGCCTTAATTCAACTTCATTAGCTTTGGGGAAGGCATTTTTGGTAAGAGCTCTTCTTCAGATTTAATTTAGACCTCAACTCTTTTTGTGGGTAGCTCATGCTTTTCCTCTGCCTGTCCTCTGTGAATGAAATTACCTCTCTCATCACAAATGCCAAAGGCTTCCAAGAATTCAACAAGCCCTGATTGGATTCTCAGCATAATGGCCATTTCTCTTTCACATACTCTGAGCACAAAAAACTTGTATCTTGTTATAAAAGTGAACTCAATCTCCTTTTGTTTTGACCTGGAGGGGTAATACAGAGGGACACGTTCAGAGATTGGTGAATTCCCGACTGAACTGAATCTAAAAGACTAACAAGGAAAGAAATCAATCTTTAAGGAGGACATGTGCATACTCCCTCTCTTCAGACCTCTGTCAGTGGTAAATCACCTTGCACTTGGCTGGCTAAATGGCTCATCTTTGTTCTCTTGCTTTATGTTTCATAAAAATAATGAATGTGAGTTACCAAAACTCTTCACTTAACTCAGTGGGAACAACAACTAATATGCAAATAAAGGCTGTAATGGAAAGAAAGGAAAACTTGGTGGGGGGGAGGAAACTACTCAGAATTGTGACATTTTCATGTAACACAGCCAAGGTTGCCTAGTTATGCTTGTCATTAAAGATTTTTAGGATTTTTCTCTCTCTCTCTCTCCCTCCCTCCTTAAATTTTGCTCCTTGGCTTAAAGCAGTGTTTCTCAACCTTGACAACTTGAAGATGTGTAGACGTCAACTCCCAGAATTCCCCAGCCAGCATGCTGGCTGGGGAATTCTGGGAGTTGACATCCACACATCTTCAAGTTGCTAAGGTTGAGAAACACTGGCTTAAAGGATAGGCTGGCCACTTTTAGAGATGACAGGCACAAAATGAAAGAGCCCACAAGAGAACTTCACCAATCACAGAAATGCAAAGTTCAATAGCATAAAAAAAGTCTATAGAAGGTCCCTATTTGCATTTCCATTATTTTGAACTGTTTGACAAAAGTTGACAAATATAAACTTGGAACTTTTCATAGGACTATAGGATATGTACAAAGATAACAGTCTGCTAGCAATTACATCCATAAATCAAATAGGATTGATTGATTTTATTTTATCAAATTTGTCACTGCCCATCTCATTGAAACAACTCTGAGTGGTTTACAACAAAGATAAAATTCATTAAAATACAATATAAAATAGTCCTAATAATAAATAAATAGCTTCCAAGAAAGATGGGGAGTTGGCGGATAATTCAAGGGAATGTCGTCAGGGCGCTAACTGCCCCCGTGGACGGTTAGAGCCCAAATCGCCCAAATTGATAATTAAACAACATTTGCACTTAGTTGAAAAGGGCAAGGAATATACATCAGAGTGGCTGAAAAGACTTGTTCCATAGTAATAAGAAATTAAATGAAACTTGACATTTAAAATCTTACAGATACCTATTCCTTATAAACACATGACTAATAATTAGCTATGAGATGCTGAACAGTGTCTAATATTTTTAATGCTATATACTCCATTCATAGGGTATGTATAAGATAGATATTTTCACAAGGTTTTTTTTTTTCTCCTTTTATTGTTAGAATACGTCTGTGATGTAGATTAAAATTAGGAAACAGATTGTGCTGAAAGGGAGAAGAGAAAAAATATTTCAGAATTTATTATCACTACAACTATAACTGGAATAGAAAGATGGTGAGAAATGGCCAGCCATTTAAAAACTTGTGGTGGTACCCTTTACTGAAGATTTGTCCTGACTTGGAAAACACAACACAAATCCCTATTTCTTTCACTTTTCTTTAAAAAGAGAGAAAAATTACTCAGTGTGAAAGGGATGTGTATTCTTCCCTCCGTAGAACACAAATGAACCCCATGATTTTTCAAGTTATAAATTATAAATAAGCAGTGTGCTCATCTGTTATTCAGGAGCCTGGGCCAAGGGATGCAGAGGGAGGGGGCTCTTTTCCTTTCTGTTCTTTAAATCGGATCTCCTTTGATGTCTATACCACATATACACAGCAATCATTACATCCCACACTCCAGCATCATTAATGCAACTACAAACGAAACAAGTCAAGTTTTGAATACCCAATGTTTTATTCTAATCACACAGATGTGAAGGGAAAACTGAACTGAGTAAAAATAAAAATATTTATGGATGGGATTGCTCCCTAGTGTAACTATGCTTGGAAGCAAAGGGAGCAAGATATTACCCTTATGTGCATGAACTTCATTCTTCAAAATTTTCCATTTTCTCATCTCTTGATTTGCAAATGGGAGCCTACTCTGAAGGTAAAAAGTAGGCCTCTGAATTATGCTTTACAATTTCTGTGTCTATGTGTTCTTTGCCTTGACATTGGACAAGGAACTATGTAACTATCCTCAGGGATCACCTATAATCATTGCATACTATTCATTTGTTTATTATTTATATCCTACTTTTCTGGCAAAAGTACTGTATCTTTTTCCTCCCTTTTGTATTAAGGACCCTTAACACCCACTCTTTGCAGATTATCAGGGCAGCTCCCTAAAAGTTGAAATTACAATAAGCCAAATTAAAACAAAAATATTTAAATTGCCTAGAATAAAAGAGCAGTATTAAATTGGTATGCAGAAATAAAAACAGACATAAAGCACATCAAAGTAATTATACAGACGATTGGGAATCTGAAGAAATGTTGTTGGCCTGAAGCTCAAGTTAGATACTAGGTGAGCCTTGTAGGAAGAGCACTGCATTATCAATGCAGTATGTCATCACCAAGTAGGCCTCTTGCCCTAAGGCCATTTCCTGTACTTCAGATGGTGGGGAAAAGCAAAGGAGGACTTCTATTAAGTATATTACTCCAATACTGTCATGAAGAGCATGAGTGATCTTAAACATGCAGGGCTAAAAGTCAAAACTAGATTTGTTTCAGCATGGAAAGAATAAGAAGCCAGTGTAGCTGGAGAAACACAGACATTGTGTGCTCATAACACCCAGCTCCATACTGATGATACCACATTTTAAATGTGTCCTTCAGGAAGACCTCATTTAACATATTAAAAGCATGGGGAATAAGACAGTCTTCTGTGGAACCACATAGCATAGATACCAGAAAACGGAGAAACAAGCCCTTGGTCCCATCTTCTGGAACTGGCTAGCCAAGCAGGAACAGAACCTACTTTTCATTATCTCCAATCCGGGTATCTAATCTACAAAGAATATCATATTTTATGATAAATCCTGGACCTTCCATTGGCATATCATAGAATATGAAATTCTTTGTGATTTCCGTACAAGGTTGCAGTACAAGGTTGCTAGCATAAACAATAAGGCAGTTTCAGTGGCAAAAGAACTGAACACTAAATTTAAAGAGACCAAAAAACTCAATATGATTCACATGTGCCTGGAATTGTGTAGCAACTGCTCATTTGAGCACATTGCCTGGTAAGAGGATGTTAGCAATTGACAAATATTAAGATCTTCTGGATCCAATGAAGCATTCTGATTCTAGGAGCTTGATATTTTGATCCATAAAAAAGATCTGATGTACTGTCTACATCAAGTACCTTGTTCATAGGTCATCTATCAGTTTTGAGCTACCCACTATCTGAAAATCTGCAAAATCTTTAGTGTCATTATTAAGAAATTATGTATGTCAGAATTATACTCCATTCTAATTAAAAAAAAAAGCATAATGGAAATTGTAAACTTAATTCATTATTAACGTGCATCATCCTTTAGATGTTGAGTTGGGTATATCTAATCAAAGTATCTTTTTTAATATATATATATATATATATAGAGAGAGAGAGAGAGAGAGAGAGAGAGAGAGAGATGCATATATAGTTAGATATAGTTATATAGACATATCAGATATATATATACACACAAACATGCACACCCATGTATATTCTCCAACCAGATTTGTGAGCCCTCACAATTGGAAGTAATAAAAAATGTTCTCTTGGTGTTAGTAAACTTCAAGACAGGAGAGATACTTCACTTGCAATCCAGGGGAAAGGAAGAGTTAATTAAAGAGTCAGCAACAGTGGCTATTATAAATGCTGACGAAGCTGATAAACTTATGCTTGGAAATGCAAACCTTACTCAAAAGAAAGCTCAACTTTACAACCTTGAGCCAGAGAAGGAGTCCTGGTTTTCCTCCAACTTATCACTGCGGTCCCAAAATTCCTTCCTAACGTTCTGAATGTATGTATTTGCATGTTATGATAGCAGAAGTAGATACACAGAGAAAAGATGGAGAATAGCTTTCTTCTTACCCCTTTTTCCATATCCTGGTGCATTAGTTTTATTTGGTACTTTCAGGTACTGAATGCATAATGCAGTTTAATAGCTATTAGGCAGCACATGTTGTCACTGGCATGAAAGGATGTTATGAATATACAGACCTTTCTAAATCAGGAGTGGAAAATTGTCTGGTGTCCAGGAGCACACTTAACATGGGCCCCCCTCCAATTGTGGTCTGAAGGCCCCAAGAGTGAGACTACATCACTCATGAACAGGAACAAATTTTCAAGTGGGATGTTTTGTTTTGTTTTGTTTTTTAAGTACACCTAATTTTCTTTAGGACTTATACTCCTAAAGAAGGGATGTCGGTTGCCTATCTGTTCTCCAAGGGCACAAGAACCTTGGTCATATCCTCCCATTCAAGCTGATACTGAACTCTCACCACTCCAGTTGTGTGCAAATGCTCATTTTGCATGCAGACTATGTGCTCTCCAGTAAACTTTACTATAGCATCGTCCTGTGCAATTTTAATGTTGCTTGTTTTATAATGTACATTTATAAAACCTTATAGCAAGCCTTAACACCCCAGCTATTTTGAATCTTAACAGGCTGATGTTTGTCAGAAGTAGTATCAAGCCTAATTTTATGTTTCCCTTACCCCATGCAAAACCAATACTCTTTTAGAGTTCAAATTTTGCAGCCCCTTCCTAAGTCATCAATATTTATATAGGCCATTAGGATGGAGGTAAACTAGACCCAAATGAACAACTAAGAATAACTGGCTATAACATCTTGAGTTACATCTAAGAAGTTCAAATGCAGCACTTTCCATATTTAGATTGAGTTAGGGGCAAAATTACCATGAAGGATAATAATGGTTGCCATTAAAATATAACTCCTCAAACTTGCTGTTTGTAATTTAGTTTCCAAGTTTCCCAAAGACTGTACTTGATTCTTTTTGGGAAAACTGTCACTAAGATTACCAAATGGATTTATGTCCTGCTGTCTTGATGAAAGAAAGTGTGGAACCAGTCAGCTATTACTTTCCCTTTTCCCTCTGGGCCAGGAAGAAGGTAGAATCCCTTCCTATCTCATCCACTGCTGGCTGCCATCCAACAAGATAGCCAGCTGGATGCCTGCCTCAGTGCAGTGATAGGCAAGCTCAGGCAGAACTTTTAGAGGAAAGGAGCTCCTTTTACCAATATCTTAAAATGGCAACTGTAAGTGTAGTCACTGGCTCGATACAGGTCAAAACCAGGGATCTAATAAACAAGCAACAGATCCAAGAGAAATGACAAGAGACACAGTGAGGTGGAATCCAGAGTTCTAAGCATGGCACAGCAAGGTAAAATTGACAGAGCTGAGGCTTGAGAGGTTGTCCTCAGCATTTTCTCCCAGGGAGTGAGGCCAATAAATCAGCCAAGCTGAGCCTCCTCCCAAATATACTCCTGAGGCACTCTACTGGTAGGGCTCTACTCTCCTGCTAGCCTGTTTTGGACCAGTCTGGCTGACCTGCAAAACCCGGCTCTGCTTAGCACTCGGTGGCTGAACTTCAGCCTGAAAGGCTGTCTGTGGGTGCAGACAGGAGTCCTGGAGGCTTGCTGGATCTGCCTCAGCCAGTATGGAGTTCTTGGCTCCAACCCTGCTGGAATCACAATCTCCTAGATGCCCTGGCTCTACTTCCTCCTCCCCCTCATCAGTACATTCCAGCAGAGGCATAACATCTGCCTGCTTTGGGCAATTTAAAGATGTGGTTAGTAAGCAATAATTTGTGGAACAAACTCAATAAGGTTCCTTCGAGCAGCAGTGGTATCCAACAAGACCTTGGAAGTGTGCCTTCTCTGTCGTGGTGCCTGCCCTCTGGAATGAGGTTCCCCCTGGAATCTTCTGATGGTGTTCAGGTGTGACTTAAAGACCTGGCTCTTCTCCATGGTTTTGGCCTAGGGCAGCTAGAGGCCCTTGCTGGGTGTGTGATATGTGTTCTTGTGTTGTTAGCTGGATTCACCATCTTGTTTCATGTTTTCTCTTTCGACTATATTTTTTAATACTTTGAGCCACCCACAGTCAAAAGAGAGTTGGTGGTGTCAAAATCAAATAAATAAGATCGGAGAAATTGCTGGAGATTTTCCTATTAACTAAAATCTCAGGGTCAGTTTTGTATTGATCTCCCACCTCTTTTATATAATATGTTCTATTGAACAATTCAGGTCTGATGCCTGAATCAGGTTTACAAAAGGCTGGTTGTGGCAATGAACATTGGTGGCTTTGATAAACCTCAAAGTTCTCCATTGCCTATCCAAATCCCTTTTCCATCTGTCTGCATGTTCTCTTTTCTTTGCTTCCATCCTTCCAATATATATATTTTGTGCTCTCTTCTATGGGACAGGGTAAGAAATGTCACTGTACTTCCATTTGATATTTGAAATGGTCATTGTGCTGAATTAACAGGAAAAAAAGATATTAATCTTATGGTATGGTAATGCAGAAGGGAATCTCCTTCAAACTGATCTTGTGTCCTGGTGATTTCATGGACACATCCATGTAGTTTTCATGGCAACGTTCTGGAAATGGTTTGCTTGTGTGGAAACATTTTTGACTACTCAGCCTCATTCACAGTCCTGGGAATCAGCATAAGTAAAATCAGGAAAGTATGGACATTAGCTGCAGTTTTGTCTCTGCAAGATTGTTATCTCCACCTAGAATCAAGCTTGTGTGTCCATAATATAAATGCTTTGAGATCTGTTTTTATTCTGCAGCATGAACACACACCTTTTTTACAGTTTCTTAACCACAGCATCTGGGACACAATAATCATCTGTTGCTTATGGCTATAGAGTAAAGCCTATTAAAATAATACAAGGGTCACAACATTTACTTGATTGGGCTGTTGTATTTAATTGTAACATATAGCATACCTTAAAACTGCGTGGAAGTTATTAAAGTTTAGTATGTGATTCAGAGCATCAGAATCCAAATTTCAAAGGCATTTAATTTATTGTTTTTATGTATTTATTCTGACAATGCAGTGTGCTTTGGTAGCCACATATAATTATTTTGTTAATGTCTTCAGTAGAAATTTTAATAGCATCCATAATGTATTTATTTTATTTATTTGGCCACCCATCTCATGTTTAGGCATTTGATTGAATATATGAGGATTTATAAATAGTAGAAGGGCTTGCCCCATACATTTTGGAGTCCCATCACTTGCTGAACATAATGTGCTGTAATTAGCTGACACAGGAGTATATTCTACTAATGTTGTGGATGCAGGTAGTCCTTTAGTGATTACAACAGTGATGAAAAAATAACTGCCACCAATGCCCCCATTCATGATAACTAAAGCCTTCAGTGTGAAACTGATTAAGGTATGGTCAATTTCAGGCAGCAGTTGCAAGCCAGAGAGAGTTCTAAGCAACCAATTAAGATCACAGAGCTGAGTTTGTTAACTTGCCCTGAGCACTTTTTAGGAGGTGCTGTGCTGTGGAGAAAAACAGCTCAGGAAGAGATAGCTTGTTTAAGCAATCTATCCTCCCTGCAAGGGGGCAAAAAAAAAAAAGAAGAAAAAAAGGCAGGTCAGACATAGGACACTGTAGGAAAGAACTTTATCCAAATGAATTGGCTTCAAGCAGCAATATTCACAGCATCTTTCTCTCTCTCTCAGTCACATGGTTCGCTTAGCAGTCATTTCACCTGAACCAATTGCGGTCCCTGAACAAGGACTACCTGTATTAGTTTTTCTCCTACCACTTGTGGAGCCCACATGTACAGAAAAACTGCCTTCACATAAATTTTTGGAAATGTTGCAAGGTTAAATGCATAAATCTTAGCATTTTATATTTTGACCTAAGAAAAGTCTCTCTTCATGGACTGTCACGTTTGAAGCTAAACCCACAGAACTCACTAGGGCTTTCTTCCCCAGCCTCTTCAACTTCTGAAACGTCTTGTGGGGCTTCTTCTGTTCTTGATTGCCTCTGCAGCCAGAAGTTGGTTTGGTCCCTGGCTTGGAATGTTTCTCTTGGATTTAGGAAGCTGTCATTTGAATATCTGGCTGGATGATTATCCTTCTGTAGGAAAGAACATTACAAGAGTTCAAGCAGCATTATCCATTGGTTACTATGGCCATAGTGCCAAGAACTATGAATCTCTCAAGAGTCTGCAAAAAGCATTAGCAACTCCTCCCAATCTATATTTTATAGATGTCTGATTACTTTATGAGACCTATATATTCTTTATACTGCAAATATTTATCAACTATTCTATCTTGGGCATCTGTACTTACGAGAATGCCCAAGACCACGAAGTCTCTACTATGGCCCTCATTGACACAATTCATACATTCCTCATGCATCTTGCCAAAAAATGTCTGTGAAAGAAATGTTTTAATTGTTTCACTAATCCTTGTATTTTCTTTTTCCCTGGTCCTCTCACCCCTCTCCCCAGTCTAATAGGATGGTGGGGTCATGATTACAAAACCAGGTTTCTCATGGAAAACAGTATGTATATTTCCCCTTCTGATTGAAATTAACATAACACAAATCCTTTTGATACAAGAAAATGTTTTCGTTCCAACCTGAGATTAAAGAATTATTTTAAAATTCAAGTACCAAAGAATCAAAACACAAAAAGTTCAAATTTATACAGGTGATTTGGAAAGGCCTCATTTGGGGCCACGTTTCTTCTATTGCTATAATGCTGCAACAATAGATAGATAAAAAGATAGAGAGATAAAGAGATAGGGAAAGAAAAAGTGTGTTAGAGAACATTACTTGGGAATTTAAAAAACCAAAAAAAAAACACACCACAATGTTAAAAAAAAAATCAGCATTTTTATTACAAGGATAAAATAAATTAGTGGCTTTTACAGTTTTGGCCTCAACAGGTTGTACTGTGAAAATTCCAAATTTTGAGGTTATTTATTGGCATTATTATATGCATTTCATTTAGCAGCCTATTTTTGTTTAATTTTAATCTAATGCTAACACTTAGTTTATGCTGTTTTTATGCATTTAAATGTGCTTGGAGCCTTGAATTTGGTATATCATATAATAATAGTTACTTTCAGTCAGTAAACTACTACTCTATTGCTTTTTATAAGTAATCCCATTTAGAAATATTGTAACTGTCCTGCCAGCAAAATAATTAGGAAAAAAAAATCTTGAAAGTCTTTAAAGTTACTTATTATTATTAAAACTAACAATTTTATTAGCCTCAAAAAATTTTTTTTAAAAAGGCCTGTTTGCTTCTTTCATGAAAAGATGAGTGTGTAATGACTGTGTGTGTAATTTTAATAGTCTTTAATCAAATTTGTGGGGATCATTTGATACTATGTTGAAAAGGTCTAAACATGTTAAAGCTAAATTTCTACTTTTTGCATTAAAAAATAAAATAAAAATGGTTGGTATCCAATTGTTTTGATTAGCTGATAGGCTAGCATCAAAACCTGATTTGGAGGGCATGTGAGAGGATCAAGGGGGAGGCTCTCTGCAAAACAGGACATGCATTTAATATTGAATACAACCTAATATTTCTCCAGCCCTACACAACCAGGTTTATTACACAGCCTATTCTTCTTACAGAACTGCAACTCAGTCCTGGAATCAATGGATTTCGTTTATCAAATCCTTCTATCTTATTGGTCTGTGCTCTTCATGCTAGCTTAGAGGTAAGTAATTATTTTCTCCTAAGGGATGAAATTCAAACAAAGGAGAACTTTTGTTTTATTAAGCAGTATTACCTGACTTCCTGTTTGGGATGCCGCCGTGAGTGCATGTCTCTTGTCTCTCTCCTGATTAAAAAGCTTTCAAACTTCTGTATTATCAGACTGGGTGGATAAGGACTTTCATCATTCAGTAAATAAAACTTTTCATTACATATTACAGTACTGTGCAAAAATTTTAGGCAGGTGTGAAAAAATGCTATAAAGTAAGAATGCTTTAAAAAATATATATTATAATTGTTTATGTTTATCAATTTACAAAATGCAAAGTGAGCAAACTGAAGAAAAACCCAAATCAAAATGTGGTGTGACCACCCTTTGCCTTCAAAACACCATCAGTTTTTCTAGGTACACTTGCACACAGTTTTTGAAGGAACTCAGCAGGTAGGTTGTTCCAGACATCTTGGAGAATTAACCACAGATCTCCTGTGGATATAGGCTGCCTCAAATCCTTCTGCCTCTTCATGTAATCCCAGAGAGACTCAATGATGTTGAGATCAGGGCTCTGTGGGGGCCAAACCCTCACTTCCAGGACTCCTTGTTCTTCTTTATGCTGAAGAGAGTTCTTAATGACATTGGCTGTATGTTTGGGGTCGTTGTCCTGCTGCAGAATAAATTTGGGACCAATCACACACCTCCCTGATGGTGTGGCATGATCGATAAGTATCTGCCTGTATTTCTCAGCATTGAGGACACCATTGATTCTGACCAAATCTCCAACTCCATTTGCAGAAATGCAGCCCCAAACTTGCAAAGAACCTCCACCATGCTTCACTATTGCCTGCAGACACTCATTATTGTACCGCTCTCCAGCCCTTCGACAAACAAACTGCCTCCTGCTACTGCCAAATATTTCAAATTTTGACTCATCAGTCCAGAGCACCTGCTGCCATTTTTCTGCACCCCAGTTCCTATGTTTTTGTTCATAGTTGAGTCGCTTAGCCTTGTTTCCACATCGGAGGTATGGCTTTTTGGCCACAATTCTTCTATGAAGACCACTTCTGGCCAGACTTCTCCAGACAGTAGATGGGTATACCTGGGTCCCACTGGTTTCCACCAGTTCTGTGCTGATGGCACTGCTGGACAGCTTCCAATGTCGAAAGGAAGTAAGCATGATATGTCTTCCATCTGCTGCATTAAGTTTCCTTGGCCAACCACTGTAACTACAGTCCTCAATGTTGCCTGTTTCTTTGTGCTTCTTCAAAAGAGCTTGAACATCACTGCTTGAAACCCCAGTCTGGTTTGAAATTTTTGCCTGGGAGAGACCTTGCTGATGCAGTCTAACTACCTTGTATCTTGTTGCTGTGCTCAGTCTTGCCATGGTGTATGACCTGTAACATGAAACTGTCTTCCACAACCTTACCTTAGTAGCAGAGTTTGGCTGTTCCTCACCCAGTTTTAAGCCTCCTACTGAGCTGTTTCTGTTTCAGTTAATGACTGTGTTTCAACCTACATATGAAATTGATGATCATTAGCACCTGCTTGGTATAATTGGTTAATCATACACCTGACTCTAATCCTACAAGATTCCTGACTTTGTGCAAGTATACAAAATGTGCAGGTGTAAGAATTCATGCTGGTTTGAAGCCAAAGGGTAGTCACACCAAATATTGATTTGATTTGGGTTTCTCTTCTGTTTGCTCACTTTGCATTTTGTAAATTGATAAACATAAACAATTACAATATATAGTTTTGAAAGCATTCTTATTTTACAGCATTTTTTCACACCTGCCTAAAACTTTTGCACAGTACTGTATATTGTTTTTAACAAGCTATTGGAATGACAACTAGACCTAAGTGTTCAACAGCTGGCTCAATTTCAACTATGCCACTATCTGCCAAGCCAGATAAGATGGCCGAGGACGATTCTTCTGCTACTTTACTAAAAGAGATCCTGGCTCAGGTACAACTCTTGAAGTTGATCCAACAAGATCTGGCAGGGCTTAAATGTGATTTAAAATTGATTGAAGAAAAAATGGCTCACTATCAGGATTGTTTAAATGCCCACAAGACTGTAACTCAAGCCAGTCATAATATTTTGGATGAACAAATTACTTATCTGGAGTCACAATTGCGTAGGAAAAGATTGGAATTGAAAACTCTCCAAGTCAATCAAACCTGGCCAAATTTATGGAAGGTTTTTTCAGAAAGCTCCTTTCTTTGGGAATGGACTTTCCAGTCGAGATTGACCATGTGATTAAAATTCCTTTAATGAGAAGGAAGACTGGAACTAGTTCCAATATTATTATTGTGCAATTGCTCCGTGTTACCAAAAGAGATGAGATTTTACGTATATTTCGCCAGGAGTCAGTAAAGTCTCCTTTGAAGTGGGTGTCTAGTCAAAGCAAGATATCAATTTATCCTGATTTTACTGAAGAGGTTTCAGAAAAGAGAGAGATGTTTATAAAAGCTTGAAGTCTTGCCAGATCAATACAACTACAATATTTCATGGATTTTTCAGCTACAACTGCGTTAATCATGAAGATCAGATTCACAAATTTGATAATCCCTTGAATGCCGAGGCATTTATCCTGTGTTTAAAATCTGCAGGCAGACAAGCTTGATTGTGTTTCATTCTATGGAATCTGCTGCAGGAGAAGTCAGAGTTTGCCTACAGTAAAAGCCACAGTTTAGAAGTCTACATGCCAGTATCCCCCCCCCCCCCCTCCCGCCACCGTACTTATATTTGTGCTTGTTTTGGTTATTTCAAGATAGAGGATCTGGGCATACTGCCAACTTTGTCGCTTATTTTTTATACACAGCACTTTTTTTTTTCCCTTCAATTACTAATGTTTGAAACTGTTTCATAATTTTCAGTATAAGAAGAGAGATGAAATCACTGTGCCACCCCCTTTGGGAAGTCGTGAACTTCTGTGATTTTTTTTCTTCCTTCTTTACATATTTTTTTTCTTTTTTAAAATTCCATTTAATCTTTTTGTAATGTTGCTTGATTTTTTATTTTTATGTACATAATTTTTTTTTCTCCTTTAAGTATAGATTCAAATACACATAAAAGAATGGTATTTGAAGGTTAAATTGAGTCTTTATGGAGGTTCTACGTCTGTGAGCAATGCTAGAAAATATGTTAAATATTTAAATATAGAAAAGTTTATTATTAGATATATGATACAGGTCATAAAATGAATTGGTATTGGGAGAATATTGATAAGTGGGCCAAAATAAAATTTATGGATTAAGTTAATTAGTTTAAATGTAAAAAGATTATCAGGATCAAAGAAACAAAATATAATCTCAGCATATTTAAAATTGTTAAGGGCAGATATTGCTTATCTATAAGAGACTTATCTAATGGAACAGGATAAATCTCTATTAATGAAAGATTGGGTGGGACAGGTTTACCTCACAGATACTTTGATGAAAACTAAAGGTGTGGCCATTCTAGTTTGGAAAGGATTCCCACTTGATGTACAAGTTATCACTGATGTAAATGGGCATTATTTAATTTTGTATGCCAAAATAGCAGAGACTGCAGTAGCTATGGTTAATGTTTATGGACCAAATTTAGATTCTCCTACTATGTTTTATAAATGTTTTCAAAACTTGAATGAGTATATTTATGATAAATTGATGATAGGAGGAGGTCTTAATGAAATATTGGATTTTGAGCTTGGTAAAAATATACCAGCATGGAAAAAACAATCATAAGTGAAGGAAACAGTTAAGACTTATATGAAAGAAATTAATTTAGTAGACCCTTGGTGTTTGATGTATCCAACTACAAGAGAATCTACAGTTTATTCAAATGTGCATCAGAATTTTTTTAGGCTTGATTATTTCTTAATATCATCAACTTTATATCATCAAATTCAAGAATGTAACATTGATGTTTGTTATGTATCTGATCATTGTGCAGCCATCTCAAAATGTGTGTTTCAGAAACTGGTTATGGTATCGAGAAATTGGTATCTTAATGTTTTCCTATTGAATAATAAAGAATTTGTACAACAAATGCAGGTAGAGACCTTACAATATTTTGATTTGAATTCAGAAACATCAAGTGCGCGAATCTTTGAATGGGAAACATATAAAACATACATTCAAGGTAGAATCATTACTTATCCATTGCACAAAACTCAGATTAAAAATAAAAGGGAAAATAATTTGAAAGATGAATTGAAAGATTTATGGGCACCGATAGTTAGATGCCCATTTACAGTTTTGTACAGAGAAAAAGAAATATGAATTAACTACTATAATATCACAACAGACAGAATTTGTGTTTATGTTTACGACAGAGATACTGGGAGAACTGTGAAAGGCCCAGTAAGAACTTGGCTAATTGTTTAAAGCAAAAAAATAAATAGGACAATTATTCCAATCATTAGAGGTGAAAGAGATGAACTGTATAAAACTTCAATGGATATTGTGAATTTTTTAAATTTTATTCAGAATTATATAGTGAACCAGAGGATGTATCGAATGAAGATATAGAGGCTTTTTAAAATAAAATTAACCTACCACATTTAGATGATATGCAAAAACAACTCTTATTTACTCCATTATCTGCACTAGAGATTAAACAAATAATTTTAAAAATGGCAAGTGGTAAAACACCAGGATTAGATGGATTCCCTATTGAGTGGTACAAAATATTTATAGATCTTCTGGTGCCAAAACTTTGTCAAGTATATGAAGAGATATTTGATAAGGGAATTTAATAACTGGCATTTAATCAGACTTATATTGCAATTATACCAAAAGCAGGTAAAGATCATACTCAGTGTGCTAATTATTGTCCAATCTCATTGATTAATGTTGACCCAAAAAAATTAACAGCAGTGTTAGCAAGTAGATTACTGCAAATAATATTGTTTGTTATTAAGAATGATCAAGGAATGATCAAGGAGGGTTTATAAAAACTAGGCAAGCAGCAGACAACATTAGGTTGGTTGTAGATTTAATAGACTTGAATAAAAACAGAGATCAATTTGTAATTTTATTATTAGTTGCTGAAAAAACCTTTGACAAAATACATAAACAGTATATGTTTGCTGTACCAAATATATAGATTTGGATTTTCTTTCTTTATAAAACGGATTAAGATATTATATGAGTCGCCCACATCTAAAGTAAAGGTTAATTATATGTTTTCTCCTACTTTTCCACTATTTACTGGATGTCCACTTTCACTCTTGCTTTTTAACATTTGTGTGGAACCCTTGGCTTGTGCTATTAGACAACATAGGGAGATCTGTGGAGTAGTACACAACTCAGTTGAAGACAAATTGGTTTGATTTGCAGATAACATTCTTTTGTTTATTTCTAAACTTTACACTACTATTCCAGTGTTGATGCAAAGGATAGATGCCTTTAGTAAAATAGCAGGATACTCTATTAACTGGTCCAAATCCGAATTGATGCTAATAGGTGAAAATTTGGCTACCCATTCATTTAAGGAATATCAATTCCATATTTGTACTGAATCTATTAAATATTTAGATATGTGTATACCAAAGGATATAACTCAGTTAGCAACATGTAATATAAATAATATATAGAGAGGTTTATTCAGATATCGATAAATGGGAGTCATTAAACATCATCCTTTGGGGAAAGGTGAACACTCTCAAAATGAACATTATTCCCAGATTAATTTATATTCTGAGAGGAATTCCAGTTTTTATATCTGGAAAATATTTTCAGAAAATAAATTGTTTAGAAAATTTCTATGGGGTTCTTCAATTCCAAGAATATCTTTACAGAAAATACAATTATCAATTAATGAGGGAGGATTCAGTCTTCTGAATCTGGAGCTATATCATCATGCTTACCTATTGTCCAGTATTAAATGCTGGAAGCCAACAAATGGTGTTAATTTTCTGATTTGGGAAACTTAGGAATACATATATAACACCTTTGGACAGATGGACAGTATTAGGATCTAAATAGACTAAAACTCTAATATCTCTTGAAACAATTTTGTCAGTTAGAAAGCTATGGAACATAATGTCTAATAAAAAAAAAATGACCCTTTTTCCTATGTCAATTGACTTTACAGGGAAACACAACTTTAAAAATGGAGAAAATGATGGTGATATGGAAAAATTGAATGGAAGCAGGGATATTGACTTTGGACCAACTGATAGATGATGATGAATTTTTAACATACTCTGTCTTAAGAGATAAATATAATCTATCAGATGTACCCAATGGCAATATTTATAGCTACATTTGTTAACAACATTGTTTGGACCAGCAGCATTTTCAGTTTTTCAGACACCTGAGATATTAGAGCAACTTGTTAAATCTTTAAAACTAAAAAAAAAAACAACCTACTATTAGTTTGTATAGATATTTGTTATCAATAAATCAATTTGATATGCAGATGTTAAGAGATGAGTGGAAAAAAGAATTAGAGTATATTGCCTAGGCAATGGGAGAGTGTCTTAACTTCTATAGCAAGACTATCAATGGACCTTAAACTACAACTTACACAACAAAAATTAATATTTAGAATTTATTGGACTCCACTATGTCTGTATAGAAAAGGATTGTCAAAAACAGCATTTTGTTGGAGATGTAATAAAGGCAATGCCTCTTTAAACCATATGTTTTTACAATGTCCTATACTCACAAAGTTTTGGGAGAAAGTGGTGGAGTATATAAATAAGATTGTGCAACAAAAGCTAAATTTTCCAGAGGATAATATTCTTTTGAACTATATACCTAGTACATGGAATTTGACATCTGAACAACATAAATAGATTCTCCCTGCCCTTACTATGGCCAAAAGACTGATATTGCAGCATTGGAAAGATAAATGTCTGGCCCCATTTATTCAATGGATTGAAGACCTGATTATGCTTGCCACTTATGAGCAGATTGCCTATAGATGTAGACATTGTATGGACAAGTATAATGACATATGGGACTCGTTTATACAAAATACAGTAGATTAAAAAAAACATGGTAGTTATATAAATCTATTAGAAATATATATGTACTTGAAAAATATTTGTATTAGATAAGCATATATAGAATTGAAATTGTGTATTGTTTTAATTATATATTAACACTTCTTTTCTCTTGTATTTTTTCACTTTTTTGTTAAACCACTTTATGTATTTTTTCTCTCTTTTTTTGTAATTAAATATTTTTTAATTTTTTTTAAAAAAGCAATATTACCTTCCATATGGCAGTAAAATGAAAAATCTGTCCAAAGATAAATGAACATCCTGTTACTTTCATATATCTCTCTCTGTCATTGCATTCTTTCCTCTGCCCACCTTGTTGATTCCATTGCAGTCCCATGTTCTCCTTTCAGCAGGGACATGAATGGCTCCATAGCTAGGTGCTTGAATTGAGAAAAAGCTGCTGTGCTTCATCAGACAGAAGACAGAGAGGCCTTGGGGCTGGGAGCATGCAGTACATTAATGAACAAAATGAATGTATTATGTAACTAGAATATAAACATTGTTCTTGTAGGATTATGTTTTTGGTGCGAAAATCAAGGAGGCAGCAAGGCCAAATAGGTACTGTATTACATCGAGTTGAACCAACGGGTGTGCAGGAATCTTTGGAAAATATGGATGGGGGGCTTCCTGAAGAAGAGAGAAAAAGTTTTCTAGAAATTGGGAGGAAAGGGAGTTACTAAGAAAAATTGCAGCAGCAGTTTTATTCAACATGGTTTTGCCATGACTGGAATCAGAAAAGAGATGCTGTATATGAAGGAAGAGACTGGGTCATGAAGAAGGGGAAGACTGAGAAAGTTATGGTTGGATGGAGTTCATGAGATCTTCACGCAGAGAGAACAGAGAAGGTTAAGAAGAAAAGGCAAGGGATGAAGCCCTGTATGAATACAATAGAAGCAAAGATGGTTTGCAAAGATAAAAAAGTGTGGAGAAGTAAAGTGAATGGTGTTGGTGTAAACTAGATTTAGCTTTGTTTCCCTTTCCTTTCCTTTTCCTTTCCTTTCCTTTCCTTTCCTTTCCTTTCCTTTCCTTTCCTTTCCTTTCCTTTCCTTTCCTTTCCTTTCCTTATCCCTTAATTTATTTGGCTATTTCTTACTTTTTTTCTGTGCACTGCATAACATTACCTACTCCAAAAAGGAATTGAGCCATGGATATGTATATATGTATACAAGTCACAATTTTTTCACAATTCTGTCCCTATGTGGTCAGGGCCAGATTATCTGAGGCACCACCACTCCCTGATTATATCTCCCCATCCTACTGTATCTGCCAGAGAAGGCATGCTGCAGATCCCATCTGTCAGGGAATTACACTTGACAGGTCCCAGAAGGCGTGCCTTCTCTGCAATGGCACCCACCTTATGAAATTTTCTCTCCCCAGAAGTGAGGTTAGCTCCATCCTTCTTAACATTTTGCAGGTCCCTGAAAACCTGGCTATGACTTCAGGCCTGGGGGTCCCAAGGGACCAGGGAGATCTTGCGATAGCTCCCTTACTGTGGCTGACATCATCCTCTCTTCTTGTGCTTTTTTATAGTTTTTAAAAATGAATGTTTTTATAAATATTTATTGGTTTAATTAAGTGTTATATACCACCTAGAGTCACTTTTTTGTGAGATGGGAGGCCATACAAATTAGATACAGACAGACAGACAGACATTTCACCATGATGTAGAGTTGTTCTAAGGATCATGATTACCAATAGGAATACTTTCTATATTTATAATGGTGGTAACACTTGGCTCTTCTGTAGAGTGGCTTCAGAGCCCATGTAGGTTGTTTCTTGTTGGTATGTATACTTTTTCTCATCTGGACATCCATGAACTCTTTCCTTTTATTATTACTTTTTTTTAAAGTGAAAGCCTCCCACAGTCAATAGGAGCCAGGGGGCTCTAAATTAAACAAAAGAAGTATAAATAAGTAAATAAATCCCAATATAGGTTTGCAGATTTTGATTTCTTTTCTTAATTTATCAATTGATGCTTGGGAAAACTAAATGTGTGTCAGCAGAAGGCTTAATTGTTATGAAGTTGTTATTAGTCACTCTGATGGGTTGCTGCACAGAGTGCTGAAGCATATCCATCACGTAGAGGAACCAGAGTTTAACTCCAAGCAAAATCCTCAAATTTCAGAGAAATATTGGGAAGCAAAAGAGTGATAATGTATCTTGTATTATTGTTCACTTCTTATATGAGTTACTAAGACACAAATCAGTGTTTTTTTTAAAGAAAAAAATAATGCAGAATTTAGTATATCAAGTCTCATTTCTATGAACAGAAGATCGAATGTACCTCGCAAGTGTCTTCACTTAGTTTCTTTGTAGAAAACAATTAGCAATCTTTAGGGAAACTTAGTATAGTGGTTGTTGATTCATAATTTGCTACTTACGTACTGATTTCTATCAGAAGCTAATGTACTGTGTATATCTCTGAATGAAAAGTGCTATTTGACAACAGTCCATATCCTTTGATATTCACACATATTTTTATTCATCTCAGGCTGCAGAAGTCTCACTTGGGGACATTTTGGAAGTGAAAACCAAGCTATTTTTTTTCCTAAATTGCATTGCCAGTAAAACAAAACAAAACCAATCACAGAATTACTAATAACCTGGAGAGTTTTATTTGAAAACATCAAGATTTAAAATTCTGTATTAAGAAATGCCAAGGGTGTATGACAGTATATTGTGTGTGTGAGTGAAAGTGTGCATTTATTCATTCATTCATTCGTTCGTTCGTTCGTTCTGTTTAGCAATTAATTTCGTTTACCCTTAAATGTCTTTTGTATTTTGTAAACTTTATATGACCTTAGAGATGATACTCTGCTCTGACCCAGATGGTGCTTACAAATGAGGGAGGGGGGTCTGTCATTTAGCCCACTGCAGGGGGTCAAAGGCAGGAAGAGCTCATCAGTTTCTATGGACTTGCCTTTTTGTGCTTGCATTACACTTCTGGCACAGTCAGGATTCCCTTGCGCTAATTGCTGTAGTTCAGTGAAATAGACGTGTCTCTGGCAAAAGATGACACTTACAAAATGGTCTGCCATCTTGCACAGGGATACATTAAGCAGAAGGTACAGTTTCTAAAGAAACAGCTGAACAAGGCAAATGTTATTGCACAGCAAAGGCAGTATCTTTCCTTTTACAGGGAAAGAACATTTGCAATGGAGACATATTTCCTCATCCATATATTTCCTCTGCAAAATCTTAAGCAAACTGGCTTTATAAAGGCTACTCCAGCTGGGAAGGGTCTACAACATCTCATTTCCCAAAGTTTCTGCAGTGGTAGATGGCTTCTGTTGCCTTCCACATGCTGACAAGCAGTGTTTTTATCCCTTTCTGTCCCCAAATCCCAGCCCCGTTAAAGTTGTGAATATTTGTTCTCGGTGCCATCATCCTAACAAAAGGGGCCTAATGCTCCCAGTCCACATGTTTCCTACAAGGCCTGTTGTCCCTGTGTAGCAGTTGTAGCTTTATGCCATTCCTTTCTTGGGAAGTGTCTGATCTTCCTTGAAATGCAATATACAGAAGCAGAGAAGAACAGTACTTAGAAGATAATGTGCATGAAAATTAAGCTAGCAAGAGATCATTTTCAAGTGTATTTGCTATAATACATTGTATATGCGGTGAATGGAAGGGATATTGGGGAACTGAATACTTCAATCTGTCTGAAATGTCACTATAATATGGGGACGCTGTATATAAGAAATGGGCTAACTATAACTTTGGGAAATTTGGAGTACTAACATGATATTGCTAGTCAGACAATAAATCATTGTTGTATACCACCCAGAGTCACTTTTTGTGAGATGGGAAGCCATATAAATTTGATATATAAATAAATACAATTTAAATAAATAAACAAATAAATAAATAAATAAATAATAGGGTATTACATAGTTGAAATGGTTGATGTTAGCCTGTCTTTGTCGGGAAAGAATGTTCTTTCATGCAGCAATGATGCCTCTCTGTTTGTTTGTTTTAATTAGATCTTTGCTCAAGCTAAAATGAAGTGCCTGAGAAGAAAATCTATCCTTCTTACTGGTTACTTGGAATATTTGATAAGGCACTATTACGACAAAGATAGAAACGACCCTGAGAAGCCCCTTCTAAAAATCGTCACACCATCCCACACTGAAAACAGAGGATGCCAGCTCACATTACTTTTCTCTATTCCAATCAGATATGTTTTTAAAGAACTGGAAAAAAGAGGAGTGGCTGTAAGTAATGCGGGCTTTCTGTTGGAAACTTCTCCATGCTTTATTTTATGGGAATGGTGTGTTAATTTTAGAATTGCTTTTCTATTATAACATGCAGGGCAGAATAATCAAAACAAAGTTTAAAATATTCAGATGGTATTTCAGATCTCATAAATGTTGAAGTCATGTGGTTTTACCATGTGGTTTCAGGGAACAAGAAGTGGAAGACAAGAGATGCAGTAGCCTTTGCAGGGTCACTGCAATGGAAGGCAACACTTGAATGTTTTCATACATAAGCCATAAAATAATGACCCAGGGCTAAACATCCCTGTAATAGATATGCAGCTATTTTTTGGAAAATTGGAGCTGGATAGCCTAAAGTTTGGGGGGTGGGGGGTGGGGATGTGCAGCTTTGGATATACAGTAGCATGAAGTAGACTAAAGGCTGGCTGGTTGGTTTCCTTTCTTTCTTCTTAAAAATTCTTATTATTTTTTATTTTTTAGTCATATCAAACAGATCCTTCCAAATACTACCCAAACAAAATGTCCCCTGAAAATAATGCTGTATAATTTTATACTGCAGTTTTTATGCACCTTGTGTGAAAGGAAGAATGTGCTCTGCTGGATTGTGGTTCCTTCCATAAGCAGAAAGGCAAGACTGGTTCTAACACATTAGACTTCTTAGACTTATTATGTTCCCAGCTTTGTGACCAAAGGAGAAGATGGCAGGTTCATTGGATTACCATTTCACCCAAGGACAGACTAACAATTGGAAAGAAAGCCTGAAAATAAGTATATAAAGGCTTCTTGAAGTTGAAGCCCTAGTGGCCAATCATGTAATTCTCTTGAAAACAATATAGAAATGGTTTGTCATTGCCTTCTTCCAGATTACAGGGCTAAAAATTTTTTAGGAAAGTATGGTTGTTGACCAGTATTCTAACAGAAATACATGAATGCTTCATGTATGGTTTTCTGTATTTTCACTTCAACAAACCAACACAAAGGTACTCAATTTATTGAATATTTATCTGGATGTTTTGCAGTGTGACATGCGGGAACCTGATGCTCTCCGTGTTGCCCCAGTTCCTCTCTACAATTCTTTCCATGATGTGCACACCTTTGTTGAAATCCTAGGATCTGCAATTGCAGCTGCAAAGCAAGCAGCAGATTCAATGCCACTTTCCTGATCTTCTTGATGATACAGCTGTATCTTTACCCTCTGCTTCTGACCAAACACATCAGGGCTTCCAAACATGTTTGGAGGTGTGGGTGGAATTTCTTCTAGACTGCCTACCATTTAACTTCCAAAGATTGATTCACTTTGATATTGGATTGTGATGTATCTTTTATTAAAACTCATGCTTTCACCTACTGGGAGTTTTGTCTTACATTATTATGCAGAATAGGACTTCCGATCATTCCTGTTTATGTGATACCTTTCTGTGTAAACCTCAGTTCTCATCGAGTGGCAAGCAGCTGCTTTTCTATCTGAGTTTTCTGTCTGCAGCGGGACCCTTTGCCTGCACATAAAAGCAGGCAAATGACACTTCTTGCTGCCCCATGAATGGCTAGCAATTCATTGACTTCATATTGTAACTTAAAGAGGAAAGGGACTGTAACTCCTTTTTAGGTACTGAGACCTATTCTTAAAGGTATTGTCCAAATAGCCCTACTGAACCTTTTAGTTATGATGTATTTTACATTTGATTTGTGATCTATATTAAAGAAAATATTAATTGTCAGAGTAAATGTCTTAAACATTTCCTATTCCATATTTCTCAACCTATAAGAAGAATATAAGAATTTACAAAGGACTTAACAGAATCATAGAGTATATGAGTTGGACGTGTCTTTTCCTTCAGTGTAGGAATCCACCAAAACATCCCTGAGTGATGGTATCTAGTCCCCAGTTGAAAACCTATGGGGGGAGAGTCAAACACTGTTCTGGAGAGATTGTTTCACTGCTTAAAAGCTCCTATCATCAGAAAATTATTTGTAACATTCAGTCTGGTTATCCTTTCTGTTAAGTTCAACTCACTGGTCCTTGTCTACACAGATTTTGCTTTGAATTGATCCACACTTTTCTGATCATTTATGAGGCATTATTAATAAGTTTTCAGGATTTTACTCCCCATTTAGAAGCCAGGCACTGAACTTGGCATCTAAAGCAGATGTTTTACCCTTTTCCTATAGCTTTAATTTCTGCTTGATCTGTTTTCAAAAAATGCCAGGTGTCATATGGAATGTGGGGTTAGCACTTTGCAGTGTGCTTTGCTCCAATCCTCAAGATGGGAGCTGTCAGAGACTGCTATGATAGTAGCACAGAGGTAAAGGCAGAAGCAACAAGAGGGAGGGGAGCAGGGGGGTAAGGGATCACTCTATAGTTTTTCTATGGTTTTTCTCCTCCAGCAAGTGCAGAGTCAGGTTGGTGAGCAGAAAACCAAGCTACTTGCTAGAGAGGGAACAAATCTAGAGGGACAAGGAGATAGCAGCAGAGACTGCTGGTAAGGATAGCAACCTTGTGGAATACCAGAACCAAGAAAATAAAAGATATCTGGGCATTGGTTGCCCAGAAAGTTTTGTAGTTGGATGGGATGGGACAGTCTTGCAGCAGGGCAATTAGAGCCTTGCAGCCTGCTGACCTTTCTCAAGTTCCTCCTCCATACAATCAAGAATACTTGCATAGGAAGATGAATTGGGTTCTCTGATGGGAAATGCCACTTTGCTGCCAGATCACTTTGATACAGCAGGTTTCTACTACATCAGAGGCCCTGTTGTGTGGACATGACCTCAAAAAGTGGTTGGTAGACCACCTTAACACTGGGGAAAGGAGGGTGTGTGGATGAATCCTCAGTCTTGTTTTCTCAAAATATTAAATGTAGAATCATATGCATAGCTAGAAGTGTTCCAGGGTTGTTTGTATGGAGGCAACAGTATGGTTATTTGTAAAGTATCCCTGTCAAAACTATGGGCCATCAGAAAAAATATTTAGATGCTGCTGAATATGTAAGAAGTATCATGAGACCAACAGGATGTAGTGATTTTATATTTCTTCTGTCAGGATGTTTCTCACTATATTCACTTCCTGCCATTTGATGTTAGCTATAATAGCTTTTTACTTCCATTCTTCTGCACCCTGCCAATAGGAGAATATAAAGTGGACATCATTATCTGTCATCAAGTTATTTACAGTCTCTCACATCTGTGTTTGATAAATATAGAGCAGAACTTGTTATATATGGTAAACAGTTTTGCACAACCACATTTTTTGACACCCAGTTTTGATCCATACAGTTTTGCTCATGGGCATACAGTCTCCCCCCCCCCCCCTTGCCATTTCCCAGTGATTCTATCCATTTACAGCATCCTTACCTCATACGGTTGTGCTCTTCCTGTACGTTACTTCCTCTACAGTGAAAGGGAGCAAGGGCACATAGTCTTTATTTTTTGTTTATTCTTAATTCATTGTTTTGAATAAAATAGTGTGAGTGGAAGATCTGAGGCATCTAAGGTGCAGCATCTTTATCCTTTTTTCTTTCTTTTTTCAGTGTAATTTGATTAGTCATTCTTGGAGTCCCTAGAACCTCATCTCAATTCCAATGGGCTGAAGGACTGCAATTTCATTACCTGTTGTTGTACATCCCCACTAACAAGGGTGATCCATTCTAGAATACATCAGAGTACATTAGAATAGATCCCCACCAGATCTACCTCTACTCTGTAATATTCTACCTAAGATGAACAGTGCAAGTTAATTGAATAACTAAAAAGAATTGGAAAGTGATCAGTAATAATCCTGAGAACCTTCATTTCAGATAATGGTTCCGTCTATGGTTAGTGTTTATGAACAGCAGTTGGATGGGCTGACCCAAATTAAATATATTCCTAGATCAATCTCAATTTTTAGATAATATTATTAATAATGTTTTCATACCTTTCATTAATATGTTAACATATGATATGTCCTAGGAAATTTCCTCTAGCTTATATAATGAAGATAGCAGGGTTTTTTTGTTTTGTTTTGTTTTGTTTTGTTTTGAAAAATAAGATTTTATAAAACATTTTGTAGGTACAGCAAAACCTGCAGAATTTACTATCATTACTTCCACACAAGGACTCTGTACCAGTTCAAAATCAGTTTTGAACCTCTGTGTTCCCACGTCAGCTTCATTCAAGAGCTGAACTAATTTATTTAGGGCTCAATTTTAGCACATTTGAAATCTCAATCAATGTAACATATTTTTTAAAAAACTGCTATAACTCTATGGATATGATAAATGATCTGTTACCTCATTCAAAGGAACCCTTGCCTCATCTGGCCTCCCAGATCCCAGCCTTCAGATGTACCTCTTTCAAGGCTTGTGGTGACTTGCTAACTGCAGCTCTCCTTTATATGATTTTTCTGCATATAACCTTAAAAATGTAGGCAACATATTGTACAGATGTGGGTGGAGTATGTAAACATTTTAACATTTCCTTTATGCATAGGATGAGAATGAGGGAATTTTTGTTTCTCCTGGGCTGCATCTGTTCACAGTAGGATAGGGTTTGGTTTGGTTTGGTTTTTCCCTTCTTCTCAGTGTTGCAACATCACCCAAAAAGAAGACAATCATGGATTGTCTTCAAACTGCTTTTGAGACATTGGACTGAGGAAACAGTGGAAGTACTCTTATAACCTTTTGCTAGATCAAGAAATAAAAATGAAAATTATAATTTAAAAAAAAATTAAGGAATGGATACCTTGGAAACGTGCATTTTTAGTTACAGCAGTGAATTAATGATATATTGGAGGTGTTTTCAAAACCAGCAGGAGAATGTAAAAACAGTTTTCACTGGTAGGATAAGAAAATAATTGTCCAGCCTGCACAGGTTTGGGGCTGAGTGAAGCGACAGTAGAGCAGTATAAAGAGCAAACCTATCATATTGCCGAAACCAGAACCCTGATACACAGAATAATCCCCATCTCCTTTGACAGTAGAGGTGGGTAAGATTCAAGAGATGCACTGTTCTATTGGAACAAAACCACATACCAATCCTAAAATTCATGGGTGAAAGCTGTTAGCACATGGACTGGGGAAGGCAGATGTGCCAGTGCATAGTTTTGGAATTTTGAGAGCAAACTGTTGAGGTTGCCCAATCTTGTAGCCCTCCAAGATGTTCCTCATTTTAAGAGCACAGGTGGGTATAATTCCAAATAAAGCACTGGGTTGCAGGTACCAATCATTTTTATTATCTTAAAATGTTGATGGTTTTATGAGAAGTCCAGAGGCATTCTTGTAAATAAAATTGATGCTGTAAGTTTTGCAACATGCCATCTTCCCCTGAAAACAATGGTATAAAAATAACTACAACCAAGTGGGATTTGGGCCTGGTGGGCACTGATATTTGAGAGACTTATTGCATGCTTGAGCATATGCCGGGCTAATTGTTTCTACTTCCTCATTGCTTTATCTCCTATTAGGACCTATATTAGAAACCTCTTTCTCCAGCTTTATGAAGATTAAGAGGCGAATATTAGACTGTTGTAGGTTTTGCTCGGTGACATCTGCATGTCTCACCATGCTGATGAATATTAGCTGTTGGATGAAACTAATGTTCTATTGATAGCAGATCTCCGGATTCTGAGATAAAAGCAATTTCCAGCAGTGGGGCATAAAGAAATGTAACTCAATTGGAAATGCAAAGCATACTCTTATCAGTGAATGATGACTAACACATACATGAAAGAAACATCCTACTTATCCTAGTGTCATAGTCTCCTGGCTTGCTTAACTATTGCTAGCTTTGAGAAGATGTTATTACAAAATAGTATCCTATTTCAATTAATCTCCTTGATAATAGTAATGGGCTGTTCTCGGTATTTCATATCAGTTGTAGCATAATAATTTTATTCTTAACTTTTTTACAGAATGCATCTCATGATAATACTCAAACTTAACATTAGGTGTCAGCATTTTACATATTATTTCGTGCGACTCAAACTACCAGCAAGCTGCAGCAAGAAAACGAAAGTTTCAAACTTTAATTTCTACAGCTGTCAATTAACATCTCTGAAATAAAAATAAAACACACCATGTTTCTCAAGCGCTTAGCTCTGTTCGTATGAAACACAATATAACATCAACATTTTAAATAAAGATCCGTATTGTGCTTAATTTTGTAATGTTTTGAAGAATCCTTTTCTGGCTAAAACAACACATGAAAGCCTCTAAGGAGCAGAAAGGAGAAAAGCAACAGAAGAATATGCAAAACAAGCCTGTGTGTTCCAGGAATGGGAAAAGAAGAAAAGTATGAAGGAAGACTTGGATGCATTGCTTAGCCTCCTCCATTCCACCCAAGCCTTCTGTGTCTGAGTGAGGCTCTGTTTTCATTGAATGTGGCTGCACCCTTCACAGGGCTGGGAATCCTTCACAGCTGGAGGTGTGGGTCATGCAGACAGTCGTAGGAGTATTCAGCTTTACACAGTTACAACCTACCTTGCATGTCCCCATTTCAGAGCTCATCATTTTGTCAGGGAAGGAAGCGTAGGGTTGGAGGTTGTGTCTAACACAATCCAGCAAAAGGCATTCATGACTATCTTCTATTGAAATCTGTTTAGAGAGATAGCCACAATTTTTATCAGTTGTCTTATCATTGTCAACATGATCAAAGTGGAATCTAAATAGGGCATACTCTATTTAGTAAATAACTCAAGGCATCCCCATCTACAAAAAGATAACCAGAATCTTCCACATTTTCACCATCCCATCAGCCTCAGTAATGACAGCAAAATGTAGGCTAAGCACTTCCTGTTAAACCCCTGGATTGGATGGATTCAGAGAATATACTGGCTGGGAAACAAATTGGATTCAGACCTGGCCTTTCCATCTTTGATCTTACTTAAGCCTGTAACATCTGGCAGGAAAGTACACTTCTAAGCCACGGACTTTGCTTTATGCAGCCTTCACTGACTTTAGATTTGCTTTAAATGGACACAATCTGTGTCATAAATTATGCAATTCTTCTATAGATAGGAAGTTGCTACTGCTTATTTATAAATATTCTGATAAATCTACCATCACAAACATTATATTAATGAGATCCCTATCAATAGAGGAGTCCATCAGGGCCACGTTCTTGCCCCTTTGTTGCTCAATTATTACATGAACATTCTAGTTGCCCAAATGAATGACCTGTCCTATCACCCCACCACCACCAAAACTAGTAGATAAACATATTCCAGTTCTTCTATATCCAGACAATATACTTTTACTTTCCTAGACACCGACTAGTCTAAGAAAGACACAGAGAGCTTTGGCCAATTATTGTGCTTTGGAAGATTTGGAAATTAATTATAATAAGACCAAGGTGCTGGTCTTTGCAAACACTCCAAAAGGCATATTTGGGCATTAAATAATCGTCCTGTTGAGCAGGTGAAATCATTCAAATATCTAAGCATAGTCTTTCAGGCCACAACCACACACACAGTGCATAGGGAATAGTAGTTCAAAAAGCTTGGAGATCTGCTGCTGCATTACAGTCTTTCTGTTCTTGTTACCTTAAAGGGGCATCATTAAAGTTAGAACACAGCTGTTATTCAGAGCCCAGTTAGGTCCATATAATTCCTTCACTGCCCTAGAACAAGTCCAGGCTAAATTTATTGGGAACATATTTCAAGTTCCTTGCTGAGTTTTAAATGCAAACTTTTGCTTTGAGGCCACATTAGCAAGATCAAGACCAACATCTAGCTATGTTCTTTCACATACTAGGCCAAAATATATTTTGCCCCTCTAGATTTGGCTCCTCTGATTCTTTTTTGATAATTTTGTTTCATTTTGGTCTAAAACAATAGATAGAAAACTGGAGCTGCTTGGATTCTCCTTAAGTCAACTCTGCAATAATAGTACCTTTGAGACAACAGATTATGGATATTGATATACAACTAGACCAGGCACCTCTTTCCAAGGATCTATTCCTGACTATTTCCTTTACCCTTTTTAGACCTGCCAGATACATAATTCAAATTACAATCTCCAAATATAGGACAGCATTCCCTCTGACACAATTTAATGCCCTCCCTGTAAACGTTTTAGAAGGGAGATATCAGGGCATTCCGTCTGGGTTAAGGTTTTGCCTGTGTGGCAAGGGGACAACTAAAATTTTAAATCACACTTTATTATATTGCCCATTTTATGATGATGTGCATTTAGAGATTATAACCCACACTTAAATTTCTCAGTTATCCCAAGCAGATCCATTTACAACTTTTATTTTCACCTACATTTGATTCTGTTTCTTTAAGTATAGTCAAATTCTGCCATATTATATGTAAAACGCATAACAACCTAACTGATAAGCCTAATTAATTTTATGATTAATACTTTCCTACACATAGGTATTCTGTTTATGGTATCAATTTTTATTATGACCTGGTCACTGACTGCAATAAAGATTCTATTCTGTTCTGGTCAAAGTGGAATCTTGGAATACAGTCTATTTAGTAAATAGCTCAACAGGGAAATGTGTGTGTGTGTGTGTTTTCCAGCCTTTGAAAAATTATTTTTTTGCTGCTTTGCAAAGTTTAATATGTTTTGGCATGATTGTGGGAGATGAAGTTCACTAAAGCAGTTGTTTGCACTGTTCACAGCTGTTTTAAACATGCACATATACATACCTTATATGTGTATTTTCTTATATAACGATAGAGGAAAAATATTTGCTTTAAACAAATACTCATAGGAATCTGCCAGTCAGAACCTAAAACTGAGAGTTCTAGTCCCACCTTAGGCATGAAAGCCGCCTGGGTGACTTTGGGCCAGTCACTCTCTCTCAGCCCAACCCACCTCACAGGGTTGTTGTTGTGGGGAAAATAGAAGGAGAAAGGAGTATTAGGTATGTTCGCTACCTGGAGTTATTTATAGAAATAATAAAGGTGGGATAAAAATATTTTTAAAAAAAACGATTGCATGATTTAGAGATGAGATTTCTAGAGTAGCTGCCTGTACTTTGGAGAAACACACAAATGAACCAAGTGAATGGGAATTGCTCTTTACAAGGCTAAACTTTTGAATATATTTCAATAACTGAGTAATAAATTTATATGCCTCTGACACTTGTAATCTGAACATGATACAGATCAGTAATTCCAGTTTTGGTACCATTTTTATTACTTTAATGTACTCTTCTGCATCATTTTATGTTGCCTGTTAAATATAAGTGAAAATTGATTGGGGCATTTCTCCATGGAATTTTATCTTTATTTCATCATAATTACTTCTTATTTGAATAATGACAGTTGAACTGCTTCATTCAATTTTGTATTTTTAAGCACTATAGTCACAATAACAGCAAATAACTTAAATCCTGAAGCCATTAGAATGGCAGAGAAAACATTGGGAAAACAAAATCTTGAGATGCTGTAATTTTCCCGAAAGGAAAATATTTTTGTGGTTACTTATAATCCTTTCTGGTGGGGTCTATTAAGTGTCCACAGAATGTCCAGTTTCTGCAACTTTCAGAGTGACTTGCACAGATCTAAAACCAAGGCCTTATACTGTAAATATAAGAGGAAGGTTCATATAGTAAATAAATCTTAGTGGTTATTTTTAAGCTGAAATTAAATGTTCCTTGCACACAAAAAGCATGCTTTAAATTCAATATAGCTGTGGAGCTGTATTTTGCCAATAAAGATCTTTTTTCTCCCTGACATTTACATCTAGTCAAAAATACATTTTAATACTTCAAGGTATGAATTTCAAAGTCCCCTTTATCACTGTATTCAGTTTTGAACCATTAATCAAATATTATGAACACTTTTTATATATACAAAAAACCCAAGCAATGGATCATGCATTCAGAAGGTGCATTCCAGAAGTTTTAACAAAGTAATATGACTGAGCAGTACAATACATGCATACAACCACTTAAATGAGGAAAAAGTACATTTTACTTTACACATACACCCAAATATACAGTAAATGGCAAAACCAGTGAGTTACCAGACAAAACCATATATATCTCAACCAGTCTTCTAACAAGTGATATCAAAAGGGAACAGCCATAACGTAATCACTATTTTGTCATTCATGACTTATGCATGTGAAATAAATAAATAAATAAATAAATAAAACAAAGCCTTCTCTCGAAGAAGAAATGACATGCTTACATGTTACCACCATAAAAAATACATTAACAAACATTCCATCCAGTAACCGTCTTTCAGCGCTGACACTGATAAACAACACTTAACTACTTGATCCATTATGCAATTAGAGTTGGTTTAAAAAGCAATCTTTATAAAAATCCAGATTCAAAATATTTACCTGCCACAAGGAGATTCTAGTGAAATTGTGATGGACTGGAATGGTGGGAGGGGAGTAAAGAATGTGCTCTCGTCTCCAGAGGAGCGAGGAAGAGATAAGCGGAGGAGACTGGCACCTCCCTAAGAAATTCCATTGGTGTGAACTGGCTGAGCCTGGGAACTGGTTTCATTCTGGGAAGATTCTTGTTAAGGGGTTGTAGCTAATAAACCTTGCAGGATTGATTCTGCATGGTCTCCTGGAGTTCCTTGGGCTAGGCCCGACAGAAATACAACTGGACAGATTCTGTGTCATGAAAGGCCACCCTATCTTATTTCCTTTGTCTTTGGTTGGAAAGGTGAAATGATGGCATGTTGGTGTGAGATTCTGATGTAGCCTGAATCAAAAGTCCACTTTTTTTCTTTTTTTTTTTACTAAGAGCACACATTATGTTATTGATGTCACTTGTAGATGACCTCTGGCAGAAACAGGATGGGGTGGAGCATCCATCCTCACTTTCCTTGAACTTCCAACACTTCTCGATATTATCAATCATGGTATCCTGCTGGACCAGCTTTGAGGGTTGCGAGTGGGCAGCACTGTGTTGTGCTGGTTGTCTTCCTTCCTCAGGGGTTGGGGCCAGTTGATATTGATGGGGGGGATTGCTCTTGCCCATGATCTTGCTTTGTGGGGTGCCAGAGGGCTCAACACTCCCCACTCCTGTTTAACATCTACATGAAGCCACTGGGCAAGTCATCCAATGGCATAGGATGAGGTATTGTCAATATGCCAATGATACCCAGCTTGGGTTGTCCAAGTAATGCTGCGGAGGTTCTTTCTCAGCATCTGGAGGGTGTAAGGGTTTGGGTGGGGCAGAACAGGCTTCAACTCAACCCTAGCAAGACTGAATGGTTTGGGGTTCTAGGGCTCCTGGTTCCTGAGATTCTGCATCTCTTGTTCTGGATGGAGTTGCATTACCCCAAATAGAACCAGTGTGCAATTTGAGGGTCCTCCTCCACTCACAGCTCCTGTTCAAGGAACAAGTAGTGGCCATTCCCAGGAGAGCCTTTGCACAGCTTTGTATTGTGCACAAATGTCATCCTTTTCTGGACTCTGCTCACCATCATTCACACCTAGGTCACTTCCTGGATGGACTATCACAATGCACTCTACATTGGGCTGCCTTAAAGAGGATCAGGAAGCTACATTTGGTACAAAACAGACATGGGTGCTTCTCAATCAGTAGAAGTCGATGGGCATAGTAATCAAGCCTTCACTCTGAGCTACTTCTCGATGATTCAACAGACTTCAGTTCAAACCACAACACAGCAGAATCCTCTGGTTTTCTGTGTTCATCAATTTGTGAGAAAATGACAGTATCAGAGGTTCTGATCAAAGAAATGGAAGAATATAGCTATAGAACATTCAAGCCCAGTTACACATGGTATGTATGCATGTGATTGTACATCTGGGGTACATGGGCATGTATATACACCCACTCCCCATATGTGCGCATGCATGCACACACACACACATACATACACATATACTTCTGGAAGTGAACATTAAAATTGCAAGAAACTATATGCTAGAACCTTTGTTTTCTACCTACACACTAGCTCTTTGTTTGCAGTGGGTTTTGTATAAAAAAGTATTGAAAGAGGCATCTGGTTCTGCAGTTTGAAAATGTCATACATTCCGGGGTTCAGCAGTGCAGGCCAATCGTTCATTCTATTTCAAATTCATTTGATCAGAAAGGGAGAGTGACCATGGGATGAAGAAAAAGCAACAAGCAGGAAGAGCTCACTTATTAATTTTCTTTTCCTGCCCCCCGTCCCATTTCTGGCTTTCTTTTTTTCTCCTTTTATTTTTCTTTTTTAAACATTTACTTTCAAAGAGCCCCTGCACATGACTGCACAAAATCAGACGTCATAATAGCATATTTTCTGCAACTATATTGTTGCATTCTGGGCACTACAATCAGGATGCAGGCTCTGTACTTCTCCTGGTAGGCAGGAGGCAATATCAGCAGAAACATCTCTTGCTCAGCAGTGCAGTGGGTGCTGTGCTTTCCTTTACTGAAGCAATTGGAGTAGAGTCTGGATAGCCTTTGTTCAAGAATGCTCCGGTTGCAGCTTTTGCATTGAGAGGGGGTTGAGATAGATGATCCCCAGTTCTTGAACATTCATCCTATTTGTGACCTTCATTTCTGCATTGCTGTCTGCGTGCAGAAGACTTCAAAACGGTGGCAGCTACCAGTGATTTTCCTGAACAAAGAGAATGTGTTGCCTTCAATAGGGGAGGAACTGATAGCCTGAGATGTCTCTGGTTTCCTTCATGTTACAGCTGAGAGCTAATCATTTGTCCACAATCCTGCAGAGAATTGATAGTGAATTATTCCCCTGTTCCCATCCCTTAATCCCTTATTTATTTTCAAGCATGACTGGTAAGTGGTAATAGAGAACCGTTTGCCTAGTGTGGCACAATTCATGTCTCACTCACTGCCTGTGTATATCTCCTATCTCAGAACCTTGGCCCTTAAGCTCTTATGCAAAAGATCAGTTCAGATCTCTCTGAGATATATTGATTCATTCCAGTATGATTGCCTGCTACTTGATCAAAAGAGAAGATTAATATCCTCCTCTTCCTCCCCTCCTCCTCCATAACAGCAACAAAACAAGCAGAGAGGGAATGGCCAACCCACTCTCAGTTTGATTCAGTTCTATCTATCATGAAGCCCTCAAAAGATTGCCTATGATGGAAGAAGGCCCTCAGGTTTTTGTTTATTGCCCACCCACTCTTAAAAGTCATAAGAATAAATGTTCAAAAACACTGTGAAACATATTTTGAAAAAGAGTTGAAATTTCTGATCAAATTTTAAATTCACTTGAAATTCATCACTGGTAAATTGAAAGTAATTAGAAGAACGCTCATTAACATGAATAACCTGTATAGCACACACATGTATGCACATTTAGAGAGTAGATGTTTCTATTCTCTAAATATTAAATGTAGGTTTTACATTCAGATATCCATCTTTATACATGTTTTACATATAAGACATGATTTTTCAAAGATTTTAAGAGCTAAATTATTCCTTCTTTTTTCTTAGTAAGAATACTTGAAAATTAGTTTAATTTCTCCAGCTCAAACACAACAGGGAACTAAGACATTGTTTTTACAGAGCTGTTCATCCTTTGAACTTAGATGACATTGTCTCAGAGGATCAAGTCGTTTGATGAGTTTTATACTTTAAAGTTTCTAGTAAGAAAAATTAGCCTAGCATATTTTTTTTAATGTAGAATGGTGTGTGTGTGTGTGTGTGTGAGAGAGAGAGAGAGAGAGAGAGAGAGAGAGAGAGAGGGAGAGAGAGAGGGAGAGAGAAAGAAAGAAAGAAAGAAAGAAAGAAAGAAAGAAAGAAAGAAAGAAAGAAAGAAAGAAAGAAAGAAAGAAAGAGCAAGAGAGGGAGGGAGGGAGAAAAATCATCATTCCTACTTCAAAAGCCCAGAGGAGAAAACAGTATCATTTTCTACTTACTTTCAGTGCCCTTCTTTTAAATTCACACATTGGAAAAAGATGAAGAATCACAATTTTACATGTTTATCAAGTTAAGAGAAGTATAAATGCATCCAATTGACCTCATGCAGAAGAGATCTTTAGTTTTGTTTTGTCCCACCTGTCATTTTGAAATACAAGAGTCCTCTTAAAGAGGAGGGGGAGGCTGGCACTTGAAATACCCAGAAGGGGCTTCTGTGCATGTGTGGTTCAGTAGTGCAAAAGGAGGCAGGCAGAACCAGTGAAGCAAAGCAGCGCATACCCTTCGCCTTCTCTGAAAAGTGAGAATGCTGCTTTCCTACGTGAAACAGCTTCAAAGATATGCTTCAGTCAAACTTTCTTCAAAGCAATGAAGACTTACGCAACCTTAGTAACAAGACTACAACATAGTGCATGTTGGTTTAGAGGGAGTCAGTAGAAATCAGTGGAATTTCTGTAAATGGCTATAGAACAATACACTTTGTTCTAATATAGCATGGAAAGTCATTCGCGTGCATTATGTGATGGTTTTATTTACTTTTATTTGTATGCCACTCATTCTCAGAAGCTCTGCTGGCTCAACATAAAATCCACCCCAACCCTCCAACCCCTGATATGAGAGAGAGAGAGAGAGAGAGAGAGAGATGGATGGATGGATGGATGGATGGATGGATGGATGGAAGACAGACAGACAGACAGACAGACAGACAATAGAATCAGGAAATACAAAAGTCTTGTGCCACCTTCAGTCATAAGACATCCTCTTCCTGTCCAAGATAGAACAGGTAGGTTTTCACAGATTCCCTAAAGCCAAGGGGGGGACAAAACTGACTGATTCACTGCAGGGAGATAGCTCCAAAGATAAATGACAAAATAATACATGAAGAAAACTGTGGGTAATGTCTCTTTTATGTCTATAATTGAGATAGTTCTTGTCCATTTCTGAAACAGAAATATTGATTTCCCGTATCATGATGATTAGGAAAGAAATTTCTGCTCTGTAATCCAAGGATAACCAGCATTTATGTATTCGTTCTTATTTTTTAAAACAGCATGCTCTTGGCAAACTAGCTCAGGGCGGTTTACAACGCAATGATAAATGTCAGTTAAGCAACACCAAATTAAAGGAAGTGAAACAACATCCATAAAACAATAAAGCAATAAATAACAGCAATAAAGCGTGTATAAATCCAAACCAGCCACCATGCAAAGACGTAAAGTACAGAATTAGCAAGGGAAAGTTTGCTTGTTTTGTGCATAGTGTTCTTTCTAGCAGAGGGAAGGGAAGGAAAATTATTAATAAGATATAAATGATTGAAGTGTTTATTCTTACTATTTTAATACGTTACTTTTTCTTTTTCTACAAATTCTTACTATTTTAATACTTACTTTTCAAGACAGGGAACAACAAAAAATCAGCCAAACTGCAGTATTTATGACATGCTCAAAAGTCAATCATGGAGCTTATTGGGTATCTCTGAAGCAATCACTAGCCAAGTTCAGACATTAAGAATCCAGAGCTTTTGCCATGTCTAGGCTGCAGGTTATTCCTGCCAACATGACTATAATGATCTCAGTTTCCCTGCAGGCATTCACATGGTGGAGTTGGCTAGGATTTAACTGCTCAATAGATGAGTGTTCTTTTCAGAGAACACCTGAATAGGCAACTATCTTTTTAACCTACCCTAGCTCATAGGGCTGTTATAATGATAAAATAGAAAAAGATCCTTGTTTTGTCACCTTGAGCTCTTAGAAGAAGGTGGGGTCATGAAATATATAGCCATTTTTTTTTTTTTAATGAACTCATGTACTACGTTTGTAAATTTTATCTTGCTGTTTGAAATCATATAGGATTAGACACTACTAAAGAGTTTGAATTGTCACAATTATATCAAAAATGAGGAAATCATAAAAGAAAATCAGGTTTTCTTTAATCATATTCAAAAGTACTACAAAACACATGCATTTCAAGGTCTGATAGGATGAGTTGGAGTCATTTGAAATTTCTTGATATTTCTTAGCCAATTTATGTCAGTTTCTTTTCCACAATGATGAATTAAGTTAATTAGACACACTAAACAGATGCATTAACCAATTTTCCCAAATGAAGACAAATTCACAAATTCAAACGAAAAGGAAATCAAATTATGGTAATTAAACTATAATTAATCAAAAGGCTAAATAATCAGAGGGTACACTCAAACAGAAATACTTGCAAAGGATCAGATTGTCAAACGTTATTTGGTGTGGGTGAATCAGTTGAATCAATGCTAATGTTAATTTAGGCCAAGGAACAATTTTACACATAAGAATATAAGAAGAACTCTACTGGATCACCTCAACGTCTTATGTAGTCCAGCATCCTACCGCATGCTAATGGAAAACTCAGAAACAAGATCTGGAGATGTTTCCCATCTCTTACAGTTCCCCAGTGAGTGGGGAACCAGCAATGACATTAGAAGTAGCCACTAGCCATTATGACTAACAGTCCTAGGTAACCTCATCCATGAATTACTATACTCCTTTTAAAGCCATTGCTATTTATGGTCAGGAGCGGGCCTTGAGATATCCAATTCCACAGGTTAACTATGTGTCATATGAAATGTGTCCCTTTTTGTTCCAGAGTCTCCCATCATTCAGCATCATGAAATGGCACCCCTCTTGGTCATGTACACCCACAACAGCTACAACAGCCTGAAAACCCCTTTCCCAACTACATATGACAAAGCATGGTAACATACTTTGTCTTTTAGAAAACACATAATGAATAGGACTGGCTAAATAAGAGATGTATGTCTCGTGTAGGCCTTGATTGGCTTGGAAAGTTACCTCTTATAAAGGCTGGATTTAAGAGCAGTGACAATCTTTCATACCATACATCCTATCAACTACTCATATTAACTGAGCCCCACCAGGACAAAAACACCTCACCCACACATTCTACTCCCTCCAAGGTAACCTTTGGGTGCACCAAAGCTCTATGGCAGTCAAATGGCAAATCTTTTTCTCCATCAGGATGACCGCCTTCACACATATGCGATGCTTTTATCTCCATCTCTGATTGGCCTCCTGATCTAACCCATAAATTGCCAGAGCCTGCAAGTGTGTGCAGCAGATGAGCATCACAGCAATCAAAAGGCTGAGAGAAAGCACAAAGCTGAGTGAAACCCACCAGTTCCCTGTCTTCAGGCAGGAAATCTAAAGTCTAAAACAAGTCAAGTATAGCCCTTCATGATCCTGGACACAAATGAAATTAAGGTGAGTACATTCTCCTCTTCAGATCTCCTGCTACATGCATGAAGGTCAGAAGGGACAGGACTGTGCGTGGTCCAGTTCTCTCCCCACTTTAAGCTTTTCACTCATTCTGGCAAATGAATAAACAGTATTATAGATGTCTTCTCTCTGCCACCAACAACCACAATTTCTGCAACAGCTAGCAGGTATTGTATGCTTGGGTCCATTGTATACTCCTGGGTCCCACCAGTGATACATGTACCACCTGTTACGAACTACTGTATTAAAAGAACATTGCCATATTTTCAAAAATTCATAATTCAGCCCTACTTGGAAAAGAATATTGATATATCCTTGTATCTGTTATTGTTTTAAAAGGTACATTAAATAAAAAGAAATTATGTATTTGTCCAAATAATTGTGGTCTGTGAATATTTGTGTTATTTTTCCTAAAAAAAAAAAGAGAGAATGTTACAGAGGGATTATGTTAAAATATATCTAAACTAATTCTAGCATTCCCCTTCATGGATCACTGCCTTGTCGTGGCGAAGGGGCTTGTGTAACTCAGTGAAGCCATGAGCTATACCGTGCAGGGCCACCCAAGACGGACAGGTCATGACAGAGAGTTCTGACAAAATGTGGTCCACTGGAAAAGGAAATGGCAACCCACTCCAGTATCCTTTCCAAGAAAACCCCATGGACAATGTTAAAAGGCTAAAAGATATGACGCCGGAAGATGAGCCCCTCAGGTCGGAAGGTGTCCAATATGCTACTGGGGAAGAGCGGAGGGCAATTCCAAGTAGCTCCAGAAAGAGTGAAGCGGCTGGGCCAAAGCCGAAAGGACGTTCAGCTGTGGATGTATCTGGAAGCAAAAAGAAGGTCCGATGCTGTAAAGAACAATATTGTATAGGTACGTGGAATGTAAGATCCATGAACCAAGGCAAGCTGGATGTGGTCAAACATGAGATGACAAGATTGAACATCGACATCTTGGGAATCAGCGAATTGAAATGGACGGGAATGGGTGAATTTAATTCAGGTGACCATTATATCTACTACTGTGGGCAAGAAACCCTTAGAAGAAATGGAGTTGCACTCATAGTCAATAAGAGAGTGGGAAAGGCAGTAATGGGGTACAACCTCAAAAACGACAGAATGATCTCAGTGCGTATCCAAGGAAAACCATTCAACATCACGGTAATCCAAGTCTATGCCCCAACCACTGATGCCGAAGAAGCTGAAGTTGACCGCTTCTATGAAGACCTACAACACCTTCTAGAACTAGCACCAAAAAAAGATGTCCTTTTCATCATAGGGGATTGGAATGCTAAAGTAGGAAGTCAAGGAGTAATCTGAATAACAGGCAAGTTTGGCCTTGGAGTACAAAATGAAGCAGGGCAAAGGCTAATAGAGTTCTGTCAAGAGAACAAGCTAGTCATAGCAAACACTCTTTTCCAACAACACAAGAGACCACTCTACACATGGACATCACCAGATGGTCAATACCGAAACTAGATTGATTACATACTTTGCAGCCAAAGATGGAGAAGCTCTATACAGACGGCAAAAACAAGACCAGGAGCTGACTGTGGCTCAGATCATGAGCTTCTTACTGCAAAATTTAGGCTTAAATTGAAGAATGTAGGGAAAACCACTACACCACTCAGGTATGAATTAGATCATATTCCATGTGAGTACACAGTGAAGGTGATGAATAGATTTAGAGGATTAGATTTGGTAGACAGAGTGCCTGAAGAACTATGGACGGAGGTCTGTAACATTGTACAAGAGGCAGCAACTAAAACCATCCCAAAGAAAAAGAAATGCAAGAAAGCAAAATGGCTATCTGATGAGGCTTTACAAATAGCTGTGGAAAGAAGGAATGCGAAAAGCAAGGGTGAAAGGGAAAGATATAAGCAACTGAATGCAGATTTCCAGAGAATAGCAAGGAGAGATAAGAAGGCCTTCTTAAATGAACAATGCAAAGAAATTGAAGAAAAGAATAGAATGGGGAAGACTAGAGATCTCTTCAAGAAAATTGGAGATATCAAAGGAACGTTTAGTGCAAAGATGGGCATGATAAAGGACAAAAAAGGCAGGGACCTAACAGAAGCAGAAGAGATTAAGAAGAGGTGGCAAGAATACACAGAAGAACTATACAAGAAAGATCTTAATGTCCCTGATGTCCATGCTGGTGTGGTCACTGACCCTGAGCCAGACATCCTAGAGAGTGAAGTCAAGTGGGCCTTAAGAAGCATTGCTAACAACAAAGCTAGTGGAGATGACAGTATTCCAGCTGAGTTATTTAAAATACTAAAAGACGATGCTGTTAAAGTGCTGCACTCAATATGCCAGCAAGTTTGGAAAACGCAACAGTGGCCACGGGATTGGAAAAGGTCAGTTTACGTTCCAATTCCAAAGAAGGGCAATGCCAAAGAATGCTCAAACTATCACACAATTGCACTCATTTCACATGCTAGCAAGGTTATGCTCAAAATCCTACAAGCTAGGCTTCAGCAGTACGTGAACCGAGAACTACCGGATGTACAAGCTGGGTTTCGAAGAGGCAGAGGAACTAGAGATCAAATTGCCAACATTCGCTGGATCATGGAGAAAGCACAAGAGTTCCAGAAAAGCATATACTTCTGCTTCATTGACTATGCAAAAGCCTTTGATTGTGTAGATCACAACAAACTGTGGCAAATTCTTAAAGAGATGGGGATACCAGACCACCTTACCTGTCTCCTGAGAAATCTGTATGCGGGCCAAGAAGCAACAGTTAGAACCGGTCATGGAACAACCGATTGGTTCAAAATAGGGAAAGGAGTACGACAAGGCTGTATACTGTCACCCTGCTTATTTAACCTATATGCAGAGTACATCATGAGAAATGCCAGGCTGGAAGAATCACAAGCCGGAATTAAGATTGCAGGGAGAAACATCAATAACCTCAGATATGCAGACGATACCACCCTAATGGCAGAAAGTGAAGAAGAACTAAAGAGCCTCTTGATGAGGGTGAAAGAGGAGAGTGCGAAAGCTGGCTTGAAACTCAACATTAAAAAAACTAAGATCATGGCATCTGGACCCATCAATCCCTGGCAAATAGAAGGGGTAGAAATGGAAGCAGTAACAGACTTCATTTATTTGGACTCCAAGATCACTGCAGATGGAGACTGCAGCCATGAAATTAAAAGACGCTTGCTCCTTGGGAGGAAAGCTATGGCAAACCTAGATAGCATATTAAAAAGCAGAGACGTCACCTTGCCGACAAAGATCCGCATAGTCAAAGCTATGGTTTTTCCGATAGTAATGTATGGCCGTGAGAGCTGGACCATAAAGAAGGCTGAACGCCGAAGAATTGATGCCTTTGAACTGTGGTGCTGGAGAAGACTCTTAAGAGTCCCCTGGACTGCTAGGAGGTCAAACCAGTCAATCTTAAAGGAAATCAACTCTGATTGCTCATTGGAAGGATTGATAATGAAGCTCAAGCTCAGATACTTTGGTCACCTAATGCGAAGAGAGGACTCTTTGGAAAAGACCCTGATGCTGGGAAAGATGGAAGGCAAAAGGAGAAGAGGACGGCAGAGGATAAGATGGCTAGATAGCATCACTGAAGCAATGAGCATGAAATTGAGCAAACTCAGGGAGGCAGTGAAAGGTAGGAAGGCCTGGCGCAATATGGTTCGTGGGGTCACGAAGAGTCGGACACGACTTAACGACTGAACAAACAAAAAAAAAATTCTAGCATTTCCCTTCCCTCCAATCCTGACAGTTCTTGCTTCTATTTGGATTTCTCCCATCACTACCTCCCAGTGCATGAACTACGACAAACAACCCGGCATATTTTTCATGGGAAACTTATTGTTTAAATTGCATCAACTTTTTTTTGTCACATCACTGTGATTTGATCAGGGTGCCTTTAGCACCTAAAGGTCTAATGTTCTCACAAATGAGAATGTTCTGCATTTTCAACTGACATGTTCCTAAACCCTGTCAAAAGCAGTTTTTAAATAATGCATCAGCATGAGTTGGTGGCCTTGGCTTTAGATATACACTTTAGCTATTTTAAGTGTAGTTTTATTGTCAGAGCTACCAGGCACAGCTTCCACTTGTCAGGGATCAGTTCTGTGACATGGTCTGTTAATGAAAGCAACTCTGAAATGAAAGCATACCTCAGTAGCTCTCAGCTCATTTAAATTGGGAAAGGTGGGGGGGGGGGATATTTATTAGATATTCTTTGATTACCCCCACTGGCTGGCAGGGACTAGGAGATGTGTCTTCTCTGCTGTAGCCCCTGCCTTCTGGAACATTCTTCCTTCAGAGATTAGGATGACCCCAACCCTGTTGGCCTTTTGTAAGGCCATGAAGACCTGGTTATGTGCCCAGGCCTGGGTCCCCGAGTGTGTCAAGGGCCCTGTTTCTTGGCTATATTGACTTCTATGGCAATAATTTTTACTCGGCGAACATATATGTTTATTTTGTATTGCTGTAATTGTTTTTAATTGTTCTATGTTTTATGATGGTACACTGGCCAAAGTCACTTGTTGAGATGGGCAGCTATGGAAATCAATCAAACAAACAAACAAATAAATAAAATGTTCATGATGGTCTTTATAGGATGGAAGTAGAAAAGCCTTTAGCTGAGTTCAGATGGAATACTTGGTGCTGAAATAATGTTGCTACATGAAAAATAAAATGTGAATGCATGTGGACAGATTGAACAAATTCCATTTGTCTTGGTGGATTCTTCTACCCCGTCTTCCCTCTCTCTTATTTTCTCAGCTTCCCTTCCTCAAATTGTCTGGTCTGTATTTCTTCTTCTGTTACCTCCCTAGTCAATGTCAAACATTCCCTGGAATTCACAAGCTGAGCTCCACTCCCTACCATTATCCTCTGTCTGCTTGTTCAGCCCTTGGCTTTCATATCTCAAACTGGTAAACTGAACTTGAATCTGTGTGGTGGACAAACATGTATGCACAACCCCATCACTCTCCCCACTCTGAGTGTGTGATACGGGCTTTTGTCTTTCCAAATTTCTTGAATATCTACAAAAACTTATTTCTTGGAATTTTTATTATTCTATTTTCTAACCACATGTTTCTACTCTTCTGAATTTTGTGATTCACAATGCTTCTACTCTTTAGCACTCTAGAATTTCCTAAAGGCTATCTAGTCTGATTTGGATAAAAACTGTGATTCGTGCCTACTGTGAAAGTCCTGTCTAGCCTCATTTGTAGTTTAATATTCTAATCCAGCCTTATCCAAACATTCCTGTGTGATCAGACATTTGGCTTACTTTGGGTCTCATGGATCAAGCAATGTCATCTAGCAGACCCAGGAAAAAAGATATTTTGGAGCTCAGCAGCCTAAACAGTTGATAAAGAAATGTGATAGATAACACTTGGCCAAATTAAAGAGAAAAAGTTTCAGTACAGAAGTTCAATTTGGTGTACCTTTTTCTCTACAAAGTCTATAATTTACTCCATTTATTAACAACAATTGATATTTTCCTGCTTGTTCTTCTACATCTTTCCAATACATAAGTGTCCAGATAATCAATAAGATCAGTTTTTGATGAAACAGATTTTAATGTCCTTCCTCAGGTACTCATGCCATTACTGGATCACTGAGTTGTCCACTTTTCCTAGGAGAAGAGCCAGATTCTAGAACAACATGCACTCCCCAAAGTCTTTGGCGTGGTCCCCAGAATACCTCCAGAGCACTACCAAGTAATTGTGAATATGAAAGAATGGAAAGAAGCATTAAATACTAGGACCATGGAAACTTTTGAAGTGGTGCTTCAACCAAGGTTTGTGCAATGCCATCCTTTGAAGGTTATTTGTGAAGAAATATCCCCCGCCCAAACTTTAAGAGTGTAGCAGGCATGTTATCTTGCTTTAAGGATACCAGCGCTTGACTAGAAGCATCGGAAAAAGCTTATGCCCACGTACGGTTCTATGCACAAGCTTCTTTCATCCAGAGATGGCCTTAAGAGATGGCCTTCAGCATCTCTTCTGCGGTAATTTTTAGACAGGAAACCAAGAAAGCAGAACTAGTAACAGTTGCATGCTACGTTAATATGAAACTGAAAATCAAAATATAATTTTATATAGAGATTTGTAATAGTTAAAGCTGTTTCTCATGAAAGAAGTCAAAAGGGGAGGGGAACACAGGAAGAAGTATTTGCCACTGACAGGCTTGATTTCTCAAACATTTCTTTTTTACAAAGCAAAGGAAGAGGAAGTTGAAATAATTTCAGCTGTGCTCATTCCTCTTTCTATTTCCTTTTAAACTTGTACATCTTCTGAAACTGTGTAGTAAGTTGAACTCCACATAATTTTCATGCTAGAGCCTCTGTTCTTTTTTTGATTCCTATTCTGTGGTGTGCTTTTACTGATGGGGTGCTGAACTCCTTTTGACAGGAAGTGGTTTGGCTCTGTTTTTTTCCTTCTTTGTTTTGTGCTGCCTTAGATGAAACAAGATTTGTAGCCTTCAGAAGGGAGCCATTTCATATTTCCCGCTTTCTTTTTAAAAGCTGAAACTGGATGTTGATGTGGGAGATGAGAAAAACAGTGCACAACAGAATATAGGTAAGGAATCTTAATTTGCTTCTCAATCCTTATATGCAACCTGTTGCTAAGGATGTATGACACAATACAGGAAGGGAATAGAGAAACATTTACTATTGCATATCATTTTAATGTAGTACATATGCAATGTATCTTAAAAAAAACCATTCTTTTATCAATACAATGGAAGCATATTATGAAAGATCTGAATATCTGTGTTGGTGTTTATCCTGGGTGTGCAACTGGCAACATCTTTTACATTTCAAAAGGCATAACTTTTTTTCCCATGAAAAGGTAGACAATTTGCTGAGGAAATATGAACACCACGTAGTTTTAGTGAGAAGCGGAGAGGAGGTAGAAAGCCAGTAGAATCAAAAAGCAATTGAAAAATGTTATGCTGTGATGATAAAACTACAGTTAGCCTGTCTTAAGTTGGTTATGCCACTGTTGAGGTTTAGTAGGAACAGTAATAAGCAGAGGAGATGTCAGTAGAAATATATCTGGAATGCTTGTCATGCAGAATGAAAAAATGGGCTTAGCTATAGCAGCATATTTGTCCTAAACGGGATCCATATCAGCAATACTGGAAGGTGGAGCCCTGTCGCAAAAGAGATCTCCAAATGGAAGTACAAGAGGCGCAAGCCAGCTCTGCTCCACAGAACGTACAGAGAGACATGTTCTAGAATTGTAGTTTCACCACATTCAGATAACACCTGTTTGAAGAAGGATATTTTCAGTACCCAGCAACAATTTTCTAAGGTCTCAGACAAACAAGGGTCTTTCACACTATTTAATATATAATCCCTTAAAACATTAAAACATGGAGATTAAAAAAAAAAAAACTCTTGACATTCAAGAGTAGCAGGTGTTCAACCCTCTCCTCTGCCATGTACACGATGTACCGCGTGGGCAGGAGGCTCATACACATGTTGGAAACCTAATAGATGGGATTCTTACCTTGTAAAATTGGTAAGGAGAAATCAGCCTGGGCCTCCACAATTAGGTCTCCAATTTGATGGACTCCATCAAAATAGTGCACATTTTTGGAATATGCTAACAGCGTATTAATATATTTGAACTTTCTTCCAAGAATTTGTTTTACCGTAGACCTGAGTAACATATGCTCTAGAGCAGGGGTTTTCAAACTTTTTCTGTCTGTGGAACCTATTCATTTGGAGGAGGAGGAGGAGGAGGAGGAGGAGGAGGAGGAGGAGGAGGAGGAGGAGGAGGAGGAGGCGGCGGCCAGAATCCCTGATCAGGAGGCAATGTTCTAGTGTTGGAAAATTGTCTGCAGGGTTTTTTTTTTGTTTTTGTTTTGCCCTTTGTTCCTCACAGAACCTCATTAAGTTCTTGTGGAATACAGTTTGAAAAACCATACTTTAGAGTTCCTTCAAATGTATTACAACTCCAGCATCGAAAGGATGACAGGCAACCTTTCTGAACATCTTTTGAGACCAATATACCCATAAAAGTATATTTTGCTGTACTGAGTGTTTCTTAACATGTAAAGCCATTGATTTTACCACATAGGATATTCCAACTCTCTACTCCATATATTTTGTAGATTATCCAAGTTTATTTCTATAATGTTTTAAATGTTTGGTTATAATACATTATTAGTTTGGTGGAGGGCAAGGGGAGGCAAATGATGAAAGCAGGGTCATGTGGATACAGTATAAACTCCAATGCTTTTGTACATGTATCATGATGTCAGAGATGCATAAAATGATTGGAGCACGTGTCACAATGACATGCTGTTGCTTTCATTATTTTGACAGCAGGATGGGTCCTGTGGATGATCTTGCAACAATTGAACCTACTTACATCATGGGGAACAATGGTATGTTCTTTAAAGATGTAAAGCACCTTTTTATTCCAGGTCAGGGTTGAGTGATCTTAATAATCTGATCTTAATAAACATAATCAGTTCAACTCTTGTGTCTTGCCTCCTCATAAATAAATTACGTAGTTCAGATGACAACAGTGATCTTGTTTTCATTCCAGTACATTACTGAAGCTAAGAAATACTTTATGCCCAATGATACTCTTTAAAATCAGGAAAAATAAAACTACACATATTTTTTGAAAACCATAGCATTGAAAGAGAAATTCTAGGTGTTTGTTCCACCTACATAAATTGAACTATTAACTTCTCAATCTATTAAAAAGTGAATCCAACATTAAAATTGCTGTCAATAGCTTATATAAATCTTGATGCAATGTTTCTTTTCAGATATATCCTTCCCCACAAATTTAGGGGTATTTTCATCCATTTTTGATGTTTTGTTAATCTGGAAGAAGTTCTTCCAGTCATGTTTTGTATAGAGAATAAATCAGGAGTTTCAAATATATATCAGAGATCCCTTTGATTATTTGAGTACAACTCATAAACATTCACATTTTATGTAGATCTTAGTTTAAGAAAGGATTCTGCCCATTCTCAGGGCTACATATTATTCTTATAAACAGGTGCACATACTTATACCTGTCTTTTCTTGGCAGTGGGGGAACTGGGTGGTAACTTTGAAGAAATTAGATTCGGCCCTGGTTCTAGCATCCATTAATATATGAGCCCATATTTCAGAGAAGGTTCAGGGGTAGCAGGGGCAGAGATTCAATCACTAACTTCTCCATTTACATGGATTTTGTATACCAAAGCTTGTAATTTTTCCTGACTTCCTAGCAAGCTGTTGACAGTTGAAGCTGCAGAGTACTGGACTAAATGTACACATGTACATTTCATTCAATATCAATATTATATTTTAATAAGAAATAGACCCAGGCTTGTCCTGTGCAGGGGAAGCAGTCTGATGCTTAAGGTTCAGACCCAACAGCATCAGAAGCAGACTTGTTATTTTGCAGGCTGAAAATTGCCAGATACCTAGCTTAGTTTGTAGCCCTTTAAATATTAATAAAGAAAACTTCCAGTACAGACAGTTTTACTCATAACAATGGATGCAGAGAGGTCTACAACATCAAAAGGCTAAAATTTTCCACTGCTAATTTAATCTAGTGTTAAAACATTTTCATTTCTTCTTCATACTTCAAAGTATCTTTGGAAGTCTCTGATTAGCACTCGGGATGAGAACCTAGTTTATGCTTGCTCCTATAAGTGACTAAATGCTGCCATCTCTCCCATGATGAAGAGCAGAACATTTAGGAACATTGTTGTATAGAAGCATAGCCTCCTTTGACATTAGATGTTTGGAGTCTCAGAGAAGTGCTTTGCTTCTCTGCATGGAACACACAGGGATACATTGCAATCTGCAGATTTATTTGTCAGAATGGTGGGCCCTCTAGATGTTATTGAAACACAATTCCCAGCATCCTTTGCTATTGGCCAGATTAGGTGACTTGCTGGGAGTAGTAGTTCAGCAGCATTTGAAGCTATACAAGTTGTCCATCCCTCTAGAGAGCCACAAGATGGCCTTGAAGGGAATATTCAGAAGAAATTACAGAAACAAGGGCAGAAGCATTCCTTAAGCCCAGGGCCAGGAGACAGTATTAGGAAGAGACTCAGGGTAGCTGCTCCCTGACTCAATGGGGTATAAGAGGGAGGGAAGGTAAAACAAAAATAGATTTGCAAGATTCTGTTACTAGTCTATCTCACTAAAGTTTAGTTCTACTCTTCCTGTGGAGTCTGTTCTACTTCACAGGGCTGACAAGCCCTACTTACATTCTCCATACACTGGAATGATAGACTGTTATCTTACTGGAAATAGGATGACTGTGGCAAGGAAAAAGGCACAATGGGATACTTGCATCTTGTAAGTGGGGTGGCACATTTTGAGTTACTGTCAACTTTTCATCAATAAGCCTCGGATAGGAGGCCTCATCAGGAGGAGTCCCATGAAAAACAGCTTGTTCAGCTTGAGAAGTGCTTGCATGCATTTGAAAAATGTTGCTCTGTATTTCATCCAGAAGATGGCATTCTTTGCATCCCAATGTCCATCTGTCCTGCAGCTCTTAGGCTTTTCTTATAAATTTCCAACGTAAGCACAAATTGATCTGACAACCTATAGTTATGAGATCTGACAGATTTAATAATAGCCCAAGGTCCCAAGTAAGAAAAATATCGTGCTTGTGATATAAGTAAAATGGTAGAAGCTCAGAAACACTTGATGTGTCAGAGAAAATAGAAGCAGGTTTAGCACTTTTAAACTGCTGAATAGCATCTGAAAATTGAATGAATGTACATGTTACACACACCTGCTCTAGTAATATTTTAGCAATTTAGTCCACTTCACTAAGCTCAGAGTAAAACACTGTCATATTTCCTAGGTTGGAAGAAGGGGCCTTTATTCATTTATGGCTGAGGTAGTAAACTTTATATATAACCTTTTTTATTGTTAATGAGAGATTGGTGTATCTGAAATTGTCTCCATATGAATAATCTTCAAAGATAATACATCAAAGACTTGCAGTTCACTTTTTCTTCCTGGGTGACAATCATGAATTTCTACTGTGTCTGCCTCTGCATTTTCTTCATTATTTAGACCAGTCCAATTATGTATATCACTACTTCAGGTGCTTTTTCATTCCCTGCTTCTCCTTCCTTCCAGTCTTCCTTCCAGCAGGGGCCTTTTGCATAGAATTGGGTCTGAGTAAGTAACTGAAGTATCTCAATTTTCTTTGTTTGATGGTTTTTATAGGGCTTCCTTTCTAGGCATGTCTAGGATTTCAATATTTGATCGTTTGTGTTTCCAAATGATTCTCAAGATACATCTTAAAAGCCACATTTCTAAGATTTCCACCTGTTCTCAGCCTCCTTGGATATTGTCCCTGTTTTAGAATTATGAAGGAGAGTTGACTTGATATAAGATTGGGCCATTCCTATTCTTCGTTTGAAGTTTACTTCCCTTGAGGTTAGGATATTTTTCAGGATATTTCTCAAAAGGTTTTCCTGGAAATTCCTATTTGACTTTTTATTTTACCAGCTGTTTTATGTTCTTCCATGATTAAGTATCCAAAACAGATAACATTTTTGACTAAAATTCAACGATTTTAGAAACAAGTTTTTTTCTCCGATGTGATCACTCTGGACATTTTTGCGTGTAAGCTACTCTTGCATGTACCTAAATATTAGATGGTAAAATCATTTTATATGGTCTTGAGCACCTTTGAAAAGATTGTATGTATATATGTATGTATGTGTGTGTGTGTGTGCGTATGTATGTGTGTGTATGTATGTATATGTATGTATATATACACACACACACACACACACACACACACACATACGTACACATACCCTGATCACCAGCTAGTTTGTAATTCATCTGCATTATAACTGAGCTATTTTAAGTTGTTCCCAAGTCCGTTTTGAATAAAATCAGATCCCATTACTTTCCTAACAACTTTATTAAGAGTGCAGCAAGGTCCAGTTCTTCCTTCAGATTCTAGGGATTCTCCAGTACCTGTTATTAGGTAGTGGCTGCTACTGCTCTTATGCTGAACAGAAAGAGATGTCTCCGTCTCCCTGTCCTTTTTTCCTGGAGCTTAAAATCATTAGTGCAATCTAGCACAATAAGAAATATTGTTTGTTATATGTCCTGGGAACCTAAAATTTTCTAGACTCCAGGGCTGGTGACAGGTACTGGAAAATAGGGAAGAATTGGTTAAATAGAAGGAGGTTATCTTTGTTAATGACATATTTAGAGGGAGGTCAAATAAAAACTTGATATGTCATAAAAATTCATATTCTGAATTACAAGATTTGCTGAATTATTTACTAAGGAGCTTCTTGTCTGAAGTTAACATTTCCTGTCTTGCACTAAGGCTAATGCTATGTAATTACAGTATTATGAGTCCGGCTCTAATATACTATAGCATGAATGGGCTATGTATATATTAAATTGATTGTCATGTATTCCACCTTTACATCATCTTTCTGAAATGTCAAAACAAATGTTTTACAAGTCTATTAAAAAAAAAAAATCAGGATAACCCTGTATGAAGGCCTGAATGTAACTTCACCGCTGGACCTTCTGGCACAATTGGTGGAGTCCAAATAAGTCTCTTTCAGCCTTTGAGCAAACTTGAGACGTCTGTCTCAGATGTGAGTATGAGAAGACCAAAGGCAAACTGTACTGCCTGCCAGCTGGCTATACTAGAAAGGTTACTGAAAAATTACACGACAGAAGAATGGCTTTGGAGATAAGAATAATCTTTTATGCAAACTGCACTCTTCCAAGACAGTTTGGATGACTTGATGAATAATAAAAGTGCCCTAGGTTATTAATGCTGTTGTTAAGATATCCTGATATTTAGAGATATTATATTGGCTTTATGGTTTTCTTCTTGTTCACTAAAAGGGATTCCAGGCTGGCTTAATACAAAGTGTGTTAAGCATGGTTAACTGTTATATTTTTCAGATTGACATATTAATCATGCAGCAGTTAGCAACTTCTGATACCAGCATAGGAAAGCTACATCCTTCCCATGAAAGCGCAGGTGCTGTTCAGATGAGGATCAAAAGTCCCAGCAACATCCATGACAGATCCAGCCAAAGCAAATCTTTGATACTCTCTGAGAATCTGAAAGTTATTGAGCCTGTAAGTACTGGTCCCAAATGGCCTTTTGAATTTCTTCACTAGATATGTGGGTAAAGAAATTGGTGGACAATTGTTTTCTGATTTTTTAAAAAATAAATTAAAAAATGTTCTCCAATGATTTTTCAAGAGCAGGGACACTCCCTGAACAATAATAGTAGCACAGCTACTGAAAAAGCCCTCATAATGTCTGATCTTGTAATTAAATGAAGTTGCAGAGCCAGGGAGACTGCAGACAGTAGAGGGATGTTGGTTGAGTGAAAAGGGGCATTTACCCAGGTCTGTTGCTCTTCCTGCTACTAAGTAAATGCAAGAACGCCACATTTTGCTCCTATGGATTTCAGAGAAATCATCTCAAATAATTTCTAAAGCATATTCTTATTATTACATGAAATGAAATGAAAACTGAAAGAAATAATTGCATAAACACACACACACACAAACACACACACCTGACATTACTTCTCCATGAATGTTTACTTCCTGTCTGTCACTCATTCTACAGCAATATGCCTAAAAGTACTGGAAAAAATAGAGAGCTTTGGCTTGCACCAACAAACGATCTGGGAGCACTATAGCAACATTTTGCAGGCCCCTGGATTAGATCACCTGGGCTATTTTTAATAAAATGAAACCACTGTAATAATGTTTCTCTTTGTTCCAGATTAGCATGGTGACCTATAAGGACATGTTGGCTGACAGTTCTGAAAACTGTATAAATGTCCTAGAGAACTAACAGAGCTGTAGTTCTTCATCTATTTCCCGATTTAAGTCATTAACCAAAGCAGCCTAGGCTGTTTCTGTCCTTTAGATTGGAATGGGGTGAAATCTGTCATCAAAGTCTGTCTAGAATGGAGGATTTTCTAATACATTTCTCAGAACTAGATTTTTCTCATTAAAGTTCTAATAAGTGCTTCTTATATCATTAGGAACTATATTCCCTACCTATATTCCTTTTAAGATCCACACTGAAAGTTGGGCCAGACTACATAATAGGCTATAAATGAATTGTCACAAATCCCATGTTGTCTGAAATTTAGATATTTAGCTAATTATTTCACAATCCTTAGCTGTTCAAAAAAATCTCAAAGAACTATATAGCTATACATTAGAGGATAGTTAGAAGTGATTGCATCAAAAGTGTGAGCCATTTCCTTATTCCAAGTAAATATTAAAATTTCAGTAGGACTGCTAGTTAAAATGGAAGGAAACCTCTTCGGTGATATTAAAAAAAAAATCCAGATTAAACCTTAACCATAATGAAATATGAGATCATTACATTCAATAAAAAAAAAAAAAAGGAAGCGCCCCCCCCCCAAAAAAAAAAAATGACTGGGCTAAAAATTTAACTCCACTATACAGGTCTTTAATAACTTATGCCCTGTCCTTTCCTTCACACCGGTTTGAAGAAGGATACAATCTGAATATTTTTCCAGATGGTAAAGACTGTTGTGAGCACCATAATGGTGTGGTGACATAAAACATAAATGTGGGGCCAGGATTTTCTGTGTCATGATGGGGCATGGGATTCTTTATTTGATTTTTATTTTGTAGAGCTTTTTCTTTTTTCACCTAAAACAGCAAGAAAATGTGCCACTGATTATCCACGATCACACCATTTTTTATCAGGATTGTCCAAAAGTAGGATAAGGAGCTTCAGGTTTCCCACCCCAGGCCTGAAGGACTGACTCCCTTTGTCATCAGGTCTTTGGGCAAGCCTTGCCATCTGTGCTGGCCCTAAAGAAGTGGCACTTAACCCCCTCCCCCACCCCAAAAAACAGATCTGACAAGTGAACTCTCTGTAAGGTTTTGGTAATGCTATGCTTGTTATGTTTTTGCTCTTCCCTTGCAGAACAATAGGGAAATGTTAGCAATTGTATTAACATTCATATTGCCTCATCTTCCTGTTCTTGATTGTAGCCAGTAGTTGATTATATGATATGGGCACAATTTCAAATGTTTATCTGTCAAAAGAGTTACCTTTGCCTGAACTCTTTTGCTGTGTGTATAAGAAAGCTAGGATCTGAAATTTGATTGGAACAGGGATACTTTGCTTTTGGAAGCTGTGATGGGAAGGAATTTGATCCCACTTGTGGATCTTTTTGCCTCCAAGCAAGAAGACATTGCGAAACGTCAGATTACAAAGTGACTGTTTGTCCCCAAAGGCCTACGGTTTGCAAGTATCAGACCTTGCTTCTAAGACACTGCATAAAATTCCACAAATGGAAAGGAAAAGAAAAACTTCCTAGAAGTCAAGATTCGTGATAAAATATTCTGGTAGAGGGAATGACGAAGAGTTAAAATCTGGCGCCTGAACTGCCCCTAATTTTTAAGCAGTGGAGAGAGCCAAATGGCTGTGGATTTATTTATTTATTATCTCTTCTGAAAAGATTTACACGCTAATACTTCAGAGGTGAACTCGGCTGCCAGTCATCTCCCTTCCCCTTTCCTCATCCTGTGCTACTAAACGAACTGATTGGTATGAGCCTCCCTTGGTTAATTTTCCTCCGTAATGGCTGCAACTTGCAGCTGAGGCCATATGATGTTGCAAAATTATTTATGCAATGTTAGTCACTTGTTTTGGATTCTAGCTCTGTTTTTCAGCTCATGGCGAACAAGCCAAAGCTTCAAAACTATACTAGAAGCCCCACCAAAACACAACCCAAACACACAGGCAAGCACGCAGTCTTGCTTTCTCTCACCGGAGCCGTGCAAAGTATCGATTAGCTATTCTCTTAATATGATGGATCCTTATGAAGAGTTGATGAAATAAGCAGGCTGCAGTAAGTGAGTGTGCTGTGTGCTATCATTATCCCCATGTTCAAATGCAAAATTAACCACAGCATAGTTCAGAAATATGTGATTTTAATTATTCTTCTCTTAGTTGGCTGAAGTGGAATGTTTAGTTCAGAAGAACTGGCATGACACTGGGAGAATGGGGGGGAAAAGTCCTTCAATCTCAACCCAGTAAGTGATGAAACATTCATTTCCTTAACATTTACATTCTAATTTAAAACTCTCACTTGCTTGTGACACATTTGCATGTAGTACTTTTAAAAAAAAACACCACAATCCCAAATCCCGTAATTGAGATATAAGATCATTCTTCAGCTACAGAGTGAAAAGCATATTTATAGTAATGTATTTGGAAATAGTATAATATATTAACAGTTAGAGCTGTACCTTTCAAAAAGTTTAAAAGTTAAGTATATTTAATGATGCCTAACATATTTTATTGGCTGTGTTTAACAAAAGGCACTAGGCTGCAGTTGTTTTTGACAAGCATGAAAACATCACAGCATGAAACTGAAAAAGGAATTATGTAGAGAAATTACAAGTGATCCATCTCTCAGTGAATTATCCACCTCAATAGCCTGCAGAACTCAGCTACCAATTAACACCTACTTTATTACATGTTGGGATGTACTTAATAACTTTCATGTGTTTATGCACTATTACCTTGACTGATGCCTCTTGTACAATTAGGCATAATTGGCATATCAATATGCAAAAGTTAAAAGGATTAACCCTCTTAAAACTAATGAGCATTTCTGTATCCAGCTGCTAAATGAGACAAAATTAGCATTTTTCACTTTTGGGCAGGATTTTATCATGCAGTTTCTCACTGTTGGTATTACCTTGTTACATAACTTTTGGGTTTGGATGGGGAAGTTGGGGTGGGCAGGTGGAGAAGAATACGGAGGGGGATGACACAAAAAAGCCTCCTAAAAAGTTGTATCACACACAAACCTTTTCCATAAGCAACTGCAACTGAGTTTCTTTTGTTGGGAGCTGGAAAGTTGTGTTTTCTTAGCAGCTAATTATAGAGACGCAGGGTATGTCATTTCACCATGCAAACTTGGCTCTGATATAATAGACTGAAAGCTTGCCATACTAATTTTCCCGTTCTTTCTAGTTTTTTAATCTCTCTTTCCCTCTCTCTTGTGCATGCTCTTTTTCCTGTGCAAAGTTTTCTGACTAGATATTGACAGAATGAAAAATATGTTGGCATATTTGGTTGAGTGAGTCTGTTAAGTGGCTGGTGAAAGGCAAAAAAGGAAAGGCCAAAATATGAAGCAAAAATTCCAATATTCAAGCACGGTCCTGAGGAAATTACAGGGATATAGTTGGAAAAGGTTTACAGGGAAGTCATGATGGGTTGCATGTCACCAAAGCAGAACAGAAAAGTATAATTCAGAAGGAATCTCAATAAAACCCTTTCTCTTCCCCACATTTTTTATTAAGTAAATTCCATTCATTGCATTTAAGAGGCTAACATCATGAAGTGCAATTTGTGAGATCACCTGAGTACATATACTTGGCAAAAATGGCAATATAATCTATAGGCAGCACAATCTAACAGGAGACAGAATAAAAGGATCTGAAATTTGCTCTAACAATTTCAAAATAAAATAGAGAGAGCTTTCTTCTAGGTTTATTCCTGAGTAATTCCTACTGAGTTCAATAGGATTTCTTAATAAGCCTTTTGAAAGTGAGTTTTCTATAAATCTACATGATAGTGGTAATTCCATTTTGAAAAAAAAAGTCTGCAACATTCTCTGGTTCAGAAGAGATATGTTAATATTAATTATGTATATATGCATTCTTCAGGATTTTATTTTACAATTACAAGAACACTGCTATTACTATAGAGGAAGGAAGGAAAGAAGATTTGACAAAGGCCAGTTCTAAGTCCAAAGCTCAAAGTCTAATACTTTATTTTCGAATTTATTCAAGTCTGTGGAATACTTTATTTTTAGCATTGTAATGTTCAATTAACGTATTGAAATGTAACATCATTTCTTAGAATATTTTAGAATTTTATCAATTTAATGAGGGAGACATTGGTTCTTTAATGTGATTTTTTTAAAAAATATAAATACTTACAAAAACAACAGGGATATGTGTCAGAAGAGATTTTTTATTACCTAATGCAAGGAGGAATATTGCTTCTAACATGTTTGTTCCTGCAATTCCTGCATATATGTTAAACTGAGAATGTATTTTCCCTAATATAGTTAAGAATGTATATGAGAGAATAATGTATTAAATGGAACTCAAATGAACCTTAATAATCCAGTTGGAAATGTATGCAGATTAATAAATTAATTAATAAAAACTATGTAATCAATCAACCAGAAGTTCTTTCAGTGATTAAGAACTCTGGTTATTTTCCACTGTGCTCATATTTAAAATGGTTTGTATTAAGTTCACAGCATAAGGACTTCTGACTCTGGGCCAGTTGTTCTTTGCCAGGTCACTGCATTTGTCTAATGCTTTAAAAGCTGCTACCCACCATATCTAAATAAAAGAGAGAAAAAATGCAAACCATTGAAATATGGAAATTATGATTAAGCTCTTCTTAAGGCAACCATTCTGTACTGAAATTCATTTGATATAGTAGAATATGATGTTTTATTATATCTGTATACTTGCTTGTGTCTTCTCACATTTGTGTGATCAGGTGTATCCCAGGGTTGTTTTTCTAATGGAAGTGCTGTGCTATTTTATAATTCTGCATGACAAGGAAGATGGAGGTCATAGTGTGGAGAGATTTCAGCTATCTCTTGTTAAACTGGGATTTCTAGCTGGCAACATGGAGGAGAAAAATCTTTCTGTGGCCTGGCCTCCCTTATAGTACAGTAGAAAATGCCCATATTGCTACAACTGATTTATGACAGATGAAGTGATATTAATGTCTCAACAGCACAAATCTTAAGGCTGGCCATTAACTCTATTAAGGAAGAGCTCTTCCTGGGTTTCCTGCTAATATGTGATCTCTTAGCATCCATGAATATTCACAGTTTTCATCTCTTCAGCCTCAAAGAGGTGCATTTTGTCTCATTCAATGCAAATTCAGAGCATGAAATGTCTCATTTCATTGGTACATAGATTAAGAATTAGAGTCTGTTTAGTCATTCCAAAATGTTAATGGATTAGAGTTCTTTTCAATTAGATGAAACAAATTTGATAGTCTTATTTATACCTCTAATGCACTAACAACCCCCCCCCCCAAAAAAAAAGGAAAGGAAAGGAAAGGAAAGGAAAGGAAAGGAAAGGAAAGGAAAGGAAAGGAAAGGAAAGGAAAGGAAAGGAAAGGAAAGGAAGCGGGAATTCAATTCCTTTGCTCCTTTCTTCTCTTTCCCTCCAACTTGACTACTTGCCAAAGTTAGGAATAACCAAAAAGATTCTTATTTCTGGCCCTTCTGTCAAACCAAGCTCTTTAGCCCATGTAAGACAGTTGTGTTTACTTCACATCAAGCTTATAATAAAGTCTGAGGCTTTATTTGTGGAGATTCTCCTGAAGTAGATGTGGATATTTAATTAGGATGACATTAAATTACAGTGGATTGATAGGGTTGGCATCTTGGGGCATATTAGTATTATACAAGAAAAAAAAAAAGCATTTGGAAAATGTGCAGCCGATTCCATTTAGAGATCCATACATGAAAAACATTGATTAGGCAAGGATGTGCAATAGCAACTTGTTTCACGTATTTCTGCTGTGCTAAATTTACAAATTATGTGATCCATCTGTGGTCAAATAACTCTGCAGTCCTTTCAAAAAAATATTTCTAGTTTTATGAACTGCAACAGAAAACAAACACATCCTTTATAGTTACAGGTAGTTTTAGTTAAATGTGGGTAATTTCCTTTTTGGAAAACTCAAAGGAACACTTTTTTTAAAAAGTGTATTTGGTAGTATTTTTGAACAATTTTTTTCTTTGTTCATTCCTGAGAGAAAAATATAGTCTGTGACAAAAGCTTTTTTTTCAGGCAAGAACAGGCAAGATTCCCCCAGGGTCCTGTTTTCTGATGAAAATGTGGTAGTTCAAGTCACCTAAAATCATGCATCCTTTTATTCCTCCTGCTTCCTGCCAATTTCTGTTGTATGGCTGCTCTTCTTGGGATAAAAACCAGTTTTCTCAGACTATATTTAGCATGTCAGGTATTGCCCTGAACTGTACTGCAAGGTCATCTTGGGTCTGAGAGTCATGTGTCATGTTGCAAATTGGTTGTGTCCACAGGAGGAAAAATGGCTACCAGATCCACTGAAAAATTTGAAGCTGTGTTTATGATTGTTTGAAGTTGGGCTGGAAATGTTATACTATTCTCAGCAGCTTTATTTCCTCCTCAGTAACTTGCTTGATGGATTGAAACACCCAAACCAGCATATATCAAATGAGGTGCTTATGTAAAACAGTCAGGTTTTATTTTCTCTCAGGAGCAGAATTTTTCTGAGAATTTTACCTGCATTTGCAGTGGATCAGAAAGGAGGACAGTGATCATATTATCTCCATTACTTGACAGAAAATTGGTTTACCAAATGGTATATGTATATGGCATGCTTTGATTAAGATTCATCTCAGTTGAGCGATTGTTTCAACCCATTTATTGATTTATAAGGTTTATCCAGCCTTTCATTTAATAGCTCAAGGCCACATGCATAGAGATCCCTTCTCCTTTTTTCCCTTAACAACAATCCTGTGAGGTAGGTTGGACTGAGTGGATGACTGGCCCAAAGTAATCCAGTTAACTACCATGGCTGAGGATGGGTTACAACCTGGCTCTTCCTGCTCCTAGTCCAACACCTTAACCATCACGCTACGTTCTCTTCAAGCATATAACAGGAATTAAAAGTAGCACCGTATAATTACAGCAATCATATAAATGACTCAGGAAGGGCAAGTTCACACTTGTTATTTCTATAATCTCCATACATATCTGTATGGTGGGCAGTGAGAATTAGGGAGGAGCTCCATGGATATCTTCTATGGCAAGGCTTAGGCACAACTGTAATTGTTACTCTAACAATCAGTAGATTATTGAATACATGGGAAGTAATTGCATTGACAGTATCAAATGAATTTATTGAATTTTTAATTGAATTCATATGAATCTAGCATTGTTTTTGTTGGGGCCTGACCCACTTTATGGAATGCAACCCCCAGGCACAGGCTTAGTCTAGCACTGAGCTTGAACAAGGTTGTGCATCTCTGAAAACCCAGCATCCCACTGTTTTTTCCCTACCCCCTAAGCAGACAAGTCATGCTTTACTCTTCATAGAACCATAGAGTGTATCAGTTGGAAGGGGCACTATAGGTCCTGTAGTCCAAACCCCTGTGCTATGCAGGAATTAATAAAACCATTCCTAAGAGATTGGCCACCCAGCCCCTGTTTGAAAACCTCTAGCGAGGGACAGTCTACCAGTGTTCTTGGTCTATTCCACTGTTTAACAGCTCTTATTATCAGGAGATTCCTCCTAAATTTCAGCCTAAATCTTTTTTTATTCTTGTTTCAACCTTGTCCTGCACTCAGTTTCAACTTCTAGATCTCCCCTTAATCTCTTCTCTTTGGCAAGCTAAGCTCATTGTTACTCCAAGGGCTTGCTTTCTAGACCTTTTATCATTATGATAGCTTTTCTCAGCCTGCTCCAACTTCTCCAATTCTTTTAAATTACAGTGTCCAGAACTGGACTCAGTTTTCAAGTTGCCATTAAAAAGAGATTTGAATCAGTCAGTCAACATTTGTTTAAGGCACTGCTGAGGACCACCCGAGCGGAGCACTGAAAGATCAGAATCTTCACCCTTAATGTGTGGATTATTAATTTTGTTGCCTTTTCAAGAAGTATACAAGCCTTCAGCTGATGCTTGTGTTGCCCCATAGATATAACTAAGGAGCTTTTGCTATCATCTTCCATTTTCCTATTGTCATGCTTTTTCCCATTGTTTGTTCCATGCTTTTTTGACCTCAGAAATCTATCGAAAAGAGAAAAACAGAAGAGTTGCATCATCATTACTACTGCTGCTGCTGCTGCTGCTATTACTATGTTTTTATTATTATTCTGCTTTTCTTTCTGGAGCTCAAAGGGGTGCACACAGCCCTCTGTCCTTCTATTTTCTCCACAACAAAAACCTTATGAGGTAGGTTTGGGCTGAGAAAGAGTGACTTCTCAAATACTGTTTGATTGATAGCATTGGGAGACTTCTATCTAAAAGCATCCAGGATAAATAAGAAGTGCATTCCAAAAACCTTTGATACCTATTAGCAAATTCTGAGTTTGTGCTTACTTGTATATTCCTTTATTCATTGCTCTGATGTCCCAACTTTCTCACAAGTGCTGAAGTATATACCCTCATGCACACAGTTTAACTTCACAACAATCATATGAGACACAAAAGCCTCAGTTTAGAATCTCCCATGGAGTTTCATGGCAGAATGAACATTTGAATTTGGATTTCCCCAGTCCTAGCTTGATACCCTAACGTCTACACTATGCTTAGCTTTTAGTTTTTATTATTGTGTTATTGTGAGACCAATATCAACATATTGTAGTTTGTGTGTGACTGTGTCAGAGCAGTATTTGAAATGAAGAAGTTACTATTTAGTTACTGCATGGTGTATTTCAAATTCAGTAGTATTGCTCTCTGCTTCAGAGAATGATAGAATCTACTATAATGATGTACCATATTCAAAGTGTGATTGCGACTATTCACTTATCAAGTGCCAATTCCGGAGCCATTTAGACTTCCAACTGATTATTTTAGAATAGTCCCACTGAAGTCAATAAGGATGTTTTGAGGATTACAGACTTAAACACAGATGTGACTCCAGCTGCAGTTCTTACATTCTTGAGGGCAACTTAATACATGATACTTTTTTTTTCCTGATACAAGTTTTTATTATATCTTGAATGCCAATGTTGGAAAGTTTCTCAGCATTGATACCCATGGCAAAATAAACACTGGTGTAGAACTTCATACAATTTTCCCCTTGTAAAGGTGGTACACAGGTAAACTAATTCTCACTAGTTTAGTTTGTCTGTAAACATTGAATCCATCTGAAAATAAATCAGAATTAATGTTCTGTTTAAGATGTCCTATATATAAGAGCTAGTGCGATATAGTGGTTAAGTTGCTGGACCAGCGCTGAAGAAATGTAGGTTCAAGTTCACCCTCAAAAATGGAAACTCAGTGAGTGATTTGGGGCCATTCATTATCTCTCAGCTCAATCTAAAAAAAAAAGGGGGGGGGCTTGTAGGAAAAAAAAATAAGAAGGAAATGCTATATATAACATTTTCCAGGAGGAAATACAAGATATGAATCTTACAAATTTTAAATAAATAAATAAATGTTGCAAGAACATAGGCTTACAAAAAGGTATTCCTAAAGATGTATAATACTGTCTACCATTTTCCCACAAAGAATTCTGAGTTGGGGACTAGGGTGAGAATAACTGATTCCACAGAAAGTTATGTGGTTGTAGTTGTGATAGCTGAGTGAAGGAATGAACCCATAAAAACGGATTTTCAGCAGCAACTCTGTGACCCATGAGTCAAAATAGAAATAGAAAAGAATAATTTACCACAGGTAATTTGAATATTATTTATTCATTTATGTATGCCACCAAAATCAAACAACTCATACATGGCAGTGTACCATAAAAAACCTAAACTAATGTAATATAACCACAGTGCTAATCCTCTGTGGGCAACATCAATTGTCAGTCGTCCTGTGAATACAATTGTTCGTAACAGGATTGATTTTTAACTGATATTATTAGTTCTTGATATTTAATTATTATGGCACTTCCTCATAATTGGCCAGTTCCCTTGGACTGCAAGGGAGGTAGGTCAGCAATACCTGGAGGGTCACAGGTTGTAGACTTATAACTTGAGGCTGACAGGTTGTTTAAATGATTGGCCATATGTGCAAGGCCTAATCACACAACTTATTAGCTGTTAGTTTGGTGTTTGCTGATGGTTATTAATTTAGTGAAATCACTGAAAAAAATTCAAGAGTGGTTGAGGGCCTTCTAAAATCGCAGGATGGTATGCCTTGATTTTGTATGGATTAGCCCAGACATATCAGGCAAATAAAGGTAAAACATTTCACTTCAATATCTAATGGCTTCTGCATACATTCAGAGCTTTATTTTGAAAATAAGTGTTTGTGTTTTAGATGTAATTGACAGATTTTGGACTTAATTGAGGGAAAAACAAATTTTTGTATGATATCATTGCAATCTAAGTTTTAGAATAAATGTGATTAGCAGGAAGAATCATAATATTGTAAGGTTATTTCTATGGCCAATAAGGTCTTCCTTTTCAATTTTTTATGGTGGTGGTGGTGAGGATGAGGATGATGAGGATGATGACATTTAAAATAAGCACCCTGACCCTATGTACACAAGCATCTCCAAGGCATGCTTAACTCTGCATAGAAACTCTAACAGAAAATTATTGTTGCAGAAATATCTTACTTTGGCGTGCTGGTTGTGGTAGTATAATCTGCTTGTAGGAAAACGTGACATCCAGTGACTCCCTGTTTTGTTGATATATTTATGTTTATCATAAGCCTTTGCTTTCTAACCTTGAATTTTATTGGCACTTGTCTGTTGGGGCAAGTTCGCATTGGTCCAGGATCCTGGATTCCAGGATAATAATAGTTTTGAAACCCAATTATCCAGCTTTATAAAACTCCCCCCCCCCCCCATCTCTGTTGGACAACACGCTAATGACATTTGATAGCAAAGCAATCTTCAAAACAATTTTTAAAAACTAGATTTAATTTACTCCAGATGCCTTGATAGTGTAGGCAATCAGTGTAGCTTTCTTATTAAACTGAGGCAAAATATTATGCTAGCTGAGATTGCGATTAGTACTGTGGCTGATGCTATTGTCATTGATTATTGCTATTTACCTTCCTTATAGCTATGGAAAAGATTTTCCAAAGCATCTTGATTTTTTTTTTCCCTCTGCAGTACTCTGATATTTCATACTGTGCAAATCTTTTGCTTAATTTACCAAGTCCAAATTAGTCTTACTAAAGGTTTGGAAAGTTTACTTCTTCTGCTCAGATCCTTGTACTTCAAAGAAAGATGCAACCGTGTAAATTAGAGAGTATGCTATGCTGTCGTGATGTTAAACTTGGAGTTTTAGCAAAATTCGTTTATAATTGAATGATGCCACAAATATATGAGGGAATACTTTTTTGTGTGTGGAGGGGAGAAGGAAGTAAAGTTAATCCTCTGATTACTAATTTGAATCAAAAGCTCTAACCTTGTTAGCATCTGGACTTATTTCCATAATAACAACCCCTTCAGAACCTACAAAGTAATGAATAATTGACAACAAATGAAATGTTTTGATAGTTGTCGGCACAAAGCATGTTTAATGTTTTGTGTTGCTTCCTAGCTAATTATGTAGATGACACATTTGTCAGACCTTGACTGCCATTAGAAACGTGTTTCCAGAGGGGAGAAAAACAGGCTATTCATAGAGTAATTAACTAGAATGCTCAATGACCTGTGAGAGATTCAAATGGCTGCCAGTTCAGACATTGTTTTGTTACAGAAGCAGAGGGGTAATTAAAATTCCAAATTACAGTGCTATGATGAAGCATTTGTTTGTTGACAGTATACTCTTACTCTAGTTTGTTAATTCTCCCTTTTCTAAAAAAAAAAAAAATGGCATCAAATCCATTTTATAGCTTTAGGAGTTCTGTCTTTGGATTTCCTGACAACTAATATGGTAAATTGCTCTTTCGAGAAGTCCTGCAGGCTTTGGCAGTTTCACAGGAGCACAAGGTGGGTGGGATGGTAAACCCGCTCTTTCCCCTAAACTGACATACCATGTGCTGTTGCCCAAACACCGTTAAATGACAGCCTATCTTGAGAGATGATATGTTCATAATTCTGCACAGAAGAAGATGTCTCGTTGCAGGAGCAAACAACTCTGAAAAAAGGATCATAATCAGACAAATTGAGAAAGGTGTCTTAAAACATTATGGCAAAGCCTGAATAGAATCAGTGTCGTGATGAGCATCGTTTAGACAAATGTTCTGGGAAACAGATGTACTTGGAGGGAAAGAGGAGGTAGGGAGAAGTGGGGATTACCAACAGAAAGCACCTCACCCCCAAATGGCATTATTTGCCTTTCCTGGTATGATTCTGACAAAGATCTGAAACAAAGAATTGACCTAATGAGAGCTTTATGTTTTTCTCTTTCCTCAGGAAATATATTGGGGAATAGATTAAAAGGCAGTGAAAGGAGTGAAGAACTCTAACAGTAAATTTAATACAAGCTCTGGCAAAATATTTATTTGCTTTGCCAAAAGTGAGGCTTTGGCTCCGTTAAAAAGAACTGACAGAAGTAACATGGTGTTTGATGCAGGAAAGCTGACAGCGGCATCGAGTGAGCGCTGATTATCCTGAAGACACTGTCAGCTAGGATTGATTTCTACTTTCTCCCTTTATGTAACGGTTCCTGTATTACAGCTGACCCCGAATCACGTTCCCTTGTCATTTCTCTGAATGGATCAAGAAGAGATGAGCTGAAAATAGCTAGGCACTGACCTTGAACTTGCCAGAACAGTGAGAAGTGACAGTGGCTTTGTACGTGTGTGTGGGAGAGTGGGAGAGTGACTTGTGTACAAAGGCTCTCTTTTCATTAAGTTCACTGCAGCAGCACAAGGGGGCAGAGCAGCACTAGAGATTACAGGTAGGGCTCCTATTTGGGAGACTTTCCTCTCGCTTACAAAAGTGCTTGCTCTGTGCCAGTCAGCATTCCAGCTTCCACTTCACTAAGGTCTTCTAGCGGGGGAAAAAGAGACGAGGACCAGAAATCAGAGGAAATTTTTGTAAAAAAATGCTGTGCTATATACTTTGAGTAGAACCTTGCCTGTGATTCTCTACCTTGCTTAGAGTCCAAGTGCCCTTGTGCCCACTGAATGATAGGCTGAACTGAATTTCGTAGAAAAGAGAACATCAAGTGATGTCACAAATAGCAAGTATTTGACGCGGCCTTCATAGTCCACTGTGTAGCTGGACATCAAATGGAACCTAAGGAGCCATACTAAGATAGGGCAGTATTAGAGTAGCAAATATGCAGTGGCACAGCGAGATGGCAAGCATTCTAAAGTTGTTATTGTTGTCATTATTAGTATTTGGTGGCATTTACATGTGCACATTGTACTTTTATGTTCCATTTATTATGTATATTTCCTGCAGAAAAGTCTCACCAATACAGATAGTTTTGACTCACCCACCAATCTGCCTGTTGCCTAGAAATAATTATTCTTCTATTTATTTTTCTCCTTTTTTTATTCCAATATTTATAGAATCCTAGATTCATCATGGACTTCTGCATGGGGATCCCTGCAGTGTTGCTTTTTATGGCAAACATCCTTGGGAAATGACTTCCACATTTCCCAAGTAAGATGTCTGGCTACATTTCCTTTCCTTGAGTTAGGAAGCAGGCTGCTGATGACATGAGGGCACCCATGCCTTTTCTACAAAATGTTGGCTGCAACCTAACTATTCTGGGCTAGACATATCTAGTTTGAGGCTCCATCTCCTCCAGTCTTTGTCCTTCAGCATAGCAAAATAGGAAGTGGACTTACTTTGAATCTTTCTTGGAAGATAAGCAGTTCTCTAGAGATGTTGTCTCTAAAGAACAACCTGATTCAAAGGTGTAGGCTAAAGGAAAATGTCCCTTTAGAGATTTGTTGTTGCTTCCTTAAGCTAAGCTTTTAATAAGGGACCCTATTCCCTGATGCTTTGGAAGTGAGTTTATTGCTACCATCTGTTTAATTGCCCACTAGATTTTCATTAGGGAATCGTGGAAGGATTTTACCCTGCCTTTGAATCTCTTGGTTCTTTTAAAAGACTGGGAAAAATACATATCAATTTCCAAAGAGCATATTAAAAACTGATAAACAGCAGCATCTTTGGACAGTAAAACTCAAGGAAAGCAATTTTTTAGATAAATGTTTGTTGTTTGTTACTAGCAAATACAATGCTTGCTATATGAGTAAATATACAAGTTTGTAGAGTTTTGGTTTTGTCTGTGTGTGTGTTAGTTTTCCTCTTTTGAATTGCTTAATCTTCAACATTCCATCTCACTCTGAAAATAATGCGATTTAGCTTTAATCTTCGTAACTGTTCACTCTGAGTTGCTGCTATAGTTGCATATACATTTGCATTTTTCTGTTCTTTCAGAATTTATGCTTTTAATTTTATGAATGGCTTCTCTTTTCAATTTGTTTTAATCTTTGCCATGTATTGATTACTTGACTTTATTTTTATTTGAAAAAATCACTAGATGTACCTAGACATCCTAGCTCATAATTTCTTATCAATTACAATTTATAGAAATATAAGAGATACCTCTTAAAAAGAAGACGTGTGTTCATCCAGGAAGGTGTCCCAGTGTAACAAAGCCTGCAATTGTAGCTTGAAATATGGATATCTTTTAAATCTATCTGACCCAGCTGTGTCTACTGCCATTTGTATAAATAACTGTAAATGAAATCTCAAACTCTGTAAATATATGTGGGCTGATTGCACGCTGAAGTTGGTTCAAGCTAGATATCAGGAAGAAATTATTGATGGTATGAACTGTCAGCCAGTGGAACAGGCTGCCCCATGAAGTGAGTTCTCCTTCACTGAGATCTTCAAACAGAGGCCATCTGATGGTCATCTGTCTCAGATGCTTTGGTGGATCCTGCCCTCAGCAGGGAGTTGGTCTGGAAGACCTGTAAGATGCCTTCTAACTCTATGATTCTATGAATTCATGCAACAGGCTGATCAAGATAAAAAGCAGAGAGGATCATAAGTGCACCAAAAGTTGAGCATTATGTTGCCGTAATTTAAATTCTTATGTGTAGAAAGCTAGTCTATGTCTCTGCACTTCTAATTCTTTCATCTATCTCCATATGGATAATGTCAGTGTATTTATCCTCTTATGCTGTCTCCAAACACTTAAACTGCCATTTCTAAGTAAAGGGAAAATGGAAATCATTTCATAATTCATTTTCACACCTGGGGTTTTGTGCAGGTTTTGTTGTTGTTCTTGTTTGGTAATATGGTGGTGTTGGTGTCAGCAGCACACCTCAGAACTTTGAGTCTTATACACAGAATTTGGCTCAATTATGCTGCCCCTGCCTTGGTGTATTTACATCAGTGGCTGGATGGTATTATTTGGTGGGTGGAGCTGAGAAGTCCATGCACCTGCAGCTTGAAGCTGTGATTGCTGTCTCTGCTAAGTTTCACCTCTGAACAGGCAAACTACCTTATTTGGAGAACTGAAAGAAGTAGCCCAGCAGTGGTGCTGTTTGAATCTCAAGCTGACATACACATGAGCAAGGCACCGGTAGCTTCATTTTGTTGGCTTGTCTATGATGTCAACATCTGAATACTTAAGCCAGCTACACTTGGCTCAAAGTAGACAAATGGTTAGCCAGCATTAACAGCAGGATTGGTGATAATAGAGGCAGTGGATCTGCCAAGTTCAGTAGTAGCACAAGAAACCTGATTGCATTCTAGTGCTGTGCCTGTTTCTAGTAAAGACTATTCAAACCAAGTTGGTTTATTGTGAAATCTTCTCTGTACTGAGGCAGAAGGACTTTGTTTTCCAAGGACTTTTGAATGGAAACAATGACATTGGCCAAAAAGTATACTGAATGTGTGCATATACTTGAGGTACTCAACCAAGGAAGATATATGAAATATAAGCAGATGGTAACATCTTCTTTACTCCTCACCAAATAAAAATTGTAATCAGGATTTTAAAAATACTACATATGATGAGATAAAGCTATATACTTCCATATCTACCTAGAGCTCCATAATTTTCATGGAATTCATGACTGATCCAGATCAACATGGTTCCTAAACTGCTAATAAGCCAGAGTGGATAAAATGCTGTAGCTGATCTAGGAAGACCTGGGATGGAAATTCTAGGTCACTTTTGGAGTAGAGTCACTTAGTCTCACACAGTTATTCCAAATTCATAATTATGTAGGAATCCTGCCCATCAGACCATAGTTCTGCTATCTATGGGAAATACTACTTCCAAATGTTCTATAAGATTTGCTGCATTTTATTATTTCATTAAAATGGGGACAGAGCATTTAGCTCTCTTTTATATGCAGGACACATACAAAACGCTATTAGATTACAAATATCTAGGTACTAAAATGGAGATGATCTTACCTGCTTAATTTTCCACTGGGAAAAAAAAGTTGAATTTCTTTAAATTTCCAGTGAGAAAGGACATGTGTCTGCTTGCCTTCAGTTTCATTATGTCACCTCTTATGGCACAAAGTGACCTTACGCAATATAATAGAGTAAATAAAGGAAAGTGATTATTTCATACACAAACACACACACACACACATATTTGGATTATTATCAAAATGACAGTAACAAAGATGAAACTGAAAGATGCAGTGAAATAGATTGCATAATCTGACTGTGGAGCCAAAGCACAGAAATTACAATCTACAGTTACGGCTCTATCTGAGGTAAGATTAAAAACAGGCTTTAAGATGAAGTCAGGCCAGACTTGTATAGGCTGCTATATTATGGAATTAACAGGGTTTCAAATTCTGCCAAAAGCACTCAACATTTAAAAATATAAATAAGTCTTAAGACTCTATATACCAGGACAGGATGCAACAGATTTCACATGAGTTCCAGTATGAATAAACATGAATGTTGCAGAATAGCCTTCTTGACACACTCCAATTATATTGGACTTCAACTTCCATAATTTCTCATCAATATGAATAATATATCTGGAGGATACCAGATTGGAGTAGGTTGCACTAGGTGTGATGACTGATGGCAGTCATAACCTCAGCTGGATATTTATAAATGTATTGGATAATCCATGCAGGTAGAAAGAAGAATACGAACTAGCATTCCCATCTCTGGCTTCCTTTATTGTATTTTCACACAAACGATCAGTGAGGTCTTGTGCATGCAGAACAAATGACTGTTGGGCAAGATATGATACTACACATGTAACATTTGTTTGTGTCCAGAGAAAATCATTCATTCATTCATTCATTCATTCATTCATTCATTCATTCATTCAACATGATCGCCCACTCATACCTCTTAATTTGCCTTGTCACTGAATCCTACCTTTCACTGTGCAAGATACTTCGTTAATTTTACTGAATATGGTTTTCTTTTGAAAATGATTTACTATCACAACAACTCCATCTAGACTTTCCTTTTCTAATGCATATGCTTGCTTCCCAGTGGTCCATCCTGTAGGGCAGTGTTCAGATATTCCTTTAAGAAAAATATCAACTAAATGAAAAGCTTACTTCTAAGTGATTTGGGGGGTGAGGGTGGGGGTAGGAACGACTGGATTAGGTATCAGCTTCAAATGTGTGGGACAGCAAGGTGTGCTGTGGAATTTAGCAAATTTTATTAGAAAATGAAGCCTTCAGTGCAAAACAGCTGGCTGGCTATGGTAGGAGCTGGCAAACTCAGACACTCTTCCATCTTCCCCACTTTTTGTGATATGGAATGCAAGATAGAGTTCTGAGTGCAAAGAGAAAGCTGTAGTCTGAATTCCTTTTATGTTTGGGTTGCTGGAAAAATGGTGGAGAAAAAGAAAGGAACAGACGAAAAATGGACAATTTTCCTTTCTTTGGCACAACTTGGACATGATAGGACAATGTCAGCTCTTTGAGGTAGGCCAGGTCAGGAAGCAGACTCCATAAGGACTACTGAAACTCTACGTTATTGTTGCAGGATGTAGTAACAGAATCTTGAAAGCCTGACAGAGGTGCTGTCTCCCCCTTTTATATCAAAGAGTGTCAAGGCAGGGCAATCTTGAATTTCTTCCCCACTTTTCCCTCCCTTTCTGGTCTAAGCTGATGTTTACCTAACAGGTACTGAATACCTTCTTCAAGGTCATCTCTATAATCCTCTACACCACCCCTCCTGTCAGACTTAGTTCCCCCTTCCCATACACAAAGAAAACACTGGCAAGGTGCTATGGGAATCAACTCCAGACTAATTCGCCCTATTTTTATTTAGCAGTTCCCAAAAGTCACTAGACAAATCTTGCTGCACAGAGTCAGATGGAGCTGGAGTCTCCTCCTGCCCTTCCTGTCGTGCAGGTGGCCTGTACTGGAGAATTTATCATGGTGAGAAGCACAGAGTCCTCTTTAACCTGGGGCTCACTCTATAGGGATAATCCTCAAGTTATGATAATAATTGGGGCTGGAATGTCCATCACTAAGTGATGCAGTCATAAAGTGCATCGTCACATGACTACATTGCTTAGTGATGGCAATCCCAGCAGTCCCCATTGCCATCATTAACTGAATACCACCACTCGTTAGGAGAGGAATCATCCCAATCCAAGCCATTTCTGGCTTGGCAACTTCCCAGCCCTGAGCCTTGGTAAGGGGTAAGGGACTGCCTCCTCAATGCCTCCCACCCACCTATCTCTCCCCACCATCTCTGCCCTTTTGGCCACCCTGCACAATGGCACTTCTTGACAGCAGCAGCAGCGTTGGGGCTGAAGTAGAGGCCTGGGGCCTTTAGTAGTCTCAGCAGGCTGCCACCAATCCCAGGCCTCTATGTCAGCCCCAGAGCTGCTGGAACCACTGCCAAGGAGTACCGCTTCAAGCCCTGTGCCATGGCCAGCCACCCCAGTGCCACAGAACAAAACCCCAGCCACCCCCACCACCCTGTGCTCCACAGGCCCTGACACACTCAGCTGACCTTCACTGTCTTCCTCCTGCAGCTGATGAGGTGTGCCCAGCCTGGCCCTGTGTGAGGCAGCTGCTAGCTGCAGCAGGCCTTCTTCCTGAGGCCACTCGTGCCGTTCTCCAAATAGCACAAGCCATTCTCCAAACTTTGAACTGTTACTGAACTTATGATTGTTAAGCAAGGACTATCTGTATTGATAGTGGTGACAGCTTATAGGGATGGAGCTTGTGCAAGAATTTCAGATGAAACTTGCATACAAGGTGTGGGGTGTGGATAGCTGTTGTGCTTTCCCACAATCTCTCAAATTCAGGGTAGCCGTTCAGTGAATTTTCAGATACTGCAAATGTTTCCTCCTACATCTAGAATCCAGAATACATTCCACGTCATCTTCTTTTTCCCCATCCACTAGCACAGAAGGGGAGAAACAGCTTTAGAATGCAAGGGGCAGAGAATTCCTCATGAACAGCTCCAGTGGAAGACTGAATGCTTTGCCTCTTGCTTCATAGAAACAGGCAATTGCAAACAACAGGCCACTGGGTTAATCTGCTGGGTAACTTGGAAGGGGGCAATAAACTTTGAGTCAAGCTTTTCAAATGGGCAGGCTGAAGATAAAATGTAGTGGAAAGCCACAACGAATCCTCCACCACAATTTTATCACTCTCTTGCCTGGACACATTTGCAGCATACTTGTATGCAACCTTTGCTAAATCTAACTGTTCCTTTAAGAGGAGCTAAGCATCCTTCCTCTCTTGCAGAAAATCCAAGGTGTGAGGAACAGCAGATGCAGGAGTTCTAGAGGGCAAAATGTAGAGATAGTGGCCATAGGTTGCCTGAAATAGAGGAATGCATTGAGTTGTTATAAGTAAATTCTTCAGGAGGCAATTGTTCAGTCCAATTGTCCTGCTGATAAGAGATGTAGAACCTCAAGTATTGTTGTAATATTTGGTTCACTTTCTGTTTTTACATTAGAGACTGGATGATTTGAGGATGAATCTTAATGTTTAATAGCTGTGGAAAAAGGCCTTCCAAAACTTGGATATAAATTGAAAGCTATGATCTGAGATCACATATTAAGCCCCTGTACCTAAACACCTGGTCTACAAAAAGTTGTGTGGTCTCCTAAGCCAATGGAAGACTCTTGGAAGGATAAAAAATGAGCTGTCTTGGTAAACAAATCCACTACTACAAAAATGATTGTGTACCCCTTAAAAGAGTTACTGCAAGTAATAAAATCCATCGAAGCAAAATCCCATGGTTCCAAAAGTGAAGCTAGGAGTGAAGTAAACCAGCTGACTCTTCCAGGAAGAGTCTTAGCCAGTGACACACATAATAAGATAAACCATAGTCCTTGACATCAGCTGTTACTCCTGAGTACCAGAACTGAGTACCTGATGCAAATTTTTTAAAACTTCCCCATGTCTAGCAGTTCAATTGTTTCCTTAAATGAAGGAAACATGTAGATGGCTATTATGAACAACCACCCATCATTCATAGAGAAAAGTGAGGAATCAGTCTATGGGATTCCCTGAAGGTCATTGATCCAAGCCTGGCATATGCTATATGTTGTTGTTGCCCTCTAAGCTGATCTACTAGATCTACAGCCTGTCTCCCTGTCCCCAGTCTTCCTGGGAGTTCTATTCTCTGAGGAGAGGCAAACTTCCTTGACCTCAGGATTGTGGTAGGGAAGGATAAGCATGGAAGATCACATTCAGGTTTATGTGATAGTGCATCTGGTGTTTTTTTTTCTGTGAGTCAGGAATAGAGGTGATATAAACATTGAAACAGGAGAAAATTATGCCGACCTAATCTAATGAGGTATGAGAAATTGCACTTTTTGCAGGTGCTTCAAATTCTTGGGATCTGGGCACCCTTGTCCCCCTTAAGAAATGTCTCCATTGCTGAAAAGCTGCTTTTATCACAAGGGACTATGGAAAATGCCGTAGTTCTGACTTCCGGGGGAGGCATGGTGAACTGAAGATGTCTCCACAAAAGTGGAGGTGGAGGTGACAACGGTGGCAAAGACCAAAAAACTAGTGAGTAGACTGGTTCTTCAGAACCTCTCTGGACAAGTACAGGATGGGACATTGCCCAGATGTCCTCTTGACAGCTGCTTCTCATGAGGAGGGTGCAGGACAGTGGTCCTCTGCATGTTTGAGAGCCAAGAGATGAAAGGATTAACCATCTTGCTTGCAAGCAAGCAAGGACAATAAGTTTGCAAGCCTCACTTTCTAATCACTTTCAGAAATTGCCTATTAATCATCGTAAAGCTATTAGAGACCTTTGGACAACAAGTCTGAAAAGCTGCCAGGTGAGTTTAGCTTCAACTTTGAACAAAAGAAAAATTAATTATAAGTTTAGGAATTTAAAGAATTTGAAATAAACAGCAAAAAGGTAAATAAGATTTTGATCTAACAAAGTTATAAATGGATTAAGGGTCCAGTTAAATTTGGAATATTGACTTTGGATTTTGGAATTAACTATAAAAATAAATAGCTTCTCATGGGAAACAAGACTTTTTGGCTGTCTTAGGTTATTGTAAGTCATAACAAAATTAAGTGACTTTATGATTTTAAAAACTGGACACTAGAGGGGACTAAAGATTCTAAGTAGAAGGAAAAAACATACAAGCCTGCTTTTGGTTTCGGTTAGTACTGGGACTTACACAATGACCCAAAATGTCATAAGATTGGAAATATTAAAGAAGTATGGAGCCAGAAATTAGTAGCTCCAATACCAACAGTGTCAGTAATGATGTCTGACTCTATGGATAGACTGTGTCCAAAAGATGTTAATAACGGAATGATAGATATGGAGCAAATTTTGTCTGACAAGACAAAGAAAGTACAAAAAATGGAACTACAAATGACAGGCCAAGATAATGATTTGGAAAAGGATGGTTTATTGGATACACAAAAGAAACTGGCTGAAGTTTTAAAAATTAAAGGGGAAATACAAATGAAAAATCAAGAGAATGAACTGGAAAATGTTTTCTTACTGGATCAACAAAAGAGGCTTGTTAAACCCTTGAAGAAGTCTATGTAATGGGATAAAGAAGAATTGAAGAGAAATCAAATCCCATGACAATATTTGAATGAATTAAAGATTATCTGTTAGAAGTAAAAGAAAGGAATATAAAGTTGGTTTATTTGATTGAGATTAAAATAAGACATTTTTCTGCAAAGTTCTGGCAACCATTTATGGACTCTTTGGTGACATTAGGATTGAAAAGTTGATATTTTATGGATTTGTTTATAGATAAGGGATGGTCTATTGGGTGAAGAGATATTTGTTTGTAACCTTATAAGGGATGAAGAGTTACTAAATTTGTCTATACTTGTGATGAAGGTTGGAAGTCATTTCTTTATATACTTTTCTTTTTCTTTATTGTATTTTTTCTTTTCTCTTATTTCTTTCTTTATCTTCTTTCTTTACCTATTTTTTATTCTTTCTATTCTCTTTTCTTTCTTTAAGTTTAGTTTGTATTAGTTTTTACTATTGTAATCAAAATCTTTAATAAAAAATTATAGACAAAGCTTATATACAGCAAATGCCATAGTTCCTTTCAGCTTTGGGAAGCAATCTGGAATAGAACGCACATGATAGGAGATCTCCCTGCCCCTTTAGCTGGCTGCAGGACAATATATTCCTCTACAGACAGTCTGACTTGGCCTTTTCTGATGTGATTGGACAGATCCACAATGGGTACTTACATCCCAATCTTACAAGAAGACAAGCAGAAAGTATGAGGTCCACACCTCCCGCTAGTCTCCTCTAGTAACTGGTCCTAAGTAGTTACTTAGCATTGCTTCTGATATCAGAGGTTCTATATTACATGTTTCTACCATCTTGATTAGTATTTATAAATAACCTTAGCCTCAATGAATTTGTGTAGTCCCATTTGGAGCCATTCAAATTGGTGCCATCCCTGTGGCAGTTAATTTCCTACATGCTGTTTGAAGGCATACTTTCATTTGTCGCAAACTTTCCACACATCTGCATACAAATTTAAAAAACAAAATCTAATCAACCCATGTCACTTGATTGATTATCCCATGCAGCTGAAAATATGAATTGTCTTGATTGTAAAGTACAATAGTTGAGGTAATCTGAAGTGAAATTAGTTATAGTAGATGGCAGCACCTGACTGACCTTGACTTGGCTGATCTCAAGCAGGTTTGGACTTGATGACTATCTGGAAAGAGATCCTCAAGAACTCCTAGGGCCACAGACACTAGAAAGTTGAGAAAAGATCCCAGAGGAAGACAGTGGCAAACCTTTTCTATACTGTTGCTGAGAAGCAACATGAATGTCTCACAGATATCAGGAACTGAATCCAGGTTGAAGAAGGTTTGTTCTTTAATGCAGTTTTAAAGCTTTATGGGGGTGGTCTATATTCATTTAATGCTTCCCACCAATAGGTAAGGAACCAGCTCTCTGATATAGTCAAAAACTGATTTGAAGGATTAGAAGACCTTCCATACTGGATTTTGAGGAGGGGACATGGGAAAATAGCACTGGGTTTTGCTCTTGATCTCTTGAATTGTTTATGGAATGATGGCACCCTCAGGGAGTGGATATACAATATGCATCAGCTACATAAATATACATTCAGATTATGGCTCTGATTTAAAATTTTCTAAATGTTATTTTTTGTTACTGCAGTTCTTTGCATAATATTGCGCTGATTGATATAGCTTTAAAAGACTAATTTATGTATCAGAAATGCATCATACATAGAACCCCCACTAGGAATATGTTTTAAATGTTTCATAAGATTCATACCTGCTAGATCTTAAATTGCATTAATACATAAAGCTTGGCTCACTATTGTTGCCATTATTAAAATTTGCAACTGAAATGGTATCTCTCTTATTGATCTTCAACCAGAAGCTCTTATCCAGGAGCATTGTTTCACATTAAAATCACTAGCAATTGTCTCGATAAAGTGAACAGCTTAACAGTCAGAAAATGTCAAATGGGGGAGGGGGTAATAAAAAGGAGCTGATAATCACCTTTGATAACTTTTCCTTTTAACATTATATGTAGCCATGAAGTGCAAGCCAAGCATGAATACATCTTTGTAATTAAACATCTCAAAGCCAATCAAAGCTCAATTTTATACAGGATTTATTAGCTTGTGTTCTTCTAATCAAAACTGGGGTGATTCGGTTTCTCCCTGAAAAGAGGAGAATACCTCCTCTGCCTCCATGTGTAAAAAGTATGCGAAAGGGTGGTTTCAGTCTTTCCTCTTCCAGATCCAAATTCGAGTTTTTCAGAGGGAAGTGTAGGGATGGTCAAAAAAATTACTTGGTGTGCAATCTGTACATGAGATTCCCCAGTTCATTCATCACAACCTGTCCAGAAACACAGTGGAGTTCCATGTTGAAATCCATACTTTTCCAAAAATTGCAGCATATTTTACCATTAAAAAAAATATACTGTGATGGAAGGCATGAGCGGGGAGGATTCTGATATGGAGCTTCAAGGTTACAGGGACGAGGAGTGACATTCCAAGCATCTCCTCAGCCCCAGCTGGACTGTGTGAAAGTAAGGAGGAAGAGACTGGCCTCTCCCTAAGGGCTTGATGGTTATAGTTGCTCTTGTTGGGGAATTAGAGTTAGTCTGGCGAGATTCTGTCTATTAGGTGTAAGCTGAGCTGATTTCCAGACTCTCTCGTGTGATTCTTGGGCTGAGCCTGACAGATACAGAATAAATAGGTTTCTATTAAAGGGTGTAGAAAAAAAAAATTACAAAAAAGACTTCTAGTAAAAGTCTGCTGCCAAAGATGATAATGTACAAGAATGACTATATTTCAAGAACTTCACAAGAAAAGGTGTGAGAATGTTCCTATGAATGTTTTCTTTTACATAAATACCTACCTATCATACTATTCCTTTTCAGTGCTAAGCAACTTTATGCATCATGCAGAAAGTAACTAATAGTAATCCAAATAAATTAAAAGCATGAGATAAAAGGGAAAAATATAGCTAAGTCTAATAAACCCCAAAACTATTTATTATACCCTCCATTCATTTATATCTTTGCAAACTATCCTTGCTTTCACACAGCATCCATGCACAGCTCTCCCTCCCTCCCTTTGGATTTTGTCAACTCCATCTATTTTCTTGTTCCTCATGTCTAATTCACTCTTTCTTCATATTTGTTTCACCATTTGACCCTCATTTATTCTCTCTAGATGTCCAATGTACACGCAATGTACTTATTTTGTAGAGGTCATTCACTTTTGTATTCAATCCAAATTCTTTCATCAGCCATTTGTTCTTGACCCTATCTCTTCCTGTTTTACCACACAGGCTTCTTATGTACTCCATTCCTAATGTATTCGACTTACTTTTATGTTTCCCCTGACATACCCAACTTTCTCTTCCATATAACAAAGAGCGCAGAAGCACACGCTTATACAGAGCCATTTTTTATTCTTTCGACAGATATTCATGCCTCTCAAGAGAATGCATCCTGCCCGTTACCTTTCTAATGGCATTTGCACATCTTAAAATGTTTCCATCCAGTTTCCCATCTTTGTAAACAATCTTACCAAGGTACATTCATTCATCTACTTGTTCTAGGTGTTCTCCATTCATGTATAACTTGCGATCATTCAATCCATTATCATTGCCAGTTGTTACCATCCATTATTCTGTTTGATTGGATAAAGCACAACTACCTTGCTCTTTGATACATGGATTTTTAGATCCATACTCCTTGTTGCACAGTACCATCTATCTAAAATTGCTCCATATTATTCAGGTTCTCAGTCAACATGACATCATCTGAATTCAAAAGTACATGCACATCCGTCTTCCCAACCAACACACCTGCAATGTCGCCACAGACACTCCTTATACATTTATGCATAAGTACTTCAAACAACCAAGTGGACATTGCAGAGTCTTGTCTTACTTCCTAATCAATACTGAATCACTTGCTAACAATTCCATTACGTGTTTTTGTTCCATCATATACCACTCATCAATTCAGCAACAACTTCAACTCCACATTCATGCAAAAAATTCTAATAATTCTAGTTTATTCATTTTATTATTCATTTTCTTTAAATCAACTAACATAAAATAAACCTTCTTGCTCACATAGATATTTGTCAGTTATCATCTGAAGAGCAGAAATCTGGTCTGCACATGCCCTGCCTGGCATAAAGCTTCACTACCCCTTCCAAATTTTACTCACTGACACCTCTTGTATCCTTTCCATTCAGATTCTACCAGGTATATTCTAGGCACATTTAAGAAATAAAGCATTGCAGTCTTGCATTCACTTTTGCTACCTGCCTCTTTGTATAAGGGAACATGAACAGGATTTCTTCAGTTGCCAGGCACAAGTGGAATCCTCACACATATTAGATAAGTTATGCAGCCACTCCATGAGCAAAGTACATCTATATTTTAGTATTTCTCCAGTTACACCATTTTTCAATGTTTTCAATATTTATGACTTCTTTTCATCATGTTTTTTTCTTCAACACTTTTATAACAGAAATTGCTATCCTACTCTTCAAAATATCACTGTCATTCCCCTATAATATATTTTCCGGTACTCCATCACTTCAGTTTTATGCCAAATGATTTAATCATTTTTAATTTTTATTCCATTCACTCTGTCCAAGGCTCCTTTTTACCCAGTTTCCCAAACTCTGCAGTTTTCCTCTATCTCTTTTAACTATTCTGTCTTCTGTTTTAATACATTATTTGCAGCTATCTTTTTCTCTCTCTCTATATATATATTATACAATATCTTTCTCTGATCCTCATTTTTCATAGCACTCATTCTCATATTCCTTATCCAGGGCCTCTTTCACTTCATCATTCCACCAACTGTTGTTTTTCATATTTCTCATGATCTTAACTACATATACTTCTGTGGCACTTCGTAATGTAAATCTTTTCACTCTGTTCCAAGCGGTTTCCATTTTCCCTCTCTTTGTATCCACTTCCAATTCATTAGGTTGGGAGATTAATATACTTTCTAATACTTTTCCATACATGAGCCATTTTTCCCCCAGGATTCATTCAACTTCCAACCTAGTTTCTTTGCCTTTTTTCACTCTAATTTCTTTGCTATTTTCCCCAAATTCGCTCTTGATGCTAAAAAAAAGTCTGTCTCACATTCAGGACACCTCATCACCCTTGAATCCTTCATTAGTTCTCTAAATATTTCATAGTAAACAATCAAATCACTCATGCTTTACAATTTATGCTCATTCCTTTGCCATGACTGTGTATGTACTGTATAGAATTACACTTCAACTACATATTCAAAACAGACTTCTATTCTAATCCAATACATGTCTCGTTCATTTAGGGTCTTCAAATGGTCCAGTCACATTTTTTTGTGATTCCCACCCATCCATTCATGTTACCTAATAGGATAGCTTTTTTCACTGGATCATTTTCCTTCCGAAAACTGTATAATTGCTCCTAAAACTAATTTCTAGTTCTTCCATTATACTATTTACTAAAAGTAATATATAATTATCACCAACTTATTTTTTTTAACTTACAATACTTATAACTTATCCCAATACCAAAGGAACTTCAGACAAAAAGAAAAAAAAACCTATAGTAATAAATAACTAAATCCAATTCAGTATTTTAAAAAAAGATAACCACAAAAAAGCAAAGATTAAATTCCAAGTAAAACCCAAGATAGGTGCCCACATTCAGATTCAGATGGTACTGAAAGCACAGGCCAGAAAGATTCCTACTTTTGTATATACCCACAGCAATCTAAATGACATCAGTTTGTACTTTCATCTGCACTTCTGTGTAATACCACTCTACAAGATGAAGCCACTTTTATCCTGATCTGTTACATGCTTCCCCTTTCTCTTAGTTTCAAAGATGCACAGTATATCTATTTATTTCATTTTATTTGTTAATTCATATTCTTCAACATTTACTTTTCTTGCATTCCAAGTCACAGTCTTCCTTATGATATAGTTATCACAAAATGGGCCCACAAAAGTTGATCTCTGTCATACTTTCGGTCAACTGATGCTTCCTTCTCCTTCTCCTTCTCCTTCTCCTTCTCCTTCTCCTTCTCCTTCTCCTTCTCCTTCTCCTTCTCCTTCTCCTTCTCCTTCTCCTTCTCCTTCTCCCCTTTTAGATAAATAATATTTAAAATATTATGCATGTATGTATATATATATATATATATATGTGTGTGTGTGTGTGTACACACACACACACACACACACACACACATATATATATACATACATACACACTCAAGGCAGTGAACATGACTAACACTCCTGCTTCTTATTTTCCCCACAACAATAACTGTATGAGGTGAGTTGGGCTGAGAGAGAAGGATTGGCCCAAAGTCACCCAGCTATTTTTCATGCCTAAGGCAGGCCTAGAACTCAGAGACTCCTGGTTTCTAGGCCAGCACCAAATTGGCTATCATAACACTTTTTAGAAGAGATGAAACATGTACACTTGGTTATCAGCTTAGTTGTACATGTGCCACATGCAGCATTTCTTGCTAACAGTAAGAACAGCACCATCTGGTTTTGGCACATTTGGTCTAGTATGCAACAAGTGCAATTAAAGCCATGCTTTACTCCAAGCATGTTTGCACTATTCTGATCTAAAATCTACTTCTCAAAATGTTAGGACATGGGTCTCTCATCCAATGAAGCACATTTAATTCACCTGAGAATGACACCCCAGAGCATCCAGGTAGCCATTGTGATAAACAAAATGCTGAACTAAGATGGGTCTTGGTCTCATCCAACAGGATTATTCTTGTGTTTCTATGACTTACACCCAAAGACAATAGTTTGGCCATGGAAGGCAGCAAAGAGAGAAAGCTCACCCTAGACACAACTTCACACCCCCCCCCCCCAATACTCTTGCTCACATCCCACCAATATAAAGGTACATGCAGTGCATTGACATATTTAGAACACTGTTTTCTGCTGAATTCACATATGCATTTTGCTGAATTTGCTGAAATCAACTTACAGGCTTAGTCAAATTCAAATTAGCTGATTTACTTTTCCTGATTCCACAATACTTCTCTGTTGGAAAGAATGGCAACAATGCCTTTCCATGGAAGAAGGAAGTAAAGATGCATACAGATTCATATTAATTTACATTGCAACAGGCTGTCATGCTTCCTGAATTTTTTGATGCAGTTCTTGGTTAAAAAAAAAAATCAATCAATCAATCAATCAATCAATCAATCAATCAATCGCCTTTTATTTAGATATGTATATGTTGTATGGTTGTAGTTTTTGGAATTTTATTTATTTATTTATTTATTTATTTATTTATTTATTTGACTTGTCCCCACCCATCTCCCCACAACAGGGGACTCTGGGCGGCTTACAACAACTAAAATCAAAAATGCATAATTAAAATTATAAAAAGTTTAAAAGTTATAAAAGTTATAAAAACCAGAATTTACAAAGATAAAGATAAAGATAAAAAGGCTAAAAGATCCAAGAGGCCGATAGAGGCCACACCAGGCCACTAAGGGGCCAGCCAACCCCATTTCTGGTATCCTCCCTCCCTGCCCCAGGCCAGATGGCAGAGCCAGGTCTTCAAATCCCTCCGAAAGGCCTGGAGTGAGGGGGCCTGTCTCACCCCCAGGGGCAAGATGTTCCAAAGGGTGGGGGCTACAGCAGAGAAGGCCCGCCTTCTGGACCCTGCTAGTCGAAGTTCTTTTACTGCGGGGATCCGGAGCATGCCCTCTCTGTGAGATTGGGTGGGATGGGTTGAAATCGTGGAATGCCATATTTTAAGATCTATTTGGAGGAGCCCCAGCCTGTTAGCCTTTTCAAGGCACTTAAAAGCTGGCTGTTCCCCCAGGCATTTGGGCTGGGACATTAGCAAGCTCTGCTGGTCAATTGGTGGTTGATGTAGGGCATGTATCTCTTGATCCTGGACCTCGGCTATTTGGATCATTGTTGATTATATTGTATTTGGTTGTCAGCTTTCATACACTGCCCAGAGTCATTGTTGAGATGGGCAACCATATAAATTGTTTAAATAATAACAACAAAAACATCAAATTGTCTAAGTTATAATATCCAGATATTTGAAAAGTCAGCAAAAATACAGAAAAAACACTGAATAATCCAAAATGCATGATATCAATTGACATATAGGAAGTTATCATCAACTAAAGCTGTTAGAAATGAATCTAGCAGCAATACAATTGATATTTAATCCTATGAGAGAGCACTGATTGGTGAACACCTGTAAATTCTTTAAAATTTTAGAATAGCTATCCCAGAGTTTAGGGATGAAGCAGTGAATGAAGTTACCTTAACTTGCTATTAGTTGTATTATATATATCAAATGAACACTTTCCTTTGTTGGTTAATTAAGCATTTTCCTGTGAAAAAAACTCCATGGAGCCCCCCCCCCCCCCCCCCAAATCAGTGTATTTTCACCATTCATTATTTATTACAGTTTTAGTTTCAGGTTTGAAAACAATTAAGGAGAGCATTTAGTATGAAAATTACCGTAATTGCTTGTTAATTGAGGTTATCTGCTTCACATTATTCAAAAAGCAAATTGTGTTGACACTTGTACCCAGAAATGATTACTTAATAAACAAAGTCAGAATGCATCACAAATAAAACACGGCTGTCTGCTGATGGCTACATTCATCTGGTCTGAACTGTTCCCAGGAAAGATGTTAGGGAAGATGTCTTTCCATTGTTTAAACTCATAATTACAACTGAAAGAGTATCTGGATTCCAGGACATGGTACATCTTGTACTGTAGATAGGTAAGGGAATTTATCTGCAAGGAGACTTTTATTCTCAATTGGCTATACAAATGCCCTTTTTAAAAAATGGTAATGTTTGATATCCCTCATATCTTCATTAGTTCCTTTCCTTTCCTTTCCTTTCCTTTCCTTTCCTTTCCTTTCCTTTCCTTTCCTTTCCTTTCCTTTCCTTTCCTTTCCTGTCCTGTCCTGTCCTGTCCTGTCCTGTCCTGTCCTGTCCTTTCCTTTCCTTTCCTTTCCTTTCCTTTCCTTTCCTTTCCTGTCCTGTCCTTTCCTTTCCTTTCCTTTCCTTTCCTTTCCTTTCCTTTCCTGTCCTGTCCTGTCCTGTCCTTGCCTTGCCTTGCCTTGCCTTATGACACAAACTTATACACCTTTATTATCTCAGGTCTCAGGTTGCACTGACTCTTTTTTCCTTAGTTACCTGTTATCTGATCAGATGGATATACTCTTATAATGCCACCAAATTCTGTTTAATAGTTGGCAAGATCTCTCAGGACCTTGCCAGGAATGGTTCTATTTGATTATACTTTATATTTACCTTTATTTGCCTTATTTTACTCTTAACTCTATTTTATCTCATTAACCTTATTTCATTATTCTGCCATGTCACTCTAGTTTGATTAATGACCAAAATGACATACTTTGAACTTTATATTTCCAGTCTTCCAAAAGATGCTATGTAGAGGTTCAGAGTCTCTGTAAACAGGATTAGGTATCTTGCCTTCAGAATCTGAATTTACTTTCCTTTTCCTTTCCTTTCCTTTTACTTTACTCACGTGCCACTAATCATTTTTTTTCTAGAAAAATCATAGCTTCCTGATCACTAAATGTTCCAATTCTTAATTTAGAGATTCATGTCAGTGCAAAGTTGGAACATTCATATCCCTTGGTTGCTTATATACAAAGACATAACTGCACCACTGATCCACTGAGGTGGAACTCAGTGACGAGTAATTATGGTAAAATGATTGAGGAATAGGGTATCTACACTTTTGTGTAACTGCAGGAAAGAGAGTTTCATAAACTGCAGTTTTATCTCCTATCTTTGAACACCTGTACCCTACTGATGATAATATTTTATTGCAGCATAGATTAGCACAGCACAGGGCCATGCAGTGATAAAATAATAGTAGTGGTTGGTGGAGGGCGTAGCAAATGATCTTAAAGGATATGTGCACAGGCTGTGAGAATCAAAGACAGCAGTGTGTGTGCATGCTTGTGTATATGATATCAGTGATCTATACCTCCAAATAACAGCCAGGATAATGAAAATTTTTGTGTCCTCCAACCTCATACAATGCATGTTTGTTTTCCTTACTGTTTGCTATGAATCTCACCTCAATCTTTTAGTTGCTTCAAATGCATTCAGTTGCTACAGGTGGTGCACTGTTCTTTAAATCCTCTTTCCAACATAGCTGCCCTTTTCTGCTATAGCTCACCTAACGTGTTAACAATGGTAAGACTGCCATCCATCCCCTTCTTGCTAACTTCAGGAACTTCTGCAATATCCATCAAAAGTGAGTTTTCACTGCTGTGCTTAGGCAACCATTGATTTTTCTTTTCCATGTTTTTTCTTCTTGTGCCTCACTCTTGGTGACCCTGAGACTCAGCTTTGTTCTGGACTGATAGCCCATGGCGGTAGAGTGAAGAGATGGGCCATCAGCTGAGATACTGAACATTTCCTGGGGAGGAGAAAAAAGGAAGATGTATAAAAGCTGAAAAGACATGGGAATTGAAGTATCGTGCTTAAATTTGGATTGTATTCTTGAGGAGAAAATGGGAAGTACTGTATATTGTGAAACACAAGTGAATTTTGTTCAATGAGGAGATGGTCATAAGGTATACAAGCGCTTTATTTCTGGAAACATACAGGATAAAGCACTTGGAGAGCATACAGTCAGGTTGTATTCTTGTAACCAAAAATCCAGAGAATCATCATTTATTAAAATATATATATATATCTGCAACCCAGAGCTAATTCCTATTACTGAAAGGCAGAATATCTAAATTCAAGTGAACGTAGCGTTATTCTGTACTAAATTTTAAATAAGTGGCATCTATTTGCATTTCTGATATTGTGCAAATATGCATTTTCTATTTATGTGCACTAATTATAAGGGCATGCTTTTCTTGTGACCTAGGATGGTTCAGTTACAGTCTGAATATGTTGTTTGCTAAAAGATACATGCATTCTTTTTCTTGTCTTGTCTTGTCTTGTCTTGTCTTGTCTTGTCTTGTCTTGTCTTGTCTTGTCTTGTCTGACTGTCTGTCTGTCTGTCTGTCTTTCTTTCTTTCTTTCTTTCTTTCTTTCTTTCTTTCTTTCTTTCTTTCTTTCCTTTTGGAATAGACTTGTAACAATTTTCATTCTGCAAATTTAATTGAAAGCTTTGCCAATACCAGCTCTTGTCCTTCAAATTTACCCATGTCCTGGAAGGTTCTGGAGCAGTCTGTTATATTTTTGTAAACTATTCTATGCGTGTATCATGTAAACCATTGAGAGACTTAGGTAGTTGGCCAAAGCCTAATAAATCATCCTCATCTCTACCATTATAGAAATAACTTACAGATTGCAAAAATAAGCACTTACCCATGAGCAAATTTTCTGGTTAATAGGTCTCTGGATGGTCGACATTAAAATAGCAGTCTGAAATATTTCCTTACAAGCATATTTTCATAAATGATCATCTCATAATCTAGTCTATGACTAAATGCTTCCCTTTATCCCACTCCAAAGTGAAACTCGGTTGACCAGAATCCTTTTGTGAAATCTGCTAAGGAGGAAGCGTTCCAACTGAAAGCAGTTTCTTGAGCAGATCTTATCGCCTAGAAAGCTCCACCCCAAGTTTGCTTATTTACAACTGCAGGCTCTGTAGTGCTGCTAGTTAGCACTTTTGCTTTCAAATTAATATTCCCTTGAACCTGTCAACATCTTTGCTTCTGTGCATAAAAGTTGAAACTATGTTTTCAGAATGACCATACTGGTTGGGAATTCCAGGTCTTGTAGTCGAAATACAAGGCTTCCAACACAGGCTACTCTAGCTATCATGGAGTTTCCTAGGTAAAAAGGGCCTCTTTGATGACGTATTCATTTTCTATCAATAAAACCAGAAGAAGGATCATGAGGAATGTTGTCTTGGAAATGATGAAGACTGGGCAACTGATTCTTTGACACACTCTGAGGAAACAGTTACAAGTGTAGCTTAGCTCCCAACCTTCTTAAAATATTTTTAGGCTGAGGACAAACAAAGAAAAATGTTTGTCAGACAATTTTGAGGAATATTCAAGTTAAAATCACTATGGAGAAAAAATTATCTTGGACATACATAATTATTAGATATACTGTATGTAGGCTGCACAATTCTGGATGACCACTAGATGGCAGCAGAGTGATTCAGAAAGCAAACTCTTCGTAGCAATCTACTTATTGTCAGATTTTTGCACCCCACACATGATAAGAATACTACTAATAAAAAAAAAAAAATGAACAAATTTAGTATTGGCATTATCACTATCTACAAACAAGCTGCCTCAGCAGAACCATCAAGATTCCCAGCAGTATGATGATATTTGAACTAAAATGACTACTACCTAACATGCTTTCCAGCTTTATAAATTTATTGGCTACATTTGACATCTTCCTCCCCCCATCTTTTCCTGTATTCTAAAAGGAATCAGAGAATTAACTATATTCCACATCGAAATTTTGTTTTGCTTCGTTTGTTGTTTTAATTGTGGCTTATTTTATTTCTGTTTCATTTGCTATATAGTCCTCAGAAGTGCTTTAAGAAACTTTAGGCAAAATTATAATAAAAAGACATGCATCAAAAAAGAAAATGCAGCTATTGACTGATCTCTCAGCAATAATAAAAGAAAAGTATGCTTCACTTTCCTGAAATGATTCTGAATTCCAGCAAGTCTTTATAATAAGATATTTTGTTTAATTGGAAAGGACAACACACAGACATACACTGTTGTATCTCTACAAGCATCTTTTACTTACCTACTAAAGACTATTTCAGGACAGACTTCATGTTGCTGTTCTTTAGTAAATGAGTGCTTCCTGGTACAGGAGAAGGACTGTGTTTAAAATGTGCGCTTTGCTTTTTGCTCATCATTTTGTTTACTGATGCCATAACTTTGACTTATGAGTGTTTTTGTGCTGCATTGAGACAAGCTGCAGCTGTACCTGCATGATGATAATTTAATTTATCGTCTGATTTCCATATTAGCACTTTTCTTTGTTCCCTTTTCTCATTCCATGCTCCAATCAGCAGTGTCATCTTTGTGATCACAAAATATTCCCCTTTCAGTCACCATATCATTATAATGGATTTAAGGTTTGCTTTTTCAAAACGGCATGTCACCTTCAAGATCTTTTTTTTTTAGTACAACAACCAACAAAAGATGAATAGGAAGATTTTAAATAACAAATCACAATTTTGGTTGGGCATATGAAGCGTGCGTGGATTTGATTAATCCCAGCCTAGCACACAGTGTTAACAGAGTAGAAAGACTTCCTGCAGGAAAAAAAGAAGTGATCACTTACAATATTTTGCAGGCTGCCCATCTAAACCCATCATTGCCTGGCACCTACCCACTCAGGGCAAGGTTCCAGCGAACTTGTGAGTGGGCAGTCTGCCATCTGAACAGATGGGCATGGAAGTAGGCAGCCAATAGACCATGTATGTTCATCAACTGTGGGTGTTGAGGGCAAGATTCCCAATGGAAAGTGTCCAAACAGCTGTCTGGCCTGAGCCAACATGCCGACGATCAAGGAAAAGTGCCATCCCTAAATCCTGCTGAGTTGGATTAACCTTCAAAAAATAAAAATTGCTTCTGCAGGAGCATAAGGTGAGGTTTTGGCTTGCTCAAATCTGGGAGAGTGAATTAGGCAGGCAAGAGAAAAAGAAGCGCTAATGAAGCCTCGGCTAGAAGGGAATAAATACAGAGCAAGGAATATTAAAAAAAAAATCCTCTTACACAAGGGCATCTCTGAGTAGATATTAGCTGGCAGTTCTCACCATCCTTATTAACTCTTTGGCTCCCAGGATAGCTAAAAAAGGATCACACAGACAAGCAAACAAAAACAGTATCAGCAACAGGAACATTGCTTTTGATTAAGAAGTGTCTTGTTTTTCTGAATGTTATTTTAAGTACATTATGTTAAGTACAACTTGTTTTCCAGAGAGAATTGAACTTACAAGCTAACTCCTTGCATGTAAACAACAAGGTATGCAAATGCGAATCATATACCCATAGCTTGTTTATCTGGGATTCTCCATCCAGCAAGTAACATAAGCCTAACTTGCACAAGTGTCCTAAGCCACCTTGCCTAGGTCTCTGTGTTGGCATCTAAATAGCTGCTGGTTCAAGGAGTATGCAGAGATGGCCAACTTCTTCCTTCTTTTGCAACTGAGGAACAGAGGCCCAACTGGTTAGGTTCTATACAGGCAAAATGCCCTTCAGCTATCTGCTTTATTAGACAGACATGGAGAAATTCTTGGCTATCATCTGTGAAAGGGGAGTTTTCAGAACCTGCTTTTCCAAATATGTTGTTGAAAGCAGCTAAATGTCTAAAGCTTTTTATGTATCAATGTTATAACATAAAAGTTCAATAATGGGGCCACAATTAAAGATTGGTGTGATGAAATCCAATAGCCCAGGGATGGGAATCTACTCATAGAAAAGGACTTGCTTCCAATACCTGACACAACTTGCCCAGGCCTCTGGAATAGATCTTGAGTATAGGCATCTGTTCTTAAACATAGTAGTGACAAAATAATGAAAAATATTGGAATGTCATGTTGCAAGCTCAGCCTTTTCATACTGTACTTGTGTTGCAACAGGAATGAACTAAGGCTTCATTCTGTGGTGTTATCAATGATGACTTTGATCCTGTAACTCCTGAGAAACTGGAAAGGGTCTTCTGTAGTATCAGCCTAGACACCTGTTCTTGACCCGTGCTCTTCCTGGTTGATAAAAGCCTCCAGGGACACTACAAGAACCTGGGTCAGGGCACTGGTAAATGTTATCCCCATCTTTGAAAGAGATGGTGGTACATCAAAAAGTCATTACTTGACCCAGATATATTAGACAATTATTGCTTGTCTCTAACTTACCCTTTGGGGAAAGACTGTAGAAAAAGTGGTTGTGTTGCAACAACAGAGTGCTGGAGGAAACCAATTTCAGCCCTGGGTTCATCAAGGAGATGGTATTGACTGCACTTACTGATGATTTCTGGTGAGATAGGATAGGGGTAGAGCAACCGTCCTGGTCCTGCTTATATCTCAGCAATTTTCAGTACCATTGGAATCCTGCTGAGCCATTCCCAACAATTGTGTGTGTGGGAGAGAGAGAGAGAAAGAGAGAGAGAGAGCGCATTGTATTATGGTGGTTCTTCTTCTGGAAGAGACAGTTTCAGTGGATGGGGGGGGGGGAGGTCACGCCCGAGACCTTTCAATCAGTGTGTGCTGAAGGTCTCGGGCATGACCTCCCCCCCTCCATCCACTGAAACTGTCTCTTCCAGAAGAAGAACCACCATAATACAGTTGAATACTCTCCCCATTCCTATTTAACATCTACATGAAGCTGTTGGGTAAGATCATCCAGTGGCACAGGGTCAGGTTTCATCAGTATGCTACATCTTGACCTCCAGTTGAATAAGTGATGCTGTTGAAGTGCTATCTCATGTCCAGATCTCAGTGAGGTAGAATGGGTTGAGACTCAAATTGGGCAAGATGAAGTGGCTGTGGGTTCAAAGGCCAGCCATTTCCAGTTAGATCCCATTGTTAATAGAACAGGGTTATATTCCCCCAGGAGTGAGCATGTGGTACCTATGGCTAAGAGGGCCTTTGCCCAATTCCATCTAGTGCACCAACTATGACCTTTCCTGGAATGGCAGGCATTACTCATTGTCACTCATGCTTTACTCAACTCTCAGTTGGACTGTTGCAATGCACTCTCCATGGGGCTGCCCTTGAAGAGAACTTGGAAGATGTGGTTGGTCCAGAATGTAGTGGTCAGGTAGTGATGGGTGCACCTTGAAGCACCCGTGTAACACCTTTACTGTGATAGCTGCACAGGTTGTGATTTGGCTTTCAGGTGTTGATTATCACCTTTAAAGCTCTTCATGGTTAGGGGCCTGAGTACATTCAGGACTGCCTGCTTCCGATAACATCTGTCCACCCAATAAGGGCTAGTAGGGTGGGCTGGCTGTTGTTGTTCAGTCATTGTGTCTGACTCTTCATGACCCCATGAGTCCCTAGTTAGAGACTGCCATCCTCAGTGGCCACATAAACATGCCTTTTCAGTTGCTGGCCCCTCCTCTGGAATAGCACCCTACCCAATGAGTGATTGGCCATTTGCTTTCTGGCTTTTAGAAAACTGATAAAGACCTGATTGTTCCATCAAGCCAGGGAGGCTGAATTGTTGTAATTGCCTCTTGGCTGAGAGAAAAGTGTGTGTGTGTGTGTGTGTGTGTATGTGTGTTTAATTACTGTCAATGTTTTTACTCATGACTCCCAGTTCTAGAAATACTTCTAGTGTGTGTGTGTGCATTTTATTAATTGAATTATTTTAACCCCAATTACATATTGGAGATTTTGTGCTGCTCAGAGTTGCAGGCAGACTTTGTGTTGTAGTGTTCTGATGGACATTTCACCACCTGTTCCCTTTTTCCCACAGATCCCGATGTCTTGGGGATATGGGAAAGGGATATGAGGGATATCAGCTATTTCAGTTGCATTCCTCTATTTTCTACAGCCTTCATAAGTTATTCTGTTCAACAGCTTGAGCTTGTAGCACTGATTTAATTTTTTCTTAAAATCCATCCAAGATATTGCAGCATGTTATAAAAGAGTATTTTATCAGCTAATTATGCCTTGCACTTATTCACTGCATTTATATCCTCCCTATCTTTTATAAAGAAATCAGAGAAACTTCATTACATTTCTAATAGTCTTTCATCTAGACTATTTGCTGTGATCAGTACATCTTGGCCTAGTTTAGTAATTGCCTAAATTTATTCCAGAAACTAAATCCTATGAATAATATACTTTATACTCCTGCCTTGTGGTTGGAGCTGTAATAGCATCTGAACTATGCAGAAAAGCACTGACCTGATTTAGCATTTGCAATGTAACACACCAGAAACAATGCTTCCACCATGTGAACTGAGAAGGGATATATAGTACAATGGCTGCGAACATCAAGATTTGGACAGATAGTTTCCTTAGAGCTTGCTACACAAGCCATCCCTTCTGATTTTGGTTTTTAAGGAATCCATTGGTTTAAAAACAATTAAATGCTGCAAAAAAGGCACAGTTTCTTGATAATTTTATTTATAACCATGCAAATGGATTGCTCAGGGGCTACAAAAGTACTGTTAGAAAATAAAAATGGTAGATGAATGGAACAAAGATTAGAAGTGTGCTTACCTGCCCAGGCCGAAAGGAGAGGAAAAAAAGAGTAATCTGGGAGGTTTTAGAAAATATTTTGGCTAGACAGAGTGGTGGGAGCAAACTCACCAGTTTGGTTACTGGCCATATCCATCACAACAGCCCTTTTTTGAATCAAAAAGCTATATCTCTTCTGGAATTTGCTGAGCTTTGCTATTGCAGATGAGATTGGTAGTAAGTTATACAGCCAAAAGCATACATACACACAAGCACACTATATACTCTAATGGGATAAGCAACATTATTCACAACTTAGAAGACAAACAATGTGATTTAAATTAAAGACAGAAGCTAATGAAAATCTAATTAAATCAAGTTTATGCCAATAACATTCACGACACCTCTCTATACCTTTCTATCCTTAAAAAAAAAGTTTCCATCACATCCATATACCTTCTTTTGTTCTTTAAACTACTCACTTCTATCTTTTAAAAGAGTTCATCAACTCCTTCCAATCACAACTTGTTCAGTCTTTCTCTGGAAAAGTTCACTCGGCTTTGATAGTTGTGCATTCAATTAATATTCATTCTCAACCCACATTAATATACTTCATCTGTGCATTGGTCACTCACAGATCAATCCACATTCATTTAGCACCCTCTCATTCTTGACCCAATTTCTTATTTTACCACATGTAGTTCTTAAATATCCCATTCCCACTGTATTCCATTCATTCTCATCCTGACATATTCAGTTCTCATTTTCTTGTAACAAAGTAGGCAGAAAGCAGAACTGCCTTGATTTTTGAGGCATTAATTTTCAGATATATACTGCTCTTTGAATAATTCATTATATCTAATATTTGCCGTAAATCATTTGGATCTCAAACCACAACATGCTATTGCAGTCATTCAAAGGTATATACAGTATACCTATAGTACATGCAGCATTCTTTGCTAATGACAAGGACACAATACTGCTCAGTTCCAGTACATTTTGATCAGACTTGCACAGGTACACTAAAGACTAGTGTTATCCAAGCACATTCAAATTCGCAGTTAGCTAGGATCTGTAACTGAGAGTGCATCTTGCACATCAGCAGCCTACCAACTAGATGGTACCTAGAGTATACTGATATACTCAAAAGCCAAAAACATATAATAAATCTAACCTCAGTTGGAGAAATATAACCACTGACAATACAGAGATGTTGCATAAGGCTTTTAATCCAATGCTGCGCTAGTTATCACAATGCTCATTGCATGGACTATTTTGGAGTGAGGATTCTGTGTTCAAAATACTTAAAACATCTACTGCAAATACTTCATATCAGGCATTGCACTGCTTATCTAACACCAATGTTTATCATATTTTTAGTTCAATCAATAGTGTGCTAAGCTCCTAACTAACCACTACCTGTCATCCTAGGAATAATACAAGGAAGGGATGGCATGACCAAGACTGCAGTAACAAAAGACAAGCTGTGAGAAAGCTACAGAGGAGAGTTAGAGAGGAAAGGACAGATTCTTTGATTTGGTTACTGATCCAATTCCTATCTCAGTACAAGGAATTATTAAAGACTAAGAAGTTATCCTACTATAGGGATCAATGGAGGGAGCTTGGACTCAGCTTAATTTAAAAAAAAAGTGAGAAGAAATTTTGGGAATTGGTGGCTAATGGAATTTCCACACACAGCCCCATGCCCCATGCTACAGAATTGGACCCAATATTTTCCCTCTATTTACAGCTGCCCATATGTAGAGCCAATAACAGTCTATTGAACTAACATACTACCAGCATGGCCAGCTGTCTTAAAATGTTAGTTTAAGCAGCTGATTTCAACCCTGGCCCTTTGAAAAGCCCCTGGAGAAGATACAATTCCTGTTATTTTATTGTACTTTATTGCACACTATATGGGATGGCCTGTGGTTACAACAATAAACTTATTTACTTATGCTGCTTATTATTCAGATTAAGCTATCGATGTATTAGGTCCCTCTGAACATGAGCAATCATCTTTTTGATCTGAAGCAGTATCGACACAGGCGTAAGCATGGAGGAGGATTCTCTCTTCCTTAAAATGTCTATAAAGTTTTGATTTATAACTGAATCAAAGGTCAAGGCAAGTGAAGCCATTACTGTTTGTCTTACCCACTCTAGGGAACTGAACTGTGTCCACAGGGCAGAGTAGTTAAAAGGAGATATACGGAGGAAGAATGTTCCAAATATCTGTTTTTCTCATCTGACATTTTTCGACAGATTTTCACAAAGGAATGTGTGATACCCTTCCTCCAAGAGCAGAATGGAGTTCTCTTCATTAAGCAATGTATAGTTGAAAGTATAAGTTAAAAGGAGGAGTGACATAACTTTCTTTCTTTCTTTCTTTCTTTCTTTCTTTCTTTCTTTCTTTCTTTCTTTCTTTCTTTCTTTCTTTCTTTCTTTCTTTCTCTGCTTTAACTTTCAGGCATAGAGTTTTCTAATGCATTGTCACTATTTTGTCACTGGGAGCTACAACCTTGCAGATGCGGAAATCTAATGTCCACGGTAGGCCTTATTCATGCAGTTTGGACATTCCTTACGGTCATGCTCAGTGGCCTGGCAATCCCAAAAGGCATGTGTTTGTTTTATTATACTTATCGCAAACTTGCACATGGTGAAGTTACACTGTCAAACTTTGATTTACAACAAGCTAACAGGCATATTTTTTGCTGAAGCTCTGATTTTGCAGAAACTGACAATGACTTTTTTCCTAGATATTGGGAGGGCTCTTGCGGAACAAAGATAGCCTTTAGCTAACTTCAGGGAGGGAGACAAGGAAGGAAGGGGGAAAAGTTGCTGAGCAAAATCAAACAAAACCAGACTTGCCCACAGACTTGGTGAATGGACTTTTCAAGGCTCTGGGTAAAACGGTTGCTAACTGAAGAACATTCTTGAAATCAGGGAACTGCTGATCAAGTTAGCTTTCCCTCCAAAAGGAATAATCCAATGAATTGTCAACCCATCTCAACATTTAGAAAAGAAATTAAAAACAAACCCAAAATCAAATCAAAACAAAACAGCCAAGACATTTGGTGGGATGTGGTGGGTGGAGGGGTGGGGGGGTTGAATGTAGGTGAAATCTTAAATCACGACATGAGTTATGTGTGGCATTTGAATATGTCCCTAACCCAATTATTTTTGTCATAGTAGTAGCAGCAGCAGCAGCAGCAGCACATCATTGCAACTAGTATGCATTGAATGCCCTGGGGTGGGTGGGCATGCACTATACTGGTACAGCTGCTGGTAATCCTTATTCCAAGCACTTGTCTGCTAGAATAGCAAATCTTCAGATTTAATACTGTAATTGGTGGACTGTTAGAAAGAATTTTCCTTCCTTCCTTCCTTCCTTCCTTCCTTCCTTCCTTCCTTCCTTCCTTCCTTCCTTCCTGGTATTAGTCTCTACATATAACAGTACCCTCACATTATATAAGCTGGATTGTCTGTATTTACAGAGGTGATGGAATGAGAATCAAATTGCATATTACTTTGAAAACATAGCTGGCAGCTACATGTTTTTCTTCTTTTTACTTTCTATGGAAGAATGTATTCCAGTTGCTCAAGGCTGTTAATCTAGAAGCATAATTATGTCTACCTCCTCACAGACCTTGCCCATCAACATGACAAGGTCAAAGGTGGACAACCCACAGGACATTCACCATTGCCTCACACATTCTTTGAGAAGGCTTTAGTGCCACTAATAAAGATAGCCCTTGGATCCGTGTTACATTTTGGTGGAAAGTTGCTTTTTTAAAATAGTGTAAGATTACTATATGCTACAGTTTATTTCCTGTATTTTCCCAAAGCCTTGTTTCTCTTCATGATTTGAAAATATCAGAACACCTTTTTAAGAACAAAGCCTATTTGTAGCCCCTAGAAAATATTTAGCATAGGACTTTACTAAATTCCTGTATAAGAAGCAGGCCAGTCCTGAGAAGTCTATTATTGTTATTATTATTATAATTAATCTGAGGACATTCACTTTGCCTATTATTGAGCTGAAAAATGATCATGCAATGTAGTTGTGGTTTTGCTTTATCATTTATTGTAACATGTAGAAGGGGAGTAAGTTCTACAGCCTGCATAGTTAATTGTCTTTTCACATATTAAGTTAATCAGATGAAAACAGCACCATAGTCAAGGCAAAACTATCCATTTTTAATTTCTCTGAGTTTCCAGCCTTACAGTCAGTAGTTCTCTTTCTGCACCAGCTTGATATCTTTCTCTCTCTCTCTCTCCCCTATTTATTTATCTGTCTAGGGAAAAAAAATGTGAATTTTGTGATACACATTCCGCCTAACACATGCATTTTGTCTAATAAATAGAGTTTTCCCTAAATATAAATTATATTGTATGCTAATTTCACTAGTATAGGCATCACTAGGTTTGTGTGTAGAACTGCAAATGCAAACAGCTTGAGTAGCTCCTCCCGTCTCTGTCATGTCTGTCATGTCAGAAGACATCACTTGAAGAAGTGTATTTCATCTCTCCAGCACCGTTGGCTGCAGTTTCACTCCATCAGGGTTCAAAGCATGAAGTCTACCCATTGCAGAGACTTGTGCTGTACTTGTAGAGACTGTCTCTCCAGTGATGTCACCAATGCAACTTGCAGAGGGGAGAAGTTCCCTACCGTTCATGCATTCTATGTACATAAGCATTGATTGAACAGGGCTTTTGTATGAATTTATTTGTAATATGCACACTTTTTACTGAAAAATGTCACAAAATTTGGAGAAGTGTGAACTTCAAAATAGAAGTTAATTTTAGCTCATAACTGAGAAATTAAATAATTTGTTAAAATGCAAATTATTTGGCTGACATTTGGTTGACAAAGTAATGACATTTCCCCTGGTCTTTACTCTGTACCCAGTTTTTGACATTTTGTAATATAACTGATGCTCACTTGCCACAAATACAATTAAATTAAATTTCAGCATATTTGAATTTCATGCTTAACTGTTTCCTGCTGAACTCAGAAAAATATCTTGACTGAACAAAGGCTAATGGTGTCCCTGCTTAGAACTACAGCTTTAAAGTGCTTCATTGTTTGGCTTGATCACCTCCAATGCCTCCTTCTTGTATCATGAAACAATATTGATCAACCCCTAAAAATGATGGAATTGGGATATTCTTTAATTTTAGAGAGAAGAAATAAAATTGTACAGAATTTTGCTGTGATCCATGTAAGAATATAATTAAGAATGGAAATGTTTAAGTAAAAATGTGCAGACCAGAATTAACTAATAAATTTTAGTTTCAGATCTTCAGATCTTAAAATATTGAACAATGTGGGGGAAAAGATAAATAGAACCAATTTACTTTCAATTTCTACACATGCATCCACTTTAATTAAATATCAATCCCAAAATTAAATGGAAGGTCTGAACTCTTATAAGTTTTCACAACCACATCAGCAAATCATTCTTATTTACTCTCCATGCTAATAAAACGGGAGCATGACACTTCTGAAAACAAAATTGCAAAATACAGAAAATTTGGTTTGACATTTTTTGTTCCCCAGAGGAGGGACTGCTGCTAACAAAAGTATCTCTTACAAAGGCTCAATTGCTTAAGACACAAAATATTAAGACAGAAAACACTTTAGGACAGAGCCATGTCACCAGCTGTTACTCATTCCTAATGAAATTGTTAAGTAATAGTTTTTATAAGTAGGTCAGTGAAACTTTTGAATCTCAGAAAGTGTTTCATTTGTGGGGGTTTTCCCCCCTTTGTGATACAGAATTAAATTAAAACAGGGTAATTAAATAAATAAATTACTGGGAATGTCTAGAATCTCTCTCTCTCTCTCTATTTCTCTCTCTCTAATTTAGACAACCACCCAGCTCCATAAGACTCTGGGCACTGTATACCATTAAAATCAATAGAAACTAAAATAATAAGAAAAAACATTGTACATCTTGGAAGGAAACTTTCAAACTAACAAAAAATCCTAAAAGAGGCCACCATCCCTAACCTAAGGCCTGGGGAAAGGCTAATTTTCAGTCTTTTTAAAAACGCTCATGGTAGGGGCAACACAGATCCCTGAGGGGATGCTGCTCCAGAGGGTAGGCACCATGACAGAGAGTGTCCACTGTAAGATGTAAGTTATACGCCTTACAATGATAGTACTTACAAAGAAATATGAAAAGAGACTGCATGGCAATATATGGACTCATAACATTTGAAAGTTCAACCTTGAGAGAGTCTCTAGATGATTTATTAATATTTTGAAGTATACCTTGCCTGCATATAAATAGGATATAGTATACAGTAGTTTCTTGTGAACTTTCCTTTACTAGAGAAGAAAATAGTGACTGTAACTGTAATCAGTTAAAATTCACAGATCATTTAAGCTTTAACTTTAAGATGTTTGGGAATAGTTGCCACATTAGCATTCATCCATCCATCCATCCATCCATCCATCCATCCATCCATCCATCCAAACAGTTTGTATATTGATGAATAAAAAGACCAATAGTAGTGAGTTTTAAAACATACATGGCTCTGAACTTAAATAGCTTTTTTTTTAAAAAAAAAATTGTTATAATAAATTATTAATACAAAAGCAGCACACCATTAAAAGATACCAAATATATACCTGCAATACAAACGAGCATATAAAAACAGTGTTTAAAATGTTTAGCCCTCCTTTTATAAAGATATATCAGATAGATAGATGAGGTAGATAGGCAGGCAGGCAGGCAGACAGACAGACAGATAAATGATAGATAGATAGACCTATATATTTAACTAATCCTACCTTAAAACATATTTCCATTGGTTTCTCTCTCCTCTCCAATGCTGTCAAAACTGATTAAATATTAAGTACTGATATTTTTAAAGACATGTCATCCCTGCCTCTCAAAAAGAAAAGGTGCAAACCCTTAGAACCCTTTGTAGACCTTTATTTTCACCATTTTTGCCTTCCTAGATATAAACACACACCAACCTTGTTCCCATTGTCATACCTTGGCTGCTGTTGATTCCCTCCCCCCCCCCCCCCCCCCGTTTCCTAGCCGTATAAGAGCTATAGATGTGAAGGGAATCTCTGCCATAAGCAGATAAGAAGGTGGGAGTAGGAGTAATTTCGGGAAAAAAAAGTTAACTGAATTGGTTATGGGATTCAGTGCTTAGCCAGCTGCCAGTGACACCATTGGAAGAGAAATCACATCCGAAAGAACTTGGAGCTGGATTCAAAGCTAATCACAACATAGTCCAACTCTTTTTAAAACTGTTACTTTACACAAGTTTAATTGAAAATTGATCTGGTAATGGTATGCTTTTCTAAAAATGTACTTTACATGAGTCTTTGAAGGCTATTGAGTTAAAGCATGGCAATGCCTTTAAACATCTTGTATAAGTGTAAGATGTCACAATGAGAGAATATTAATTTTATTTACCTGCAAATGTTCAGCGATTAGTACAATTCAAAGTGAATGTGTTCAGCTAAGTTATTTTCAGTCTATTTTAAATGCTGTTTGATTCAAGCATGTTCTGACCTGTGAATGAATCTATTTCCAGCTATCTCGTCATAGAAGGAATCATTCCCAACATAATATACCACATCCTGACTGCATTGGCCCATTGGAACAAATGGTAAGCAGTAGTATTATGCATTTACAATGTATTATGAGTTTTATACTTTAGATTTTCTTAATAAAAACAAAACACATGCTTGAAAGAGGAATACCTATGGCTCCAGATGCCTTATTACCTTACAGGATAAAAAGGGAATAAAAATCTCAGCAAGGTTGGCGAATGATACACAGTTTCAATTACCCATTCAATTAAGAGAACTACAAATGACATTTCAGCATTCCTAGCAAATATTTATCACTGGGTGATATTGCTTTTCCAAAAGTGAGTGGTTTGTTTTAGCAGATTAAAGATAATTAGCCAAGATGCTAGATGTACACTTCTCTTTTAAAGAATTTTCCAATCAGCAAGGGTCTAGATGGGGAACAACAGGCTTCAACTGAACCCTGGCAAGACTGAGTAGCATTGGGTTTTGAGCCCCTCTGGTTCTAGGACTTTACCATCTTTGGTGCCGGATGGGGTCGCACTGCTCCAAACAGACTCCATGCACAATCTGGGGTCCTCCTGGACTCACGACTCCTGCTTAATGAGCAGGTGGCAGTTGTGGCTAGGAGCGCCTTTGCACAATTTCGTATCGTGCCCCAGTTGCGCCCATTCCTAGCTTTGTGAGATGGATGGCTATATAAATTAGACTAAATAAATAAATGGGGGACGCGGTGGCGCAGCAGCTTAATGACGCTGAAAGTTGCCGGCCAGAAATGGCTGACGCTTCGGTGGTTCGAGTCCAGCCTTCGCGTTAACAGGGTGAGCTCCTGTTTCCTCCCCAGCTCCTGTCAACCCAACAGGTCGAAAACTCACGTGAGTAGATAAATGGGGACTCTCACTCCGGTGGGAGGAAAAATGCTGGCAGCGCCTTGCACAGAGAGACGGGACCAGTTGCCGGTAAGCGCAAAACCGCGCTCGCCCGAAAAGGGCGCGAAGCAACGGAAACCCCGCCTCCTGCGCTCGCCAGCTGGGCTCTGCTCTAGGAAGGAGGCTCTGGCAAACCACTTCTGAAAAACAATTGCTTTGAAAACTGCAAGGATTCGTCCAGGCAGTCACTGCAGGGTCAGTAATGACTGAGCGCAGACAAAATAAATAAATAAATAAATAATATTATAAATGGAGGCATGGATTGGCCTTGGTGTTATCCTTGCTACTTGAGCTACTTGAGTTCTTCAGGTATACAGATAAATCTCAGATTGATAAGTAGTTGATAATTTTTTTTTTTTTTAATAGAAACCAATTTTGGAAGATGGCTTCAATTTTAACTGATAAAATTTGGGGGGACGAAGGAGGAATTGAATCCTCTTTGCTGTTGCCCTACATGCGTTTAATGACTTTGTAACCAATATTAAGTGGAAATCTAGGCTGTTTTTTGTGGTTATTGCAACCAAGAGTCCAAAAGGCAGAATAGTTAGTTAATGTACATCTTGAATTAAGAATTTTTTCCAAGACAGTTCTTACATTCCTGGGGTACATTCTAGTTGCAACTAAGACAAATCAAAGTAACAGTTTCATTATGTAAGTACAAGGAAAATGATCAGTTGGTGGAATGGTCAGTGTAAGGCAGGTATGAAGCAGACCAAGTAAGCAGGTTGTAATATTGCTGAGGTTAATAATAAGACAGACTCAGTTTTAAAATCAAGTGTCTTTCTAGCCCAATGGCCACACAAATACATAGGCTTATCTCTGACAATAACTTCTTCAGATATTCCTCCAAATGTGTTTTGCAATTAGCAAATACCATACAAGGAGATTTATTTATTTATCAAACTTGTATGCTGCCAAACTCCCAATTTATGGATGTATACTTGTCTTTCATTACAAAAGAAGAAGGTTGCACACTGGCACCTATAATCATTCCCAACCATGCATTTTATTGCCAGATTTGTATACTTAAAAGTATAGAAATGGTCATGATCTTCCAATATGTCTGTGTCTGAGAAAAATGTGTTGCATGTGCAACCTTCTCATATGAATGTTGCCTGATCCCAGCAGGTACAATGAAGTCATTAGGTCATTTGTCCTACCTACATAGTTCCTTCATCCAGATCTTACCAGAAGAGGGTACAGCCATATTCAGTTATAGTAGAATGCAAGGAAGGGAGATGAAAATCATAGAATCATAATATTCAAAGGGATCTTGGAAGTTTACTAGCCCAGCCCTTGCCCAGTCCTTATACTATCCAGATATATTTTCAACTTTACTTGAAAACCTCCAGTTATTGAACACCCACAATTCCAGGAGGCAGGCTGTTCCACTGTTAAATTGTTCTAACCATCAGGAAATTTGTCCTTATTTCAAGTTTGTATCTCTGTCTGTAAAGTGTCCACCCATTAGTTCTTGTCCCTTGCAAGCTATGGAGAATTAATCCACATACGTACATCATTTCCACACTTGTAGTGAATCTGCAATTATTTTCAGATGAATGAGGTTACAGTCTCCATGGAATTAGTAACCCTATATAATTAGAGTTCCCAGTCACCCAGAGAATTATAACCATGCTCAACTGAATAAGGTCTTACCCTCACTGCCAACTTTCCCCATTAATACAAGGAAGTCAGGGTAAAAGGATGGAGTATAGCATAAATTTGCACCTCCCTTCTGTATGTTCTATTACCTATAAAGTGAAATCAGATCATGGGTAAATATCTCATTGCATTAATGCATTAATTTGGTCAAGGAAATAATTATCCACTGGTCTAATTAACTATCCATGAGTTCTAGATTACATTCTTGAAATAAATCAACAACTCACTATTATTTCTAGAGATATTTTCACACCCATTTTATAATTTTTCTTGCCATTACTTAAAGCATATGTACAGTAGATGCACATAGATATACCACAGTACATATAAAGAAATAAACATATGCTAGTTAATCCTTTGAATAAATTGAGAAACTAAATTGGGTCCTTGAACCTTCTGCCTTGTTTCTCTATTCATTTCTGTTCAGGGCTACTCCTTCCTCAACTTTTCCTTAACTGGAAAGGTGCAGAAAGGGCAGAACTGAAAAAACAAACCAATGATGGATATTTATTGAGGCAGAAGAGATAGCAAGTGCTGTAAGGCCATTTCATGTTCAGTAATCTCATGTCATCCATCTGTGAAATGGCTGAAAAGATAACTTGAATTATCTTGGAGGGACTGTGATGAAACTATTTTAACAGATGGTTCCCAGCACAGCAGACATACGTCTAATGTGGTCAGGTTCAGATGTAGTAATCTTAATTTCTGAACTGTGCATTTATGCCTTGAGACCAAAGGAAAAGATAAGATGAAGGCAAGATAAAGTCCTAATGCCTACTTTTTACCACTATTAAGTTTGCATCAATACAATATTGCAATTTCTAGTTATTTCCAGCTTCTGTTGGATAAACTGACATCTCCAATCTGGTGCCTTCCAAATCTGTTGGGTTACAATTCCCATGATGTTTATCCATCTTGGCCAAGGGCCATTCTTACTAAGTTTGATGGGAATTTTAGTCCAAACATCTGGAGCTCACTGGGTTGGAGAAATCTAGAATAAATTACATAGGCTAGGAAATAACAAATAAATCTGAGGCTTGGATGGTAAATAGAAGCTTTCTCCAACTCAAATTTTAGCCAGAGGAAAATAATTTCCTTGTTCATATCCTGAAATGCACAGTGTAAATATATAAGGTAAAGTTGAATAAGCCAGATGCCTACTATAATCTTGGTGCTACAGGGTGGGGAAAATATGAGTTAATTTATAGGAACTTAATAAAAAAAAAAAAAAGTAATCCCAGTATGGAACAATACAGAACTAGAAACATGGGTGATACATGTTTTTTCTTCTGAAACAAGGACCCTGAGAAGTTTGAATAGTATAAACAGACCTAGGCATTAGTACCTTGAACAAGGGTTTTAAAATTTTCAGGGGCTCATGAAGAATATGCATTATGTAGCATATGTGTTGCCCAACATGTTTCAAAATCTCAGCTGTTCGTATGCTTTTGTGTTTATATTTAAAGACTTGCTAATAAAAACAAACAATATTATCTATGAATCTTTTATAGCCCCTTGCTTGAATATTTTAATTAAAAGTGTCTATTAAGCTAAGAAACATATTTTATTCTTAGAGATAGTCTTATGTTAAGTTGTGCAGCAGTTGAGCTCAGTCATTGTAGGACCTGAATCAAGCTCTGAGCACAGTGAGATATGAATTCTACTATTATACTGTAGACAATTTGTTATACTTTGACCTGCTTTGGTCAGATCTCTCCTCAGCTACTGTTTCCAGTCCTAGGCACCACATTTTAAGAAAGATTCAGAGAGATTGAGACAGGATCAGAGAAGGGTAAGGAGGGTGATTAGAGGACTAGAAATCAAGTTTTAGGAAGAGAAATCCAAGAAGCTACGCAATATGATATCACTCTTGAAATACCTGAGAAGATGTTGCATAAATAAGGTCTTCAACTGTTCTTTCTTGTTCTGGACTCAGAGTAATGGATTTAAGTTAGAGGAAGATAGGTTTCCTCTGACACTTAAGAAAAAAAATCCTAACAGTAAGAGTAGTTTGACAATGGAACCAATTGTCCAGACAGATAGTGCAGTTCCCATCCATTGAATGTGTTCAGGTGGAAGCTAAACAGCCATCTATTTGAGATGCTTTAATTTAAATTCCTGTATGGGACAGCTGGTTGGAGTCAGTGCCAATTCTGGGATCCCATAATTCTAATTTTTCTTTGTCTTCTCTGTGAGAGCCACATGTAAGTTGCACTACATCAAGGGTGCATCACTTTCTTCCATGAAGGTTTGCGTGTGTCCTTTGTGTAGACATAAGTAGTGGGCCCAGAACAAACACGAAATTTGATTTGATTTGATTTGATTTATATTTAATTTATATTTATTAAGTCAGTACATTACTATCCAAACATGAGTTCATTTTTAGAGTTACTATATTTTAGCTTTCATAAATAAATAAATAAATAAATAAATAAATAAATAAATAAATAGGGACACTGGAGAAATGGCTTCTTTATCTAAATTGTTGCATAGAGAATAGTGTGAGAAATGTACTTATTTGTTTATGCATTTATACCTCACATTCCCTCTGAGAGCTCAAGATGGCATTCAGGGGGTTTTCCCTTCACCATATGAGGTAGGTTGGCTTAAGTGAAACTGAAAGATTGGCCCAAAGATCCCTAGTAAACTCTGTACCCAAGTGGCAACTTGAACTGGGGCTCCCAGCTGCAAGTCCAGCATATTCATTTCCCATCTAGAACTGCCACTAACACTATGCATGCACACTCATGCATCCCAAGCACACTGTCACGGGCAGTCATATCTCCCACGGTGCATCCTGCCCCTTTGCTGCCCACTCCTTGCAGCATATTAACAATCCCAACAACAGCCACAGATGAAAAAAGAGTCTAGTTCCTGAGCTAGGGGGTGGAAAAGGCCGCATCCTAGTTTAGGAAGGCAGGGAAAATGGAGTGGGGGGAGTGGGAAGGCTGGATCATGGGCTAGGGATAGAGACTGGGGAAGGAATAGAGAACTGGGTTGGCACAGACAAAAGATTGACCCAACAGGGTGAGGGGGAAAGGGAGAGAAAAAAGGAAGGAAAATGGAGAGCAACAGAAAAGAAGGAAGAAGCATAGTGTCAAGTAAGTGAGAGGAAGAAAGCAGGTGGGGGGTGGGCATGGAATGAATGAAGGGGGTTGTAGGGGTCAAGACTGCTCAGAAGTCACTCTAGTGCAGTGGTTCTTAAACTGTGTGACTCAGTTTTGAATAATGTCATTAGCCCCCCTCCCCCCACCCACCGAAAAAACCACAGTCTGCTTTCTTACACTAGCATCTGGGCAGTGGCAGTCCCAGGCTAGATCCTCAACTCACAGATGTTAGCTTGTGAGGTAGTCCAGAAAAAAAGCACAACCAAGAGTACTAGCTCCATCTTTATTGTAAGGTTACATAAACAGAATCTTGCAAGACTAAAAGTATTTCTCCCCTCCTTTCCTTTTACTCTCCAGAAAACTAGGGAGGGTCCCTTCTGAAATGTTTCCCATGCCATCTCCCCTTCTGTGGGCTGAGACATCTTTTACATACCAGTTGTCCTGTCTGCGGTGCTCCCTCCCATCTCCCAAGGTCATTCCCACGTGCCATTACATAAGCAAGCCATTACAAATTGTTTCATGACCCCCAGGATATGCCCAAATTACCCCCAGCTTAAGAACCACTGCTCTAATTTCAGTGGTGGGCTGCTAAATGTTTAGGAACTGGCTCTGCCAGCACTATCATCACCCCCATGCTGAGCTCCTGGCCACAGAATAATGATTGGCACACTGGGCAGGGAGGCCCACCTCTGCTGTCAACTGGCTCACAAACATTCCAGAAAGTTTAACCATCAGATCTTGTAAGCTGGTGAGACCCAGCTCCAGCACACCACTGTCTAATCTTTTAAGACATAAATGTGCAGTTTTTAAAATCTTTTAAAATCCCCAGCTGGATGGAGAGTTCATGATCCAAACACCAACCTTGCCAGGGAAGTAACAGATATATGGTAACCCTTATTTCCTCCATCTTGATCCATTAAAAATTGTGGGGTCTTATCTTATCCCTTACTTTTGGGGTTGTACTTGGCCCAGGCCTGCAAGTTGTACTCCTTGCAATGGCTGCTAAATAATTTCTGGCTGGAGGCCTACCCATAGGGTTCAAGATCATCCTTCACAGTGAATTACCCCACCCATCTGTTGGCTTCCAGGAGTATTATGGAACCCCTGCTCCTTCATTTCTTATCCCAGAGAAAGGCTATTGCTTTCTTCCATTTATTTATTTATTTATTTATTTATTTATTTATTTATTTATTTATTTATCACATTTATATAGCCACCCATCTCACACAAAGTGACTCTGGGCAGTGTAAAACAATCTTTGCTGCTGATCGTTTGCTATGGCCCCACTCTGGCAATGGCTGGTTTTGTGGGTGAAGGAAACAGCTTGGCCAGAGAGGGCACCACTCCCAGACATGGATCCTGACCAAAGGGGAGTCTAGCTTTGGTGTCACCCAGCAGCAGAGAACCAAACAGCGAGCCTCGCATAACTTCCCTATGGGTCAGGTTGTCCATACTTGGAAATAACAGGTTACTCGTCTTTTTACATCTGAGTTAGGGATTATGAAGCCAGCTTGACAAAAGAAAGCCACATCATCTGCAATAGCTTGGTGACTTCTTATATCTCTGAAACTTTAGAAGCCAGAACATTTACTGGAATGCCCAGGGCTAGCTTCAGGAATGAAGAGACCCACTTAGAATGATACCATACAGTGCTGTCATTGGGCATTTCCATCTATTGACAATTTTAACAAATGCTGGAAATGAGAAAATGTACAAATTGGACACTGATCAGATCTCTGGCCTATATCAGCTAATATTCAATGGGGGAAACATACCAGAAAACATAAGCACAGCAGCCCTTGCCCCACTTGTAGCCCCAAGCAAGAGGTCTTGAGAAGAATACTGCCTACAATACAGTTGAATATCTGTCTATTACAACTAGTGGACATTGGTAGCTCCATCCTCCATTACTTGATCTGATTGCCTTTTAAAGCCATCCTCACTTCATCAGCAATGAAGTGAGATTTTAAAAAAGATTTTAAAAAGAGTGGAAAACATTTCCTTTCTCCACGCATACTTTTATACAGTTCTGTATTTTCTGTTGTTATAAAAGCACTAACATTTCTATGTAGGGTTTCTCTTCCTTTCTGAATTTCAACAACCAGTACTGTTGCACCAAATATTTCTGTAAGGCATTACAATATTAGCAAATTAATTTTATTTATTTTTTTTTAATGATCTTCATCAAATTTTAATTTCACAGCAGCTTCACTCTATGTCAACCTGTTCATGAGGCTAACTACAGTAATTCAAACATTTCTATCCCGGTCAGCCATTACCAATTGCAACTTCATCAATTTATCAGTAACTATCTTTCTTCACACATACATTTCTATTTGTTGAGATTAAAGTCCATTCCCCCTTTGGTGCAATATGTTATTCATTTTGTTTTAAATGGTCTGGAGCATTATGCGAGATTGAAATGAATACATTTAAAAAGTGCAATTATATGATCAAAACCGCGCTCGCCCGAAAAAAAGGGCGCAAAGCAACGGAAGCCCCGCCTCCTGCGCTCGCAAGCTGGGCTCTGCTCTAGGAAGGAGGCTCTGGCAAACCACTTCCGAAACAATTGCCTTGAAAACTGCACAGGATTTGTCCAGGCAAGGACTCGTCCAGGCAGGCACTGCAGGGTCAGTAATGACTGAGCGCAGACAAAAAAAAAAAAAAAGTAGTAGTAGTAGTATAGCACTATATTTCTCAAACATGGTTTCTTCCTTATCTCCTGCTCTATCTACAGTGAAAGCATTTTCTCCATCTTCTATGGCTGGATTTCTAATGCACGTAGTTATCATGGCAGATAAAGAGGTAGAATGTATCACAGGACAACTAATTTTATTAGCATTCTTCATTATGTTGTACAGGATAGATTTGATCATCTTAAACGCTCTTTCTAGGTTTGAGGCTCCTTCACCAGCTTCAGTGCAAAATAAGATGTTCACCTTGGTTTCAAGTGTTAGAGAAGTCCTTTTTCTTTTCAGTTTGGGGAAGATGGTTGGACAAGATGCAGATGACCATGTGGCTCCATAGTAATAGTAGGGGTTACTACAGATACAGGATTCGTCCAGGCAGTCACTGCAGGGTCAGGAATGACTGAGCGCAGACAAAAAAAAAAAACTTTTGGGAAATTTTAAACTGATGGATTCTAATTGCCCACCGTGGGAGGCCTACCAGGAAGCAAGCAGAAAGATGTTGATGCTGATAGTGAATTTTTATTGGCAACCTGTGTATAATTTCAGGGGTCTTTATTTTTCTAGATACCTCAGATGACAAGGTTGAGCTGTGGATGAGAAAATTTCTAGAATTCAGTTACATTTTTAAACATACATTAAAAAAAAATGAGACCCTAATATCTGGCATTATACCATCAGAAATACAGTGGAATAAAAAATGAAATTATGGTTTATGGATTGGATGATTAGTTAAAATAATAGGTTATACAAAATAGGTATGTTAAGATGTCATTTTAGAGTAAGAGGTCACTATATGATTTATCTATATCTGCTGTATAAGAAGTCAGAAGTCACTCTTTCTGTAGTTTTGCTTTCTTTCCTTTTCATCACTTTTGTATTCTTTATTTCTAACTCTCTTGTTCTCTATTTTTCTCTTTGATTATTAGTTTTTGTTTGCTTTTATCCTTATGCTTGTTATAACTTAATAAAGTTCTTATAAAAAAATACAGTGGAATAAATAAACATTGTGCATGTTCTTTATTGCAGATAATCAAAGAAGGTTATCTTCTAAAAGCTAAAATTGCAGATGAAGGCAAGAAGCTAAGGTAGGTGATATTAAATAATTCCAATATTAACAGAAGTGCAAAGTGATATGTTATTTGGCTGGAGATTCAGAGAAAAAGCAGTCATCAAGTTTGGTCTGCAAATCAAGTTAATTTTTTCCCAGTCATTTTCTTCAAAAGTTCATAGAGCTGTAAATCATGCCCCCACCTCCTCCAAAGACCTCCAGACATCAGATCTTCCATAATTTCATTATCAAATTGCAATTTTTAATGTGAAAGAATGGGGGGGGGGGGCGGGATTGTGGTAAATTGAATATAGAAAGCACACACACACACACATAAGACTATTCTTAATCCACAATTTCTGTATGTTTCTGTATGTTGCTAAATTGACTCCATTAGGAAGAAGAAACAAGAACTTTAACTGTTTCTGTGGAAGATGCAACTTTGTTCCTTATTTTGAATCTTGCTCAGCAGTCTTAGATTTTAATTTTATCTGGCATGACTCCATATAAAAAGTTGGAAGGGTAAGCCAGCAACAATGTCCCTAAAAAGCAGAAATGGAGAACATTTTGGAGATCTTGTGGTGTTATAAAAGGTGCTGTATTAGGAAGAGAGAAGTCATCTGCACACCATTTCTATTCTCCACTTGAGGCAGAGAACTTAAAATGGTCAGTGATGTACTCGATTATCTCTGTCTCTGGATCCTAATTTGAGGAGAGGAGAAACGGTTGCTTATCAAACCAGAGCTGGAAATATCTTTAATTAGTAATATTCGAATATGGAAAATACATCAGGGGATTTGGGGGCTAGAGTAGTAGGTATCTGAGCAACTGAAGCTCAGTAATTATATGTCTGGGTTCCCATAGCTGAATTTCCTGATAGTGATTTTGACATCCATAGTCAATTCAGATGCTCCTTGTCTGAGGAAATACAGTCTCATGGATGTATCAACTCAGTTTTAACCAGAGAGTGAAACCTTGCTCTTTTTCAAAGGGTTACATGCTGATATGGAACATTATGTGAAAGCCTTTCGAGTCAACTGTTGAGGAGTAAGTTAAATAGTCTTGTGAGAAGACTGTACCCCTATAGGATGTGATAATTACAGTCACCAAACAGATGGGCCTTCCCACATATCTCAGTTGCTTTTGGATTAACCTAATAAAAGTGTTGTCCCAATATGGATTTTTCAGTTATGAAGGATGCTGATCTTGTTGTAATATTTCAAAGGGCTGTTACCATATTTATGTATTTAGGTACAGTGGTACCTCAGTTCACGAACGCTTCTGTTCACGAACAATTCGGTTCACGAACAGCTCCGGCCGCAAAAATTTGCCTCCGTTCGCGAATGCTGGATCGGGTTATGAACAGGGTCCACGGCCATTTTCCCTCCTGTGACACCTGGTCGTGGCTTCCTGTAGGTGAGATCGTGGTGGCAAACAGACATCCTGTGAAGCTTTTTGGTCTGCTTGTTAGCATGGCTCCGAAAAAGGTGCAGAGCAAGCTTGGTCAGAATAAGGGTTTGAAGAAAATAACCATTGAATTGAAGAAGGAAACTGTAGAAAAGCAAGATCGTGGTATTCATGTGACTGATCTGGGCTTGGAGTACAAGATGGCGAAGTCGACAATCTCGACTATTTTGAAGAATAAAGATGCCATTAAAGGAGCTGATGTGGCAAAAGGAGTAACGACATTAACCAAGCAGAGGACACAAGTGCTGGAAGAGGTGGAAAAACTTTTGTTAGTGTGGCTGAATGAGAAACAGCTGGCAGGTGATAGTGTTAGTGAAGCTATGATCTGTGAAAAAGCCAGGAAATTGCACAGTGATTTACTGCAAAAAAACCCCTCTACAAGCACAGCAAGTGAAGAATTTAAAGCCAGCAGAGGCTGGTTTGAAAAATTCCGCAAGAGAAGTGGCATCCACAGTGTGACAAGACATGGTGAGGCTTCCAGTTCTGACAAGGCTGCTGCAGAAGCCTACAAGAAAGAATTTGAAGAATTCACGAAGGCGGAAGGATACGTCGCTCAGCAAGTGTTCAACTGCGATGAAACAGGGCTCTTCTGGAAGAAGATGCCAAAGAGAACCTATATCACACAGGAGGAAAAGGCACTGCCAGGGCACAAGCCCATGAAGGACAGATTGACCCTTTTGCTGTGTGCGAACGCAAGTGGCGAGCTGAAGATTAAGCCACTACTGGTGTACCATTCCCAGACCCCTCGTGCATTCAAGGAACACAATGTGAACAAGGCCAGACTGCCTGTCATGTGGAGGGCCAATGCAAGAGCTTGGGTCACAAGGCAATTGTTCATGGAATGGCTGCATGAGGTGTTTGCACCCACCATTAAAAAATATCTTTCTGACAACCAACTGCCTGAAAGGTGCCTTCTTCTGATGGACAGTGCCCCGGCACACCCTCCAGCCTTGATGGATGATATGGATGCTGAGTATGACTTTATAAAGGTCAAGTTCCTCCCCCGCAACACGACACCTCTTCTGCAGCCCATGGACCAGCAAGTGATCTACAACTTTAAGAAGCTGTACACAAAGGCGCTCTTCACCAGGTGTTTCAATGTCACTGAAGAAACATCCTTGACTCTGAAAGAATTCTGGAAGAAACATTTCAATGTCCTCCACTGCATCAGCCTCATTGACAAAGCCTGGGAAGATGTCACCTGCCAGACCTTAAACTCAGCTGGAGGAAACTGTGGCCAGAATGTGTCACTGAACGTGACTGTGAAGGGTCTGATGCATAGGTAGTGGAGGAGATTGTGTCCATGGGCAAGAGTACGGGTCTGATTGTCGATGGTGCAGACATAGAGGAGCTTGTTGAGGACCATAAGGAGGAGCTGACCACGGCAGAACTTGCAGAACTCCAGAGTGAGCAACAGAAAGCGCTTGGTGAGGAGCATTCCACTGAGGAAGAGGAAGACAGGGAGGAGGTTAGCAGTGACGTGATTAAATCCATTATGGAAAAGGGAATGAGTGCCAGGATTTCTTTGAGAAGCACCACCCCAACATAACTGTAACAAACAGAGTGTTGAATCTGATGAATGATAACATGGTCTCTCATTTCCGGAGGGTTATGCAGCGCAGGAAAAAACAACTGACTTTAGACAGATTTTTCCCCAGAACTGAGCGTGCAGCTAAGAGACAAAGAAGAGAGGAAACCCTTGAAAGAGATCTCCCCGATGTCCTTTTGGAGGGGGACTCTCCCTCCAAACAATAACTGCCTCCCCACCCCCCTTCCTGTCCTCCACGCCAGAAGTCTCCTCAAGCAAGGTCAGCGTCCTCTCTCTTCATACTGTGCTGTACTGTACTTTGTTTCATGTTTTTGTGGTTTAAAAATAAAATACATATGGTTCAGAATGGATTAACCATATTTACATTGAACCTTATGGGGAAATTTGACTTGGGTCACGACCAAAAATCAGTTGGCGACCAAATTCGGGGTCAGAATGGATTAACCGTATTTACATTGAACCTTATGGGAAAATTTGATTCAGTTCACGACCAATTCGGTTCGTGACCAGAGACGTGGAACGAATTAAGTTCGTGAACCGAGGTACCACTGTATATAGATTGCACTTTTATCCTGTCCTTTAGCCAAAGAAAACTCAGACTGGAGCCTGTGGCCAACACCTTGTTTTCCTTACAGCTGGCTCTAAACGGCAGAGAAAAACACCTCACTATGTATCATAGTTGAGCAGAGAATTAAATGCAAGTTATCAATTCAGCCCCACCAGGGATCCAAGTGTACCAAAATATAATCAAAAGTTGTTTATGCTATTTTTAAATATACGTCTGTCATGGTTTAAATTTACTATGTACATCGACACATATGAAGACAAAAATAAGAGGTCCGGAATTTAGAAAGAAGTGTTTGTTCCTAAATTGTCACTTCCTGCTACTAAGGTGAAACAGAAAAATTGGAAGTGCTGACATTCTTCTGCTAAACTTGGAATTGTCTGATGAAACTTTAAAGACCTATATAAACCACATTGATCTTATAATGTGCTGCCATCAGGTGTCCATTTGCTAGAATGCAAATATAATGACCACAGGAAGAATGCTATTGAAAGGCATTGATTTCAATTTAAAAAATAGCTCAAACTCTGAAGCTATATCTCATGCAGCTGTGAAGATCAATGTTTTTCATTGTATGTAACAATTGTATGATTCAGATGGCTTAAAGCTGATTGTTGCAGGATTTTTTCTTTTGCTTTGCATCATTTTGTGTTGCTTTCTGAATGATGTCACTTTCTAATGCGTTGCTATTTATGCTTCTAACCAAATCCCAACGTTGTTTTCTTGCTTGAAGATTACTGGGGCCATTTCAGCTGCCTGCTTGCCTTCTCTCTCTCTCTCTCTCTCTCATTCTCTCCCCCCCCCCCCTTTGCTGCCAATTGAATGATTTTTTTTCAGGGCTGTCATTCACCCATCTGCACATATGTAAAATTGTTTGGCTGAACTGATTTCCCCTGATGCAGGAAATGATGCCCTATATTTATTTATATAGTGCTTTATGAATCTTTCAGAGTGCTCTAGATCTGTAGTTTTCAACCCCAAGTGATAAGAAGGGATCCATTCTTCTGCAGGGTTGCTAGATGCATGGGAGAGCAGACCTTCTGTAGAATCATTCTAGTTTGCTCTGTTTTTCTTAACCCTGCATGAGAAGCCATATGTGCCAAAAATCCCACTTATACACACATATGAAATACAAGGGGGTGTAACTGTTTTCTACAGCTGCTGCTGCTGCTGCTGCTGCTGCTGCTGCTTCTCCTCCTCCTCCTCCTCCTCCTCCTCCTCCTTCTCCTTCTCCTTCTCCTTCTCCTTCTCCTTCTCCTTCTCCTTCTCCTCCTTCTCCTTCTCCTTCTTTATCACAATCCACTCTCTTTGTCTTATCCAAGGAATAAAGAAAGCAAAAATATGCTTGTTTGACTGGTGAAAAGTCCTCTCAGAGTAGGCCACAATAACTTGAGAGACAGACCTCTTTACTCAGCTGAGTAAATACTCAAATATGCTATAATTATTATATTTATTTAAAAATACCTATTTTATTGTTTGCTATGTGTCAGCATATTAGAAAACAAATGGAAATAATACAGTGTTTCAATGACATCACTGATTATGTGCCATGAAGTCATTTTTGACTCCTAGCAACCACATAGATTTTCTCCATGATGATCTGTCCCTAACTTGCTCTTTCAGGTCTTCCGACAGTGCACTCTTTGACACTATAACTGAGTCCATCCACCTTGCTGCTGGTCATCCTCTTCTTCTCTTTCCTTCCACCTTTCCCAGCATTAGAGCCTTTTCCAGAGAGATGGGTCTTTGCATAATGTGTCTGAAGTAGGATCATTTGAGTCTAGTCATTTGTGCCTCAAGTAAGAAATCTGGGTTGATTTGTTCACTGATCCACAAATTTGTTTTCTTGGCTGTCCATGGTATTCTCAGGAGTCTTCTCCAACACCAGAGTTCAAAGGTGTCAATGACATAAGCTCTTTAAAAAAAAAAAAGATTCCATCCCCTGCTCTTGTCAAGTAAATCTATGTGTATAATTTTATATGTTGATGATGCAGTCATTTTATCTCTGACCCGGGGGGCCTGAGGCACAGTGTGCAAAAGCGAGCAAAGAATTTACATGAAAGCTAAAGTTGTTGTGTTTACCAAGAGACACAGTAATTATAAGCATACCGTAATTGGAAGATAAATAATATTAGGACTTCAAATATTTGGGAATCATCTTCCAATCTTCCCTACATTGGAAAAACCAAACAAAAACCGTCATAATTTGAGCCTTAGGACTATCTAATGAAATAGTTTGATTTCCTACATGCAGAGACAATTAGTTTGTTCCTGCAACCGTAAGGTTCTTCAAGGGCAAAATATTCAGCCTTTTGCTGAATGGCACATAGCCCACTGTATACAAGGATTTAAGAGCCATGCAAGCAACCTGGACTAAATATGCAAGTGCTATTCTTTGTGTCATTTGAGTTATATGTCAGACGTTCTCTTTCGTCTATAGAGCATTGTTTGGAAATTTGCCAATTAAGATACTGGCTAAAACTAAGCTGCATGGAAGTCTCTATTCCCCTGTTTCCCACCCCCACCCCTTGTCAGTTTGTTAACTCCCTCCTGGAAGAAAAGCATAGAGCACACTTAAGTAATTGTAGCTTCTCAGGCTCAATTCTGGCTCCCACAAGAATTTGAGAAAGTCTCTTTTGAGTTCAAGCAGTGTGTGCTTCACCAAATGACTGAACTCAAGCTCCCTACTACTATTAGGATAGTATATGCAGAAGACCTTGTCTCCTAGCCAACTCTTTCTCAAATATTCTGTTTCATACACAAAGGCGTTTTCATTTGCTAGACTTAATGCCATGCCATCTAAGGTTCTGGATGGCAACTATAAGAATGTCTCTTTACAAATTGACTCTGCCCCTCTTTGGAGGGATCGGATGAATTAGTCCCTCATGTTTTGCTGCATTGTCCCATGTATCAATCTTGGCACTTTGTTCTAATAAGCCCTCTAGTCCTTAACTGCTTGGATCAGTCAGATGAGGAGAACGTGTTTTTTGCTAGTGGACTTTTCTCTGAAAATTATCAGGAAGGTTGCTCAGTTCTGTTCACTAGGAACTGCTGTAAGGCAGACTTGGGGCTAATGCTGGAATTATTCATCTGGAAATTTATTTTCTGATTAGGTATTGCTATATGCTTTATTAATTCTTTTATATTTCAATTGTTAGTATTCTTTTATGGTTATGTTTACCTTGTGATCAGCCTGGACTTTCAAATAAATAAAAAAATGTATACAAATTTGCTCGCTGCTGAAAAACCCCTGCTTCATGGACCAGCAACCTGGTATCTTATTAATCTAAAAAGTTCGGGTTTGGTGAGATTAAATATTATCATCCAGCCCAGCTTCAGTGCTTTTATTATAAAGTTAATATTGTCATAGGTACATCCAATATTGAATTAGCAATCTTATAGACTCTTTCCCTTTCTTTTGTCTTAGTTGCAATCCTACAAATGTTTGAATTTCTTCCAGTAGATCCCAGATGAAAATATTCTTACCTGCATTTTCTGATACTATTCAGTTTCAAAAACTATGAATTCAGGTTAAAGAAGAATTGGAAGATAAAAGTGATAAAAGCAGACATTTACTTTTTAGATGCCGAAATTTCTCTTTCTCCTTCTCCTTCTTTTTCCATGCTTTTCCCTTGCGCATTTTTATTTCATTTTATTTTATTTTTGCCTTCAATCTATTTGATAAATATATCTGTTACTTTTCTGATTCAGAAATACTTTGGAGTGCTAGTCTACAAAAGCAACTATGGCCTTCACAACAAAATCCTGAGTTTAATTGATGCTTTATTTATATATATATTTTTTAAGGAAAAACTGGACTTCTTCTTGGCTTGTTCTCACTGGTCGGAAAATAGAATTTTATAAAGAATCCAAACAGCCAGCTGTAGCCAATCTGGTAAGCAGTTATCTTTCTCATGTCTCATCTTTTCAGAAGTGTTATTGAATAAAAGTTTGGCATGATAAAAAAAATGCAGAGTGGCTAAGCCTCAGACTTCTGAGAGCAGATGTAAGAAAATGGCTCAATAAACTTTTAATCAGACAAGAGAGGAAGGGAAATAGAACTCAGCGTATCTTTTATTAAGAGGTGCTTTTTGAGAATAATTGCAAAGTGAGACGGATGGTGAGTGCCTCTCTAGTAATGCGGAGGTAACGCTTTAAATTAAGGTGCCAGTTATAAATGCTTTATTCTTATTTATGAAATGATCTCTAAATGCAACTACTTCCTCAAATAATGTATTATAAAGTGTGTTATAAAATGCATTAGTAATAAATGCTTAACAGATGATGCGATGAGAATCTGTTACAAAGAATATTATAAGATGTAAATTGTATTAAACCCTGTGTTTGCATCTTTAATACATGAATTTAAGTTGCTACCGAGCTTGCTATAAAGTGGCTTGCATATCATAAATAATAATAAAGTAGTTATAAATTGCACCTTAATACAGGGTGTTACCAAAGAGCAAAACAGTGTAACTTAGCAAAGTGATTTTTATCTTCATATAAATGTGACATCTTCTGTTTCTGCCTAACATTTTCTGAATATTCCTTATGATTCTATCTAATAAAGTTAATGCATCTCTAAGCAGAATTCACCGTGCTTCATTTTTTTTTAATGTACCTCAAGGAGAGGCTGCTGATCATACCCTTTGCAGAAACAATGTCGAAATAATCATGGTCTGTTTCCTTTCCGTGCTTGTTGCCATGAAGTATAGTATAAAGAACAATCCAGAAAAGTTCCAAAGTATAGTATAAAAATATTTAAATAGCTATTAGCAGCTAGAAAAGAAAGAAAGAAAGAAAAATGGGGGAAAAGAAAGAGACGGGTCCATTAGAATGCTTTTTCTTAATAATGCTTTTCTTTTATCTTTAAAAATTTTAAATCTTTTAAAAAGTCTTTTTATAATCATCATATGGTTTAATTTCATTTCTAGTATAATATTCTTTAAATATGTGTATGCATTCTTTCCCTTTCTCTTTAACTTCTCTGTTGTTTTACTTAATTTTTTAAAATGTGAATAAAAGCAGCAATCCAGAAATGTATGATACTATAGCTAAAACAAGGAAAGGTTCTACAGAGCCCTATTCTGGTGGGTCTCCTAAGGCTTGATCAATCCTGCTGAACTGCATTGGATTAATGGGTGACCAAAAATGTGCCTGACATGACAGGTGTTAGAAACAATACATGAACATGGATATGTCAGGCAATATGGAGCTTCCTGCCTCTTTGTTGCTGTTGTGATTATTGCTACTTCGTGCTATTAGTACAATTGCTAGTTTGTGGCAGCAGTAGGGTACTTTCCCTTTTATTTTAATGGAAAAAGGAAAAAAAAAAGCCATATATTCTTGCTACAGTGGTAAGAGGGTAGATGGTTATAATTCTAAACAAAATCAGTCATAAAATATGAAGTAATTGGAAATTGCTTGGAATGTGATGCTCAGGGATCCAGAAATTATTCCTGGTCTTAATAGTCAAATATTATTTCTACTAGTCTGAAAGAATGTGCTTCTGAACAGAAGCAGAATGCTTTTCTCTTTTTGCTTGTAGTAGTCTTCTTCTACCCAAAAAAAGAAAAAATAAGACCTTGATCCTTCATAAGCCAAAGTCCCCTGCAGGTCTCTTTCTGAAACTTAAACATCACATTACCTCTTGACAACCCTCAGCACAATCCAGAAAACACCTGTTTCCAAAATCAAGCTTAGAAAGACTAGAGACAGGGTTTGCCCATTTTTCTAAAAAAAGAAAAAGAAAAACAGAACAAAAAAACCACTATTCCATCTGACACTTGTTGTAGCAGCTCTACCAACTTACAGCCTGTCTGTCTGTCTGTCTGTCTGTCTGTCTGTCTGTCTGTCTTTCTTTCTTTCTTTCTTTCTTTCTTTCTTTCTTTCTTTCTTTCTTTCTTCTTCAGGGGATGAGATAACATTGCAGAAGTGAGGAGGCAGGGTTGAAACATCAATTTTATCTGTGGAAGTTTCAAAGTTATTCAGGGAATAAGGAGCAGAAAGTCTGCATTAACCTATCCATTTGGCCTTTATTTTGGCAAAACAAAACAAGCAAGCAAAAAAACCCTTACCCAGAAGAATTGGCGATTTTGCTCCTGAATTCTGTCGGGTAAGTTTGGAAAGTTTTCAGGACCACAACAGCTATGCCTCTGTTACATGCTTAATCTGACAGACCATTCCTCCCACCTCCAACTGTAGCCTTCTTCTACGGCAGACCAGTGCCAATTAGATTGGATTTTGTGACATCACAAAGCCAATTGAGAGAGATGGTAATGCTTACCCTGGAATCAGTATTACCTTCATTCTAAATCAACTCTCTTTGGTATTTTCAAAATATGCATTAGAAATTCCCTATTAAAACTTTTTGTAAAAATGATATCCCTTTCAACTTATATCTTGCAAAAACAGAAGGATCAGAGGATCTGATTATTTAGCTGAAAATGACTAATCAGATACATTTACAAAACCTGTGATCTCTTTAATATCATTTGTCTTTGATGAAAATACAACATATAAATAAATTAACTTTTTGCCCTCTACTCAGGGTATACTATTGCTCTAGATCCAACTATCACATTCAGAGATTGATAAGGAAGGAATACACCAATATCACAATCCATATTTTGTTTCCAGGGAAGTGCGGGTTAATTGTTGTCTCTTTCTAGATTTACCTAATACAGGTGAATGCAATAATATACTTCAACATAGTAGCAGCTATAAATAAAAACTGACCGGGATTCAATATGCCAGGGTAGGAATTTCTGTATGCAGTGCAGCCTTAGCTAGTACATCAAGCACTATTTGGAAGAGTAATTTATGTTGTTGTGGAAAAAAAACTAGCTATTAGATCAGGGGTAGTAAAGGGAGATACACAAAAGCATACAAGATCTTGTTTCACTATTGTAGTTTTCTTAGAATAGAAATAAATGTATATATACACTGTATTCAGTCAACAGTAAATAAAACAATGTCCAAATGATTCTGCACCATAGGGTTAGCCTAGCTGTTTCATTACATCATTTCATTAATGGCTGAATTCTCCTATTGTCAAAGTATGCCAGTTAATAATGTAATAATAGGGTTTTTTTTTCCCTTACAAGCCTAGCAGAAAAAAAAAAAAGTTTCTTAGCAAAGGAACTCTGGAGACAAAATGATTTGTTTCTGATGCAGATTAATGTAATTTAAAAAAAAAATCATCCTACCATAATATTTTGATAGCACAAAGGAAAGAAATAAATGTACACTTGTGATCTGATTAAAAATTATTTGTTTACTGATTTTACTTTTAAGAATTGTTTATTTTAAGAATGAAAGAATTCAACCATTAATTCAATAATGTAATGAAGTCAATGTTCGTTCATTGTAGTATGAATTTAATAATGTAACAATTTCACCAAGAAAATGATGTGTTTTTCTATAAAGATGGATATACTTAACCTATAAATTAATTCATTAATTCTTGATAAAAGACTATGTATAAATACAAAATATGAAGCAAAACCATATCCAGGCATAGTTCCATTTCAGCCATTGGGAAGAGTGCATTCCGGTAACTCTTATTTTATTGAGAATAGATATTTCATCAGATAGATGTAGGACAAACCAACATAAGCATTAAAATGCTTATTTTAAAAACTGATAGTGTTTCCAGCACTTCAATCCAATTTTGATTCTTATTATTTCCAACTGTAATATTACCAACATTGTAAATAAATAGTTTATTTGCATAGTAAGGCTCATGGGAACATAATAGGTTGTTAATTTAAAAAAGCAATCCTTATTCCTGACACACAGTATTTGGATTTTAGCAATGAACACACAAATGAGCAGAGTGGTTAGAAGAAGAACTTTGCTGAAACCTGCCCTCCATTTTTCAAAAGTTTTCTTTTAAGAAAATGAACTTTTTATTTTCTTACTTTATTATCAGGATGCTTTTACAATCATTTTGGAGGTATCTGTAAGCTTGCCTTGCTTCTGCAAAGTTGACATGGTTTATCTGTGTTTTCTATGAGACAACGTTCAATTGTTTTGCTCATTCCTTACTGTGGACAACATCACCAACACAGAGTAGAACTGCACCAATATATTTTCCTCGGTGACTGCAGGCAGATAGGTAGGACCCAAAAGTAATACCTTTACATCCTAAATTTCATTTCAACTGCAATATAGGCATATACTCTTGCTTCAGTTTTTTTCATGACCTAGAAAAGAGTGTATCAACAGTTCCAACGTTGCAGCTTACAGTGCAGACTATTGCTTGAAAAGGAGCACTGGATCATTAGTTTTGACTCTGACAATACTTCCAGGTAATTTGACATTTGCGGGCACAGGAATACTACGCCAGTTTTATTTGACAGCACAGAATCTTTTTGGATTGTCATGAATTTATTTATTTATTTATTTATTTATTTATTCGTTCGTTCGTTCGTTCATTCATTCATTCATTCATTCATTTATTTCTTTACTGACCACCTGCTTACCCACCATGTGACTGGGTGGCTACCAACCAGCTGAAAACATCAAGATAACAGAAGTATCAATTAAGACATACCTGACTATCTCATGCATCCATCAGGAATAAACCATTTAAAATGAGCTTGTCTCACTCCTGGCCTAGTGTCTAGGAGACGAGCCACAGAGAACAGGCATAGCACCAGAGGAGTCTCCTCGTTCCCATCAAATAACACTGTTTAATCAAAGGTATGTAGAACGTGCCAGCCCTGTGATGTCTTGGGAGATGGGCTGTAGTAACTGGAGAAATGGTGTGTCCGTCAATGCCTGAGTTGTAGGTAGGTAGATAACAGGAACATTATATTTTATACTCATTTCAAGGAAATATTTTCAACGGAGCATTCTTTAATTTTATCACATGCTGACCTCTTTCTGTTATAAAATATTAAGTTGGTATACATCCTTTACATTTAGTTGTCAGAAATGTTTTCTGAAGACAGTATTTTTTTAAGCAAATCTCCATTCTGACATGAAATTTTTCATCCCCCAGGAACTTCCGAAGGTAGTAGCTTAACTCAGGCTATTAGTCCTTGTGCAAACTAATTTGCTGAATGAAAATGCTTTCTAAATCCATATTCATGGGAACACAACTTAAATATACAGCAATAGACACTTTTAGCAGTTTACAAGAACCGTCCTTCCAATGGTTTTGATAGAACATAATTAGTCTGACTGGAAAATACAGGGCAAGGACATTCATTCATTCATTCATTCATTCATTCATTTAATTTCTGTGACCACAGCTTGTAAAACACAACTCTGGGAAGCTCACAACAATGATAGAATACCCCTTCCCCCCAAATAAAACCTCAAACCCTCAAAAAAAAAAAAAAACAGGCACGTATTCCATCATCTCCATCCATTCATCTATGCAATTCCCATACCATCCCAATACCTGGGGGAAAAGCCAGCTCTTCATAGTATCCTGACTAGGAGACCCAGTTTGGTGTAGTGGTTAAGGCATAAGGCTAGAATGAGAGCTCTAGTCCCGCCCAAGGCACAAAGCCAACTGGGCAACGTTGGGCCAGTCCCTCTCTCTCAGCCCTAGGAAGGAGGCAAAGGCAAACCACTTCAAAAATCTTGCCAAGAAAACTTCAGGGACTAATCCCAGCCAGTCCCCAGGAGTCAAAAACTGTCTGAAAGGCACAAACACACACAACTGAAAGAAGGGAAACTTATAAAAGGTTGGATAGAGAAGTCTCAATTTCTTTGCTGGATTCTTGAAAAATCAGAGAAATAAGCTGAAACTAACAAGCTGAATTTTTGCTAAGTTCTTCACTTAGAAAACAAAAATTAAATATAGAGATATAGGTTGGTAACAGTACTTGTGAAAAAAAAAAAAATCTTGGAACAGTAGTTGGCTGCAAATGAGTAAGAGCCAGCAGTGTGATATGGATGCAAAGAAAGCAAATGCAATTTTAGGCTGCATCAAAGGAAATGTAATTTCTAAAAAGCAAGAAGCAGTAATTCCACTTTACACTGCTTTGGTCATACCCAACTTCAAGTTCTGTGTCTCATTTGGGGCATCACACTTTAAGAAGAATTCCGAAATATTGCCTAATCTTACCTTTCTCCTCTTCCAAGAGTAGCTCTGTGGAGTCCTTGGGGTTCTCTGAGCTTGGTTTTTTTCTTGCAGATGTTTTGTTACCTGGCTAGTAACATTCAGCACATCTGTAGTGCTGAAGATGTTACCTAGCCAGGTAGCAGAATGTCTGCAAGAAAACAACCAAGCTCAGAGAACCCCAAGGACTCCACAGTTCAACCCTGACCTACAGATATTCTCTTCTAAGGGTGACTTTTTCCCTGAGGAAAGTTTTGCTGGGTCCTAGTGTTGAGCCTTCAAGCCTGCTATAATCAGCCCAAGTGTGCTGGCCTCTGTCATTTTCCTGTTAGAAGAAGAGATATTATTAAATACATGATATGTTAGGTATCCATGAAACTGAGAAAGTTGAAGGATGTAATTGGTCTGAATGAAAATGGTCTGATCATGTAGATGGAATAGATAAATATATGCAGCCCTTCCCCAAAGACTAGACTTTGTCAGAGATAGCTGTCTCCATCCTTCCTGTCTTGGGTTAAGATGCCATCTCTCTGGGATTTCTCTTTTTCCAGGGAAGCCACCCATGGATTTTTCTTCTCCCTCTCTGACTGGGAACTTACAATTGTTCTGCACATTCACGTAACTTTATTCACCAATTTTTTTCTCCAGCCACTCCATTTTATACAGTCATTTTCACTCCTCATTTTCTCCCCTCATTTTCTCTTCTCTCCTTCTCTCTTTCTCCAATTTTGGGTCAGACTGGTAATATATCCCCCAGCAACTGAGGAGGTGGGTGCTCCAGTCCCCAACACCTATCTACCAGGCTGGACCAGTGTGACTACAGTCTCTACATCACTCTGTAACAGCCCTGGCTAGCAACCAGGTTAGCTCATTGACCCCTGTGACAGCACAGCTGCCCTTCAAGGCCAGAATTGAGCTTCTCCTCCCCTTTTCTGTCTCTATTTGTTGACTCATGCTGGCACAACGGCAGCCATACCAGGCCACTAAAAACCATAAGCCACATTCATACACATGGCAAAGGAATGAATACATATCTCAAAGAATGACTGAGCTGACTGTTTATGATGAAAATTGAGAAAGAATCAGTGAATAATACAAGGGTGATAAGAGATTCTGAATGTGGGGTGGACCATTATTAGACAGTGTCAAGAGTGGATCTTGGGAAACAACTGACATGGAAAAAAAGGAAAGAAGTTAAAGAAACTATGACTGCAGGTAGATAAAATAGTATTAGGTGATAGATGATAGAATGAAGAGAAAGTGGACTTATACAAAGAAGGTATGGAACCTACTTGAATAAGAGTGAAAATAGTTATGTTACATAGTGCCATAGACTATTTATGCTAATAGGAAGTATGCAAAAGGATATTTGGTGGAATGATACAGTGAAATAGGTTGTGAATTAAAAAAAGATGCTATAAAAATAAAAATAAACATTTACATTTATTTAAGCATTAAATATTGAATGCAAAAGAGAGAAAAAAGACATTTGCAAAGAATATAGACAAAAAGAACAAGGAACAGTTAAGAGTAAATGAGAGAGAAAATACAGAGCTTTTTTGGTAGGAATGAAAAAATTATTTAATAAAAGAAAACAAAATATATGTTGAAAAATGGAATTGAAATCGATACAATAAAATGTTACTGTGTGAGAAAAAATAATGAAAAAGAAGTTATAAGTACTCTAAGAATGTTGAACCCCTTCATGGATCACTGCCTTGTTGTGGCAAAGGGGCTTGTATAACTCAATGAAGCCATGAGCTATGCCATGCAGGGCCACCCAAGACAGACAGATCATGATGGAGAATTCTGACAAAACGTGGCCCACTGGAGAAGGAAATGGCAACTCACTTCAGTAACCAATTCCAAAGAAGGGCAATGCCAAAGAATGCTCAAACTACCACACAATTGTGCTCATTTCACATGCTAGCAAGGTTATGCTCAAAATCCTACAAGCTAGGCTTCAGCAATATGCAGACTGAGAACTACCGGATGTACAAGCTGGGTTTCGCAGAGGCAGAGGAACTAGAGATCAAATTGCCAACATTCACTGGATCATGGAGAAACCACAAGAGTTCCAGAAAAACATCTACTTCTGCTTCATTGACTATGCAAAAGCCTTCAGTTGTGTGGATTACAAGAAACTGTGGCAAATTCTTAAAAATATGGGGGTACCAGACCACCTTACCTGTCTCCTGAGAAATCTGTATGTGGGCCAAGAAGCAACAGTTAGAACCAGTCATGGAACAACCGATTGGTTCAAAATAGGGAAAGGAGTACGACAAGGCTGTATACTGTCACCTTGTTTATTTAACTTATATGCAGAATACATCATGAGAAATGCCAGGCTGGAAAAATCACAGGGAGAAACATCAACAACCTTAGATATGCAGACGATGCCACCCTAATAGCAGAAAGTGAAGAAGAACTAAAGAGCCTCTTGATGAGGGTGAAACAGGAGACTGCAGCCATGAAATTAAAAGACGCTTGCTCCTTGGGAAGAAAGCTATGGCAAACCTAGACAGCATATTAAAAAGCAGAGACATCACCTTGCTGACAAAGATAATCAAAGCTATGGTTTTTCCAGTGGTAATGTATGGCTGTGAGAGCTGGACCATAAAGAAGGCTGAGTGCCGAAGAATTGATGCCTTTGAACTGTGGTGCTGGAGAAGACTCTTAGGAGTCCCTTGGACTGCTAGGAGGTCAAACCAGTCAATCCTAAAGGAAATCAACCCTGATTGCTCATTGGAAGGATTGATAATGAAGCTCAAGCTCAGATACTTTGGTCACCTAATGCAAAGAGAGGACTCTTTGGAAAAGACCCTGATGCTGGGAAAGATTGAAAGCAAAAGAAGGGGATGGCTGTCAGAGTCTGCACACTCATTCCCAAAGTTCAGTAAATCGGCTGGAGACTAAGTAGTTCCATTAAAGATTTCTTTATTAGGATAAGCGTACAGCAACCTAGATTGTTGAGACTAAAGGCACAAGCAAAACTATCCCTCTCTTTTAAGCCCACACTCCCCCCTTTGAAGTTTTTTTTCCCACTTGGTATTCTTCGCGCCCAGCTCCGGTTCTCACACTTCTTGGCCTTGCAGATGCCTCTGTAAAGATAAGGATGACACCTCTTGTTCCTCTCTTCCCCTCCTTTATGGCAGGTCAAGCAAGCGGTTAGCTTTTGGCATTCTTTTTATTAACCCTTAACTATCTTTATTCCCCCTACAGTTACACATGCAAGTAAAAGATTATGTTACAGTTATATATTACTAAAACTACATGAAAAGCTTGCGCAGATCCTGACAATGGCAGAGGATGAGGTGGTTAGATAGCATCACTGAAGCAATGATGCTTCATGAAACTGAGCAAACTCAGGGAGGCAGTGAAGGACAGGCAGGCCTGGCACGATATGGTTCATGGGGTCACGAAGAGCTGGACATGACTTAACGACTGAACAACAACAAAGAATGTTGAAAGATGGTGATGGTATCACTGGAAAATTTTTGACATACGGATATAGGTTGCTTATGGAAAGGTTATGCAACTTATTTAATGTATGTGTGTCATAACTGCATCTGTGCCTGGCCATTGGAAGAATGTCTTTATTCTTTGTGTATACAAAGGAACAAGTAGCAGGAATGAATGCAAAACCTACAGAAGGATTAGTTAAGTGGCCCTGGGAAGGTATTTGACATAATTCCAGTGAAAAAGGTAGAAGAGTTGAAATTCATTAAATTATGAGAAATGCACTGTGCTTTTATGCCATGCAATGGGGTTTGGGGTGAAGGTACAGACCTGACTTTTTTTTTTTTTTTTTAAATCAGGACATTGCTAGATGTATTAATGTGAGAAAGGTAAGTTTGTTAATTGAAAAAAAGTCTAGGGTAAAATGAATAGGCTTGGATTATGGAACAGTGTGTGTAAATATTGAGTTGAAAATTTCTGGTGAATCTGATCAAAGCAATACGTAATGCATGAAAATTAGTGGAATGCTTTGTGAATAGCTCAACATTTAGCAAGGACAAGGAAGTGTGATGTCCCCTCAGTTATTTTATGCAGTTATACAGGTAGTCCTTGAGTTATGACTGCAGTTGGGACCAGGATTGCTATCACTAAGCAATGCAGTTGTAAAGCGCAACATCATATGACCACATTGCTTAGCAACAGGAATCCAGGCAGACCTGATTATTGTAATAAACCAAGAATTGTGGGTTGTTAAGGGGGAAGTGGAGCGAGTCCCAGGCAAAGAGCACAGGGGTGCCACAGGGGGGTGGGGGAGGCCCTGGGGTGCTCAGCACAGGCCGCAAGTGAGTTGGGAGATGGGGTGCTCAATGCAGCATGAGCTCAGAAAGGCTAAGGAATGAGGGCATGGGGTGCGTGCAATCACAGGGAGGCCAAGGAAACAGGGCATGGGATAAGTGTGTGCATGTGTACAATCGCAGGGAGGCTGTGGAAAGAGAGCATGGGGTGCATGAGTATGTGTGTGCAAACACAGGGAGGCTGGGGAAAGAGGGTGCATTGTGTGTGTGAGCAAAGGGGAGAAGGAGGGTGTGGTGTGCACGAACAAAGAAAGGTGAGGGGGGGGGAGAGACTTACCCCAGCAATTTGCAACCTTCCTTAACTGCTTCCTATTAACTTTGCTTGAGGGAAGCCAGCAAGGGGGAGGCATAAATGGTAATCATGGGGCACTGCAACGGCTGGAACTTCAAGTACCAATCATAAATCCCTTCATTCAGCACTGTCGTAACTTTGAATGGTTGCTGAATGAATGGTCATAACTGAAGGACTATCTGTAGATAAACATTTAAGGAATACTTGTGCTGTTAGAAGTGTGTTGGTTGGGGATATGTGTAGGATCAAATGGCAAAGGATCAAATGGCAAAACAAATATAGGAATAGTTTGAGTGGAAGAGGAAGATTTAGAAAGTTGTGATTGAATGGAGTTCTTGAGATCTTCAAGAAGAAAGGGATGAGAGGTTTAAAGGGTAAAGAAGTATATGGAGTGGTGGAAGCACAAATGTTTTTCAAGAACAGAAAGACATGGAGAGCTATAGTCAATAGTGTTGGGACAAAGTAGATTTAGCTATATTTCCTTTTATTTTTCTCTTATTTCCTACCTTTAATTTTTTTGGCTTACTATTTCTTACTTTTGTTTTGTACTCTTCCTAACACTGCTTATTCCAAAAGGGAATAGTCTGATTGGTAAGTATGTAGGTGTTAGAAATGTTATTACTTACATCTGGCTCAATTAATTCCAGTGTGTGAGAAACAGAGAATTAAGAGCTGCAGGAAGGACTGTTTGGGAAGAAGCCTGTATAGGTAGTCTCTGGGTTAAGAGCGTCCTGGTTACAGATGACCCATAGTTAAGAACAGAGCCTATTGTAGCAAAATTTGAGTTAAATGCACAATGATTTGAGTTAAATATGCAATGGTTCGAGTTCATTACACAATACTACTTATATAGTATTATACAATAATACTGTTCTGGCTTACATACAAATTCGAGTTAAGGGTAGACCCTGGGAACGGAACTCATTCTTAAACTCTTAAATCTGGAGACTACCTATAGTTAAGATGACTGCTTATACTCAGAGGCTTTAGGCTTTGGTTGAGTTACAACAAACTTAACTCATGATCATTTACCCCACAAGCAAGACCTTCAGTTGTACCAACATTGACAGAGAAAGAGGCATTCAGGAAAAAAAAAAAAAAAAGCTTAGTCAAACAACATTTGCAGAGATCAACCTGAGCTCTGTTTGCTTGAGTTTCTATAAAATGAAGTTAAGTTTGTATTTTTTTCCAAGATGGAGTTGTCTTTCCCTAAAACTACATTATTTATGGGGGTTTTGGTAACAATAAAGCTAAAGTAGATATTTCAGTTTCCTAGGAGCTACTAGCAAGTATTTTGGAGGACTCTTTTTTATAATAGCTTATGAGTTGGGCAACCTGTATTAAGAATGGGGTCATAAGAATGTGCATGAAAATTTGAAGAGGGACATTCAATATGGACAGCTGGTGGCCCAGATGGATTTGATCAATTCTGAATTAATCTGAGGTGAACATCTTTTGAACAACAGTCATTTCATTTTCACCATTATTTCTTGATAGAAAGGGTCCAAATCTGAATGGCTGGACTTGTGTGGAGCTCATATTGAATGGACTAAGGAGAAGTCTAGCAAAAAAAATGTCTTCCAGGTAGGAGAAGATTTATTTTTGTCTCCTTGTTCTTTGGCTGTCAACATTCTCCAGTTTTATTTTGCTGTTGTTAACAATCAGGATTCCTTCCCATGTGCAGCTGTTTAATGACTATAGTTGTTGTTGTTGTTGTTGTTTAGTCGTTAAGTCGTGTCCGACTCTTCGTGACCCCATGAACCATATTGCGCCAGGCCTTCCTATCTTTCACTGCCTCCCTCAGTTTGCTCAATTTCATGCTCATTGCTTCAGTGATGCTATCTAGCCATCTCATCCTCTGCCGTCCTCTTCTCCTTTTGCCTTCCATCTTTCCCAGCATCAGGGTCTTTTCCAAAGAGTCCTCTCTTCGCATTAGGTGACCAAAGTATCTGAGCTTGAGCTTCATTATCAATCCTTCCAATGAGCAATCAGAGTTGATTTCCTTTAAGATTGACTGGTTTGACCTCCTAGCAGTCCAGGGGACTCTTAAGAGTCTTCTCCAGCACCACAGTTCAAAGGCATCAATTCTTCGGCGTTCAGCCTTCTTTATGGTCCAGCTCTCACAGCCATACATTACTACTGGAAAAACCATAGCTTTGACTATGCGGATCTTTGTCGGCAAGGTGACGTCTCTGCTTTTTAATATGCTATCTAGGTTTGCCATAGCTTTCCTCCCAAGGAGCAAGCGTCTTTTAATTTCATGGCTGCAGTCTCCGTCTGCGGTGATCTTGGAGCCCAAATAAATGAAGTCTGTTACTGCTTCCATTTCTACCCCTTCTATTTGCCAGGGATTGATGGGTCCAGATGCCATGATCTTCGTTTTTTTAATGTTGAGTTTCAAGCCAGCTTTCGCACTCTCCTCTTTCACCCTCATCAAGAGGCTCTTTAGTTCTTCTTCACTTTCTGCCATTAGGGTGGTATCGTCTGGCAATGTTTGTATTTTCTTTGTTAAAGCAATCAGAAAGTATAATATTTTATTCAATCTTTTTTTTTCCCCCCTTAGCTAAAGTGTCTTGATGATTGAATTAACTAAAAACCCTTGAGAACCTGTTGATTTGCTGATTAATGTGCTACATGCAATTTGTTTATAAAAGTTGGGAGGTAATTTGTTTTGGGTTTGAAGACTGGGATCCTTGACCTAATGAACTTCTGTAAACAGAACTTTCACATGCTGCTTACATAAGTTGTACTCCCAACTGAGTGGAATTTGCCTGCTTATTTTTGCGATTTCTCAGGGCTTTCATGACAGGTTCGTTCCAGAGAAAAGGGGGCAAAGTGATGGGAAAGGGAAAAAAAGCAACACTTCTACATTTTTCAAAGCTAATTCAAAGAACTCTGCATTTTCTTCAAAGTAAAATAATTTTAATGCTTGCAAAGAATTTAAGCAAGTTGCTTTCTGATAATATTTAACTGGTTAATTATGATGGAAGCAACTTCCAAGTAACAATTATGTGGATTACAGTCTTACATTATACTCCATGATAACTCAGAAATCTTATTGGCATAGGGTTACAATCTCAGGTATCTGGGCTGGCTCCATGATAGGGGGAAAACCCTCTCATGGAGCCCTTGTCCTCTCATGGAGCCCCTATTATGAGAATGGATTCTGTAAGATTCATCTGAATAACCTGAATGGCAGAGGGCAAGCTTGTAGGCTTCTGCAAGGTTTCCACAGAGCCTTAGAAGTTAATTCTTGGGCATTGTGGG